>OX638116.1:17043200-18266950 GCA_951804975.1 Anthophora plumipes | reverse complement strand
AGGCGCCCCGCATTCGGCGCAACTTCTGGAATTCGCGTCGGTGCATTGTATTCTCGCCATTATCCGCCACGAAAACTTGGCAGAGATGAAACTGCGTTTCTGTCCCATTCACTCTCTTTTACTCTCTCGCTCTTTGCATCCCTCTATGGCATCTTCCCTCTGTCTCATGCCTTTTGCCGTTCTTCCTGCCAGCACTCCGTGTCTGCGTTTCTTCCTCTTTTCACAAGATTCGTTCTATCCTTTTATTTTTGTCTCTTCGCCACGAGTTCCTTCGATTTTCTCCTCTTGATCGTGGTTCTCATCGTGCTTTCTAACTTGAATTCTAACATTCTCTCTCTTTCTCTTTTATTTTTGTTAAATCTTGCGATAGGTGACTAGATATGTTGAATGCTAGCTTAAATATTTTGCACTTCTGTTCTTAGTTATCCAGGGCCTTTGCCACTTTCCTAAATGCTTTTACCTCAAACCCCTTCTAGTCTCTTTTACGTCTTTTTCTAACCTCTCTCTATATCAAGACGTGTTAGAAACTCGAATAAACCTCTCAGTAGACATCTAAATTCTCCGACAGGAGAAAAAACAAAAGGACGTAGTGGTCCAACTTCCTACCTATTCGCGACAAGAAGATCGAGCCCCCGGAACAAGGTTATCACGCCGAAGGCGAGAAGAACGTGGTCGCAAGAAGTCTGCGGTCCGCGGTTCCGCGACAACGGTTCGTTTGCGTCACGCACTGTACAGGATAAAGCCATGGAGGAGAAGGAGCTGAGAGGAAGGGGTTAGAGTCGAGGGAGAGACAAACGTTGCACGGTGAAGTACGAGAGAAACAGAGACAGGGGAAGGAGAGAGGCCAGTCGTCGTCCCATGGCGTGCGATCTACAGAACGGTCCATTTTTTTTCTTCACTTTTCATTCTTGCCCTCCCCTTCTTCCCCTCTCCATCTTACCTGCTCCTCTCCACTTCTCTTCCTTCCTTTCCTGTCGTCTTCGTCGACGCGGTGGCTGCACGCGTGTACGTACGCGTGCTCCATCTTCTTCGTTCGCCCAACCTCTCTCCTAATACTTTGTTCCCTCCTCTTTCTTTCCGCTGCTTCTTGCTTTCTTCCCTCGTCCGGCTTACCCCACCTTTCTCGAGCGTTCGTACGTGTACCTGTCCATTCTTTTGTCGAATCTCCGCTCGGTTTCTCGAGCTACGTAAGCAACGAGGTTCGTACGAAACGTGGTGGAGGCGATGGGTAGCAGCGACGCAGGTGGAGCTGGCGAGAGAGCGACTCTTTACGGTTTCTCTGTCCTTTTCTTTCCATCTTTCTACTCTCGCTAACAGAGGAACCGGTGAACACGCCGCGGAATTACGGCGAGCGCAAAGTCGCGGCTAATGAAGTCGCAATTCAACCATTTTACCATTCGCCGATTCGAACGGCGAGGAGCTGATCAAGAGGATGAAAGGAGAGGGCGCGGAAGAAAGAGAAGTCGGACGACTGGTTGTGCGGCAGATTTATTTGGGCAGGGCCCGACCCTTTTGTATCGGCATACTTAACTGCGACGGAATGGGGCGGGACGCGGGCAGACAGAGAGCCCTGAGGGAAGCTTAATGCTACGCGTCCGAGTAATTTAGCTTTCGCGTATTTCGCGATAGTCGAAAGTGGATCCGCGATACCGAACTGGCGGTACCAGCTCCCCTCTGCACTTTTGCCCGTCCACTCGTGTTCGACCATGTCGCGGAATTCGAGCTTTCTCGTTGTTTCCCGCTATATCGCACGCGATGTCGTATTCAATTCGTGTTTACGTTTAAAGCGGAACATGCGGTCCCTTTCCTTCTCCCTTTTTTCCATTTTTGTTTTATTTTTGGAAATTTATGTATTACCACTTGTTCTCCTTCTTCCCTTTTATCGGTGATTTTGTAACGGTGTAATTTAGAAATTAATTCGAACGGTAGAAAGGAATAAGTAGAAATTCCAGCCACCTAATGATATACCAAGGAATGTTTGCTGTTACGAAACCACGCGACACGTGTTAAACTCTGAAAGATATTCAACGAAGAAACGAGACGAACGACTAGAGGAAAAAGGTTCGAAGTTTATGGTGTGGCATTTTAAGGGGCATTTTTCGATATTTTTCAGTTAGCATTCTAGGCTCGTTAAAGCTAATTACACTCTGATAGAGAAAAAGATCTAATCTACGAAATATGTCTACTATCGTTAAAGAAATAAGGCAAGAAACGAAACTGTCACGAAGTTGCGTATATTTCTGTAAATGTAGCCCTTAGAAGAAGAAGCACGAACAAATTTACTTCCTCTCAGCGGGCACGTTTTAGGTGTCAAGTTAAATGAAAGCTCCTGTACACCGCCCCAAGAACCCCTGTGCTTCGTAAAAGGAAACGACCGTCCCACTTTCCCGATGATTCAGCTGGAAAGCAAACGCCGGTGAAAAGATGCAATCTTCGATGATCGTAAAAGCGAATCGCCAGGCTAGCACGCGTCAGATCGCGGGAAATACCCATAGGCGGCGGTCTGAATACCGTGGCCAAGCGGCGGAAGCCTGTTAAGGATACTTTCGTTTACGCGGCGAAGTCGTAAACGGGAGCCAAGCATCTGCGTGGCTGCGCGCCAAGCGTATCCGAGCAGTTCCGCGCTTATAATCGTCGTTGATCGTAACGAAGTTCGTAACATAGATAAGAACGTGAATACCGAGGATGGATCGTTGATTAGAACGTTAATTTTATACCTTTGATGATGTTCGCTGTACGATCGACGTCATCTATGCTCTCCGAGCGTCGTTCTTTATTTAAATTCGCGAATCGCTTGTAATGTGCAAAATGTAAAATTATTCGTCATTACTAGACTACGGATTTTTGCACATTTATAAGAAATTTAAAGGTGCAAGATTACATAGAATGCACGTAATGTAAAATAATATAGAAAATATCCAAATTATAATGCTTTTAGGTGAAATAATTTTCTATCGAAGTTCTTTCTCTGACATACGAAAATAAAACATTATTTAATATTATTAATCGCAAATAACACGATGGAAAATGGTACGTCCGTCTGATTAGCAGTATGTTAAACATTTATCAGGAAAAACGGAAGGTTTCAGTTGCATCGTATGATAAATAGGATACGTTGTAAACGAATATTTATTATGTTCGTCATTATTAGTTTACCGTATTACACTTTCCTGTGTATTTTGTTCCCTGAAATGATACCGCGTTTCCGAACATCTCTCTGTAATCAAGAATTATTACACGCCGAGTACACTGTCCCAAATACCATTTAAATATATATATTTAATATATTAATGAATATTTAAATATATATACATACATCTCCAAACATCTCCTTCGTGTACACAATGAAATGGAAATATCGCAATTTTTAATTTAGGAATAAATGCCAGAAAAAATAATAAATCTACAGATTCTACGATTCGATAACGCCTAGTAAAATTCATGCACCTTAGAATAACGTTCTCAGGAGTAGAAGACGAGTACAGGTTTAACAGTGATGTTCTTAAGTCACGTCTCGGCTGTTCGTGTGCGTGTACTTACACGTGTAAACGCGTGCGTTTATTGTCCTGCCGGGCGTTGTTACGAACTACGCAACAAGGCTTCGGTTTATCGCAGCCGAGGGATGTTTTCTCCCCCTTGTCATACTCTTGCAAGCTAGCTGCTTTTCCTGGGGAGGCGGGAACACGCTCTCCCTGCCTTATCGATCGTACAAGCCCAGTTTGATTAATTATAGATCACCCGCGATGATCGAGCGGAAACATCGAACGGTACTCCTCGCGATCCTTGTACATACCTTCGTGTATTCTCATGAAACAAATGCTTGCATTGTATCACAACACATTTATAATTCATCTTGAACATTATTGCAACGTATGCAAATTTCTGCAAGATTTTATAGTTCCTTCTTCTTTTTTCTTATTCTCGCTGATGTCTTTTGCGTCTTTTTTTGGTTTAATCTCTCAGTCTTCCATAGTGTAATTAGAATACATTTTTTTAGAAAAGCTGCGTTGAATTTATCTCTACAATTTAAATTTGATCATATAATCTTAACTTATTTTATGAAGTATTTATATAAATTGTTATATTAGAGCGAGATCACGTCAACGTGATAGCGGCCATCGAACTATTAATATCAGATGATAAATATCGAAATTCTGTAATTCTTTAGTCATTGCCTTCGATGATCCTTTACTCAATCCCTAGAACTTCGATTGATTCTCCAAACGAAGGTGATTAAAATTAATGACCGAAGGAAAAGAGGACTCTAAATTTCACAGGAATTTCGTCACCTGTCCTTGTTCCACCCCCTGCGAGTTCCCCAGACAGAATAAATTGAACGGTCTTAAAAATAAATCGACCGGAAGGGGGAGGAGTTGAATTAAGATCGGCGCGTTCCTATCAATTAAGCAGCGGCGTTCGACGGTAGACAAGGAGACTTGGTGACAAACACACGTTTCCCTCTGTCGTGAGAAGAGGATCGTTGTGTCGGAAATAAACGAGCAAAGGAAAAACAGGATATTTTATTTTCTCGCTCGCGGAGAATGTCCCCGTAGCTGCTCGATATTTTTAGGTCGCGACACTTGGATCGATTAATCATTACGCGATAAAAAAACACGCGGTAAAATATGTAACGGATGCGCGCGAGTTCGAGCGAGTTCGTACACTGTTCTCGGCCGTATAAATAACCGGAGAAGAGAAGAGGCGACCGTATATGCAAGGAAACCGTGGTTCACGGACCACGCAAAATACACGCGCTGTGAACCAATAGCGTGTGTACCCGTTACCGGTACCCTTGCACACAGGAAATCGTAATCTATATTTTATACCGACGTAGAAACGAGTATATCGAGTACTTCGTCCAGCCGTTGGCTCGTTCTAAAATTTAGGGAGAGAAGGACGCGTGAAAATTCGAATTCTGAGTGAATTAGAACGTCGTGTTTCCATTAACAGAAACTGAAGTAATTACAGATTAGTAATTACAAAGAAATTAAATTAATTACAGATTTGATCGACCTTTTTTTATCACACAGTTAACCCCTTGCCCTATAACGAGTTAGACTCGTGACACAGATTTTGGCTGAGATTTGACAAAACCGATTATATTAATAACACACGTTAATTTTAATTCTAAATTTTCTTCTAATATATAAGAGTCAGAACTGTCAGTTGTAATTAATCTATAATACATTAGTGTTTCGTATGTAAAATGGTATTGAAACAATAAGTAGATGATGCTTAGCTGATGCTTAAAGTTGCATATCCATTTATTTATTGCTATGAGATATCATCGTTTCATTTTTCTTTGATTACCAGTCGATTTCTTCACATTATTCAATTTTGGCTTTCCAATATTTATCAAAATATCGAATTTTAATGAATTGTGATATAAAAACACAGAGAAATTGGATTACAGAAGGTGAATCTAAACGTTGCGGGAAAAGTATGCGTAAGAATACCAATTTGAAGATGAATCAGAAACTTCGTGTATGTGCATTGAATAAATTCACGTAAAAATTTTATCAATTTTTTTTATTATACAATTAACCTTTCTCTAATACAATAAGAAAACCATCTTCTGACTGAAAAATGAACCGAGTTAAGTAGGTTCAGGTGTGTTCAAACACTTGCTCGACTATTTTCACAATCGATCTTACAACCGTTCCCCTTTACTCACTGCGACGAATTTATTTTTACAACGACGTTAACGCCTGACGCGTTCAACGAATAGAGGACGTCAGTTTCTTGTGAGGATTTCTGTTCAAAGAAACGTGCCGCGTTGCTAGCAATTTTGCAGCGATTTCATTCGCGAGGAAAAGACGAGGCGCGGGATTATTCGGTGTTCTTGCGCTTCATTCAAGAACCTAAATCTCCCGACGGTTTAATAGCTTCCCTTTTCCCCCGGTTATCTCGTGATTGATCGCAAAGAGACTCAGGGGCCCAGCTCGCGCTCTGTTTCCAACACGCGGCTGAAAGTTGAATTCAAAACGCTACCAGACGCCCGGAATCCCTGAAACGTACCGCGTTAAACCCTTCGTTTATTCTTGCGCAGATTACCGCCGCGCCCTTTTCCGCTTTCCGGTTTATCCGCCCCCGTAGCTCTGCACGCGTTAAACGCAATTTAATGACCCTCCCCCTTCTCGCGAGACTTCCTTTTGCCGTGCATCTGTGCCACGATCGAAAAGCTCGGAACAATGGTAATTCGTTTAAACGATCGTGAGAAAATCTCTCGAAACGAAGAATTAATTCGGTGGTTAATGCATGAATTTCCGTACATCGTATATACAGGATTAGGATAACGCGCATTCAGGATTCGCGTACCACTGACGTTCGTGAGATTAATGCATCGCAGAAATTTCGAAGCGATTCATAAATGTTAACACAGAATCGGTTCCTCCATTGTAGTTTATTTAAAAAATTCCCGACAATTGGAGATTAATTTTTATCAATACGGTAACTACTATCGAGCAGAAAGCAACAGAGGTTTATTTTAGATTTCAGTTCACAAATGACGTACTTACACTGTTTAATACCTTATTTTAGAATCTAACTAGGTTGCTTCCACCAACTGTACAATCCGAAACGACTGCTCGCGTGATATTACCTTTCAGTTAAAGACGACTTTCATTATCTTTAGAATATTACCCCTTTGATGTAACCTAAAAGATAAAAAATCAGAGAAAATGAGATCTAGCGATCTTCGAGACGAAGCTCCTCTAATTCCGCCTCTCTCTCTCTACTTATATCTAAGAGTTAATCGTATCACTACAACGTTCACTATTACCAAGTGAAATATCACTTCATTTCGTTCTATTATCCTATTCCCAAATCTGCACTACATCAAAGAATTTCGTCCCAACAATACCAACACTATAAAAACCATTCACTTTCACCCCATTCGTTCATAGAAAACGAATCAATTCACGCCGAATCAAAACGAACTAGCGCAATATTTTCTCCCGGGTTTTACCACACTCGAACAGACAGGAAAACGGAGGCCGAGCAATTAACCTCGCCGACACAAGCTTCGTGTCGTAACACCCGTATATATATACATCGTCAATACGACAGAATCATCGGCGCGTAATCCTGACAAAAGTTTGTTTGCACGCCAGGCCCGGTGTGTAACATGTTAATGTAGACGCGGTAGAGGACCGCATTTGGCTCGACACCGGGCTTCCCAGTAATGACAATCGAGACAATAAATCAAGAGGGTCCGAGGTTGGAACGTCGCGGGACGAGGGGCGCCGCCGTCAGGAGGGTGCAATATGCGGGCCGAGATCCGCGTTAACAAATGTCTCTATTCGCTGGCAACGTGTTTCTATACACGGTAACCCCCGATGAGCCGTAAAAATCACGAATTGGGGTAGGTCCTCGCGGCACATGCTGTTAATTCTTTGGTACAGTCCGACGGAGACGGTAGTGGAACCACCCTCTACGATTATCGCGTCAACCGTGAGAAATGGGAATATTATGCTGCGTCCGTTGTTTGATACTCGCGTTACTTTTGTTGGCGCCAGCTTGCCTATGATACGCAAGTGGTTATTATCAATTATTAGTTTAGTATGAAGGAACGTATGTAGAAAGTACATGTGTCGAATTATCTGTTTACAAGGGACGGCTGTGTGTTAATGGCCAATTTAGAGGAAATTTATGTTTAGCAATGGTAATATTCGATGGATACATTTTTTTTTTTTTTGGAGAGAGGAAAATATATATTTTACTTCGATATTTCAAGAATTGTTTAAATATAAAATGTAGAAAAAATGTTTTCGAGTTAAATCTATTTTTTTTTCGATAGTATATTAAAAATGTACCTATACATATATTATTCACAATTTTGAAACGACAAGCAGTGACTTTTTTTTTAACCTCTTGCCGTACGAATTTTTAGTTACTACGTATGTTAGTCTCGAATGTTCACTGTTCTAATACAATTTTAAATAAAGAAAGTCGAGATATTATATATAAATTTTTAATTGACAGTCCTCTATCTCGAATTCAAACAAAAGTTAGAACAAAAATACAAATTTTATAGACGTATAAATACTTCTTTTGTCACACCTTCACCATAATCTACATCACGAGTGAGACTCGTTATAATACGGCAAAGGGGTTAATATAAATTACTTGAAACAGTACTTAACGTTTCTATTGAAAAATAATCACATAGTACAGCTGCACAAGATGCTAGTAATAGTTTTGTCCATCTGTACAGATAATAAACATTTAAATGCTAGTAAAATCAAGAAAAATATATATAACACGTGTATATCCCTACATAGTTAGAGGATGTGTATCTAACGACAATAAAGAACAGCATGCAGTGTCTATTAGTATACAGAAATAATTTCCCCGTGAACGACAATAGTCGTTCATAGCAGCGAAATGCTTAATGGATGTTAAAAGTCATTTTCACTTAATTGCGCTTCAACATCGTATTGTAATACGACTCAATTCGACTCACACCGGTTGCTTTCATCCTCCATACGTAGTATAATAATAATTGAGAGGTTGCGTTTAAAATACGCAGTTTACTCGTGCCCCCTATTCCTTATTCTCATAAAAAACAATAATTACTTGATTTGTATCGGTCGACTCGGCGAATATTGTTACGCCGAACTGAAGAAACACCATCGGCTGATATCTCGTACGGTAGAACCGCATTCTTTGTTTATCTGAACGTTTATTCCACGGACTTTCGGTTTCGCTGTCGTCGTATTTCGCGACAGTCGGACAGTAACGTTCCCAACACGTGTCCCGTTCCAGGAATCACGCATTTCGGTCCCGTAGAATCCGCGGACCCGCGATACGCAACTTTGTTACGAATAATTCCGGTTTGAAAGCGTGGTGTCAAGCTCCCTCCGCTTGTCCTCCTCGCGCGATACATTGTAGCTTAACCCCAAACGCTGATCCTGACGAACCGGTTGTCCCTCTTATCTCGACGTATTTGAATAACTTTCGGACAATAATTTCTACTTTGTGTACATAAAGTATGAACTTAGCCCGACAGGCCGGTATAAAACCGCCTCGGTAAGTAATGATTCTTTGGGAGCCGCTTTTAAGAGGACTGCGCGCCATTACTATCCTCCCGAAGCTTTTGGATATCAGAACGTTACGAACGTTACTTTCAGAGAGGCGTAAATGCCTTTCTCACGAGGTGGACCGAGGGGAATTAAGATAAAGCTTCGTTTCTCTGTCGTTAAGCGAAGAGGTCACGAACGAGTTTTGTAAAACAACCGTGAAAATCAATTAACAACCTTTAACGTTTCAACTTCCTCTTTGTATATTCATATCATTATCACACACTGTTACGTATACAGATTGTCTTCGAGAGTGTTTCTAAACTGCTCCCTCGTATTTTACACGAGGAATTAACTTTGTGAGAGTAGTTGAAAGTAATAAGGGTAGTTAAGGAAGAGTGTGGAAAGTTGCAAAACAGCTATGCTTACTGTTTAATGATTTTGCTTGATCTGAAGTTTGCAACTCTGTTTCTATTGGTTCTGTGTTTAACCCTTTCTGATTATATGAGCTTTTTTGTGCTCAATGTGCATGCTAATCGTTAGCAGTTTACTGTTTTATCGCTGTATTAATTTTTTCCCTCTTTATATCGGTAAAAATGATTACAATTTGTTCTGTAGGGGCATTCAGTAAATCATTATCGCGGAGTTCAGTATGGTGCAGCACGTAAATGCTTCCTCAGCGGAAGGCATCTAAGCAAGAATTTTAATATAGCATTTTCTGTTCGAGGAAGAAGGTCTTTAGAGTGTTTTCTGCGCAATCTTCTGAATAGATTGATTGAATACAATTGCTTAACTGAGTTGCTGGGATGGTTGATTATTCTACTTTTACATTTGCCATTCAGGTGTATTATTTCATTTGTTACCGATGGAATTTCTAAGTCTTTTCGTATTAGTTAGGATTTGTCGCATTCACTCTATCAACCGCAATCGTAATCGTCATTTATATTATATTTATTTTATATATAATGCCATTGAATGTACTTTAAAATAAAGTAAGAAGTAATGAATTGTCTTGTATGCTTTTTATTGCTTTCTAATTCAAAGTTCTATCACTCTTATTGAAAGACCCTATATTATGCATTAATTGCATTTAATAATCCTCAGTCTTAAAAATTAAAATTAAAATTACTTTTCTAGTAAAAAGTGCCTTTTTAAAATTACTTTTCCAAGCAAGAACAAATATATAAGCGAGAATAAAATTTGATTTCGTTCTAATAAACGAAGATATAGAATAAAAATTAGAAATCAAAGGAAATTTGTTTAATTATTTTAGAAATTTTATTAATATGAATCATTTCGTTGTCAAATATTTCCCCTTGCTGTTTTGTGTTTCAACACACACAACAAGGAGAAATTTGTCTCGTATCCCTTTAACCTTCCTCTATCTCGTTTCGAACGAAAATTAATCTTCTAGGTGCAGTCTATAACGTTTGCTCGATTCGATCTAAACGCCCGCGAGACCACTCGACACGATTCTAATACAAAGGTAACACTCGACGCAGCTCCGATGAAAATTAGAACGAACTAATAACGTTGCGACCTCGCTCGAAAGTCGTCGTCGTCGTTAATCGGCCGCGCGGCATATACGAGCGGCTTAAAGGGCCGACACGATAAAGATAATCGGCGCCCTCGACTAATGTAAGTGGCGATTTAGCGCGCGAAATCGATGGAAATTAAAATACATCGGTTAAACGCTGCCTCGGCCGGGACCAAATTGTCGTTTAAGTATAGTCTACGCAGCACTCTCGTTTCACCGTGTGCCACGGCTATCGGCGTACACGTCAATAATTTACCTGGGCTAATTCGATTCGCTGTATGGAACGCGGTTCAACTTCGATTGTAATTTCTTTCCTGGTGTAACAGAGGAAAGAATAAAACGGAAAAGAAACGGAGAAAAGATTGAAACGTTCTCTCGTAAGACAACGATGAGTTCCTTTCGCAAAGCTTGAGATCATTGTGCGTGAAAGATCGAAGTGGAAATTTTACGATGGAATAACAATCGTGCGATTAATCGAGAAAAAATTTGTTACTTTATACTTCGTTAACGAATTTTATTATTCTTAACGACGAAACGTTGGAAACACTGCTTGCGAAAAATTCGCGCATCGTGTGAGTATAACAGTCTTAGTTAAAATTTGAACTAAAATTGTTTATTTATCAAATATTAGTGATAACAAAAGCAAAAGAATGTTTGACGTTCTTTAACTGACATTCTTCACTCAACCAGTTAAATAAAGGAAGAATTCGAAAGTGTAATATGAAAAGAGAATATTGCAATAGTTACCGCTATAAAAAAAAATAGAAAGCTTGTTTTGTTATCGTTAAATACACCACGTAGAAGGTTTAAAATATTCTACAGTAGACGTAACTTTGTGCATGCATTAAACGCGATCGAAAACAACGAGGAGCGGCATTGTTCGAAAAACGGGGGATAAACTGTGTATCGATGTGAGCACGATGGAGTTGGGATACAATCGAAGCTCCGTTACAAACTGGTGCCTCGGCTACTTGTAGTGTATTAACGTTCCATCATGCTACCGGCGTTACCGGCATGACTCTGCGTTTCGGTGTAAATCATCGTCGAACGGCTGGGATCATCAACCGCGAGCCCCGATTGCCGTACATATAGTGGGGAGAGCACAATCATCGACGCCGATCGGATTTTTTTGTGCGGATCGCCGTTCGAGGGCCGCGATTTTTGCACGAATTTCCTGATTGGATCGCGTTGATTACGATACCATGCACACGTTTCGATGACTAACACGCGCGCTGCCACGATAACGACGTATTAATTGTTCCATGAACCGGATTTTATTATTTCGTCGAACCGCCGAAGCCTCTTTAAACACTGAATACAAATTTTCCTTCTGTTTTATAGAGGATTAGTGTCCTATGGAAATTGCAGAAATAGAAAAATTCAGAATATCAAAACCTCTTTCGTAAAATTTAACGAATTTATAAAGATTCGCCAATATTGAGTCACGGAGCCATTCTGAAAATAAATTCTGCAATGTCGAAAATAATTTACTCATCAACTCTTCGATCGACACTTCAAAGGAAGTGATTTTCAGCAATTTGTCATCAGAACCAAATTCACTTTCTCCCAAAAATTTCATCTTCTTAATTACCCATACAAAATCCTTTATTGAAAAAGTCAATTCACGGGAGTTCAATTAATTTAGTTCAACACTTCTTAGAGCGAATACCACGTTATCTTCGCTTCATGAAGTTCGCTCTTTGTACTAAATTCACGTGTGTTTATTTCACCACCGAATTACATATTATATTGTTAAAATATAATCTATCTTCGTGTCTGTTTTTTCGTCCAGAAAATTGACGTAATTAAAATTGAAACGAGATTACAGGAAACATCCGAGATCCTTTTTAGAAAAATATTGAGTCACATGGGACGAATCTTCGTCCTGGCAAATACAGCAGACGGTTCCGCCCAGCTAAAACGGGATCGTACAGTGTGAAAGCAATGAAAGGCATATTGCTTAACCACGCCAAGCCATCGTATAAACGTGACCTGATTAACAAGCAATTCGACGTCGCGGAGCTCGCATATCTGGATGAACATACTGAGGTTTGGAGCCTGTTCAATCCGATCCTGGATCGGAGGCACACGTGCACGCTCGTTCTCCAGTTTGCGGTATTACCTAATTAAATCATGGTTAGCTCTATCGAATGTGCTTTTCTCACTTAACCACCATCCGATACACATACTTTTATTTAATCATACAAATTCTATGTAAAATATGTAAGAAAATTTCTATTTTCCATTTTTCTCGACGTGATAGCCAAATTTTAGAATCGAAGAGGTAACTATAGTAAATTTAGTCATGAACAGTAGATAAACTGTTAAGTACCAACGCTGCTTAAACGAAAAATTTAGCATTTGTCTGCAGAGATCAGCATGGAGTTTAATATGTTAACTGCTTGTCCTTTTCGAAGGATTCAGCGGTTCCTATTTCTTACGAGTGCGATTAAAAATCGCGTGCCATTAACAGATATTCGTTCGAGGTCGACACAACAAGGAAACGGTACACGTAATAAGTTGAAAAACGACACAGATGAAAATAAAGGTGTGCGTGCGACGCGTGGGCGTCGTGTCGGTTCTCCGATTCCTTTTTACGACGCAACCAAGGGGATATCATCTGAGGCTATCGATCATCGATACCAGATTCAGTTATCCTATTGTGTTTCGCGCGGGCCACGAGTGTGTCTTACTCGCCGCGGAGATTATTCAGCTGCTTTCTCAATGGAACGGATGGAATGCGGGGTGATTAATCAAAGACCAGTCTTGAAACGTATCGGTTTAATTAATGCGTTCACGAGTTGCACGTACACGCCTGGGAAATCGTGCTCACGAGTTTAAGATCCGAAGTCTCGAGTTGCGGAAAACTTGAACTAACACGGAACGTTTGTTCGATCTATCGAACACCAAATGATCACGTGTTATCTAATCTGAAATGCGACGTTGAAACTTGGAAAAGCAAAAATCCTTCTTGCACCGAAATAAAAAGTAAAGGAAATATCGTAAAAGTGAAAAAAAAATAAGAAAAAGAAATTTTCAAACAGAGTTTTCAGAAGTGTGAAACATTGACTGCGATATGGAGACCATTTCCACGTAGAGTTTCCTTTTATTAACAAAGTTTTACGACACTAGCCTGAATATATTTGATCAAATCTCGTATATGTACACGTTGTATTTATTATTTAGCTTTGCTTCACACTCAGTAAATGTTCCCTTATATTTATGAGGATTTCTATACATTAATAGAAAATTTAAAGGTGCAAAGTTTCACAGAATGCACGTAATACGAAAAGTATACAAGATATATACAAATTACGGTACTTTTTATAACACCCGTTAGGTGAAATAATTTTCTACCGTAATTCTACTATCTCAAAAATATGAATTTGCATAAAAATTCGCAGCCTACTATGTTTCAATTAAACTTCAAACTTTTTCGAGCTTCAAATCACGCACGATCTTCCGTCCTTTTCATAGCGAACAAAAAGGGTAATATTTCTTGCTCAATCGAGAAAGTGAAAAAATATTAGATTCCAGAAACAATTGAACAGCAACAAAATCCATCATCCTATGACCCGATTCTTTCACTGATTCCTTCCTCTCCTCTACGCTTGTACCGAATACGTTTCCACACATTCTCGAGACAAGGGACTATCTAACCAATAGCCCCGATCACAGAAGCACACCACTCGATTTCCTTACACCGAATCGCGTTCACCGGGCTCGCATCGTTCATTCGGACAGCTATAACCGTCGCGTTCAATCATCCTCCGCAAAAACGGGCCGATTCCGCGCAGACGTATCGCACTTTCGAAACGTCACCGCCCGGAGCTTCATTTCCGGCTCTTCGAAACGTCGGTCCAGCCGCTGGACATTAACCTTGATCTTAATCGCATTTACTCACGTCGAAAACGACGCTGTTGACCTTAATTCGCCGCGTAATCCTTTCACGACACGGTTTTCGAACGTGGACATAAATAATCGCCGATGGAAAAGCGAAAGGAGATGACCAAAGTAGAAGACGTCCTCTCCCACCTTCGTCTAAACGTATCGCCTCTAAGATGATAAATACCACGTGATAAATTTTCATCTCGTGTGATTCACACACTAAATGGATAGCAGAGAGGCGGTTCATCAGGCGAGACGTGAATACGACGTATTTAAGGCGGTTTCCATCTCACCCCACCTAAACGAACATTCTTTGCACGCTGGTGTGTTCACGGCCAGAAGAGAGGATGGCGATATCCGGACGCGAGGAACACGTGTGAGGTCCTCTGTCTTCGTTTCATCCGTGTCGATCTTAGTCGGGCTAAGATCGTAAAAGTCATGGCGCCCCGTAAAGTTAGATTGCCAATTTACCTGCGTACCCGCATTTTCACTTATACGCGATAAGTATATTTCAGACGGTCATATTTCCCCCTCTTTGGAAAAATTCGCAGGCCCTGTACTCTCGGTTACATTCCGTTCATTATGGATAACGAAGGAAGTCTTTATATGAATGAAACGATCATTGGTAGATGGAAAGATGATATTATTACGTCTAACGGGGCTATTTATTGAAAAGGAGGTCATTCTTCGTATCGTTAATGTAGACCTTGTATCATAAGATTCAACGAGGGGACATATTAATGGGATTTGGTGAGATTGTCATAAAGGATAATGGATATAAGATAGAATGTAAAAATTCGCGTAACTTTTGATTAACTCCTATTTTTTTCGTTGACCTGAGAGTGGATAACAGGGGAAGATATAAGGTATAATATAAAGCAAAGACAGTAGGAGGAAGGGCTGTAACCGAAGTGAAACTGAAATCAAAGGATATACACTCGATAGATTCTGTTTCTAATAGTTCCTCTATGCAGATACCAATTAGTACGAAAGACCGATGCAATATACTACAGAATAGACCATCTAATATGTAAGCCTGCAGTAAGAGTAACTTCAAAGGTCGGTCCAAACGTTACGCATTGAATTTCGCAAAGTATAGCCTACTATAGATAGTATGGTAACCTTCCGGAAGATCGGCGACGTACAAAGAGCTATCGTTAGTCTCTTGCAGTGATAACATTAACATTATTTAACGTCGAGGAAAAAACAATACCCATGACGAGCATTAGAATCGAACAAAGAACTCCTGGTCTTCAATCTACCGGAGATTCAGTAGAGTCCCATTGTACCATTCGAATAATTGATGAAGAAACGTCAATCAACAGCGTTTCGCGGGAGCACAATGGGTCGCGCGGCCGAGCGCGGTCGCCATTTAAGAATTCTCGGAAACAAAGATTATTTACCGCGACGTTGAAAAATGAGGGACCACCTCCTGTCTTTAATTGCTTATCGCCGGCTAAATTCAATTTACAATTCGACCTCTTTTCTTCTCTCTCTTTCTCTCTCTCTTTCTCGCAGTTAGATATAAAAGCGCGACTTGCGAGCACTGGCCCTTTATAAATCAACCGTAATAATCCTCCGAAAAATCGAGAGCTCGCAGAAAGCAGCGCATAAATTCCCAGTTTTACATTTTATCGCGCGATCGTTTATCAAACGTGGACGTAAACTTCTTCGTGTTGTTTTACAATAGCACGCTCGTTAATCCACGATTCTTTATCGTCGGGCCCCGTGACCGAGTGTATCGACGATATCAATGCCACCGAATCGAAGTTAACAGCTGCCTACTATAGCACGCGTCGCGACACCGCCGCGAGAAACTTCTAAATAAAGGATCCAACCGTCTCTTATGCTTCATAGCACGGAGAACTCGCTTTTCCCCACAAACGGTATCCGCGTCTCATGGGATTATCGAAAGCTTCGAACCTCTTTTTCCCTCCACTGTCCTCGTCACGTACATAGAGCAAAGCTGGTGAATCGCGAGGAAATATTCCGATTTCGAAACGGCTGCCACGACAAACTCGAAGTTCCAAGGGTTATGCTAATGAGAGGCGATCGCTCGTGAGAGCAGCAGCCGAGTGATACGCCAAGCGAATCTTTTCTCCCGAGTAATTACAACCTTCGGCTCCGCGCGGGAACCCGATCTAAGCTCGCCGAACCGAGACCATCGGTCGATCTTAATCCTATCAGTTACGCGGTATTGCGAGATACTAAAGTCCTCCATGGAGACCAGTCTTAGCCGTAGAGGATCAAGTGTTGCCGTCAGGAATAGATCGTGTATGGACAAGCAGCAATTTCATTTCCTTTTTTTCTTTGTTCTTCTCTTCTTGTTCTTTTAATCCGTATATCGTTTAACATTGAAAAACTTTTATTTCGAACAAAACCCAACGTATACATGGTTCAATAATATGAAAAAGAGACAAGGACAGTAGAGTGTAGAAGAAAAAGATTAACAGTTAGCGACGATTATTCCATCTACGGGCAACAGTTTTATCCTGTTTGGAGCCACGTGTATCCGTGGCCCGCTTTATCATCGGCAAAAACTAAGGAACCAGAGGGCCGGTAGGAAGGCATTTCCATAAATTCCCGAAATAATATCGCGCGGATTTCACGCGACGCGGTGGAATGGCATGCACTTAAAGGTTGGTGCGGTTTAATCCCATCGGTTACCCTTCGGTATGCAAAATCTAAGCTCCCACGGCCGGTAGATACGGCTTGGGGGCCGTACGAACGAGGCAGTGCCAGAGGGACGCGCTCACGCTTGCTCTTGTGCTCGCGCGACCAAGCGCGCATCGGTTCTCAATCCATTTATACCAAGGGAATTCTTATCCCCGGATTAATCGGTCGTTCGCGACAGTCCCGCGCGCCAGGTAAGACAAGCTTAATGCATCCGAGATGCATCGGGGCCGTAGCTGCAACAACGTGTGTCGCCTCCGTTTGGTCCGGTTGCAGTTTCACTTTTATTCGAGCCGCCATTAGCGGTTCGGTGGCCCCTCTTACCGGTCGTGGGATGAATTAAAGCGTGAAGGCCAAAAGGGATTATCTCGAAGCGATAAAACATTGGCCAAAAATGTTGCTACGCGGTCTTGACGTAGCCATTAAGCGTGTCCAGCCGCCCCTTGGCATCGAAACCGGGTTTTGCGCCGTCCTTTCGCTGTTTTGGATAAAACTTGCGACAACACGAGTGACAAGCTGCAACCACCAGGTCCCCCCGATCTTACTTTTTCTCTCTTCCTCACTTTACTTCACCTTTATCCATTCCGTTCCCTCTTCCATTGCTGCCTTGTTGCATTCCCCGTGTTCGCCCTCTCCGCGTCGAAGATTCTTTTTAATTGGCTCAATCGGACTTGAAAAAGCAGCGGTGGGGAGTACGGCCGCGATCCAGGGACGCGATAAAACCGTTGATCGAAAATCTTGTTCCGCGTGATCAACGCGCCTATTAACTCGTCCCCGGCCGATTGTTTGTTTTCAGGGTGGTCGTAAATAGTTTCACTTATCCGCGTCCACGCCGCGTGCACCGGCAAGCTGCGGCAAACCTGGTAACGAGCCGGTGCCTCGGTGTTCTTTAATTCGCCACGATGCAACCTGCTGCCGCCGTGTGACGCGCGTCATTTGTAAGAGAACGCTGCTGGACTGGCGTTGCTTGGGTTACCTTTTACTAAAGAACTTTTACCGTCTCCTACTGTGATTCTCCGTTTTAGAGGATGCGTGGAATTGTGTCGAGAAGCTCGAGATGATTTTAAGAGGAAAGAAACAAAAAAAAAGAAAGAAGATAAAAAGGAAAATGAGAAGGAGAACGTCCGTACTAGCTCTTGAAACCGATTAAAAGCTCCTAAAAAATTACCTCGCTCAGTTTATTTTACTCGTGTTACCATTCGCTCCACAGACGAGCCAACAAAGGAGCAGCCTCGTTCGGAGATTATGCGCCGCTCAGTACGAGACAATTCGCGGCCGGAAGTCGTACGTTAATTCAGCCGAGGGAGAAAGACAAGGGTGAGAGAGGGAACGAAGAAGAGAGAGGGAAGACGAACAAGAGACCAAAAAAAAATGAAGATAGAAAGAAAGAAGGAAAAAGGAGAGAAAGAGAGAGAGAGAGAGAAAGAGAGAAAGAGAGCGAAAGAGGGAGCCTAACAGCCACGGTCGAGGGACGTCGAGGAGGCGAAACATGGCAAAGAGAAAAGCCGCTTATATCGCTGGCTTGGAGGAGTTTTTCAGCTACGTAGCAGAATATACGATCAAGGATATAATGTAACGTTGTACGCGCTACAATTCTGTTGAATACTTCACCGTTCTTCCGTCTTTGCTCTTTATTCTTTACTTATACGCGGGTATTCCTCCCCGCATGGTGTTTCAGCTCTCGCAATTTGCGGCGGACCGTGCGCACCGGCAAGAAATACGTTCATTCTCTCCTTCTTTCTCGCTCCTTTCCTCCTGCCCCTCCTCTCTCTCTCTCTCTCTTTCTGCCGGTTCCTCTTCAACCGTCTCACGGTTTTATCATCGTTTCCAGCGTTACGCATTATATCGTTACGGGACTTTATTTTCGCGTAAATACCTTGAACTCGTTCTCTCGGTGTTCACCCTTGAGCGCAGCAGCTTCGGGGTGGCTTTGTCGCGATTTAAAAGCGGAGATCCTGCACGTTTAAAGTCGGCCTTCGTTCCCTCTGATTTGCCTTAGTACCATCGCGTTGTTGCGCAACCAGAGAGACGCACAGAGAAAAATTTCATTTTTTTTTTTGTTCTCCTTTCTCTTTTCCTGCTGCACGATAAATCGCGACAAAGCGCAAAGAATCCGTCGTCGTTGTCGTCGTCGAGACAAAACGACGCTAATGCGATGTTTAAAATAAGAACGATTAAGTATTCACGCTGTTCCGTCCTCCTGTCACCCTTTTCCTTCTCCACCACCACCACCACCTCCTTCTCCTCCTCCTACCCCTTTCTCGAACACTGAACATAGTACGTCCTTTCTCTACTCGCATAACGTTGCCCCTTAGGTAGCTTACGTTATCCGATACTCGAGAGTCGGGCAACACAATCTCCTCGAGACGCGGTAATCTTATTAAATAGGGCCTTCCTTTGTTTTACGACCTTTTTGCACGGGCTTTAAGGCCTTAAGCCTGACGCCTCCGCCTCACGTCGACCGTACGCCGCACACCTCCGCTACCCCACAGGATACACGTCGCCGCGTATATACTCGCGTTTTACCCCCGGGATCAGCCTGGGAAAATCCCGTTTTACCGATATTGAACGCGCAACGCCCCGTACCAGGAACGGTCAATTATTTACGGGCAGTGATTGAATTTCCTTTTTTTTTCTTTTTCCTTTCTTCTTCTTCTTCCTTCCATCCAGCCGCGAAATCTCGTCGTCCTTCGAATCTATCGACCCGCAACCGTGCTCTCACACGGCGAACCCTTGCGTCATATTTTTCGGTCCAGCTATAATCTATCCGTTGGTAGATTATCGAACGCGTGGAATTATTTCAAGCGACGTGATTTGCGAAGAAGCGTTATGAAACGATCGTGTAGGAAGAAATTCTATTAGAATTTCAACAATTCACTTTTGCCGAGGTGGTACACGTTATTAAACGTTCAATCTAACCACCGACCGAACGGTCCAGAGCCACTCCTACACGGCATTAATTTATCGCGGGGGAAGGTTACACAAGCGAAGATAAGCCGGAGCACATCGTGTTCGCGAATCTGTACCCGACGAGAGTTTTCAGTCGACGCTTCTGTTGCCTAAGCGAATTAATCGCAGAGCTAATCAAGCTTCCTCGTGCACGCTCGCCTCGTGCAGAGCACCAACGATTCCGCTCGTTTACACTCTGTATATATACACCGCGGCTTCTTCTTCTTCTTTCTCCTCCTCCTCTTCTTCTTCTTCTTCTTCTTCTTCTTCCTCTTCTTCTTCTTCTTCTTCTTTCTCTTCTTCTTCTTCTTCTCTTCTCGATACTCGATTTGGTCAGGATACGTGGCGCGAACAACGATTAAAAATTGCTGGCCCCGATTGATTTTAATTGGCGGTGCTGTCGAGGAAGCGCGGTATGCTGCACTTTAATATAGCATCGGTGGAACGAAGATCGAGGGCAACTTCGTCTTCGTCTTCATGATGTACGCATACAACACATACACACAACAAACGATCATACGTGCTCTTTTATTTTCTACGATTACCACACGCTCTTCAGTCTTTTTTAATATTTTCTCCCTTTTCTCTCTCTCTGATACTTTGGTCCCAATCCCACCTTCGGTCTACCACGGTTTCAGCCGGTGTTTTCTTAGTGGCTCGCTCGGTATATCGGCCAGCCGATCCGCTCGCGAGCGATTTATCATCGGCGTTACGGAATCCGCGCTTAGAGGCCAAGAAGTTTATGGAAAGTGATAAATTAGCGAAGGCGAAAATGATACGTCTCGAGCATATCTTCCGTCCGGGGCCCGTAATAAGATTAAAAGGCGAGATACGGGTAGGCCTGGCTTCGTCCAATGATGCGTCCCTCGTTCCTCCCTGTGTGCACTTCTCGTTCGACTCTGAACCGTGTGTGTATATGTATGTGCGTGCATCACGAGACGAGCATCAAGCCAGCAAACCTAAGAGAACCAGCAAGCGAGCGAGCGAGCGAGCGAGCAGGATCGCTGCATTCCCGGATTAAAGCGCGTATAGTTTGATGTAAATTTAAGGTAGCTCACGGGAGGGATCCTTGTCTTTTTTCGGCAGAAACATCGCGACACGGTATATGACTTAAATCAGATTTAAGCCTGCCGTTGTACGTGCACCACGGTTCCTTCCCTTCGTTTTTATCTTTTCCCTTTTCCCTCTTTTTCTTTTCTTTCTTTCTTTCGTTTTTATTTGTTCTTTCTCTTTCCTTTATTTTTCGGCTCTTTTAAGCAGCGAATGAACCACCGTCACTGAACGGGAGCCTGGTTTTGAGTTTAATTTTTAGGGATAGCTCGCGGAATCGCGTTGTTTTCGTTTCTCTCACGTCTCGGAGAGGGACTCGTGCTGTTCACGACGCGCAACCCTCGGAGAGCGAATAAATTTATGATAAACGACACCGGTGTCTCTGGTTCTGGTTAAAAAGAGAGTTTGGGAAACCACGATTGTCGCGAATGCAACGATGACGACGACAAGACGACGCTGTGGTTTACATGAAAGTTTACCAGGGAGTTTTCGAACATTTCTCCAACGCGAGAGGACGAGGACAGAGGATAAAAAGGGTCGGGAGTAACGGGACGACGGGAGAATTAACCATCGCATCCTAGAAACTACGTGAACGATACGTTTATAATCAGTAACGCGGGCTCGCGTTTTCACGCACCGCGAAACGACCGCCGCGATTCCCTAATTACCGCCTCTAAAAAGCTCGAATTAATTAAACCCCCGAAAATTCTGGCGCTGCGAGTTTTCCGCACGCGAGATACAATTTCGCGCGTCTGCGGCGGTTGCGCGAGTTTAATTAAACTAAACGCGAATAAAAAAGGAAAATAAACATTCGTAGTGCAAAACAAAACAAAAAAAAAACAAGAGGAATTGTAACTGAGGGAATTTAAGGAACCTAACCGTCGAAAGTTACTTAAAACCTGAAGAATATGAAACAACCAAAAACAATTTCTTCCTAAGAACACGTAACTCTTCAGAAGAAATTAATTTCTTCAATCGACATTTTTTTGTTGCAAAAAAAAAAAAACAAAGTGAAATTGCATGTACAGTGCACTTGTATGCGCATTTTCCAATTTCCCCCTGATTAATTTATTTTCAAAATTGTTAAAAAGTAGACCGATGCAAATTTCGAGTGTTATTATGAAAGAGATCGATTGCAAACATCGACTGCCACCGTAAAAATAATACCGCGTCCAAAATTCCCCATCGATACAGCATAAACATCAGTGTATTTGTGCCAAAGATTACACAGCACCCCAATTACACCGAAATTACAGTCCACTACATCACCGTAGAAACCCAGTAGGGGTGATTGTCGGATATTTACCGGTAACGCGCGATTTTGTGCCACGTAACAGGACAATGTTGTTGTCCAGGCGTGGTGGCGCGCGATCGTAACACGGCTTCGGTAATCCTCCCGATCTTCCACGGAGACGATGGATACGTGGACAGGCTGGTGCGGGGACAAACTGGCCATGAAACCAGCTTACGCCTGGTCGCTTCTAGTCGGACGTTTTGATAGGCGTGTAAATAACGGCCGGAAGAATATTTCTACAAACAATCGTGCATCAACGATCCTGGGTTGGTCCCTAAGCTGGGGGCTCAAGATAAAATCCCGGTTAAACTCTACTAAGTCGTAGGTAAGGGGCGACATTCAAACGTGACAGAGGCTATGATTACGCACGAGACTCCGTCCAGTAATCTGTGATAATGCAAGCGACTTTTACACGAACAGCCTATAAATAATCGTCGCCTTGTCGGTTTTTCAAGAGAGAGAAAGGCAAACGCAAACGTAGGGAACGCAATAGGCATTTTATTTTCTTTTTTGCGCACACGAGCGATTGCCTGTGGCTAATTCATCGTGGATGGTGGGCTAATTGTGTTTTGCTAGCTTATCACGCGCGTCGGCGTCTGTATTCGGCGGGAAACGGTAAAACAATCATCTGCCGGTGATTACGCGTAATTATCGTGGCAATTGCCGGGCGAGAATCGCGAATGAAGCCGTGAGAAATAACGGAAGCGAGGGTTACACGATGGACTCCGTGGGTGTTTCGGAAACGATGGGAAAATTTGAATCGTTTGAAAATTGAAACATCAACCGAAAGAACGTTTGAAATTCCTATAGAATATCCTTAATATTTTAAATAAGTAAGAGAGCCTGATAGAGCAGTTCTACTTCCACATTTGTTACCTTTGAAATATAAGGTTAACCTAGTGAAAATATCTCCACCATTCCCGGAACACTTTTACATTGCCTGTCGAGCGTTGTAAATGTGTAAAATCAATCGATTCGAACAGGCAATCGTATTCTCCGTATGTTTGCCTACGCCAACAGGAACATCGTTCTGCGATCTGTTAATACGACAACCGACGTTTCGAACGAGTTTCACGTTTGAAATAAAAGAAAGGAAAGGTTGGACAAGAGGAATACAGTCAGAATGGCACGACAAGTTCTCGTCACATAGAAACAAATGGTGCCACACGTATATACGTACATATGCTACATACTCTCTCACCCCTACGATTTCGATATCACCTTTTCATTTATTTATACGTGTCCCTTTATTTGTTTCGTGCCGACTGATATAATGGAGTGTCCAGGGGCGGGCGTTCTGATAAAGCGTGGGCACGCCACGAGAAAATGACCATAACGGAAGACACGAATTACATGATGTAAACGCGCCACCTACGGCGAGACGGGCCGGATTGAATTTAATACTAATTAAAAGTAATAAATCGGCGGACGAATGATTTCTGCCTGGCGAAGAGGCCGAAGTAGTCGGTCCTATTCCCGTCGCTTTTGGCCCCGAGGCCCGCGCGTTTCTGCCGAATTAAGTCGGACAGTATCTTTTTCTGACTTCACCACGAGAGAAATGCAATTAAAGCGAGATCAGAGGCAAACGCATCCCTCTCTTTCTCTCTCTGTCTTTTTCTCTTTCCCACTCTGCGACCGCGTGTATTCCGTGCCGCGGCATTCTGACTTATGAGTCGCTGGAAAAAAGATTGGCCGCGTCATGGAACGCGGGTTTTAATATCGTTCAGCTTCGCCGTTGTTGTATATTTACAGGCTCTTATTAAGTCACCGGCACTGTCTCTCTCTTTCTCACCTAAACACTACCTCTCTCTCTCTCTCTCTCTCTCTCTTTTCTTCTGTCGTTTTCTCGTGCTTCTTACTGTACCGATGGACTTTGTTCGTTACTCAGGCTCAACGTGAAATTCCGTGAAAATAGGGTAGTAATTCAAGCTTCATCAGAAGGGAAGATAGGATTGTAAAATTTCGTGAAATATTTATTCAGTGATTAATTAAAGATTTTTCTATTCTTCTTTTTCTTTTCGTTTCTCGAATGTTTGAACATTTCGAATCGAACCTCACACGTTCTTTGAAGACTTACAATATCGTCGATGTAGAAGGCTCTTTAGAATGTTGTAAAGCACCCAGTGGAAGTAAGGAAGCTCGTAAAATTTCGCGTGTTCGAGGCACGAGCACGAGCCCAGATATTTACTTTACAAGCGTTATTATCGACTGAACCGCCGACAATGCGGTAAATTCGATTGGATTTTATAGGGTGCGTAACGCGCACCCGTGAGCACGAGTCGAACCGTGCAGATGATCAGGAGGTGGGGGAGGTGGTTGTGGTGGCGGAGGCCGAGATCGTTACGTTTTGACGTTTACGAGAAAGGCTACAATGGGCAGAAAGCGTTAATCCCGCGGGTTCGTGCACCGTTCGGGCCTCCTCCGAAGAAACGAATGGGGCGCCTATGGCGATATTTATTTAACTGCCGCACTAAGTTGGCGCCCCGCGGCGATGTATTTTGAAGACGCGATTCTGCCATAATTACAGTAAAAAGCGATCTTTAATTTCGCGAACGGCGAAAGTGACTTGTAGGTGGGGACACCGAGGGTAACAGGATCCCCCCACCATCCGGTTCCACCTTCTTTCCGGTCAGAATCGTTATTTGAATTCGCCTCCTCAAACTTTCTCGTTTGTTACATTCCCGTGTTATATATTTCCATTAATTCGCAATGTGTAACGTCAGTGGCAATTAATAACATTTTTCAATACGAGTTTTGGAAAGTAAGTATAATTTTTAATAAAAAAAACAAAATGGAAGAGTTATCATTCTACCGAATATAAATTTAATTTATTGTACGAGGATAGTGTAAAATTTTTTTCAATACGAGTTTTAGAAAATAAGTATAATTTTTAATAAAAAGCAAAACGCAAAATGGAAGAGTAATTATTCTACCGAATATAAATTTAATTTATTGTACGAGAAAGATGTAAAATTTGTTCAACGTGAGTTTCAGAAAGTAGGTATAATATTTAATAAACGAACGGAAGAGTAATCATTCTGCCGGATATAAATTTAATACCTTTTATTGTACGAGGATAACATCTCAGTCGATCATGATAGAAAAGTCGTTAATACAATGTCCGACAACGGATCACCAAACAGTCTCTGAAATAAGGACGAGCATCGATGATCGATCGTCGGAGCGTCCGATGATCCGGCTGATAATAATAACTGTGGGATCAAACACGGCCTGGTGAGTAAGAGACAGGGCAATTAAAAGGAAGAGAAAGGAATAAATGGCCGGTCAAGTAAATGATTTTAGCTGCCCGGTCCTTCGAGCAGCATTAGTTTTACACACCCTGCCGATGTTCCCCCGACTAATTATTAGGGCCCATTACGTATTATTTAAAGAAGTAGGCGTTCAGACCCTCTCATTATAATGGGCTGCAGGTGCTAGGAGACCTCTATACACACCTTATTCATCCTTTACCCTTTTAAAGTGCCGCTATTATAATGCGTGGGCAACGAGAGAGGAGCAAGAAAAAGAGAAACAGAGAGAAAGAGAACTGGTGCGTAAGAACCCGCTTCAGAAATCGCGACGGCAGAGAGAACACCGTGGATTGTGTTCTCCTCTGTTAACGTCGATGGAAGGCCACAGGGAACAATGGGCCCGCGATAAATAAAAGAATTTTCTCCGGCCTGCTTATGTAAATTTACGGAACGAACTTTGAAGCTCGCTTTGTAATTAATATTTCCACGGTCGTTCCACGGGCTTACCTCGTATTAAGTAATTTCCTCCCTTCCTCCCTTCCATACTACCGTTCAACTCCGAAAGATTGAATTGTTCCGAGGAAGCGGGACAGGAAGAAGATCCAAGGCGAAAAGAATGAAAAGAAAGCAAAATGGAAATTTAGCCTTCAGCATCGATTCGTATTTATTTTAGTTGCATAAAGGATGACCCAGTTACGAATACGTATCTTCCCCGGGGATGTTTTCAACGTCGAACGAATATAATTCACCCTATGGAGAAAAAACCCGTCTTTAAAGAGTCTATCCGTAATCCGTCGATCCCTTCAGTCAACAATTCGCCTGCTTTTCCACGATAAGCACGCGAACGATTTTACCGGGAAACGTTTTAAAATTGCAATATCCTCTGTTGAAATGTCTGTCGATGACGTAGACAAAGTAATACCCTCTCTCTCTCTCTCTCACACTCTGTCTTACGTCTCTTTATACGATTATTAACGAACAAATTAAATATTCAACAACTATGTGTATATATAAAATATTCCACGGTTTTCTTGATTTTCGAGACACTTCGATCAACGTTCGCGATGACGAACCGCCACCAACACGATGAGAAAACGAAAATACGAAAAAGCTCCACCTTTCGCTTGACAACGTTCCGTGTGGCATCCCCGCGCGAGGAGGACCCCGCACACGCGTGTACACACGCACGTACAGAGATGGGTCCCGCGCGTGCGTTTTTCGTTCTTTCCTTCTTTTTTTTTCTTTTTGCTTTTTTCTTTTTTTTTTTCGTCGTGTTACGCCGCTAGTGGCAATACGTATCGTATGCCTGTCTTCCAGATACCTTTTTACTCGTCTTTTGCTGCAAGATCGGAGCAACAACCAGTCCTTGTGTGTCCGACGAAATTTACGACGGAGCCTCATGCACCATGCAGGCTTTATTTTAATACGCCCGGGGAACAGCTCTCGGGTAGGACGCTGTCCCGCTGCGCCAAAAATCTTAAATATTCATAATTAAATATGCTAATGAACGGGTGACTTCAACGGCAAAATGATTATCAAATTGTACAATGGCCACGTAAAGTTATTGTACGAGCCCTGTGTCTTTCTCTCTTGGTCCAGCATGTGTGTATGGCCCGCCGAATGGAATGCATAGACCCACCAGGAGGACCTGCGCCACGACGCAACAGAACCCCGATCGATCAAAAATTTTTAAAACCGGGCCGCTGAATGTTTCGACACCGGGGGAGAATCGAGCTGGGCCTGATGTCGATAAACCAGCCTCCACGAGACACCTTCAGGGATCTGGTGTTCTCCTAGTTCGATACTAGTCGTGGTAATCTATTTTTATTTCAGAAAACTATTTTAAGAACTTTACTATTGTACATCTTTTATTGGCGACTGTCTTACCGTAAATGAAAATTTAATTAGAAACCTAGACGTTTCGTTTAGGCAACGTTGATCCTCGAGAACCAGATGTATCAAATTTGCAAAATTTCATTTCTTGCAAAATTTTCGAATTTTGAACGAAATCGACTGAAATAAGTACTGTGCTCAACGTATCAATTAAAAATCAGTTAGAAACGAAAAAATAGCATCGGTTTGTCACCGTTTGGCGATACTATGATGTGCACAACATTCCAAAGTGTTCAATAAAAAAAATTGCAAATAATAAATATTAAAAAAAATTGCTATTATCATTACATCAGAATGTTTCCACGATATTCTTCTTAATACAGAGGCGATCGGTTCGCAGGAATCGGCAATGCATACGAAGGAACGAGAGCCATCGAAGCCCGCCATTGAGAACAAAAATCCTCTAACACGTTCTCGCGGCACGCGGGAATGTTTTCCTCTCATTATTACGAGCGGTCGTGTCGCCTCGAGTGTCGAATCGGAGATAAAGAGATTGTTTAAATGCATTACTAGTCCGGGGCCGATCGAAAGAAAGAAACGAAGGAGGCGGAAAGGTGGGACCGGCCGAGCAAGAGAAGTCCGGACAAAAGAACGAGCAGAACGAGCACAGCTGGGAAGAGGAGAGATGAAACAGGGCTTGGAGGAAGGTCGAGGGACCAAATACGAAGAAGAAGGAGAGAAGAAGAAGGATACGAATAGTACGAGAGGAAGAGGCTCCTTGTTCTCTCTTTCTCTTGCTCTTCCTCAAGAGGAAGGCCTTCTGCATCGGTCGCGTGAGATAGCCACATCATTTCTTGGCAGACAATTAATTACTGACATTATGTTTTAGAATGCTTACTTGCGCCGGCTACCAACCGATCTATAGATTTGTAGTCGGGTCCTGGAATACTCTGTGTCCTCGTCTTTGCAACGCATACACGCGCGCGCGCGAGAAAAATAGTGCCGCACACAGGGTGTCCGGTAAATCGAACCACAAGCGACGGAACAAGTGGTAGAGTCAACGGATGAATGGAGAAAAAGTGAATTGAACGTTGTATCAAGTGACCTGGATGACTGTTCTACCATAGACGGGAATAATAGAAAGCATTTTTCTCTACGAGCTATTCTATTCGAACGTTGATTGATTTATCGAACACTGTGTACATGCGCTACCCAATGGCACACGTACTGGTCGTCGCTGCGGGACAGCGCATTGCCCACGGAAAGCAACAATCAATGTACAAAATGATGGATATTAAACGGGACTAATGCTTTCGTAACAGAGTGTTCCTTGCACGATGTGCGATCGATTACGCGTATTTTTTTTTCCTTTCCTCTTCCGTCTTCGTAGGTTCGTGAACATTGAGGATGCTATAACCTAACTTGCATGAACAAATAGACGAGTATAACGTGGATTATCGAGCTGAACGAGGTAGCCATTTATAAAATTCAATATCTCTAAACAATAACGTCGTCAATGGGTTAAATGAACTATTCAAAATTCAAATTATAATCCGATAGTCTCCGATTTCTCTCTCTCTCTCTCTCTCTCTCTCTCTCTCGCTGTTGAAGATTCTTCTGTATTGAATACAAATTATAGCCGATAATGCATCGATAATCGTGATTTTCAGGTGCAGCTTACGACGATCTTACTGCACGCGTTCATCCCATCGTTAAATCGAACAGTCGGTATTTCACTTTCTCCTCAAGGAAGGAGTACAATACCGGTGGAGAAACAATGCCTCGTAACAAGCACGCGCGCTCGCGCACCGCTTAATAATCGTCAGCGTCTTTATTGATGTACCGCGGGCGGAAATTTGAAAACCGTGACGTCGGGTAATTTTTCATCCGAGACCCGGCCGGATTCCACATCTTTCCAACGACGAAGATCGAGGTGGCTCTTCTCGCCGAATCAGAATTAACTACAGCGGGGTGCGCGTGTGTGCATCCGTTACGTTCATTAAACGGTTTCACAATACTCGATAGATGAAACCTGGCAGGCTCCCACCTTCCGAACTATTTATCGTTCTTTCATCGTCGATGCGGTAAATGAATCTCATCAGGCCGATTATCCATGGCTGGATAAAAGAAAAAGAAAAAAAAAAAAAGAACAAACCAACGGGTGTATATATATATTTAATGAATTTCATTAAAAGTTCGTTTGACGTTTCAGCGTCTTTCGGAATTACGTTTGATAGATACCTTTCCTCGAAAGAAGATACATTTATTTCCGCGAGAGAAGAAAGAATGAAGGAGGATGATGAAACGAACTTCGCGAAGAATAGAAATTTCAGAAATAGAATCACTTTTTAACTAAGTTACGACCCATTTCGGCGTACGCCGTAACTAAAAGGGTTAATTAATATCCTCCTATAAATATTCCTTATCCCAGTTCGTAAATTCAAGCACCCACTTTGTCGAACTATTTTAATTTGAAAATATTTTACGTAACCCGGATAAAAGCGTAGCTTCGAACGTTACCCCGTTTCGCGATAATACAGTTAACGCAAACATCTCCTCCTAACCCGTAAGAATTCAAACCGCTCTCGCGGAAAGTCTGCGCGGGAAAAGTTCACGAAGAATTCCCAACGGCGAAGGCAACAATATAACCGATACTTTTACACGCAAGAACCTGTTGTATCTTAACGTAATTTATCGTCGCGCTATTAAGTATGCTACGCGGATCCCAGGATTCATCCGTCTTCGAATTACCTCGATTTACCTTCGAATTACCTATTTTCTCTTCCCGCGGGAGCTGCGTAGTCCACCGCGAGGCATCCAACCCGCGTCGAGGTATAACGGGGATTCGTTAGCCAAGAAAGCAATACCGTGGGCGTGTTTCATTAGAAAATTGATTCGAGCTTGGACGGCCAACCGTGGATCCTAGGAAAACTATAAATTTCCAACGTACGAACTCATGCGGCACGTATACAGCCATATTATCTTTTCATTCCACACGTTCCTTTCACGAAGGAATTCCAAACGGACTCTGGTCCGTCCGTGTACAATCGTGAACAACGTCGCCTCGATAGAAACGACGTAGAGAGTTTCGTCGTTACAGGTCGGTCTACGACGAAAGCATGGACGATGCTGTTTTAATTTCACGCTTGCTTCCACCCTATTTACCACCCGTCGACACCCTTTTCTATTTCACGGCCGCGTGTGACGAAAGCATACCTCGAGGTCTCGCTACTGCATTTATTATTCGTGGATTAGTGAAACGGCACACGAACGTCGTCTGATACTAATTGCGAGAAACAGCAAGAATGTCCGTGTCGCGGCTCCCACCGTGTCGTAAATTAATTTACCTCTGTGTGTTTTCGCTTTTAACGCGGCCGGACTTGAGGGGTGGAGGGTCACCTCGCCTCTCGTCGGCAATTACCGTTCCGTGGCAAAAAATGTCTGCGAACGCAAGTTCGCGGATCGATCCTAAACACGGACAGCAACGTTTTCTTGTTTTCCTTCTTTCCTCTTTTTTTCTCTGCGACGCAGTGACAGTTTGCATTGTATGGCAAAGTTCAGAGCGACAAAGAGGATATTGATAAATGTTGAAAATTGTAAAATTCTGAGGATCTTTGAGTTGTACTATTTAGATGAGATATTTCGAAGGCGTTAAGTTACGCGATGTGTGCAACAAACGTTCGCCGCGTAGCGATATATTTTTATTCGAGTCGAAGACAAGATTTACGGGACGCGCGACCGAAACCGTCGTTTATTAATGAAGAAAGCAATCGTAACCCAAGTGGACAGTCGTAAAACCATTAAACGGCTTGTAAATCACGAACGCGACACGGGGTGAAACATGATTTAACCCTCCTCGCGGCGTATTAATCTGCCACGCGGGCGTCTTCGATGAAATGTGCATTAATCGTCGGTGTTGAAAAACAGCCGCGTATTTCATCGCCGGCCATCTTTATCGCCGACTTACGCCTTGATATTACCCGGCATTAATTTTACTTTATTTCTGCCGTTTACTCGCCGAACGATCGTCCTTAGACGCTTCGCGTTTATTCTTAAAGTGCCTTATTTTTATTATTACCTTCTCAGAAATAGGTGCAGTTAACGAAACTGATCTCGAAATTACATATTTTCTTGTCACATTTGTGCACAGAATATATTTTTATTTATAGAAGAAAAGAATACTTAAAAATTTTTCAAAACCTAATATTGTACACCGTTAAAACAGCGAAGAATCTTTAAATTTAACCACGATCATCAGACATCTATGATACACGTGAGAGCCTCAGGCGTAATTGAATAAAACCGACCGAGGACGATAGGCGAGCGAGCATTGTTAATGAAGAAAGCAATCGCTCCGGGTGTAGAAGCGGGCAGTCGTAAAACCACTGAAAGCATTGTAAATTGCAGCCGTCGCACGGCTAGAAAATGATTTAATCCGCCGCGGCCGTATTCATTTCCCTGGTCGGCGTCTTCGACGAAATGTACATTAATTCAGCCGGCTGCTGAAAAACCGCCTTCACTCCTCGCCGGATACCCTTCTGGCTGGCGGCGATTCTACGAGCCATGGTAGATAGCCGCTTATGAAAAAGATCAATGCTTCTAGTAGTGCCCCGGCACGCTCCATCGGTTTTTATTAACTTCGTCGGCACGGAGCGTGCGTTCGTAGCCAGAGATTCTTCCACGAGCGAAAGCAACACGCGCATTTCACCATTGGTACGAACCTGAACACCCGATGGAATAAAAGCTCGTCGATCGGAAAGGAGAAACGAGGCGAGCACCACTGGCCGTTCGCGGTTTCGGCGAGTGTATATAAATTAGCGCGTGTAACGCCGCGGCATTGAATCGGCTGATAAATTTTCGCGGTGCGTCCGACGTCACACCTCCCTTATACCGTGTACCCAGGAATCCTGTGCGCGCGGCCAGCGATAAAAATAAGAGGAAAACGAAAAATCGACGAAGAGGAGGCAGAGAAAAAGGAGAGGAGGAGAGGGATGGAGGGACGAGAAAAAAAAAGGAATATGTATATATACATATATATAATGCGCGGTTGGTCGCGCGCGTGTTCCAACTCGATTCTCCTCCCGAGAGCCCAAAGCTCGAGTAATCGCGATCGTGGTCCCTACCCTTTTGGTATTAACGGGCTGAACACATATACACACAGACATACCACGCGACACATCCACGATCGAACGAACCCGTGCTCCCTCACGACCAATGCTAATTACTTTTCTTTTATTCCAACCAGCTGACAGCGATTTGATCTCTCAATGCTTCTCCTCCTCCTACTCCTTCTCCACCCTTCTTCGCTGCTCGTTGGTTAATTACACTTCCGGTCTCGTGGAAAAGTCAAGCGTGTTTCATCGCGTGGGAATAACGTGTATAAAAGGTAGAGGGAGGAAGGAACCGAGCGAAATTCTTGAGGACATTGGTTGAGGATGGCCGATTGTTTCGTTTCGTTTCGTTTAATTTGCAAGTATAAAACCGTCGAGAAGACGGGGTCCTAAAGAAGGCCCATGTGTAGACGGATGCTGGACGACGAAACGATGACCGACAGCGTTCGTATTAACGGCACGGTCAATAATTCTCTTTGTTAGTACGTCTCTCCGTGCTTTCTTCCTTTCGTTTCTTTTCTTTTCTTTTCCTCTTTATTTCACCGTACCTTCCTTTCCATCGTTGCTTCGTCTTCTTTTCTCTTCCTTTGAATCGTCCTCTGTTCGTCTCTGTTCGAGAGAGCATCTCCTTCTGTGTGCAACCGACACAGGCTTTCTTGTATGCAGGAATTCCAGGACCAAAAATATCCGAGCGATCCCTGTACGCTCGCAGCGGCGAAACCGCGGCTTCGTGGCATCTTTGTGGCACCTTTGTGGCATATTTTCCTCCAGGCTTCGAAACGTTTCGCCTTCGTACGGACGCCATCTTAGCCCCGGTTAACAGAATTATCTTTCTTTGGCTAACTGCGCCCAGCCACGCCGACAGATTCCCTTTCCTCCCCCTCTGACCCGACATGGTTGTTCGAACCACCCGGCCTGATTAAATTCCACCTTGATGTCGGTTTAGAAAAAGAAAGAAAAAAAAAAAGAACCAGGCAAAAATTCCCGTAACCGACCATCGAACGAACCACGCGCGACCGTTCGCCATGTTTCCCTTCACGAGAACTACTGATAATTCTCTTTTCGTCCTTAACTGTTTCCAACTCTATCGGACGTGCTATCCAGAGTTTGTTTTGGAAGAGGAAATAATAGGGTGTTCTAGAAAAGTCTTCAACAATTTCTTCTACTTGAAATTAACGCAAACATTTGTTCAAACATTAACAGAATAAAATATTCTTAAACAACAATCTACTACAGGATGTTTCAGCATAAACGGAATGCCTAATTATCTCTCTTTCTTTCAACACTAGAACAATCAGAGTTGAAAGTACCATATTTATTTGTATTCTGATGTATATAAGGTAGACTAAATAAAAAAAGCTTCAATACTAAGAAAATAAAGAACTAGCATATACTTGGACGAAAGTGTCTTAATAAATTTGGGTAATTTAAAGAAATTTAAATTTTGATTGGTTCGATTATTCCAGTGTTTTCCCAAGACTCAAAATTCAAATCAATTGTAACTGTTTTCGCCAACGTAGAAAAGTCAGATTACAGAGAGTTAATGATATATAAATAAAAAATATTTAACACACAATCTGAATAATTCATCCAGATAAAAAAAAGGAACAAATTAACCGTATTCAAGATCTTCTTGAAAACGCATCCACGATCGAAGTGTACTTGCACCATCATTCCCACGATATCTCCATTCAAAACACTCGAGTCACCCTGCTAACGCTACTCAAGTCCCAAACCACGACACGTAACCTAACCCAAAAATCCGTGTCACTTTCAAAAGTCACGAGCAGCCTGTCGAAGCTCACCTGCCGCTGCTGTTCGCCCATTATTTCGCGCGAAACGACGTCGGTGGATTACAGAGAAGAAAGGTGGCGGGGAAGGGGTGGCAGAGGTAGGAAGGAAATACGAGGAACGGTGGAATGAAATAGCCGCGGTCCGGACCGATGCAAACGTATTACGGTCTAGCGGTGCGGGGTTGCGCGTGACAGGACCACTGGCCGGATAGATTTATATTTACAATGGGCCTGTATTTACAACGAGCGCGTGTACACGGGTAATCTCGCCACCGGGACGAAACACTTCGTCCATCTAAGTGGCGCGAGCTTTCACGCACTCTCGGTTGCATGCCATAACCAGATTAATCCGTCGCCCTTTCGCCTAACCGATCAGACATTCCCTTTCCCTTCAGATCAACTCATTCTCTATCTCTCTCTCTCTATCTCTGTCTTTCTGTTGCCTTTTACACATCGGTTAGCATCTGGTAGAGGTCTCTGAAATGGGTGCCAGCTCGATTCAGGCTTGATTTCCACGCGCCAACCATAAAGGTCGCGGTACACGCGTGCCGTCGTGTTTTGCCCGACAGGACGACGTTCCCCGGGGGACACGCGAGCCCTCGAACGAATCCGAGGACAGGAAGCCATCAAACCGAGAAACGTGTTTGCGTGGAGGCGGCACGTGGGCAGAAGAGGGAACGATTGCGCGAGCGACGATTGCGGTTTTGTCTAATGGATCGTTCTGGGTTGAAAACCGGTGACGCCAAAGGAATTAATCCTGATGATTGTTTTAGGCGAATAACGATGGGTCTTTGCTTCTATCCGTTGTGTCGATTTGCTAATGGGACGGCTTTATTTTTGGTGGAGTTGTTAAATGGTGATTACTTTGGTGGATGGTATGATGGAGTATTAAGAGAATCCCTAAGATAGAAGTTTAATTTCTTTTTTTTTAATTTACTATATAAGTATATTGTACAATTTGTCACAAATATATTGCTGTTTGTGTTATCGCGACGAATTAATTTCCTGTGAAAATTACTATATGAAAGTTTCATGTGAGCAAGGAGTAGTTTAAGAAAAGACTGGATACAGGAAATAGCATAAATTAGATGTAAAATGCTTTAATAAATAAGTAGAAGGAAGTAGAATCTCAAATGTGATTGAATAGGTATTATTTCAAATGTGATAGAAAGATTTAAATAATTTCATCGGTTAATCACTTGAAATTGCAAATACCAGCTAAAGACATCGTTGAATTGAACAATTGCCATAGCTGTATTTTCCATCCATCAACGATTAAACAAATTTTATCAATGATTAATTTGCTCCTAATTAATATTTACGATTATTTTACTTGTAATCCATATTTTATATTAAATTTTATATGAATCAAATTTCTTTCTGATTCCTTCTGCTTTAAACCTGTTTGCATGTTAGAAATATCACGATATACCATTTGAAAATGTTCCGATTGTAACCGGTTCGTCAAGGGTCCGATACGATAGTAGAGTATTGGTATTAATTGGAGAGTGAAAGCGGCAAGCACGTTTGCGACAGATTTAAAATGCAAATGATTACCTATTAAAGCGTTTTACATACGGTTAGTCAAGGAGCACCGACTTCGAGTTCTAATCGACCGTTTCGAGTTTAATTGACCCACATTCCGTGCAATATCACGCTCGCACGCGGTTGCTTTATTAACGGCACATTAATTATCCGTCCGGACGGATTATTTAAATATTTACATCGTATCCGTGGACGCACGCGTGTACAAGCCGCGGCGACCGCCGAGGCGGATTTAAAAAATTACCATGGTACGCCTGTGTACCACCACCCGCATGGATACCATAAATCTTAAAAACGGTGCAATATCATGAAACGCTAATGAGGACACCATTGGGACATTTTATATTCATTTCGTAGAATTAGCCTTTCGGTTACTTGTTTCGGAAACTGGAACGTGATGAATAGTCCGAGAACGATAATAAAATCTTCCTGTCGAGCGTGTGGTATAAATTTTAATCTTTGCATTCACGATCGGTTATTTTACCAAAGAAAACTGAATCCTTGGTAATCTCGGTAATGCGTTTAAAACTTAACTCTAAACATTCACGAAGAGTAGAATCTAAGAATTTCACACGGCAAAAAACGAACAAGGCTTTTTGAATGAGTCACAAAGAGAAAGTTACGAAAAATGCAAGCTTCGGTCGTCAAAATTATATACACTTCGAAGTATTCACTTTACAGATATTAGAAGGTCTCGTACAGAGTTTCGCTGAGCTCGATGGCCAAGATAGTTTTCGCGCGCGTTCGCGCCAGTGTGTGCAGAATGTCTCCCGTTCGCACCGGTAAACCTCCCTCGACGGTGGCGTGCAAACGATGCATTAACGTACCGACACAATCCACCGGCAAATGAGAGGCCCGGCCACGGTCCCTACGTGCTGAATGAGCGAGCGCCGCCGCGCGGCTGATGGACTCTAAACACGCCTTCGAAATTTTGCGATTCCGCGAACTTTTTCGCTCGCGGTTCGCATACACACGTGCGTCTTTTGCACGCCCCTTTCAAATCGGTCCCCAACAGTCCGCGAGGCTGCGTCCCCACAACGAGATCGAAATATTAATTACGAGATTATGCAGAATAGTGCGTTTAATAGGCCGTTATTTGCCACCGTTACTTCACCATTTATACCGTTCGTTTGAAATTACGAGCAGCTGAAGAAATCGTCGAAGAACATCGTCACGGTTCGAACCGTGATTTATTCCCTTCTTCCTTTTGCCTTTTAATCGATCATTGATCGTGTAACGAAAGAACGAAACAATGTGATCGATAAGAGGAAGACAAGATGGTAAAAAAGAAAAGAAAACAGAAAAAGGAAAGAAAAAGAAAGGAGAGCGACGATGTCGGAAAGAGGGTGAGCCCGCTGGCGCTTCAAAACGTTTCGTGTTCCATCGAACGGTTAATTTTTGCGCTCGAAAGGAAAAGAAGGGGAAGAAGAAAAAGAGAAAAAAAGGCGCTCACCTCGATTCTTAATCTATAGCAAAAATTACATGCAATTACCGCCGCCACCCAACGCGCCGGCATCTGCGAGTCGAAGGTAGCCCGGCGATCGCGTGATTTGCACGTCCATCCGCCTTCAGAATGTCGAAGGCGCACACCGGAGTATCGTCAGCCCGCTTGGAATATTGCGGTGTGTCACGTTTCCCCTTTTCACGTCACGGCAGAAGGAAATAATAATACGCCTTTGAAAGTACTTACATTCGAAATGATACATTGGCCACGTACGTATAGCTTCATCGGTTTTTCTCACAAAGGAACAACGTTATTTCATCCGCGAGGGCCGGCGCGTACAGATTGCATCGCGTGGATTATCAACGTTAAGAAGCGAATTTCTGATTTCTCTAGCGCTAATTCCCTTTCTTACCCTTGCCGTTCGCTCGCGCCGATGAATTACACCCGCGAAACGCGGCAACGTATGGTCGAACGTGTACACACGATAATTCATCGTCGAAACCAGCCACGGGGCTTTACGTGAATTAAGCGTGTTTTTCACGAGAGAGCCAGAGTGTCGCGGTGTCCCGTGAATTAGCATAAACGTCGGACGGTTCGATCGCGTCACGCATAAATTTGTCAGTTTCGTGACAGATTTTTGATGTACAACGACCGGTAAAATAAAAGAGCGACATGGTGCCAGGAATGCTCGAACAGCTCGTGTTACATTGTACGATCAAGGACAAATTTTAAATTAAACAATTCCACGAATCACGCGAATCTGTCTGAAACACTTGCCACGAAGAGAGTAAAAGGTAAAAAAAAAAAGAAGAAGGAACTGAAAAGAGTAAGGGAAAAAGGAGGACAAAACAAGCGTACAATTTCATTTTACATGGGTGCAATCCTTTTTATCGACTCGCGGATTAGCCGTATTGAAACCGCGACAATGCGCCGCCACAGCCTTTGTAACGTTTAATGCCTATCGCACACGCGCAGCTTATCGAAACCCCTTACAAAATTAATTCCATTCGGCGAGGCGCTGACGATGAATCGCGGGGTTGATTCGAACAATTCCCGTGCAACTTATTATCGAGGGTCTGGTCGCGTACGCGACCAGACGCGTGTGTACACGAGAACTCTTTGCGAAATGAGTTCACACGGCGCCGGGATACGGGGTGTTCGGCGTCGAGTGGCGGACAAGGAGCGAGAGAAGTCAGAAAGGAAATAGCCAATCAGGCAAATGAGGACACAAAGGCGCGACGGGTCTCTCCACCAGTCGTTAATTGGCATACGTTAATTAATACACGGCCTCTTTGTTACGTTACATCGACGTCTGTCCCTCGGTGAGACGCCGATACTGCGAGCGACACTTGGCGAAACCGACTCGAAGTTCTTCGAAATAACTGATTCCCAAAAATTATCAAATTTCCGTTTTTGTACACCTGGAATTAAAACGTCATCCATATTCGTAAATATAAATTATCGTAAGCTTCGAGGCATTCTCTGTTGAGTTATAAAATTCACTTTTTCAATGATGAGGGTCAAATTTGCCGGATTATAATTATAAAACACAAAACCTTCGTTGGTTACATTTGACCGCCAAACCGTGCTGCTGCACACGTCGCCAACCACCATAAACCCCTGTCGGAGAGACCAAACGACCGCGGTTGCCGAAGCTTTTGCAACTTCGAAATTGTTTAAAATACCATTACTACACTAGCAACACTCATTCTCGGTCACTTAGTCCTATTATAACATCAACTAGTTGATAAAAAAGCGAAGGTAGTCAAACACTCAGTCCAAATCTGAGCCACGAAATCTGCGTCTTAAAATCGTCGTCAATTACAAAATAGCAAGATTGTGATGCAAATATTTATGACGATAATTGCATTCGTTATCGTTATGCTAATCGATTACACGGGCAATTTCGTAGAAGTGTACGGACACGATTTTGACAAACAGAAAGTAGAATTTCAAAAATTAATAACGTTTGTATGAAACCGGTGCACATTTATCCGTTACAAATTCTGAAATTTTTCATGTCTCGTATTGCCGCGTTACGGGCGTACACACTCATCGATATTTTAATTCGTTTGACAAATTGAATGCTCAAACCTCCGCCGTCTATAATTCCGCTAAACGCTCCACTTTTCGTTCAGTGAACCGTTTTACGTGTTCGAATATCGCAATTATGAATAACACCTCCACCGGATATTTTTCACACGTAAAACTTTTACACCGATCCGATACTTTTTTTCCAATGACAGATAAAATATAAAATGCCGTTTTATTTCAGAAGTAATTTATAAAAATAAAACAGAGGAGAAAAAAGAAAAGAAAACCGGAAGTTCGGTGAACCAGAGGTCTCTCAGAACCAAGTTAAATTCGCATATCAATAAAACGAACGAATTTACAAAAAGAAGTGCATGTTTCGTGTACAACTTGCACGCGATAAAGCTCCAAAGGAACACCAATTTACCCTGCCATTGTCTCATTACACGAAACGCGGTTGGATCCGTTAAAAAAATCGAACGAAACCGCGGAGGATGGCCTCGACCTCGAGCACGGGACGTTCCTTCGAAATTTATCGATCCTTGGAACGCATCGCGAGATACCTTGTACCCTGTTTCATGCCGTCACAATATTCATCCTCCACGTGGTTAAATCATTCGATTTTTATCAACCAACCGCCCTCTCCCTGTACCTTATCCCCGTTCCCCTTAAAATGGCCCCAGTGGTCGGATCGTTACAGCTTATACCGAGAGAAACAGAGAAGGCTGATCGTGCACGCGTGTACCGGCGCGATCACGGAATCGAACATTTTCATGCGTGCGACCAGCGCCGTGTATACGTGTTAATACGGTGATTTAGAGCTTAACGCGTGGATCCTTTGGAGCGCACAGGAAGTCGAGAGGCAGGTAGTAGGTATAACCGTGCATGAGTGAGTGCGTGCGTGCGTGGGTACGTTTAACGTGTAACCACCATCGCGAAAGAGCGAGATAGTAGTGGTAATAGCTGATGATGGTGACTTGAACGACGACGATGGTGAGATAGTAGTGGTGTGTACATGATACGTGGTAAGACACCAGGGTGACAAAGCATTAATTAAGTCGTACACGTTTATCGGATATTCTGGCGTTAGCTTATAGGCCACGAACAGCCACACCGGCCAATGGAGAAAATCGCCCGGTATAACGCAACACACGATGAAATATGCCGTCCATGGAATGACAGTGGCTCGTAAAGGGCCGAGATTAAACTTTACGAACAAAATAAAAAAGTTTATATGATCGAATGTATATCATGAGCAAGAGATGGTTTATCGAGGCCGGGTATATATCGTTTAAAACCGTGTCCTCCTGCTACGAAATTCTTCATTATTAATGGAGGCGCGTGCTTGATCATCGCGTCGGCTCATGCGAAAGCACCTCGACTCGCGGTTACCTCTCTTTCTCTCTCTTTCTCTCTCTTTCTCTCCTTTTCTCTCTTTCTCTTCTTTTCTTTCTCATCGCGCTTCTCTAAAACCCGCCGCCTCGTATTCTTGTTGATAAAACCGTAACGATAAGTATCATCTCGTTAATTCTTCGGTTGATAGGTCGTGTTGTAACTTCTTAACGATCCCCTCCTCTCCCTGCAGACTTCGTAAGTTGGTTAACGAGGTAACTTGCGTTTCAACTAACGCGAGATTATTTTCGTTTTCTTTTTTTCTTTTTTTCTCTTTCTTTCCTCCTCTGTTCTGTGTTGTACAGGGTGTTCCGCTTGTCTTGATCACTTCTGTGTACTGTCGAACGCTTCTGTAAAGAGTTGCGCGCGTCGAACAATTTGCTTTGACAGGATAAACGTTCCTGTCGAGGACATTTTTTCTCCTTTAAAGTGTGCTCGATGCTTTTGTTATAGAGAACCTGTTTGGCGACTTTTTGTTTTCTTTGTGAATTCTCTATACTAATATGCCGCGAAACGGTGAAGTGGAATATTTTCAGACGTTTAATCAATCGACAAATCTCTCGAATTTCAATCATCCATGGGAAAATGTGTTTTCTTTTTATTGCATTTCGTATCCTAACGGATATAGGTACACGTAAAATGGGGAACGTTGCATCTGCATATTATTGCACGCATTCGTATGATAATTGCGAGCTTTTTAACAGTGTACAAGCACGAGCGAGGCGACACGATGACGACGACGACGACCTAAATTTGCTAGATAAAACGTGGCGAACAGAGGCACCGACGATGGAGCGGAGCGTGTACGGCCGCGGAATCGCGCTCGTAAAAGTTTGACAATCCGAGAAATTCAAGAGGTGCTGGCCGTGGAATACATTTCTGACGTGCCTCTTCGTACGTGAAACGAAATCCCGGAAATAAAATAGTTTCCCGCTGAACGCGGCCGCCATGAATATGGAGGACTGTGGTCTTCCTTTCGCGATCGTTACCGAACAAAATTAATTAATTAAAAACTTTTTCCTCCCCCGTTTCGCGCGAGCCTGTGACGTTTCATAGCTCGTGCCCCGAAATACCGTTTCCGGTAATATTATACCGCATAAATAGTTCGTTAACGAGTTCAATAATAATTTGTTATCGCTGCTTTAGAATGACAGATAGTTCGAGAGGCTAAATCGATCGAGTATACGTGGAATTCTAATATGAACTGATCGTTGCTTTCTTTCATGGTACAGTAACACGCATGGCAGTACAAATATCCTTTATCTAACTTGTTCAATGATTGAGGAATGAAAGGGTTAAGGGGGAATTACTAATATAACAACACGCGTTTATGGCGAACGAGATAAAATCAAAACACAATTCATTAAATCTAGACAAAAGATTGCTATGCATGACTAAAGAATTACTAAAGACATTACAATAAAAATTGTAACTTTAAACGTATCATCATTTGACAAAAAACAAAATTCACCAGAATTGTTAAATTCTGTAACGTTCGCAGGAAAAATGTCCCTTTAAGGGACACGTCTACGTTTCGATGCATCCCTATTGAATTTTAGTTACATCAACGGTATAAAGTTCTGAAACGTTAGAGTGGAAAAATTGAAACGTCAGAGTCAGTAATTATTCTTCGAGTTCGCAGAGGGAAATGTGAAAGGTGGTGGTGTTTCAGAGGGAGACAAGGGTGCCCTATCGATCGCTGAAATTTTCGCTTTAAGTACTTCTGCAAGGTAACTTCGTTGTCTGTCCCGCGACCAACCGGCCCGGACCACGACTCTTACGCTGATGAAGGGCTCTGTCTAATGAAAGGGTTGTGTGTTTGATACCCTTAAGAATTGAATTACGGTGGGACGGACGGCGGAGCCGGTAGCCATTTCGAAAAGAATAGGATCCGCACAGGGGTGAATTTATCTTTCTCAGTATCGTGATCTCTCATCGGCTATGTACGCGTTTCACGGTGTCGTTTATTTAACGACGTTTATTTATACGATACGAAGCGCCTTTTTCTTTCTCTCTGTTTCTTTTTATTTCACCTTTTAAACCGTTCAACTAAAGAAACGATAGGGAGGCGTAAATTCGTGAGAGGAGAGCGTCGAATAAGAGTAAAAAGGAGATTAATCTAATTATTCGTGTTTAAATGGTATAAAGCTTGAAATGGAAAATTTGTGTAATTATTCAACGATCCGAATCGATACGAAACTTCACAATGACGTCACGGAACGTTATATAGGACGTCGTAAGTCGTTCATTTCTCCCGTGATCCGGTTATATGCTCTAAAATGCTCTAAAATGCTCTTAACACCTGCAACGCGTCACATTATAGCGTCGTGTTAAATTCAGCTTGCCGTGACGTTAACGCGCTTGCATTCGAGCGACTTTTCGAAAATCCTTGATCGTCATACGCGATTCCCATTGGCGTAATCGTGTGTACATAATGGAGGTAAGAAATTCCCTTTAGAAGCTGTTGAATCTTCCGTTTTCCTTTCTTTTTTTCTCGTGATCGTGGATGGGACACGTTAATATAACGTAACATCAAGCGTTGAAACGCTCATATACTTTTTTAATGTACATATTTACTATGAACATTAACAAAGTGGAAATAAATTAGATTTCATTTTTGTTTACTTTGATCGTTCGATTAACAGAGCAATGTTCAGAAGTAAAGTGTAGCTATGCAACTGTGTTTACAAATATTGTTATGTTAATTATTTACCGACACGATATTAAAGCGGAATGTAAGCGTCGGAAATAATGATATTAATGGGCAATATGAAATATGTAAAAGTGAAATGTAAATCTGAAATTACGTCAAACGAAAGTGTAAAGCGTGCAATTTTCAAATTATTAATTTTTGTAATAAAAGGTATAAATAAAACGGAAGTATTACTGCCAACTTTATTAGCAATAATTTAAACGTACGAAATTTGCTCGCTCTTGATTTGCTCTTTTCATTTCGTTTTTTTTTCCTCTCTCTATCTCTCTCTCTCTCTCTCTCTCCCTCTACCGAAACATTCGCTACGTGAATTTCGTCGATTGAAATTGTTCGAGTAATGGAAATTTTCAGTTTTTGGCGGATAATTAGCTGTTAAACGGTACGCGATGTATCGCACGGGACTCGTACTTCTTTTTTCTCCTTCTCTTTTTTTTAACAGTGTAGGGAGAGATTTCAATCGAAGCTACACGAAGGAAATTCATTCTCCCACCCAATCACACGGTCGATCGATGTAGCGAATTTAAATATCCTGATTACGATAAAATAAAACAAAAGTAGCACGCTCGCGGCTCGAAACGTTTTACAAAAATTGGGTTACACAAAAAATCATTTCGCCAGGGAAGGAAAACTTTTTAATCGTCGTCGATCCTTCCTCTCTTTTTCTCTCTTTCCATCTATTCTTTCCTTTTTTTTTTTTATTCGTATGTTCGAACGAAATCTCGAAGGGTCTCGAATTAGTTGGAACCAGTTAGAAATCGCATTAAAAAATTTTCCATTCCGTCGTACAAACTTCCCAATCAACGTATTTCTTTCGTTCAGCCGTACTATGAATTTATCGTTTCCATTCGGAAACTTTCGGCTAATTGAAAAATCGATTTTCACGTCCCTCTCTATTTTCTGTCGTACGAGAAACTGTTGTAATGCTGTAAATTCAAATTTCAAATCAACTTTTTCATTAATCCGCAATTCAATTTCACTCCTGAGTAGCAAATTATTGTTTCAAATTTCTCATTCTCATCTTCAGCTCATTAATCGTTAACTCATTCGACCAAACACAAGCTCGAAACTTTTATATGTAATAAAATAAAAATAAAATAAAATAAAATAAAATTGGTGATTAAAATTTAATAAAATTAGAAAATTTTATTTGTAAAATTAGTTGGAATCTGTGGTCAGTTACGTCGTTGCCGAATAGTTTTTGTTAAATGAAATTTATTTATTCCACGATGTTACAGGAACATTTGTCTTTTGCATACACATGTGACACGTCCCTCTGTGCCGAGTGTATTTTCATTCGACGAATATTTATGCGACAACGTCAACAATTTTGTACACTCGCCCGATACGTGAATCGGTAATGTTATTGGCAGGCAACGCCTTTTAACGCAAACGTGGCAAATATATCGCGAGTGTTTCGATACAAATTTTCACGCGGTTCGACGAATAGGCCAACAGATTGCCGTAATAAACAACTGGAACGAACGGTTTCTGCGGCCGACCGGTCGATAGAGCGATCGCTCGAGACAAAAGCTGTTAAATAAGAGGCCACGCACAGTGGCCGCTACGGCTTCTTCGACTTCCATTTCGATACTCCCATCTCCTGATACAATTTTGTTTGTGGTCAAGCTTTGATTGCCACGTTGGTTGCCCATCGAATTCCGCCTGTTCAACCGCGATCGACCCCTCCGCGAAATTACGTTTCCATCATCTGACGTGTCAATCGTGCGTGACATTTATCCGCGTGTATGCTTTCGAAGGCAAACATCGAACGGAGGAAACGTGCTCACCTGATTTTCAATTGTCGAAATTAGAATTTCTCAGTATTTCAATTTTCTAATTTTCGAAACTATAAAATTTTAATATACGACCATCCAAATGCGACGCCTAGATTTTGGTACTGTATAACGTTCACATGTTGTGTTACTTTTGAATAACAAAAATCATTTTCTTTTAGTAGAAGAGAGGACAATTTTATCTGTGAACAGATACATAGTGCAGCAAAGCATTTAGGTTATTAAAATTTATTACAAAGATCGGCGTTCTTTGAAAAACACCCATCGCAAAATTCGCGATCTTTTTGGTGCAAATGATCGACCACATCAGACTTTAATCGAAGTATAAGGAGAAATTCGAAGAAACGAAATCAAAAAGTGGAAGATCAAGAACTGTATGCACAAAAGAAAACATTGTTGTTGTAAGTGAATCGACAACATCAATTTTCACGTTGTTCGCAAAAATTCGGCATATCTCACGGCTCTGTATGGAGGATTTTGCATAAAAATTCACATTCTAATTTTAAGACTAAAAGCAATGTCTTCTGTCGAGATAATTCTTCAAAACAACTTTATCGCATACAAACAACCGGGACGTGCGTTCCGATCGACGCCAAAAGCTGCAACGAACACGTTATACGCGACTTTTCGAGGCAATTTCGGAAGTTACGCCCTCGCCTCGCCTAGTCGTCCTATATATTCCGGATTTCCGGCTGGAACGTAGGCGGACGTGCACCTGCGCGCACATATGCTTTTTACGAGGACAATAAAAACTAAATAGTATCTCACGCGGGTTTTAGCGATCCCCCTCCGACCCGGAATCGCAATTTTACAGCGTGATAAAAAAAAGAAAAATGGAAGAAAAGGACGAAAGAAAAACAAAACAGTAAAGAAAGACGAGGACGACGAAGTGGCTGAAGAAAGAGAAAGCATTGAAAGTAGAATGGAGGAGGAAAGAGGTAGAAAGAAAGAAAAAAAAAAGGAATCACAGAGACAGAGACACACGGTCCTACGTATGAATAACCGAGTGGATGTTTTCAGACGAACCACCGTTTTCCAGAAATAAACGCGCACAGCATTTTCTATAATGGTGCAACCCCGAGGATGGATAGCGGTTTTGGGCTTTTTTTTTTTACAAAGCACGCTTGGCCAGAGCTTTTCGCGGTACCGGTGGCTGGTTGTTGGTGAAATGCCAAGTTGCAATGCGGACCGGTATTCTATTTTTTTAAGGAGGAACGTTCCGCATCGAACGTTCGTTTCCTCGAGGCTTCCTAGGTAAACGAGGACTATCCCTCGTGGACTGTAAAGACCGGATTCCCTTGCGATCGTAAACGATCGAACCTCACTCTGGATACTTTCGATCTCGCTCGTCAACGAACGTGAAAAGAGATCGAGAGAAAGAACTACCATCTTCGTAGTATCTATCGATCCTCTTCCTTCGTTCCTCTCTTTCGAATCTTTCCTCTTCTATCATCTTCTCCATGATACTTCGTTGCGGTAAGTGATCCATTTACGAAACAATCTAGGTAGCCGCGTACTAGATGATTGCGATATAATGCGAGGTTTTGTCGAGGGAACGCAACCCGAGGCACTAGTAAAACAGTACGAAAGCAACGATCCACCGTGGCCGTTTTCTCCTTTTATCGCGAATATAACGGGCAGGGTGTAATGAGAATTTATAAGCTTCTGATCCTCTCTCGATGGAATTACCGCGGGACAGGGACGAAAACGTGGAAGGAATCGATTCCACCGGCTGATCTCTGATCATTGTAATCGATCGATCATTGAAAACTCGAAAACTGATCGCGCATTATCGTCGTGGTTACGCTGTTGGTTGGGAATCGTTCCACCGAGGTCTTCTAATCGGGTTTTCACTCTATGACGTAACGGCTTTTTAATGACATAACGATATCGAAGCATAGAGACCTTGCACTCTAACACGTTTAATAGTTCGTCGTTAAATTAGGGATGGATTAAAGGCTGTTACGTTTATGACGTAAATCAAGACCGGCTTTTCCCGTCGCTCGACCGGCTTGAAAAGCTGCTAATTAAGGCGCGCAATTTCCTCGCGGGAATGAACGTTTACGAAGACGCCTCTTAATGTTGTAATCAGAACTTTCTGGCTTCCTCGCGGATGATACACTATGTTGTTCCTTCGTTCTGCGATTAGCTAACCACTCATTCTGTACTTATCGATTGATCAAATTGTTCTTACTCGTGAAAAAATGGAGAGAAAAGAAACTAAAAATTTTAATTCGATTCTTTTTTTTTGTGTTTCTTTTTTCGTTCGTTCGTATTTTTCGATTAACCTGCAAGAACGTCTTTTACTTTCTTTCTTCGGTTCACGAAGTGTGTAACGCAATCAAACTTCGATCAACCCGAGCCAGGGAAGAGGTAGTTCATCTTCGAAATCGATTTCCATCCCGTGGAACGAAACTTTCCGCAGCGCCGCCGGTGTATATATTTATATTTACAACGGAGCTATGCGTTCGAACAGTGTAACGCTTCAAGCTTCCGCGTCTTAACGAAAAGTTATATCGTTCACTATAACTGGCGGGCACACGCAGGCTGAGGCATTAACAGGATTATAGCTAGTGTAATTGAAAAGTATAGGAACCATGCCTTTAACTTCCATTGCCAAGTTTTAAGCAATACTAAGCCCGCGTCCGAGAACTTTACCTAGAGCAATGCGTTATCGCGTTGCATTTAGCGGGGCCTCGCGAACTTCGCCGATCCATAACCAGTGCTCGCGCGATCATTAGAAGCAGAGTGGAAAATTCCGAATTAGGCTTATCTCAGAGTAATCGGAAGAAACCGAAGCACGGTCATTATTTCATAGTTGATCGTCATTCATCAATCATTCTTCGATAGATAGAGTATAGGATCATTCAACTTCCATACCTACGTGCTTCTTTTTAATAAAACACAGGCTATTTGGAATTTTTTCAAGTATTTCCTTTCTTTCTGTTGAAAATATGATTTATTGAAATTATGCCTGGAACAGAATATCGTTCGAATGTGTACCAGACATCAATTCGATCGAAAAAGTAACACGAGGATTTTTGTCACCCCCAGATAAGGCTATTTTTCTTGTTAACGAATTCATCTACGTTGAAATGAATTTCATCGCTAAACAAAATTTTACTTGAAGATAATGAAATAAGAAACGTTCATTTTCATAAGCTTGAATAGTGTATCAGATGTAGAAATGAATTCTTTCCGATATTTCAGTGCAATCGAAGTTTCATTTGAAAGGAACGAAAACAGATCAATCACTCAAATAATTTCCATTATCGTTGATTATCTGCCATTACTATGACAGTTCGCGAATACTATCGCGAATATTTCGATTTCAACGGCTGTACTAATTATGTGATTCCAGTCGGAGTGAATTTACTTTTACCTTTTATTAAAACAAAACGGCTTATATTATTGGAAGAAAAACATGACGTGTAGACATTATACAGCGCTAACATCTAGGTATCATATTCGGATGAGCATAAATGTAATGTAATTCAGATACAGAAACGACGTTGATCGAAAAGAAAGAACCATTTCATAGAGTTAGTTTTTTATCGTTCAAACCTTAACCCAAAATCCTAACAAAACATATCGAGCAATTACTACTTCCTGTTTCAAGCGTCTCTGCAAGGCTTGATCACAACCTTGAACGTCGTGAGAAATGACTCGTCGGCTCGCGTGCTCGATCCAAAATAATTATCCCGGTAAGTCGAGCACCTGCCGTACATCGGTTTTCTTTCATCCGCAGATCAACTTCACGTTCCTTCGGTTAATTCGAACAAAAAATTGTCACGCGATAGATGATGTGTTCGAGATGAAAGGCATCTGTCTTTGAAGCGATTCGAACGATATGAAAGACGGCTGTTACGATTCCTGTTCGATTTTTATTCCTTGTTTCAACGACCTCGTCGATCTTGTGCCAGCCATCTTGGCCACTTTCAGCTACGAATCCGTACTCTATCATTTGGTAGCGAGGTAAGCGGCAGGTGTTGCATACGATCGATTCGATGGAAAAATAGAACACGGTCTAGCTGTGGCAGACCACGAATTTCAAAGCAGTCGACCATTACCGCGTTACGGAAGAACGTCGTGTAAAATGGTAGCTTGTGCCCTGATGAAAGGTCCGTTGTTCTCAGCTGATTTCTAAGAATCCCAAGGAACTTTACGAGCAACCTAGGAATAATAGCATAACCAGATACACATTTTAAAGTTAAAAATTGAATAATAAATCTCCACCGTTACCGGACTTTCTAATCTGCATAATAGCAACGAGGGTTTTATCGCGTCGCCGGTTGATGGTGAAATTATCGTGAGGGGCAATCAGTATCTCGCGACGAAAGATTTATCCACGACACGGTGGCCCGCGACACATTCGTTTAATTGCCGTTTCGCGCAGGAGAGAACGAGAGGAGAAAATAGGGAATGAAAGAGCGTCAAGTGAGAAACCGTACCGGCGCGGAACTCGAAACTCGCGGGGAAATTTTCACGGCGTTAACGAGCAGCTGCAGCGCGGCCGTAAGAAATCGCACCGAAAGACTTTCACCTCGTTGTAGATTTAATTACCGGAGGCAGAGAAAAAGTAAGAGAGAAGGAGAGAGATGAAGAGAGAAAGAGCAAAGTGTAACAGTTTCAACGACTCGTGACCCGACCTAGACAACGACTATGCTAATGGCCAATACGGTGCTCGGGATATCTTAATACCTTCCTAGCGTTCGCTCTAATAACCAGTCGAGTGGCAATTACGATTTCCTGTTTCTTGTCCGACGAACGATTCGAACGATCTAAGGCTTTTGTCCTCCTCGAGGTAAAACCTTCTTGGTCTCACGGTAGGAAGAAGGAGAGAGACAAAGAGAGAGAGAAAGGGAGAGGAAAGACGTTGTAACTAACAGGTAGAAGGGAAACAGAGAGATAGAGAAAGAGAAAGATCTGAGAAACGGACGAGGCTCGCGTGCAATCGCAAATAGAGATATCGTCGACCTTAGGAGCGTAACACGGGCCTCGTCGGTGCTTTGCACGACAGACAGGCCCCGGTCGAAGAAAGAAACAAGAGAACACGGTGAAAGGTGGAACACAAAGAAACGAAGCAACGACGGTGGCCAAACACTTGGTGAGAAAACGAGAAAGAATTTCCGCTTTTTTTCTTTCAAGGGTTAATTTCCAAATAAAAACAATGACCCTGGTGGTCGAGTCGCGTTCACCGGAGAGTACATACGGATAACCACGCTCGAATTAACATAATAAGACGACGTGGAAGCGGTTTTCTTATTGGCAGGAACACGGGGATGCCGATATTGGCTCTTTTAACATATAGATGGCTTACTCGAGGAGACCACAGCGACGAGCTCGGCTCGCTGTTTTCCTCGCCAATAAGCCTCTAAAAAGCACCTCGACTCTCGGTTCCTCTCGTCCCTCCTCGTGTTCGCGACTACCGTTTCTCTTGCCGCGAAGAACGCGAGCCTAGCACGGTGAAATCTTATTGCTTTACGACACCCTGCAACCGTGCAAATGGATCCCTCCCTAGCTATCCTCCTTTTCTGCGTTCTACGTGCTGGATCGTCGGCTTTGTAATTTCGTTCCTTCATCTCGAACACGAGCTCGGGATAACGCGATAGAATGGTGAAGTAAATAAGTGCTGAAGTAGAATTATTATTTTTTTGTTTTTTTAGAGGCAGAGTTTTCGTTCTGTTCCGTAGTATACACTGTTGCAATGTATATTTTATATTCATTGTTAGTTATTTTCTGTGAATAACGAAGCGTGAAACATTACATATAAATATTTGATATACTTCGTTAATATTTTTTTCTTCCTCTTCCGGTATAGTTAAATGTACTACATAAAAAATTACAAAATTATATATATTTACGTTCTTATTTCAGCAAAAGTCAGCATATACTTGAAAAAACTTAGTTATTCCTGTGATTTAAAATAAGAAATTTACATGAGTAAATCTGGTCAGGTTTGATCGTATAGTGATAGAGAGTATATGTGCACGTTTAATTTTTATTTGAAAAGGACTGCACATCGAAAAATACACCGAAATAAGAATTATAGTAATTAGCTAATCACTTCGAAACATGAACAATAAAATCGTTCGTTATAAATAACAAAAGCAAAGCTATCTTTTAAGACCTTAACATCTCGTGTGTGTTTTCGTTGCTGTACACGCTCGCAAACAGAATCCCTTCGTAGTGGAGGCCTGGTCTCTCTCCCGGAGCACACGGTGAAAACATCAAAGTAAAGATGAACTGAACGAAAGGTCTGACGATGTCAATTAACGAAATGGAAACCGCGAGAGCTACGAGGCAGGCAGAAAAACCATGTTCGCGAGACAGAAACGCGCCTGTAGTAAGCATGTACAGTCAGGGTAAAAGAACGCATGAAAGGAACTGGGACCAAGGACCAGACGTTGACAACGACGATGAAGATGACGACGAACGACGAAACAGCGCGTTCGAGAGGCGATTCTGACCGTGCCTGGATAGACACTTTAATAGACGTAATGAGGGTAATTGAGTTTTCAAATCATTCGTTTTGATTACATCTACGCACGGACCGGTGGGCGAAACATAGGGTAGGTAATTACGGACCGCCCAGTCCCAAAAGAGCAGGTGCCTCTCGGCCACGAGATCGAGGTGTGAGGTTCAAATAGTTGGACCGCCCTAATAGCCTCGAGGTTACAGGTCCCTTCGAGAAACCGGAGGGACCAGGCCTGGCCTCTCGTATCCCAGGCGAGCATTCCCGGCGTCGCCTTGCCAGTTCACTCGATATACACACCGCTATGTACCTACATACATACATAGATGGAATAATAGTACCGAGAACCCTGGTGAAAAATGCATCCTTCAAGGCTGACGTAAGAATCGATGCGGGAGAACGAATCCTTTTTCCTGGATTAATAACGCTCTTTTTACTGGGAAGGAGAAACATCGAATTTCTAGGATCGTGGAAGTTTTAAAGGGGAAGTGATATGGATCGTAGTTGTTTGAGAATTTTATAGGGAGTTCTTTTATTGTTGGTTAGTTCCTAATATCGGATGTTAGATATATTTGTAACAATTGAAAAGCTACTGAGTCGTTATTCCACATAAACCGTAAAAGTAGAACGAAGAACGATCAAATTTCAACACGTTCGTAGTTAAAGAGATCAATTGATTAATTATATAATTTATCAACTATAGAAAACCTGTGAGTTATGTTACCATATGTTTTGATATGATGTGATAAATAAAAGACCTAACAAAATTTTTTTAATGGATTCACTGTCCCCTGGTTCCTCGTTTCCCTCTATTACCACATAATATAAATGTTAATTTTTGATTTTTAATATTGTTAACTTATAAATAATGCAGAATAAAAGGAACAGAATATTTTCTTTTTGTTTGTTTAAGAAAAGCTTTAAACATTCAGTACTAGGGAAACTCTTTCTAATAACGAAACTGAGGGAAGGGATATATCAAAGGTAGAAATAAAAGACTGGATGGGTTATTAAAAAATTTGTTTCAGTCTATTGAGAGATCTATCTATAACATTAATAGAGTGTTCTTTTGCGTTTCGTGTAACATTACAAAATGAATTTCATGCTTTCGTGTTGTTTACCTATTATTTCTGACAGTCAGTTTTCCCACCTTAACCTTTTATCCTAACTCCGTGCTACGCTCGCGTCGGCAGTGTGAACATCCACGGCCTGTTTTGGCAATGATCCAAACGTCCGTTATAGAATTTAATAATCCCTTGTAATGGACTAGTACTACTTTGCACGGTGAGCTCGGATAACCAGCGCGATACAAGGCGAACGTAATATCGAAGCTCGTTAACGAATTTACGCCTGTTGAAACACTCTACTTACGAACTCCCTGAGAATCGATCGCGAATTTTCTCGTTGAATAGTTGAACGGCTGCCTTTTGCCTTTCCTTCGTGAGGGCGACCAAAGGAAACCAGTGGAGACGTTCCAGCAGCAACAAGTGTTGTCCAAATTTACACGATGTTAATGCGGTCTTTTATTCACGTTTACACAGGGACCATCTATAGCTCTCCCTTTTAAACGAGGTTCATGGAAGTTGGTTAAGAAAAAATTTAACATCTCCATGATACATTTTTTCCCCATACCTTACTCAAAATAATAAATTGAAATTGCTGAAACGTTCGACTATAGTTCCTGCTAATTTTCTAGCTTCGTTTCCAGAAAAATTAATATCTCAATTCAATTTATAATCATACTCCACACGTTCCGTACATGAGAACACGATATATTTTATGGAAATGTCAAAGTACCTTTTAACAGGAGTTGAAGGAAAAACCGTTCGATAGTTTAACACGCGAATTCTATATTTCGCGGTGGTTTCACCGATAGTACCAGCGAACTTTCGCCGTTAATTAGGTCAAACAATGGCCTCAGATTGAACCTCAATTACAACATTACACCGCCGTCTCTCTCGGACTTCATTTCCACCCGACGATCCGTGGTAAACTAATAATAACCGATCCGTTCGCCACGCGGCGATCCGTTCGCAGTATAACCCAATCAAACCCATCAAATATTTTCGAGCTGCAACATCAGTCTCTGGCTCGTCCATCGACTGATATCGATTAGCGTTACGCATTTATCGCGCATAGAAACTCCATTATACGTTCGTGAACATGTATCGTACACTAGCGTACATGGTATACTCGCAATGCTATACGTAAACGTTATCCTCTCTTTTCAGCTTACACGTACACATACACACACACACACACATATATGACGACGACGACCTATCGTGGCTGTAATTGTCTAATGTGGAACCACGATATGTATATCGGACTATAGAACCGAGCGATATTCTGCTCGCGGATACCGGCAATACGCTCCAAATTGATAGGCTTCAATTAATACAGCCCGGGCCCAGTCTGCCATGACACTGACTCGATAATGCTGGGTTTATGAGGGGTTTTAGCCAGAGCATGTCACTTCCATGGGCCAACTAGCTTCGTTCACGCGTGTCCTCGTCGTAGTCTGCGCTCGTCCACGCATCAGACACGCATCGGTTATGCGTGTGTACGCGTGTATGTATTCAAGCTGGCTCATCATGTGCTTGCTTGTAAAGTGTGCGGTGATTAGACAACGTTTGGTTTTAACGGGATAATGTTTTACACGGGTACGGTACGAGATAATGAATTGTACGAATTTTATCGAGGGGTCAGATCGATGTCTCTTTGTCCGGCTGCTCGCTAATCCCCGGGTTCGTCCGACCTCGTTTATTATAATACGTAATCCGGCGAACAATTATTATCAACGCTTAAACTACAGTACACGTCATTCAGGTTGTTATTGATTAATATTTCAATGCGGCTGTTGTCTAAATTAACGAATTAGATTAATCCCGTTTGTTTCTAAATAATAACGTTATCGTATAAATGGATGAAATTGTTTTGGTTTATCTGTAAATTTCATAGTTCGATTCGGTCGTTTGTTAACGTTCTGTATTGTAAGTGATTTACCGCTTAATTATATTATGCGGGCTCGCGGGGGATACATGTGGGGATTAATAACGATTTTTCACGAAATTAATAACAAGGAGCGAGTAGTGTTAGGTGTAGGTATATCGGGCGAAGTAGCTACTTTGCCGGAATATTTTTCGACTAGCCAGATAAACATATAGTACACGTGCATGCATATGCAACGTATATAAATACATCGTGTACACGTGGATCCTCCATGAAATATGTACCGTGTACGTGTGAATTCCTATATAATGAATATGCATGGAGCAGACACGTGTTTGCTCTAGGACCCACATATGTAAACATTTTAATCAACGTACGATATGTATATGTTCTGTACGGCCTATCAATTTGACTAATCCAAATCATGTCTGGCTATTATTATAGAAAATTACAAATCCCTACGTCTTACTCCTCCTTTCGAAAGTACATACGTTTCAAATCAACTTTTCCCGACTGCATTTACTCTCACGTACTGTAAACAGAAATATAAAATTCACCGTCCAGAGATGTATCGACGACTCGAAGAAATAAACGAAGAAATAAACTCAATTTCCTGTGCAACAGGATCGAAAGGATCTACCGGTGAAATTGCTATCGATAATCTCAAGGGTCTCGGAGGTAGGACGGTCACGAATTATCACGGCTGGCCTCTTCCTAAATTTATCGAACATCCTGCGCGCGCGTTCTCGCGCGGATACGGAACGAGCATTGCGAGCAATTGTATCTCGTACGGTGAGTATCGTTAAACGCGGTCGGTTAGCGAGCGTGGCCGGCCAGTCGTGTAACGTAATGCTTCGCGCAAGGTTCACGGTGTAACACGTTAAATGGCCCTTGCCCGAATTTCCTTTCGGTAATTAACTTCAGCGCGGAAACGATATACGCATCTCGCCATTGCTAATTAGAACGTCGAATTATCCGGGCCCGGTTCTTTGGCCCGTATAACGAATGTTTAAACGTCGAGCGAGCCAACGGCGACGAGCACGCGACGGAGCGAAACGAGCATTCGAAAAAGTTACCAGACTTCTCTCTCTCTCTCTCTCTCTTTCTCTTTTTTCCTCCTCTTTCTATCATTCTTCCATCTATCTCTTTCTCTATCTCTCTTCTCGTTGCTGCCAGTTTTTAATTGGATCCGAAGGAGAAGTTCGTCGATTCGTTAAAAATTTAGTTAGGTCGGTCGACTCTTTCGTTTGGACCTGGGCTAAATTGTTTTCTCGACGTCTCGTCGTCCGTGGAGAACGCGCCACAGAGCCGCCAACGACCGAACGAATTTCCGTGAAAGCCGTGGCCGCGAACGTTCGAATTCCCACGCACGGCTATTCTCGTACGGTTGTTCCTACGAGCGAAAGGAAAATAGGAAAAAGAGAAAGTGGGGAAAGCGGAGAAAGAACAACGAAAGTGTACGCGAAAGAAACAACAAAAGGGACAACAGAGGAGGAGAGGAAACGAGATACTTTCCTTTTCTTTTGTTTTTTTGTTTTTTTTTTCAAACGAAGGGCGCGAGGAATTTCTTTCCCCCTGTGGATGATACATCGCGAGCCACAGTTTCGAGAGTGACTTATGACGGAAGGGGAATGACTCTCGCCCGTGAAAAATAACAAATTATTGCAATATCCATCGGACGTGCCCTCGTATGGGGTACTCGCGAGTGCCACAAGCATGTGTATCTTCAAATGTTCACCTCTCTCTTTTTTCTTATTGTCCCCTCCTTACCCGAACCCCTCCATTTTTCTCTCTCTCCTCGCTTCTCCTTACGCAGCCTATGGTAGACCGCAATAGATGCCTGTACGAAGAGGTAATCAATAATGACTTAATGTCCTCCAATAACGGACACCATGGGTGGTTCTCGAGCTCTCCCTTTAGGGCTCCTCCTGCTCGAGAGATCACTCTGCCGCAAACTTCTTCTCGCCTTTTTGCGTCCGCCGTTATTTGCCTGCCTCTCTTTCGCTCTTCCTCCTTTTTTTCACTCTCCACCTCTTTCTCTCTGTCTGTCTGTTTTCTTTCCTTTTTCTTTCTCTTTTTCTCCTTTCTCTTTCTTTCTTTTTTTCCTTCTTTCTCCTCGTCGTTCCTTCTGCCGGCTAATATACACCCACGTCCCCTTTGATCGTTAAAACCGGGCATACTTTCGCGAAGGGGTCGCCCCTTCTTCCTTCTTAAAGTCTCGACTCTGGTACCAGCTATTAACCGTACCGATATTTCTTTGAATCGTGATCCAACACCAGGCCACGACACCGGAATAAATTAAAACAACAGTCTAGAGAGACAGGGGGAAAATAACACGAATTGTACCGTTCCGGTTAAAATACGGTCTCTTTGATTGAAAAGTCGCGGATGGGCTTGTCACGCCCGTGGTATTTATGGCTACGACCATTCACCACGATAGACAGTACAGTTGATGAACGTGTCGCGAGAACGTAATGATCTAGCCTTGGCATTTATACTATCCTCGACAATTGTTCGGTACATTGAGTACGGTAGAAGTGTTCTCCTTTCTTCTTCGTTTAGTTTCATTCTTAATTGTACCAAGCTGGTACCATACCGTCGATGAACAATAGTACGGAATGCCACAAGTGGTTGTTCTTGAACGTGTCTACGAACGAGACACGTGTAAGATTCAAACGTAGTTCGATACCACGGTTATGATTATTAAATATCCCCTTAAATCTGGACCGTGGTTATAAATATTGCGAAACGTGACTGGCCAGATCTTTAACTTGGCATGATAATATTTTTTCGATAAATTTAATACACGGCAATTTACTGACGGATGATAAACCAGCTCCAGCGTGTATCCTTACGCAACATTGTATTCTACAGGGTGCATTAACGTGCAATTAGGGTTCATCTTGCGGGCGCACATAAATTTCGCGAAAGTTAGATTAATTCGAGTTCGATCATTGAAAGATATTATCGAACCCGGCAATTTCGATAATGAGACGAAAATTCGGAGCGAGTCGAAAGTATTCTTTTGCCCCCGTCGACTTGGTACCCTGATTGAAACGCCTCTGAGCGTTTATTCGTTGCGTTCCAATTGGTCCATCTTCTTACGGTCCACACCACCGGAAGTCGATTTTAGAAAGCAGCAGAACACGCGTTGGTCAGTTACGGTGAGTTATAATAAGTGGTCGAGAGAAAGGGATACGGATGTCGCGGGAACCAGGAGACGTCGTTTCCTCCGCCATGAATTAATCATCCTGTCCCGGCGTATAAATAATTAGCCTGGCCGGTGCAAAATCGTCGATAAATATTTATGGGCAGCTGGTCGATATGCAAGCGTAATAGCGATTGTTACACCGTCCGTGGCGGTACTCGCCGAAATAATCGTGGCTTCTCTCCCCTGGCTCGTCCGATGGCCCGGCCGATTTTACACGGGAAAATAATTCGTTCGGCAATTTTAGCAGCCCGGCCAGAAGTAGCCGATGGAAAAGAGAGAAGCAATCGTTCCGCGTGATCGTGTGTTATCGTTCGAACGTCCGCAACCGTTTCAACCCCTTCCTTTCTACAATCACCACCCACCTACCCCACACCCTCCGCTGCATCATTCCTCTGCCCTCTTTCCTCCAAAACTCTTTTGCTCTATTTGCACCGCTTGATTCCTACCACCCCCTCGCCCCCTTTCCATCGTTTCGCTGACCATACTCGCCACGCGTGCACGTATACACGAGTTCCACCCTCGCGGTTCCGCTCTTTTCTCTGGTAGGTTTTTTTCATATTTCTGCCGCTCCATTTCGCGGCGACAGGATTTCACGGACAGTTGATTTCATCTCGTCCGTTTGTTCGAATCCCTTTTTAATTCCTATTGTATTATTCGATTCCGCGAGAGGTTCTCGCCCGAAGCGGACCGGTTAACGGCCGCCTAGTTCGAAATTGCACAGAATTTTCTGTCTTAAATACCGAGTATTGTTCGTTAGACGATAACGAGGAACGGGAATGTGCCTACATTCTACAACGTGGCCCCCTTCTTTTATACACGCTTCTCTCGTTAACATACGGCGAGATTTCGCGGTATATGACTCTGGGAACTCTTGGTTCAACTTGTAAGAAAGAAACTGAGATTCTGCTATGCAATGTACGTGAGGTGTTTCATGATTTGCGAGAATTTATTCGCGATCGAATTCGTCGTATTTTCAAACTCGCGCTCCAGTGATCGTAAGAAGGATTCGTTTCTCCTCTTTGATAACAACGTTATTTTACACCCAAGCGACAATATGACGAGGACACGAGTTTCTGCTTTGTATAGCTTCCCTCTCCTCTATTTTTACGCTCTCACTGTATAGTGTCGACCGTCGTTCTTTTTTTTTTTTCACCCTTTTCCGCGAACTTATCCTCCTCGCACGTAGGCATACGCGCGTTTATGGACATCCATTTAAGTTTCGCGGTGACGCCTGGTTGCGCGCGGCGCTCGAGCTACTGTACGTGTCGCTGCTACGACTCGCGTAAAAGCAGCTTCTCCAAAGCCACAGTGTTTCCTCTTTTTTTTTTATAGTAATAAAAAATAACACACACAGAAAAAAGGTACGAAATGGGGACATCTCTCTCGAACCACGATACACGAAGCGTTTTTCCCGGGGTACGCGCGTGGCCGCCATTTGCGTCATTCTCACGATGTCCTCGAACGTGTCGTTAACGTTTAGACTCGCGTGATCGATGCAAATTACAGAGCGACGCGCCGAAGAAATTGCATGTCGCGCGAGATTCTTATAGAAAGGATACATAGAAACACACAGGAACACGCTGTGCTGTCGATGTTCTTTTTTTCATTCCTTTCACCCCTAACGGGGAGGCTATATTTGTCGCGATTGACAGCAATATTCGCACAAATTATTTTTTTCGTTCCGCTCTTAATACGGAAATCTTTTCACGCACACGAATTCTGTACTTACACGTGATGGTTGTTGGTGCTCGTAAACGCGTTGAATTCAGCTGTTACGTTGAAACACACCAGATAGCAAGGAAATTCTAGCTTGTGGCTGCTTTAATTGTTTGAACAAAGAGGTAAATACAACTGGGTATTGTTTGATGATCGCTTGTCAGTTTCTGTGATCAGACTGGTTGCACGATATCGCGGCATACAGAAGTAACGTTCCTCTATACGTTTGTCTGTATCTCATGTTTAGCAAAGCGAACAAGACTTTGATGTATCACGATACACGATTATCGTGTACTCTTAAAAACTGATAGATAATTTAATAATCGAATTTGAAATTAGTATGATATTTGTACACCTTATTTCATCTGGTTTTTTCGATGTATTACTATCTAAAATCGTTACGAAAATTACGAAATCGAGGATCGTGGAAATCATCCCTAAGGAACGATCTTAAATTTCTCCTCGAATTTTCCCATTCGTTTCACCTTGAACGCGAATTTTTATTTAGTCCAAACTCAGAGCGAAACATATCGAGGTAGATTTGTCTGGTGACGTTTATCGCGTTCATTCGACTAGCATCACCTCCGCGGTTGTTTTACAACGAGGCAACGTCGAACGTGACACGAACAGTGCCGTTACATTGCGCTCGCCAGAGTTCCATGCCTGTACGCCGATGTAAAGTCTACGCGAGGTCGACATAAAAAGAGCTCCTAACAGCTGGAAAACACGCACGTTTACACAGCCACCGTGTTTTCCCAGAGGCGCTTCCAAACTGCCGTGAAAACTTGCGTTTCCTCTTCAACCGTTTCGCGCTCTCCTCGACGTCGAACTCCGAGGCTCGATCGATTCAACTTGAAATCGCTCGTATACTTGCGCAGAACTGCTCTTACCTTTGAAGTAACATCGACGTTTTCAAGTGTTACTTTGCAAAGTGATTCTAGCCCGGTGCTCTTTACTATCGACAGAGCAAAAAAAGAAAAGAAGAAAGAAAGATAGAAAAAAAAAAGGAAGAAAGAAGAAAGAGAAGAAAGACACGCGTTGCTATATTAAAAAGTTATTTAAAGTATAAGGTCGGCAAGGCTAGAAATAATTACTCTGCGTAGATAGAGGGCACTTTTTCTTTTTTCTTCCCCTCTTTTTTTTCTTTAGACACTCTTTGCTCACCTTTCGCGCACACATCGAGTCCCACGTGTAAAAGGCATAATATAGCGGGAATCTAACATTCTAGGTACGATCGGGCTATTTTCGTTCAGTTTTTTTATTCCGTTTATAACTGTCCATCGATATTTCATTGCAGTGCATTAACACCGTGACTTTTCTTCACGTTCTGCATTGCACTATTTGCAACGGTTTATGTATTTATAATTGAAGAACTTCTACCTGCAGTGAGTTCTAACTCTATCATTTTTACAATCGTCGAATTTTTTAGTCTGATAGTTTTATTTAAGTACACGTGTTATAAAGGAATATAAAATACGACGAAGTTTATTTAAAAAAAAATTAAAATTTACCGTGTGAATAAAAATAAACGAGAGTACTCTTGGTAAAAACATATACATAACTCGTTATAACGGCTAACGCACGGTCTGTTACGTTTGCGTATACACCTAATTCTCTCTGTATTTTCCTCTTTCATGTTTTAAGTATCATATTTCGCTGCCCGGCAATACAAGAGTGTTCCTCCCATTTGTTTTGAATTTCACGTATGAATACCGTCGCGAGAACGAGGCGTTGGAGAAACGATACTCACACCGTGCGTGTATTTATTTGATCTTAAAATAGATTATTTCGAAGAAACTGTCTTACTTCCATTACGATTCCGCTTCGTAACACGTATTACCAATACTTTCTGTCAAATACTGAAATTGGAATAATATGACCTCGTAAAATAATTGAACATTCCTTTACTGAATAAAATTATTCGGGCTTCATAGGAATTAATTGTATCACGAAGATGTTTATTATAAAAGATCAACATTTTTGAACAAGTTTTTTCTATACACAGGATCATCGTAGTATTCGCAAACCTTTTAAAATAAAACAATTTTTTTTAAATTGTACCAAAAGTGTTCTTTTGAGAAATTAGATTGGTTTATTAGACGACGTGTACAAAAAATTTCGATAAAATTGCAATTAGTTGGAATCGCGACTGAAAAAAGTGAAAATTGTTTTCACAACTTGTTTTCTCTGAGCCTGCAATGGAAATTTAAAAAAATACTCTATAATACATTCAAAGATTGTTGAAATCTAAAGTGAAAACTGCTCCCTAAATAATTACCGAAGGATTAATTTTATCAATTATTTTCAGAGTTCATTTCTCTATTATTCGATGTACTAGGTTAGGTTAGGTGTCAAAGTACCAAAATAGTACAGACAAAAACTTCAGATATAAGACTTCAAATATGAAACTTGTTGTCCGTACATTTGCCAAAGCAAATAAAAACAAATAAATCGTTCGCTCAGAATCGTTCGACTCGTCATGGAGTTGGTTAAACAGCGTGCAACCAACTGCAAAAATTATGATCGCCCTTGCGACAACGTAATCCTCAACGTCCCGTAACACGCATCCGGATTATCGGGACGCACGAACCGAGACGCGATCAGCAGGCTTCTCCGGAACGATAATTATCTCGGATCGGTTGATGGGGTTACCTATGTACACCTTACATAGGTGTGTGCTCGCGCGCGTATACCTGGGATATCGTTGGAGATCGGTGCACGTGAGCGCCAGATACGATTATACATTTTCATCGGTGCGTTACTCAGGAAGGGCAGATTACCGTAATGAACTCTAGCAACCCCTCTACACGGTCCAACGACTCGAAATATGGATAACCACCACTCACCTCCGCGATTTGTTCCCGCCACTCGCCCTATCCTCTCGTCTCTTCACATTTTTCTCTCTCTTCTCTGTCTCCTCACCCCCTAGCTCTTCGACTCTTCGCGAATTTCGTCCCTCCGTGATCCTCACCCTCTCCTCACCCTCTTCCTCGATAACCACCAGCGGTGGTTTTTCTATCGGGGAAAAGGTAGTAGCGCGCGCGCGAATCGATCGGACGATCTCGCGAATGAAATTATTTCGCCCGGGGAGAAATTCGAGCCGGCAAACCTTTTCCCCGTGAGGAATTCAATTTTCGTTGCTTCAGACGCGGCAGCACGATCCTACCTCCGATTTCTAGCAGATCGAAGCTTTTTCACGGAAGACGCACAGCAGGGGAGCCACGCGGATAACGCGCGTTAGCATTTTGAGATGAACGTGTCTTTTATAGGATTCTACTTCTGGTTTAATCCTTTCGACGATAAATGATCGTTCCGATGGTACCGTTAAGTGTGAAGCTACGTTTCACTGTTCGAATTGTTACTGTTGTGTGTATTATTATCATTAACATTCGACAGATATTGTTAACAAGAAACATCGTGAAACATGAATTACTCGACTGTTTCATTGTTTGCGACAACGTGACACGTGAGTATGGATTATTTTTGGCCAGCGATGTCAAAGTTCGGAAGGGTTGAAAATTGTATTGAAATGGCACGGCGAAGCTAGCGCAATTAATTATAGGCGAAGTAGTTATGGGCAGATACCACGTAATGATAAGGACAATGGTATTGATTTGCAATTAGTCTCGATATCGCGGCGTGTTGTCATTGTAACGTTTAAATGGTAGATATCCGTTTCACGCGTGGCTGCGTGAGAATAGCGCAACAGTTCGGTATATCAATTAGCAACTGCTACATTGATACCGTTTAATTAAACGAACGTCTATTGTAAAAACAACCTCGAATTCACCACTTCTGTCTAAGTTCCTTTCTGTCGAATACTCATTTCATCCTAATCTCCAATTCTTCTACAGGGTCATGCAAATGCGATGCCTTGATGTCAGCACTGTATAATGTTTGCATGACATGTCTTTTCAGACGACAGCTTATTATGCAAATGAGCCATCGTTTTCGAGAAAAATTTTGTTTAACGATGAACCTCGTTTCGCAATGCATCGAATTTGTAATAAGCAAAATTGTCGTATGAAAATCCTCGTGTTATTTATGAAAAATCTCTAAACCTAGGGAAAGTCACCGTTTGATGTGTATTTTGGGCAAATGGAATCATTACATCATTTTTCTTCGAAGATGCTGAAAATGCTGAGCGATATAGATGGTGCTACGTGCCTCACAACTCGAGAAAACGTTCAGTTTTTGCGATGGAAATTTCACGAAATGCAGATTTTCACGATCATGCGATTTGACACCATTAGTTTTTTTTTGTGGAGTTTTCTAATAAGCAGGCGCAATCGTGATGCACATTTGAATGGTATTCCGTTCCACGTATAATTCTAATGAATCATATTTCCAAAAAAAAAACCTTAAAAAAATTCCAAATATTGTTTTATTAAAAAGAAACATGTAGGCGTGTAAGTTTGGTGATCCTATATCTTCCATTAGAAACAACAACGTTGTTTCAAGGAAAACGAGTAAACATCGCGGCCACAATTCACGCAACTCGACGATTCGTTGGTTTGTATTGCGCGATTCAAGAAGAAATTTCCCAACGTGAAGCATCACCACGAAAGTAGCAGCACAGCCTCATTGGCTCGTTCTTATTGTCTGTTTACAGGCTGGCATCGGCCCCATTAATAAAGCTCGAGACGGATGGGCGGTGAAACTCTACAAGCTTTTAATTTCGCGCGAAACGTATACGTCAGGGAAAGACGTGGCGGAACCGCAGGAAAGTGATCCTCCTTCCTTCCTCGCCAGCCAGCCAGCCAGCCAACGGTTCAAGTAGTCACGGGGGTCTTTAATAAAGTGAACTTTAAGACTCCCGCTCGCACGGAGATAAACTTTAACGCTGGCTACCGTCTTTCACCGGCTCGCAACGGGTCTCTTCTACGTACTAACGTAGGAAATGGCTGTGAGAGGACCTAGACTAGCGGACGAGTACTCGCTCCTCCTTGGAGCGATGGCAAGTTTTCGAGCAAGTTCATGCCGTGCAAAAGGCACCCTCTCTTAGACACTCTCTGTTCGTCCTTCTCTTTTCTTCCTTTATCCTTTCGTTTCTATTCTAACTCACGGTCCGTTTCTCTACACGACGAGAGGATAGTATGTGTGTCGGCATCCGGAGAAAAGAGGATGGCTGGATAGTTTTCTGTTAGTTACTCCATGCTGACCCTCGACGGGCGTTTGTTATGTGGAGCAGAACGACTTCCCAAAAAGTAACTTTTCGTGGAGTTTACATTTTACACTCTGGCCGGGGCGCGATTTTACCGAAATTACCGCGCCACCACGTAACTAGGGCACACAGTAGGAGAGACTTCTCGCCGTGTGCGTCGGTGCACGCGCCACTTCCGGTAGATGAAAACAAGCAAACTCGTCGAAGTAGGATATATCGTTGAGATAACAATGGAAATTTATAAAATATTTTGTGTAACATATTCGTTTCTGTTCTTTTGTTTTCTTTTTTTTTATGAAGAAACACACGAAACAGCGTGGGAGAATTTGAATGAACACACCTGAAAGTGTCTTTTATGCCAGCTGACATCGGTACACGTTTAACGAATTACTGTTCGCAGGCTCACTGCGTCCGTTCCGTTGTCGCGTGGCTCTTTTGTACGAATTAGCACTGCCTTTGTGAAATCAGCCGTTCGGCCCAGTTTTTCAGCTGCATTAATCTCGATGAAAGGTTTGGCCAATTTTCCTGTTTGATTGAATCGTCGTTGAACCAGAACGGGCGCACGTGGCCGTGTTTCTATACCGCGAGACAGAGGTGTGTATTCAAGATTGCCAATCGACAGTTCGCATGTAAATAAATTTAACGCTCGACGGCGGGAAAGAGGGCGGAACGGTATCGATGAAACATCAGACATATTCACGTTTCATTTGGCGAAAATGGAGTTGTTTTATTTTGGTTAATTGTACACCTTTGTGGGCGATTCGAATGAAGAATGCTACAAAATCAAAAGCATCGATGTCGACACGATGTAGTTTCTATCGTAAATGCAGAAATTCAAGCAGCGTTAATGTAATCGCAGGAGAGGTAACGTGGTTTTCTTTGTTAAGAGACGAAAGCAGATGAAAGATGAAGCAGAGAGTAAACAGTACTTGCTTTGGTCTTTGAAACGATATAACGTGCCCACTGTAGACAAAATTAAACTACTGGAGGAATAATTGTAAATTTTCCTCGTAATTAAATTACTTCGTTTAATCGCCTGTTATATTTCTGTTTTGTGGCGGTATATATTCCTTTTACGAACAATTGACGCGTAATTTGCTATAAACGTGAAAGGATTGATGTACTTACAACAGGCAAGTAAGTTAGTATTACAAGGACATTGTTAACTCGATAGCTGAAGGCACCGGCTATAGACCGTTCATCCACTTTCCTCTAATGCTCTAATAGCTTCTTTCAATATCTATTTCCCTCTCAAGTTTCACGATCTAACCGCACGATTTCTCGATCGCTAGTTGATGAAGACTTCGACCGTTAAACTGGAACGTCGATATCACCCTTTACGAACTTCGACAAATATCTGGCTAGCCATGCGGAATAAGCCTGAGACAATAAATCCAGAAATCGAGGCTATTGTGTTTGAAAAATTCGCCCTATAAATCGACGATAAATTTCAAACGGTTACGGAAGCTCGCGCAGGGTGATTCCCGATGATATATCAGGGATTCATGGAACGTGCGACCGTGTCGTACCGGCTATTTTCCGACTTACGGCGAATTAAGGGAAACGCGTATAATTTCACGAATGTGAAATACTAATAGCTAGACGATCAGTACACCGTACATATTTAAATTAATAAAGTTAGCTAAAAAGTAGTAATTAATATCATGGTAATTAAAAAAAGGGAAGCAATTTTTCAAATATCTTTAGAGAAGAATATGCATGAATCTATGTACATGTAATATGTATCAAATACGCAAACTATGCGTCAGATAATACTAATCTATTATGAGAATTAGCGAGTCACCCATATGTGACGCTAGTAGCGAACGTGTTAAGTTCACGCTCAATTTTTTCACAGTTTTAGACTTTCAAAACCACTTGCAAAAATTCTGGCACCTTATCAAAGTCTCTACTATATCATACAATCGTCGCTCAAGTCATGAAACATAAAGAAACACAAGAATGTAATATCTCTTGGGTCATCAATGAAACCCAGGTTATTTACTGAGTGTTCAAACTTCCAAAATAGAACTCCATCACTTTCTAACGCCAAGACATTTTCATTATTCATTCCCAACGTTCAGTAATCAACCATGAAAACACCTGCCTCCACGCTACCTTCCCCAAAGAATTACATTCCATCTACACCGGTATACAGCCCACTATCGTTAAATATTCCGATCGAGTAGCACTAGTAGTCACAACCCAAAAGGCTAGGGGTTCTCTTGCTGGAACCTCTTGCTTCCCCTCTCCTTCGACTCGGCGTGTTTGCGTTAACGCGTCGCGCCGTTAACACCGACCGACGAAATACTAAGTGGGGACGTGCAATCGCGATCCTCGAGCGCGTGTACAACCCTGATCGAGTCCCTGAAACTATCTCCCGTCCCTTTTCCATCACCGTACACCCTCTCGGACCGTCGTTCTCGTATGGTATCCCTCTACTCGTGTGCTGTTCGGGCCGACAGCCATCTAGACTCTGGGAGATGTGCCATTTGAATACGAAATTCGAATACGCTGACGAACCGTGCATACATCAGTCTACGTCTGTTTGAACTGGTCCCTGTATGGTAATGCTATAGCGGCGGCGCGCGGTTTGCGACGCGGCCGATTGCTCGAAACGCGTCGCTCGACGGGGTGGAGCGTGTATAAGCCGGATACCAAGTGGCTTCGATACGTTCACGGGACCCTTCTGTCTTCCATTGCTGTTTACTTTCTTCCTTTGTCGATGTATTCGCCTCTGTGGCTACGATTTACGGAAGAGAAAGAGGGGATCATGGTAGACGAAAAGGGTAATTTGGGGAGCGGGAGGAATCGTTTGCGAATAGTGGCTCAAGTAGAAGGTAAAGATCGTAACGATAATCGTTCGTTCGACGAGGGGTTGAATCAACGGGCAAGAATGTTTATGAGAGTGATATAGAACTGTCTGAAACCGGAATGCAAAGTTTCGTCGTTGATAACGTACTCCACCGTTCACAAATCGTAGAATACTTTACCATTCTCCAATAAATCAAGTTTAGATGAAAGATTTAGTTAGTTATTTCAGTGTGAATAGTAAATATATTTAAGATACACGTCTGTATTGATGTGGCTGGTATTTTGTTACAATTAATACCAAAAGAAAAAAACTGAAATACTTTGTGACGACATTAAAAATTCTGTAACGTGTTCTATGATCTGACTGATGATACAGATCATGCAGAGCTGTACTTTTCTTGATGCACGATTGCAGGAAATTCGAAAAGCGTAACTCTCCGCGTACATACATACACTGGAAAAGTGTTGGATTGGTAAACACTAGAATTCGCTTTTCCTTTGAACGGAATAACCGAAAAGAGAAGTTGATATTCACCAAAGACTTTTCAACCCCGGAACAATTACGGCACCGTTTCAGAAAACATTTTACCGCTGCTTTACATAACCTCTCTTTTCTCTCTCTCTCTCTTTCTTATTCCTCTGTTCGGTGCATTAACCGTCGACGAGGCTGAAAGATTCCACCGGTTGGAAGAATCGAATCCGTTGAATCGGTATTCAGTTAAACTTCGCGATACGGTAGAAACGACGGAGGAAAATGGAGTCGAAATGTAAGAACGCGGGTCCTAACACGTATTCTCGGAGCTCCTCCCCACCCTTTCCTATCGCCCTCGCTCGTTCGCATTTCGCAAGCCTCACGCCACAGGAAGTCGATCTAGCGCGCGCGAGAGAGACTCGGTTCGAGTAAAAAGCTAACTCGAATGTGAAATTTCAAGCGTAGCTTTCAGGCCGGCACGGTGGGCGGCAAGGATTTAGCGATCGGCAGCCTCCGGGTCGGGTCGCGTACGCTTGATCCTGGAACCGTGGAGAGGTTACGGGATAGAAGTGAAGGGGAATAGCTTGGTAGGAACTGTGGCAAGAGGGATGAGAAGACGTAGGAGAAAAAGGGAATAGAAGGAAGGGCTGAAGTGGAAGAACGGGGGAAGAAGGAGCCGCAACGTTCGAGGGTACGGAAAATGAGAGAGGTGACGCGAACGCGGGGCAAACTTTAAATGACTTTCACTGTTTTCAAAAGTTGAGTTACCAAAGGGAGTCTCCGCATCCCCTGCCCCTTCTGTCTCTTTCTTCCTGCCACCGACGATTCCATCGTTTCTACTCTCTTTCTCTGTTCGTCCTCTGTCTACCCACCGAACGAACGAGTCCCACTCGTCGTTTCCCTCCGTCGAATCACCTCCGACACCTTCCCTCTTCCTACGGTTCCACTCTTCCCACCATCTCACGGCGCAGCCTGGATGTGCTGTTTACAAACCTTACCCGACTCGTAATGGAACTTTTTTCAAGTTATTTCCGGGGAAAATCAGGTACTACCTTCTGTCCCTGGCGCCCGCTTTGCTTGGCCTGGCTCGCTATCAAAGGAAACGCTGGTTGCTTTCAACGACTCTCTCTCTCTCTCTCTGTCTTTCTTTTTCTTTCTTTATTTTAGGAGGATATTGACGTTTAAGCACTTGTATGAAACAATGCTCTCTTATATGTGCTTTCGACTCTTTCGTCTTCCTAACTTCCGTGTTCCTAATTTAATACCGAATGTTCGTGACTGATTGGGACAGTTAACGCGATGCTGTCAAAGGGTGGCCGAAGTTTAAAAGAGCAAACATCAATTTTGAGTAACCTTAAATATGTCTGATTACAACCTACGACACGGTACTTAACCACGAATAACGCGCACAACTCCATCGTCATTCGACAACGAACAGGAACAACCTGTTCCCTGGCGAATGTACGTTGTCATCCACATAAATTACCGGACACCCGTTTCAAACGCCGTTCCAAAACCGACTCGCGCTCTCTTAATCGACAGGATCACACGGTACCGGTATACGCGCACGATGACTGGGCCTAAAATGTCTAGCGAGTAAATTCGACGTTATCGGGACCAATTGCAGCCGCCGCGACAAATTCCGCGTAATTGGCGGGACGAAGCAGGATCTTGACCGTGACGCTTCTGGCCGAGGGCCTCGAATTAATGCTCGCCACTCTACATGGCTAATAAGTTAATACCGTCAGAGAGGTCCTCTTAATGAATGTGACAGAGAACACGCGATGAAAACGGAACACGAGGATACGATATAGGTTCAGAAGTGGAGTATAGCAAACGTGGATAACAACGAGAACACCACGAAACGTCCAGCGTATGGATAATGCGCTTGAGGGATCGAGGGAGTGCTCGAAATCCCCAGGAAACTTTCCCTCGATCCCTCATTAATGGCCGACACGGCAAACTGAGTCGCGTCTCATAAAACGTCAGTCTTCCTCTCTGGTGCCGGATGTGCTTGAATATATCGAATATCACCGCAATGGTCGACAGAGGAAAAGTAATCTGCGTTCTATAAAGTCTTCACGGAGGTTTCGTGCACTTTTTCAAGTGAAATCAAACACCGCGAAGAGCTAGAAAGGGGGTAATAGGTAGACGAGCTTTCAATAAAAATTTTATACGAAGCACCGATGATATTTCTACCTGTTCCGACCGATGTTTTTCCGAACTTCTTGTTATTTTCCAGGGATATAGATCCACGGTGGTAGCTAGCTAGCTGTTTATCAAGCAATATTGAATTTCCAGTTGGATCCGAATACTCAGTGGGAATCGAATTACCCTGTTAACGCAAACCAATGGGAATTTCTTTATAAAGGACGTTACTTTTATTCGTAGTACTATCGTATCCGTAACGCGACCGATTCACCGGTTTACCTTCGACTATTCACTTTGACGTATATAGAGAGGTGGATCTTTTTTACAATAGGGAAAAATGGTAGTAGCAGATAGAGGAGCAATAGAGGAAGTGAAAAGTCGAAAGGACCAAGAAGGGTGACAACCCTCACGAGTGAAATTAGTGTATTCTTCGGGTAGTAGCCTGGCTCGTCGATGTTCGCTTATGGCGACGGAAGCAATCGGTATTCCATGAATAGCAAAAATTTACTACTTGCCGAGGGAACACGCCTACCGAAGCACCGTCGCTCTTCCCTTTCTTCCTGTGCCTCCTCCTACTTCTTCCTTCTCCCTGTTTCGCAGAAGGGATGAAAAAGCGCATCCTGACTCACTTTACCAGCCAGAAGCGATGCCACGAGGGAGTCGATAATAAATGTCTGGTACACGCGTTCCAACTTTCGAAGAAATTAGTGTATGTATCGTGTGTAAGAGCTACATAATACACGGTAGAAAAGAAAATATAAGAAAAACCGAACGACCACCTTTTTCCACTTCCGTTCTGAGGGAAACAATTGCAACTGATATATACAGGTGCACGTGAAGGTGAGCGCGCGCGCCTCTGAACAGTGTAATAATTCATGGGCCGAGTTTTTGCAATCCAGTTATTTTCCCGTTCGATTTACGATCGCAGTAAAACATAAGTTACACTCCCCCGCCGATTAAGCGTGACACTGTCAATTCCGTAATGTGCCATAAAATTGAATCATTGCAACTCGTCTCGACGTGAACGAGAATCGAGTTCCAGAGTATTCCACGTTTTCTAGCGACTCGCGTTACACTCCAGTCCGATGGATGAAGTCGAAGAAAGAAGAAAGCTGGGTACGACATTCGAGGTAGAAGAAATCTAAAAGGATCATCACGAGAACACGAACGAAGAAGGAAGGAAGGAAAGAAAGAAGAAGGAGGAGGAGAAGGAGCATAGATAGTTCTTCTCTTAATTCGGAAAACAATCGATCGCTAATGGTATCCAGGCCACCGGGCTCATTTCGCGTAAGTAAGGTACGATCGAGCGAAGAAAGGAGCTCGAAACCTTCGTAGGAAAAAGAGCCTCTTAAGACCGTCGACGAAAACGAGGTCTTCTTAATCCCTCCTAAATAAGTGCGAGCATTCGCGTAGGTGGTGAACGTTTGTCACTGGATCGACCCGACGAATTACGCGAACCGTTTCACCCTCTTCACCGTCCTCGTTCTTCTCTCCTTCATGTTCATCCTTCTGTTCACCCGGTGAAGACTCCTACCACCCGTTATATCCTTCGTTCCTTTCCTCCTGGTTGCGTCGACCAATTGAATTAAAACAGATCGCATCGATCTTCAAGCGAACTTCCCGACGTGCAAGCTCGTATATCTCCTACGAGAGCGTTGAGAGTTCTATTAATTCCGGCTGTTCGTTAGTAATGGAAATTATTCTAGCTCCGCAAGGCCGTAGTTACGGTGCTCGATGCGCAAACACCTCGAAGCTTTATCACTACTTTAATCAACGACTACTTCGATTAATTATGCCGTACATAATTCATACGGCGGCCAGGTCATGGTTCCAAGTTTGGGTCTTCAGATCTACCATGCCTTAAATCGTTCGCATTTCGACTCACGATCGCGCAAACTGCCCGCTAAGGTCCGCTCGATTCTGTTTTGATACACTGCAACTTGCTTGGAGCTCAGAGCCTGAACCGTTCACAATTCCACTCACAACGGAGCAAACTGTACGCTAATGTCCGCTTGATTCCGCTCCAGTCTGCTCGGCTATACCCTGATACACTGGTAACTTGCTTGACGCTGAAGTCTGATTCAACGCTTCAGCGCTTTAAAGCTTCGTTCCTTTCCTGTTATTTTCGCCCTCGTAGCCGTGACGCATCCTCGAAAGAAGGCAACGAATCGATACTTCACCGTTATAATTGTCGAGTGCCGGCACGAATTAAATGTTAAGAGCACGAGCTCCTTTATTACCAGGCTTCTGGTGCTCGTGTTTCTCTCGTGCTACACCGATAAGTCGCGATGAAAAACGGTACTAAATATTACCGCACAATCTCTGTTATATCGCGCCTTTCAACTTTTATCGGCTCTTTAAAAGCTTAAGTATGCGGTCTTACTTTCTAGTTAATCGAAGTGGATACTTCAAAATGAGAAAAAAATAAGGAGGAGAAAGAAAATGTTCGTGGATCGTTATGAATACAGAGCAGTGTAAAAGTTTGACCACTGTGCTTTGCAAGTTGTATAAGAATTTTGTATAAAGAAGTTAATTATATAGAAGAATATAAATACAAAGAAGAAGTTAATGATATTTCATGAATTTTTTATCATTCTAATTCACCGTAACGAAGATAAATTTACATTCAGTTATGTAACATTAATTCCAAATCCACAGTGACTTTCATTAATATTCGGATAGCTTTTCATGTAGAATAATTTTTGTTTTAAATCGAATTAAATAACTTGAATTTTTCTTGAGAAGTTCAGGAGAATTGTTCACTAGATAACATGTAAAAAGGTTCTTGAAAAAAGAACGTACTTAATCTGAATCGTAAAGAAAACTGTAAAGACTGCTTTTTTACAACGTTTTCATTCAAGTATGTATTAAAAATTTTAAAAAATACATTGTACAGATTTATGTTAGTTATGTGCATATAAAGTTGTAAAAATGTGATTGTTACCATATTCTTCGCTATTCGGGGCAATAAACTTTTTCTCAAAAAATCATTTACACGTTCCGCAGGAAATTAATCCTTCTAACTTCAAAAAGAAAAAGAAAAAAAGTAAAAAAGAAACTCAAGTTGTTTGATAAATTATAAATTCTGCAATAAACGAAACAAATTTAAACGCAAAGAGAAAGATACCAACTGGTGTCGTTAATATCGAAACAACGTTTCCCCTAATTAAAAATGTCCGACGAGCACGTGCCGTTCAACGTTCAAGTTCCACGCGCCTACTGGGGTAACAAACTTTCGAGACGCGTCCGCCCATCAAACGGACCCCATGAGTTCCTGAAACAATTACAATCCATGTTCGTGCATCATTCTTTCCCCCTTTCTGTGTAAGCGTTCAGCGGTATCGTATAACGCGCACAGCTAAGTGCAACACTGACAACGCTTACAAGCGTAACGGAGCTTTTTGCGGGTTGTCTCCGCGCACGCAACGGCAACACGCGATTTCACCGCGAAATCTATGAAAGCTCCGTGCGATTTCGCAATTGTGAAACGAGCAAAAACATACCTTCGCCGGCCGCCTACGCGCAAATTGCAAGAAGTTCCACTGTAGCTTGGTTACCTACGACGAACACCTTCGTGACGATTAACAATTGTCGGAATCGTAGGATGGACGCTGATCGATCCCTTCCAGCGTTCTTACGATTGTTCTTTAATGTCATGAAAACGATACGCAGCGTTTTAATGATGCTTACGCGGTTGTGTAATGTGACTATAGACGATCTTGGAATGTCAGAGATGTTCAAATGCCATATCTTTGTATTACAAGACGTGTTATTAAAATCTTGCGTATGTACACTCCTGTCCATAAGTCATTGGGTATTTAATATAAAATTAGAATTTGAACTTTGAGGGATTATTATTTTGCCGTAATTTCTCGAACAAAATATTCTTTTTCTGGAAGAGGAACATGGATGATTCTTTTCTACAGTTTCTTGTGAAAGAAATAGGACCACTCAATATTTTTGACATCTTTCGTACTTTTAGTCAAATTTAAAGACCAGAATGGAATTTAATTACAGACTTTATCAATTATTAATATATTTCAAATTATGTCACAATGTTGGAAATTCTAAGAGATTTCAATTTTTTGGCTAGGAGCTATAGAATAAGTTATTATGATCACCTTTCTATATCTCCGGTGTTCACAAATAATTAAAGATGCTCCAGATATATTCTTCAGATAATTTTAGACTTCCAAAACGAACGAAAAGTGTATACAATATAACGTCCTATCAAATTGCAACTTATTAAATAAATTCTTATGCATACTATCCGTTTTCTTAATACTTATCCAAATTACACAAATATATTTGTAATTTCGTATTCAGATATAACTACGAAACAATTAAATATAACAAAATTATACAATAAACTCGAAACAGAAAACTACATTTATATTCTAATGATCATTTTGCTCAAAATGAGGAAATGTTCTGTGACTTACGAACGAGAGTCTATATATACGTGCATGTGCGTGTATAACGGGTGAATATTTTTAATAAATCGATTTATATAAATAAGTATCCGGAGAATTTATATCTATACGCCGTTGAACTCAAGCAAATATGAAACCCACGCGATGTAACGTGTAACACCATCCAAGAATATTTTATAGACAAGGCGGATCGTGGTAACAGTCGAGTACGTTCACGATTGAACATCGATTTTCACGCGAAGGATCCTCCGCGAGTGAGGTTGTATCGATTTCCTGGAACGAAGGTGCGTGGTACGCGTGGCAATTGTCAAACGACAACGACGGTGGCCACGTATCGGCGCATCGCTTGGACATTTGCATACAGAACGAAATCGTCGTTTATCAAAATCCCTGGTTTACATTGGTACAGGGCGGCGGAAAAACGCATCCACGCTCTTCTATATACGTACACAGGTACATACATAGGTGGATAAGAGGTGGACGAGGGCACGCGCGTATGGAAATTTAATTATCTATCTGGTTTAACGCGATAATTCAGTTCATCGAGATTAATAGAATACAACGAAATATAAGCGGGTCGTGTTTTAATACTGGCACGCGCTAAATCCCTTTAAAACCAACCGCCGTTCGATTATTTAATTAAAATACTCGAGCCGCGCGAGCTTTTCATCGGTTCAACGGATATTCCGTTGCGGAAGAATGTAAAGCACGGCGGTTTTGATCCGTTGGCCGATTCGAAAGAACTGGAAATTTCATGAATAAACGACGAGAACACGAGTCGGTTACATGTACATATACGTACACACGTTGATCTACAAGGAAAAATATCACTGTGTCGATTCGTCACGACAAAAGGAGCTTGGCTGCTTGCCCTCGAAAATCGACAGGTCGATCGGGCCGAGATACGAATGAAAGAGTTGAAGGGACCAGGGTATACGTGTCCTCCGCGTCCGCTTAAAAGTGACACGCCTTATGTCATAACAACGCGGCACCGACCGGTTGATCCACTTCGTGATAAATGCGAGTGTCACACGCGCGCTACAATAAATCAAGCAGCGTTGTCCCTTTCGACGGAGGAGATTTTTGCTCGGGCCCTGGGTGACAACGCTTAAACCGAATAAAATAATAAATCGACCGGCGGGACGAATCGGCCGCTGCAAACGTTATTATTTCGCGACGATCTCGCAAGCCACGCGGAACGAAAATGATTCTACGTTTCGTGGTGCGTTCCTGCTTTTCGCTCCTCGTGCCCTGGAGCAATTTAGTCGTGAACGATGTTTTGCGTTAATCAAAGAGCGCACGTTTGTATCTTTCGTGAAAAAAAAGAAGGAGATGCGAGGCGGCGTGGGTTCTATAAGCGTTAAACTTCAAATATAATAGCAGTGTTTCGTGAATCACGAGCTGTTTCGCTCGTGCGTCGTATATTTGGAATCTTTCATCTCGGGACAGATTGATTAGACAGTGAAAGTTTTATTTTTAAGCTAATTTTAATATCATTATTTTGTATACGGTGTATTATAATACGTAGACGTAACTTTAATAGTAGATTCAACACACATAAATAATAAAAAATTGTGTATATAAATGTTGGCTTGTTTGACTCTGTTTGTGGGATATATATAGTGCTTTTTCTGTTGCACCGTTTGTTCACCTATTTTCACAGAAATACTCGAAGTAACCACCTTCGAGCTTCATCATTGATTTTCTAACTTGCTCGCAATAGTTACCTTATAAACAATTATTTTATTTTTCTGTATTTATGAGAAGAAAAATGACAGTTGACTAAAATCTTGCACGGGTGAAAGATGTTGAAATAAACAGATAAAATGTGATGTATAAAATATATATAAATGGAAATGCAATTTTCAAATCTCATGATGTTATAGAAGGTTAAACAAAAGGCTTATTTTGTGAAAAGAATTTCTGTAAGACGGAAACTGTTGTAATTCAAAAATAAAGTCAAATAGAACAAAAATTTGTGAGAAAACTTTTTTTTACTATTTATGTGTTGAATCTACCACTGAAATTATGCCCAAATATTATGGAACACCCTCTATGTTACATTCAATTGTACCAATTGAGTACTTTCCACAACGACCCATTCCTTCAACGATTTATTATTAATAAAACAAAATTATTCAAGATGGAATCTTCCCGTTCCTCCCATTAACCCCATTTTCCATTGCAACTACGAGAAACGTGACAGGAAAATGGGCATCGAACGTTGAATTCCAAGAAAGCAATCGTCTACGGTGCTAATAAATGGAATTCACTGGGAGACGAACGTTTGACCTTCCGGGAAATCGACACCAGCCGCTGTATCCCTGGCCGCAGGCCAGCCTCCGGCTAACAAGGACTTCCCGACAGAATTTCTCCTTGCAAAATCCTTCGCCGCCGCATCGTCAGATCGTGCACAGTGACAACGGGAATCTCATTAGCTCGAGGGACAATCCGTGATCTTTGTCCAAACACAGGAGCGGCTGCGTCTCGCAGGAGGCATCCTCTTCTGCTCTTTCCTTTTCTATCCGGTCCTCGAGGATGATCCGTGCGGATGAATCCGATTGACGGTTCCGGTCTTCGACCTCGATCTCACCCGGAGGACGAACATTCCGTTTTGTTTCATGTATTTCGCGTTGTTAGCAGCCGTCAAACAACAACGAACACGTTTTTCAAAGACACGGCAAAGCTCGTTGACAAATAGAAACGTAAGCTCGACGAACGAGATAGTAAAAGAACGACAAAATTTTACTGGACGATATATTGAGAATAAAAAAAAGAAAAGTGTTTCAACAGGGAGAATAATTATTTTACCGTTGAAATTGAGATGTTTGATTTCGTTAAGATTGAATTTGAAGTAAAAGCCTCCTATTTCCCAGTGAAAATAAACGGTTTGCCAAGCACTCAATCGTCCGAAGGAACGAAAGTGCTAATTGCTCGAATCGAAGCGCGACGTTCGAGGGGATCTTTGGAAAAAAGTGCGCCGACAGGGACAACTTTAATCGACGATCGTTTCCTTAAAACGTTGAATCGCACGAATAGCTTGTGTGTACACAGCCTCGTAATTGGACACCCACAGTTGCGAGAAATCGACAGCTAGGAGGGTCAAACCCTCGGCAATTCGAGAGGTAATTTCTAGAAGGTTTCCCTATCCAGTTGCGCGGAATGATACCTAGGAATTCTTGCAAACCTGAAGCAGAACTTCAATTCCTACGTCTACACAACGGCAGTAAAATTAATCTGTTGGAAGAAGAACATATTGCATATTCTACTTGAAAAGAAAAAAGAAGTACTAAAAGATCATTCTCGTCGATGTGTTATTTAAATATAATTCGAAAGGGGAGTAGAGTCGCCATATTGCGCGAACGTAGAAGTTTAAAACAGTCCGCGATACATAATTATTGAACAGCATCGAGGTAAGAGGATTCGCGAAAGAAGACGTCACGTCACAGTTTCCAAGTTTTACGAAGGGATCGCTTCAAATTCGAACTCTTGGACTTTAATCTTCTTTCAGTTCACGGAACACCGGAGCGACAGGTCACCGCAATTTCCAGAGAACATTGACCCACCGGAAATCAGATTACCTTCCATTCATACGAAAACTTTACCTCCGCCTGGTTAATACCCGCTGACAAAATCTGCTGGCTTAGTTATCGAACTAAGAGCTGTGTCTTTCCTCTATCTCATTCTCGTTGAATGATTCGAAAAATAGAAAACGAAAAGAAAACAGGAAAAGAAGAGGGAGGATGAACATCGTATACGATAACCTTTCGATTTCCTCATCGTTCAATCTGTCTGTGAAACGTTGAACGATAATAGACAACAAGTAGACCGTCTGACAAATCGAGAAGCTCCGGAACAGCAACTTAAATGAGTAGAAATTAGACATCGCGACAGCTTATAGCCGGTGACCGTAATTAACCACTTGTCCCCGGTGCTTATTCTCTCTTCGTTCCTGTCTCCTCGAGATCTCGTTTCATCTCCACTTCCACCAATCCGGCGCCTTAATCGAAAACCATTCTCGCGGCTGATGAAAAGTCGAAGAAAGAGCCCGGTAGTCCGTTCTCGTTTCCTCGATCCCCGCTTCCCTACGCGCGCGAAAAGGACTTCAGTTGAGTTCTTCGCTTCTTATATATGTGTACGTATATATACATAGAGAGAGAACGAAAGAGAGAGAGAGAGTGAGAAAGAGAGGCAGAAATACAGAGAGACGGGGGAAGAAATGTATAGATAGTGAACACACTTCCAGGGGTGGAAAATCGTGGTGGAGGCCATCTTTCTGTCTAGCAGAGCGCTCTCTATCTTCCTGCTCACGGTTTGCTCACGGTGTTGAAAACCATCCTCGAACGTGGACGATCGAAATACGGATAATGGTACTCGGTTGGATAGGTTCGACGTTTTATTAGGCGGCATAAAATGAATTTTTTAACTCGCCGTGCGGATATTTTCACATTTGCTCCGGTCATTTTTCCGTTCGTTCTCTTTTCTGACCGGTACAGCGAAAGGAGAAGAAACAGTAAGATGAAAAAAGAAGGAGGCAAGAGAGAGGAAAAAAAAAAGAAGTAGCGTGGATGGTTATCGAAAGTATTTCTGAAGTAGCACGTCGCTCTCGATCGAGCTAGATCGCTTTACACGCGAAAGAGCACGCGCCTAGTGCACTTTCGTTCATTACTTTTTCATTTACCGCACTCTCGCGACGCGGCCCCGGGAAAAATTGCGATATCGGTTATTCTCGTGCCACGTCGCTGCGTTTCGATGCTTTAATCTGAAGCATCCTTCATTCGACATCGGACCGTACATTTCGCTCCCGATATACATAGAATACACGAAAGTACAATTTCTATATACACCCGTTCACTCGAATACTATACCCTATCGTTCTGTCAATTTTCGCCCTCGTAATCTTTGCCAATTTCCATGAAAACCAAACCTCTCTTCCTCTCTTTCTCGTTAGCTAGGATGTATTTAAAGTACGACAACCTAATACGCTCGAAATTAACTTCCACCAAAGAAACTTCACCCCTTTTGAAACCGTACACACGTACACACGCACACGTACCGAAGAAGTTTAAACAATCACGTCCAAGGTATACAGACAAACTGGTTCAATCGTCTCGCTGGCAGTTCGTTAAAATCCAAACCTTTGATCTCCTGGGTCAACGTCACCCTCAGTAGGTGGAAGGGTGGGACAGAAGAGGCGAGGCCAGACAGAAGCGGAAGTGGTCCGCGGGAGGCTTAATTACGATGTAACCAACGTCGTTGCTCTTGTTTCTCGCGATATCGTTGGTTCGGGATCAGCGACGTACGTCGTACAAACTTTAGCATGTCGTTATTAATGTTAGCAGGCCGTTTTCGCGTATCCGATTCCAGCGCACGAGAACAGGCCAAGGCAGCTCATTAATCAGCCTGCGAGGAAGGACGGCGACGGATGCTCGACGTAGATACTATGTTGATGCGGGAGTCGTCGAGCTCCAAATAAATAACGCGCGACTGACTGACTGGCTGGCTTGGCTGGCTTGGTTGGCTCGCTTGCTCGCTTGCTCGTTCGCTGGCTGACTCGACTTGGTTTGACTCGGCTTGGCTAAGCTATGCTGGTTGGTTAGTTCGTTGGTTGGGAACCAACGTCGAGATACTCTCGTCTTGAAAGGACCAGACGCGGCTCGTTGCCTGTTACTTCGAAATTACGCCCGTTCGACGCGGCTCTAGAACGAATTCGCGAAACTCGCTCGGTTGTTGTAATACGGTCGCGAGGGTAATGTCTTGTAATGGGTAAATGGCTTTCGTTTTGGATCCCCCGCCGGTTTATTGCTTTCTCAAGGGTCATCGTGAATGTTTACGGCGATTTAACTCAGCGAAGATTCCATTGAGCTCTAGGAAGAACGACGAGAGGCTTGTTTAATACGACTGAATGGTCTCCGCATTCAATTTTCCTTCGTGACTTCATTGCTGACAGCATTGATTCTCGCGAGTGTCTTTCAGGCCGAACGATAGCAAATAAAAGATTGTTCAGGTGGAATAACAAATTTCTATAGGAATAGAGGATTCCCTTACTAAGAAACAGCTAGCTAATCGACGTCAACGTCCTACGTGTAAAAGTCATTCATAAAGTCGCGGGAAACGCTGTGATTTCAACCACCCACGCGACTTGAAAGAGGAGAAGAAAGGGCAGACGATGCCTTAGCCTCGCATTAATTAAATTAACCAACTATCAAGGGGGCCAGGACGTATCGTTGTCGCTGCGAAATAGAAAGAGTCGAGAAAAAAGAAAGAAACCGGCGGACAGTTCTGCTGTCGCGTTGGATCACCAATTAGCAGAGTCGCCCTCTTTCTCTTCGTTTTACCCTCTCGAATCTAGATAGGACCGTTCACGACGACGATCATAACGAATCGTTCGTCGATGTCCGCCGCGAGTTGTATCGGAGCCAAAGAGCGAGCTGAGAGAGAGCAAACGTAGAGGAACCAGTTTCGGACCGGTCCGCAGAGGAAGAAAGAAAGAAGAAGTCTCTCTCGTGGTCGTCTGCTCGAGATGGAGCGGTCGAGCGTATCCACCGATCGGATTCAAAATTGATATTCCTTTCGTGGCCGGACCAACTGACCAACTGTCTGTTTCTCTCTTTCTTTGCCAGCTACCTCCGTGGTTAGTGAGCGAACGATCTCTTGAAAAAATCGCGAAAAGGGCAACGCGAGAAGGACGCATTAATATGAGAGAGGGACTACTATACACCGCGTGTCTCTCGCGTGCATTCCGTATCGGGGGCTCGGGCGAACGTTTCTTTTCTTGCAGGCAACGACAGCTGCAACGAGCGCTGCTAAGACGCGTCGTTACCACGAGCGATAACACAATGGCCACGGCGCTCTTCCTACGCGGTTATCAAGCGACGATCGGCCAGCCGATCCCTCGTGGCTCGCCGCTCTCCTGCACGCGTTCGACTATACGTGCACGCTCTCTGCTCGATCCGCTCGGCGCGCGGCCTCCGCGGGAAATTATGGACTGTCACGATTCACCCGATAACGGGGGCCCGAGGACGTTCGCGGACCTGGCCCGCGATATTTCGACGAATCGGCTCCTCCGCGCGTTTCTATCATCCTTTTCTTCCCCCGATTGGATTGAAGAACGTGTTTTTTCTTCTTTTATATATTCCTGTTGCAATTGTCTAACAACATATAACGAAACATCGTTTTTCCTATTTTCTCATAAATTATTTGGTCAATTTTTTACTTTAACAGAATGAGAAATGTACAGATTTTTAGAATTTCAATCGCTTCAGCGATGTAACTATTTATACATAGTTGACGAGAGCCACGTAACAATTTCAAGAAACAAGATCAACATGTCAGAGCGTTCTTCAGCGTTGGGGAAACCGAGCGAGACCACGAGACGTATCTGGCGACGATCAAACATCCAAAAGGGGGAGGGATAAACAATTTCCACGGTCGTATCAGAGTCATGTGAAAACTTTACGGTTTCCGTTCTCTCCCGCGAGAGACTGGGGCTGCTTATTCGCATATAACGACGTCAGATCGAAGCGTTAGCCGAGTTCGCCTCTTATCGTGCTCGCCTCTTGCCCGGCGACGAGACGCAGTGGACGTCTCGACGACGATCACGCACGCATAAAATAAATGGCTCGTAATGGAATTTCGATCCAGACGAAATAAAGGACCAAGAAGAAAACAACGGGAGAAGGGAGAAATGAACGAAACTGGTAAAAAGGAAAGAGGAAAGAACGAGTGAGTGGTGTACGAGAGGGAGGGGGAGAGAGAGAAAAAAAGATAAAGAACGAGAGAAAGAAGGAAGAAGCAAAAAGAAAAAAAAAGAAAGAAAGCGGAACGCCGCGCGCCCCGATAGCGGTTAATTATATTGGGGGGACTACGAGTGTATTTTATCTGCGCGGGCGACTGAGCCGAGTAAAAGCCCGAGTGAGCCTTGGCCAGATAACGGCTGAAAGCTTGCCCCATTAAAGGTATCTAGATACCTTGGACATTCTTCTCGGGAATATCTGAATAATTATCCGACGTGTTGGCGAGATTACGATTTTGTCGTTCGACCTTCTCTACTCCGGCTAAGTCTCTCGCTGGACGTCGTCTCGGGTGACGTCCCGGTGCGTCAAGAGTTTACGATCGTTTCTGCTACAACGCATTCTTTCAACGTTGTCCGCCGCCCGTTTCGTTTCCATTTCTCCTTTTTGTCGTTCGCTCTAGACACACTCTCTCTTTCTCTTTTTCTCCCTTTAGCTGGACAGTCAGCCGTCTTCTTTTCCACGTGTAATCTACCTTTAATCATGAGTGCTTCGGTTTAAACGAGCTCGATGCATTCTCTTTCTCAATCTCTTACGCTGTCTTGCATTAGCCGAGGAATTAATCGAACAGTTACGGTTTACCGATATCGAAAATTGATTATACGAAAATATCAACTTGTTTAGTATCGAAACTCTCGATAAAGATGACGTTCGAACTACTCGAATTCGCGAGATACTTTTTCTTTCCAAAGTTAGAGGATATTGTTCATAGTTCCATGATTTGTTATGATTGCATACAATAATATTCGGATACTTTTTAAAACAGAATGATTTTTTTCAAATTGGACCAAACGGGATAATTGTTTATTTTTATTTTTGGAAGAATTAGAAGGATTGATTTATTAGGAGGATTAATCATTGACAAGTGAATATTCACTTTGGTACACCTTCGAAACGATTCTTTATTTTTATTGGAAACAATTTGTCTACGAACTGTGCAAGAATATTTGTCAAGGTTGATTTAAAATATTTAGGAATTGAAGTTCAAGTTAAAATTTAATTTTATTACGAATGCGATAATTCTTCTATCATATGTTTATAATTCACAAGGGTATTCGATTATTTAAAAAAAAGATTATTTAAATAAGGAAGAAAATAGACGAGGGAGAGAGTGAAATTGTAAAAAAAAAAAATTTCATCGTCGTTGCAACTAACTTTCCGTGAAATTGGTTGTTTCACGAGAGGCCCCGCGCCGAAGGAAAGAAATTTCGCGTCGCGTTCTCGGAACTCTGTCGCAATAATTCCAACGGTTCGATGTTCTTGTCCGTGTTTCCACGACGTCGTGCAGATTCGCGGCTCGCCTTTTTCCTGCTGCCCTCCGCGCGATGATGTACGGGCCGATTTAGCTCGAATATTAATATCGCGTTATGGCACAGTTAAATATCGCGTGGCGCGGGAACGTTGAACCACGAACACATAACGCCGCGACCTCTCCGGCGCGGCGTGCAAAAATAAATATTCGACGATCGTTCCCTCCTTTTCGCTTGTATATAGCGATTTAAAAAAAACGAATTAAGAGACAAGCCTAAATGATGCATGGCCCCTGTAATAAACGCACAGAAAGAATGGCCGTATCAACTGACCGTAAATAACTACTTTAAAATAATCATGTTCTAATTTCTAATTTAAATACAAAAATCAATATTCGTTAACGGAAGATTATCTTCGAGCTATACTTGTACATTCTAGACAAATAATAGCAACACTCTTTAAATATTCAGAGAATTTATCTGCGTGAATATATCCGTCGTTTCACGTTCATTTTCATATCTCGACAAGGATTCCCTTGTTGATCTCAACAATATCTAAGAATCATTCGTTTCAATGTAACCTGTCACATCGGTATGCGAGAAAAAACCGCGAATTCCCGATAATTTAACGCAAACGAAGGACAAATGAAAATAAATCAAATGTGACAGTGAACATTCTCAAGTATAGTTTCGAATTATCCAATCTCACGGAATTTCGTTGGATAAAGGTTGATTTACAAAAAGGAGGAGTCGAAACAACATGTCACGCCTCATTACATGTATTCCTTCGCGGGAAAGGGAAAGGAGGCGATTCGTGTTACATCGAGGAGATTACACGGAAGATCTGTCGAAGGCGTCGACGATCACGCTTTGATATTTTTGGTCGACCGAGCGTATCCGTAGGAGGAGCGAAGCTGACGAGGACTACGAGGAATCCGTCTCCGCCAGTTAATCCCGCGAGAGTACGGTTAATCCCGCAGGATTATGTAACACCGCAGTGTTTAAGCGGCGGGCCCGAAACTCTGAAATCCCCGCCGTTCTTCTTCCCTCCGCGTTTCTGTTCTTAGCTTTAGTAAATTTCCCTCAACAGCGTGGACTACGGGATCGTACATCTCCGTCCCTCCGGCACGGATATATTTCTCGACGCTCGAAAACATTTCGCAGAAGGAATAGGCAATCGGAAATGGGAGAGAAACTCCTTAACACCTGTTCGTACGCCTCTCGACGAATGATCTTGCGAGAAGGCTCCGTGAAATTCGACTAGCACAATACAACGAGAAACTAGATTTCACGTTTATGAAGGAACGAGCATGGAAACGTCTGATTTGAGATGGATGCTGACGGTTTGACGATGATTAAGGGAGAACTGGGATGAAAGGGATATTGCAAATATCCTAAAAAGGAATCTTTTTATTTTATTGCAATATTTACGTTCGTTGAAATCGCTGTCGTTTTAAGCTTGGCAGTACGATATTCTTTTATACCTTATTTAACCCCTTGCCTTACGATTAAATCTCGAAGAATCTTCAACAATTAAATTTAGTACAATTCTATGCGTGAAGTTATCATAAAATAAAACTGAAATATAGTAGTTTTTATTTAAAACCGTTATCTACAATAAGGTCATTTTACCTAGAAAATAAAAGAAGACCATGTGCAAGAATCATAATAATTTTATTTTTACAAGTTAAAAGAAATTTATATGGTTCTTAAACATTAAAATATACAACGGGCGTCGCCGTCATTTCCACTCAAGGACATCCACTGTTAAAACAAAAATATCTGATATTTTCCAAGATTTGTAGTTAATCTCATTTTTCTTTTTTTATATGTCTCTTTGCATACATTTGTGGTGTACCGATCTGGAAAGTTACTATCGGTAATTCGTATCAGAAATCTGCTAGAATTCCCAGGGTGAACGTTCTCTGCTGACGCATTCATCGGCGTTAACGAAGTGAAACCGCTTCATCGATGCACCATGCCGAGAGACGGAATTAGAAAATCCTTTATTTCCTCTCGCGATGCGGGTACGTAGACCAATTAAGTCGGCATGCGTACAGTGGCTTTCTCGCGATGCGAAAAAGAAAAAAAGAAAAAAGAAACGCATAAACGCGTCGGTACAAAGAAATGATCACTCCCGGTCGCCTGGAAGCCGATTCCTTCGATCGTTAATCACAGATAAGCTGAACGTGACCGTAAACGCTGCGTAACGGATTTCTTGCGCGCTTATAATATTTATTGCGCCAGCATTTAATGACTTCCGATCATCGAACGATTCATCCAACCTGAACGACACCATGTTTCTTAATGTTTGAAACACGATCGAAACGCGTATTAGATATACCAACCCCTAAAAATTAACCAATAGAAACATGGTGTACAACACTCTACTACTTCTCTATCGCTATTTCCTATTTTTCATATCGAAAAACGTAATTGCAGACCGATCTTGATCAGGTTTATCTGACCAAGTGGATAACAGGCTGGTTCGCTTTATTTACCCCGTTGTTTTTCCGCGATTAAACTCGTAGCTCGGGTATCGGATTAGAAAATTTCGCTGGAAGCGGCGCGTCGATGACAAACGCCAGCACATCTCGTTAATTAGTATCGGGCCAGGCATTAACGAGCTCTAGGAAGTCGATAAGAGGCTCGCGCCTAGCCTACCTCGTAGTTTCTAGTAGTTCGCCAACGAAGATAAGGGTAACGAGAATGCTCAAAGGCAGAACGTTTTTGCATACTCCCTGTTCGTTTATTTTCCCTCTTTTCTTGCTGCGGATGGATACTCAGATTATTCCGTATCGCGTAAGATCCACTTAGATTATACGCGATAAACAGTCGGACGAATTCTATACTATTCCCCTCTGTCTTATTATTTTCTCTCTTCTACCCTGTTCGACAAACGTTTCTCTATTCTCTTTCTTACGCTTCTAATTTCACCGTGCAGTTCCATTGAATTCCATTCGATAGGTAGGACTTCCACGGAAATCCGCCTTTAAGCTTTCCGATCTTTCGCTCTTGGTGTCCCTGGAGTTGTGCTGATTTTCACTGCTACGCTTTCGGTATAAGTTTCACCGTTATCTTTCACCAACCCGCTATCTCTAGTTTCTTGCATCTAAGAAACAATTAGTCAAGCTTCGGCTAACCTCGGCTCAACCGTGAAGACGAGTAAATTAAGCTTCGATGTTATTCTAATCGGTCATACCAGGGATCCCCTGGAGAACGAGCCAAGGTGGACGTTGACAAATCCACGTTCACGCTGGCCCGTCGAAAATTGATCTGGTTCCCAGAGCGACCAAACGAAAGACAAGAGCCGGAGAGAACATGCTCGATATGCAGGTCTGTCCCATTTCGTCGCTCGTTAGAAATGACATGGTGGCCAGTGAAGCTGGCTACTCAGGAGGGTCTTTCGGCCACGGGGAAGAGGAGGCGAAGAGTCCCCGGTTTGATGAAATGGTAGCCGAGTAATTGAAATCTCGTGTTCCTCACCGAGTCGATACGACGTGCAGGGCCCTCTTTCTCTCCCCCCCCCCCTACCCTCACTCTTGAACCCTCTTTCGTCTACCAGAGACCCGACTGTGCTTCTGTTATTCTTTCCACTGAGATATCCGGACCCGTTCGCATGTCACGTTCGTGGAACGCGAGCAACCCAGGTAGGGCCCCGTTCCTAACTTACCATCCGGTGACTATAAGCCGATTATATCTTCCCAAATATTGAGACGTGGCCGGTGCGCATCGAAACCAGCTCCGAGAATCGGAACGATTCAGCCCAGGTAGAGTAAACGCTTCGATTCCTGTAACTGTTGACGGTAATCTGTAAACGCTGAAACGTGCAGATTGCTTGTTTGCCATGGCGACGATAGCACCCACTTCGAGGATGCATTGAACGTGGAATTGTTTAATAATAGTTTATTCCCCCCTCTGGAGAACAGTTTCTGAATATTGCTTGATTTTTCAATTGGGATTTTCTACCGATTAGCCATAAAAGATCTCTGTATTTTGTGTGCAATTATACTTCTTTGATGATATATGTTTATAAATTTTGAATCAACGATTCTTCGTTTCTAAAGTCTTTAGGCTTACAGTACAAAGCCAGAATAGCTTCCATCGAAGGCGTTATGAGAACAAAATTCCTGCTTTTCCGTTTCTGGTCACGGAACGGATCAAGAGGGAGTGGGATGTATTATTTACTGACCGTTCGAAAAAGCATAACACCGGTGACCCGTCGATGGCCGTTGGTAAACCAAGCCACCACGGTGAAATGGTCGTCCGGGGAATACAGAAAATTGAAACGTTCCGCGGAAGAAAAAGTTGCCGGGTCTGACGGACCACAGGCCGATACGATCGAGGCAACGATTTCTCTCGCGATCCGCGTCCCGAGACCTTCGAGAAACCGCGAGACAAAGCTCTCCGGCGCGTCTTAAATTATGATTCATGGCCGGGAACACCGGTGAAATTGAAATGCGGGGCCGCCAAGAGTTTCACGGCGGGTTTTTCGATTCCCAGGACAGAACCGTTGGGACGAGCGCTGCTGGCGATCGTTCGCGTTTTCACGAGGCCGCCCGTTTCAACTCCGTGAATTTGCATAATTTTACGCGCGAATGAAACCCGTGTTAGCACGGCGTTTGCACGAATTTCGGCATTTTTGTGAGAACCAGAGCGGGATTTCGTAAACGAGACTGTCGGCGTGCTGGTTGTAAATTAGGTGGCGGTCCGTGGACGAATCCACAGGTAGAGAATTAATTTTTAACATCGCCGATTCCGCTTGCCTGTCCTCTCGTGTGTACGATATTTAAAATTCCGATAAACGTTTGTTTCTTTGGCACATTCATCGCCACGGACCGAGCTCTCCGTTCACTCCACGTCCGATCATTGACCAAATTTGACTTAATTACTTGTTTTTACTGGGATATCACGGTGTTCGACAAAATGAAGTTAAGAATATCTTTCTTCACGTTTATTAATGGATCGTTCCAATTCAAACATTTTTTTCCTATCCTCAAATACGTCGTAATGATTAATAAGAATTAGCCAAAAGTGAACAACTAAACAGTAGGCTAAATATGTATATAAAATACGTTAAACTCAGAGAATCGTATATATTGAAAACAAATTTAGTAAAATATTAAACTGTATTTCACATTTATATGTTCTCTTTTCACCAAATATGCAATATTAGATCGCTTTAATCTCTCGTTGAACGAGAGTTTTTTAGTTGATACGTATATTAGTCTCGAGTATTAATATATTCACTGTTTGAATACATCGTTGAGCAAACAGATGTCGAGATATCGTATACAATATCCTATACGATTTTATTTGATAATCGTCAGTCTTAAGTTTAAACTGCAATTAGAGCAAAAATAGAAATTTGACATACGATTCTTCTTTTATCACACCTCAACCATATTCTGCAACACGAGTGTAACTTGTCGTTATAAGGCAAGAGGTTAATTCTGATTTACATAACAGTGCCAGATTCACAATTTCTGTTACGATCAATGATAAAGAATATCCATAATGTAATAAACATCAATAATTCATTTTTATTATAATAATAAAAATAAAATTAACACCCTAAGCTAGTGTAATATATGGAACGATTATATGTACGTAAAATGAGGATGAACTGTCTTGTGCAAAATAATCCTTCCTCCTGAAAATCCCTGCCGTCATCAAATATAACGAATCCGCCCATATTTCAAGCCACGATTCGCCACGTCCCGCAATTTACCGCGTTGTTGAGCGAAAAGTCAGCCATGGCTTGCAACCGCGGGGACAAAAAGTCAGTTTATCGGGAGAATCGAGCAGCTCGGTAACAGGCGCGTCGTCGCGATAAAATCGAGATCGAGGCCGTGGTAGAACGTGTGGACCGATTGTGTGTTTCACGGGCTCCCAGTCAGCCGTGGCAGCAGATGTTTCGAGATTCTTAAAGCGTTTCCAACGTGGCTGTGAACCAAGACGAGAGACACAGTGTCCGCCTCATCCCTGCGCGTTCACTCGAGCGGAATCGTCGAGTTCTAAGGAAGGTTTGCTCGAAGACGACGACTGACGTCGACGACGACGACGACGACGACGCGCGATTCTTTGCCACGGTTCTTACACCGCGCTCCCAGTATTTAACCCGCACGATAAATTAAGCTGGACCCTCTTTCCGGTCCGCTCGAGCGAAAGTATTTAAACTCAAAACAAGATGAGCGTCGCGCGAGTGCCCGCGAGAAGGAGAATCTGAACGAAACGAAGAATTCGGCCGGAATTAATCCCGTTGGTTGTGTGTTACCTGTATGAGGGTCTGAATGCCACCGGGAAGAAGGATATCGTTCATTGTGAATTCCTACTTAAAGTTCCGGCTGGATTAAGCTGGTTTTCCTTTCGCTTTTCTCGATTTTACAATTATACCGAGGAACTGTGTGTATAGATGAATTTCCTATTTTTCAACGACAAAATTTGTAAACGTCGCTCGAAAAACTGTTAACAGTTGATCGATATAATTTCCTCGATCTATGACTGCAGACTACATCTAATTTGGCGTTTTTCGAATCGTAAAAGTCTGTAAAGTTGGTTGAAATGAAAGTCACTAGTGAAAGAAAGCTCACCGTTGTCTGGTTTCATTTTTTCACGCAGAAATCAGAGACGTGCATTAATTATGCGACATATCGAGCGTCCGTACACTCGTCGCTACAAAGCGAGTCGAGCATGTCGCGCTTTGTTTTCCGCGTATTTAATTATACGAGGCGGACCGCGCGCAAAAATGTGACGCGCAATGGCACAATTATGTAAACCGGGCGGCGACGATAAAGACGTTTCGACCGACGCGCCGAGAATCTGATTATGCAAACGCGACCGGTTGCGTAAGTCCTGGCCACAAAGTTGCGAGAGAGCCAGAGGAGACGAGTAATTACTATGTTGCATTTTTGCTTGGCGGACCTCCGGTGTCGCGTTCATTATCCAAAATATTCACGGCAGAGTTTCGTTTATGTCCTTTGTAAATACGAGAAAGCTGACAGCCGCTGTCTGCGCGAAACGTTCCTCGCGTATCGTTAATTATTCGGCGAAATAAATAATAATATCCTGAGAAGTTAGACAAACAGGTGTTCCTTGATTCCGTTGACAAATGGCCACTTAGCAACGCGGAATTGGAGAAACAGGTAAATTAATAATTTCGCTCCTTCGATTTTTAAATTCTTTCAATAAATAAGCGGTAAATAGCTCGCTAATTCGATAGAATTCATCGTGGAATATTCTAATCTCCCACGAAATTTGATTTCACTGCTGTAGAGGGTGTTTATAAAAGTTGTTGCCGAACTTAGGGAACGTGTAGTACTTATCAAAGCAAACAAAACAGTTTTAATTAAGCACGGGTCCAGAAACCATTAGTTTCGGAGTTAGGAAATGTTTTTGTTACTTGTAATTGTAAGATATTACTTTTACTATACATGTAATCGATGCAGGAAATTTAGCGTGATCGTAAATTAAAGTGTTAAGTAACTGCATCAAAGTTAACACAGGGTACTTTACGATTTCTCAATTGTGACGGAATGAAAGCTAATAATAAGTAATAATTCATGCTGTTCCTTTACATGCTTTTATCGATTCGCTTCATACGTTCGAAAAATCTAAATTTTGATAACTTAACAATCTTATTGTTAACTATATAACTCACCACCAACTATACCTCATATTTGCTTTGGACAATATTCATTAATATATTCCGACAGATTCACAACTGCACATAATATGTTTAGAAAAGTGTATTATTTTTTTTATAAACGATCCAATCGACACGTTAAACAGACTAAACAAGTTGTGAGAAAAAGTTGAACTTGTTTACAGGTAGTATATAATTCCAGAGAAGATAATCAACTAAATTATTATTATTTTTAATATGTCGATATGCTACGTTTTTTCATTTATAAATCTAACTTGTGCTGATTATCTTGTGTCTTGTTTTTATTTAAATGCTTTCCAAAAAAAAAAATACTCGAATTGTCGAACCAATTTCAATATCGACAAGTGAGAAAAGGCAGCGATAACACGGGAGTGTTAGCGTGTCGGGTGAAAAATCGCATTTCTTCTCGTGGGAGGGATTACAAGACTGTAACGTTGGTGCATTTTGTAGAAGCGAGCACGTAGCACGTAACGGTAACGCGTCGGGTTAGCGATGCACGTGGGGAAAAGGGCCAGGGACAGGAACTACGTACGGTCCCGTGTAAAATTCAGAACGCGGAAACCGGTACGCCCCTATAAAATTGTAAAATAATTTTCAACGTAAACCCTCCCGAAACGTGGCGGTGGCAGTGAGCGCGAGCGCGCGGAGCTGTTTTAAATCCAGCCACGCTTCCCGAAATAATTGAAGCCCGCCCGCCACGCCCACGCGACGCAATCTCGTTACGATTTTATTGCGGCTTACGCTCCGATTTTATCTGGTTCGAACGATTACGCAGCTCGAAGGATCCCTCTGTTTCGAGGTGCGGCCACCACCTACCTTTTTTTTTCTGTCTTTTCTCCCCTCCGCGCGTCCCTCTTTCGAGAGTATTTCTTTTTTTTTATTGTTCCTCTACGAGAACGATTCGATCGGTCACTTTACGATATCGCGCGTGCAAAACTCGTGTTTTCGTCGATGCGATACCATACGGTAATTTATTCCGTTCCAATTTCTCTACGTTCCGCAAGAAGGTGAAAGAAAACATAGGGAAGAGTAACGAACAAGAATATCGCCGGTCGATTAATTAAAAAGTAATAAGCTGGGCGGTGTGTGCACACGTTTATCGAAGCGGCGTATGCCTCATCGAACGCACACGATCGACTTTGTTTTCTTTTAATTTCACCCAGTTTCGTCCATGAAACGTAATAATAATGTCCCGTTGAACTTTCACCCGCCCCCTCCTTCTGATAGGGAACGCTTTATGGCGGTGGTTATCTGCGGCAGAAGTTGCGGAACGAAAAGAGAGTCCGGCCAACTTCTCCGGTTCGAGTAAAAGAGATAATGGACGATCTACGCGGAAGTAGCTGGCTGGTTGGCCCCGTGACCACGATAAATTTCGCGAGTATTATTTTACTGCGATATCACAGACGATATCTTATGTTTCCATCGGGATCCCGATGGACCTTCCGTTTCTTGCAATGCTTTTTGTCCTTCGACATGAATAAACAGGGATTGATACGCAAGTTTGCTGCGAAATTTTTCTACGAAATCGTTATTGCGACATACTTGTTATTGTAAGAAATAACGGCGGATCGTGACGTTTCATAAATTTTCACGGAGGAAATCGCCGATCGAAAACTCAATGGCGCGCGTGGGTTTAAACGTTTGCACTTAATTACGCGATTTGTTCGTAACACCAGCCAGCAGGCGTTTAACGCCAATTTTATGCACCGATGAAGTGAAACTCGCGCTACCGCGGTTGCGGCTCCTACAGTGTGTTCTGTTTCACGTATTCAAGTTCTTGCAATGTGCCTATTTTACGACGTGAATTAATTATTTCTTTTTTTTTTTTTAATACTATCTTGTCTTGCTACCAGATACATGATTTAATTAAATAAATACACTGTGAGCAGACTTTAATCACTTCACAGACGATATTTCTAAAGTTAAAACAAAAATTATCTAATTTTTTATGCAACTATGTTTCAACCATTTACTTTCCGAGCATTTTTTGTACGTAATCGTTTATCAACTTCAGCAGACGTTTACAACGAAACTTTTGGAAAGGAAAAAAATGATACATGCATATGAATTTACATATTTTTATTTATTTTGTCAGTTTGCTTTATTTTAATATAATCAAGACTTGTATGAAGTAATGGTTTATGTTACAAATGTTGCCACATGTCAAATAATATGTCCAGTAATTGAGGATTATATAAAAAAAAATTTGTTTCTACATCTAACGCAGGATATTTGTTAAAAGATCGAAAAGAAATCGCGAATAATACATTACTTCTTCTTTCTCAAAATAAATGAAACACAAGATATCATCGTCCCATCAGCGAATTCATCGATATTCGCAGGAATCAAAGTCTTGATCTCGCAACACTAACTCACTGGTTCATCCATCAGATCGTTCTTCACTCCCTCCCCCAAAAAACGAATCCAGGAATCGATTCGCGCGAGGCGTCCAAACAATCGACGGCCATCTCGTTAAACGATTTCACGAATTCGCGCGGAGCGAAAACTAATTATTGTTCATAACGAAGCTCTGTGGAAAAACAACGAGCCGGTTAAATCGGCCCGGCCGTCGGCCTGTCATCGGCTCGTGAACGCGGAAATGATTTCGTCCCCCTCCTCCCCCCTTCGTCACCCCCATGGTCCGGGGGGCGTAAAGCGCGGAATAAATTCGCGAGGCCAAACGTGATAACAAATTTACGTGGCGCGACGTTTTTAATTTGCCCCGATCGCCATTAATTAGTTTGTTTACTGTAGCGTGGTGGCGTTCTGCCTCCTCTCCATCCTCCTGTCCATCGTTTCCGTTCTGCGTGTCTCCGTGGAACGTACTCCAAAAAAAAAAAAGAAACAACAACGAAAAAAAAGTAAAAATAAAAAAATCAAACCAACCAAAAAAGAAAAGAACCGTTCTCCATCGCGAAACATCGTTTCTTCTTATTTTCGACCACCGTTTCAAGCACGGTGGTGCCGGTGAACGACGCGAAAAGTCATTTCGTCGAATGACAGAGATCCCCGGGGACGATTGCACGCGGCGAAACGGCCGACTCGCGATCTCGCGTGGCCCCGTGCAACATTTAATGAGGCCAGACCGCCCTGCAGGCGAAACGTAGCTGCCCCTTCTTACCAGAAGGACTCTCTTCCCGCGGAGTCCGCTGTATTCTCGTATGCAAGAATCCGGCTGGTCTCTCCCGAACACTGTTGTAAATAGTTATTCGGAATGACAGTTGAATTTCGCCTGTCCAAGAGAACTTCGTCGCGGGAGAGCACCATCGGACTCTTACCTCCCCATCCCACTTCCTCCTACTTTCCTCCTTCTTTCCTCTATAAAATGGAGGGGAAGGGCATGACGTAGGGTTGGTTAGGCCTGAGAGAATCGGTGACGGGTCGCGAAACTCACTGGGACGTAGGACACGTCTGGACCTCGAGTAGAATTTGGGGGGACTCGTCAGCGGGGAACCAACCGCGACAGAAGAGAAACGAGTGAACGCGTAACACGGAACGAAGAGGAAGAGAAAGGTGGACCCCGAAGAAGCATGCTGGTAGGAGGAATATACAAATGTGGATTTGGCGGATCGTATCTTCGAGTCGGTCGAGTTTATCTTTTGTCTCTCAGAAACCTCTCTTCTTTTCATCTCTTTCACTCTTACATAGAGTGCAACGTGCACCACAGCTTGCGCCAGGTTACTCCTCCTCCTCCTCTCCCTCGCCGATCCCCTTTACGCCGCGTCTCTACCGTTTCGATCGAGAAACCACCGGTTTCTTATTATTCCCCCGCCGTGCGCCATTGTGCGCGCTGGACAAAGCGCCACGAAGCCGACCCCTGCCTTATCCGCCCGAGATATTCGGCAATATCCGAATGAACGCTCGACCGGAGAGACAGGCTGGAAAGGGACACGGCCGGGAAAGGACGTATTAAAAGTAGAAAAAGGAGGCAGCAACAGTAGGCCGTGGCTCGCGGCTGAAACTACGATGCCACCGCTGATAATCTTGCCTGGGAATGCGACGCAATTAATGGACCGGTTGTAATTGCTGTTAATGGAGGGGAACGATGCCAGTTCCTTTGCCTCCGCTGACGCGTTACTGACTCTATGCCACGAGGATTTTACGAGACGTCCTTGCTTATCTCGTGTAACAAGAACAGCGGAAAACTTTGGCTTTCCGCAAGAAGATGGATATTCAACGATGAGAGCAAGCTATCTTAGTAGCGTCAACTCGAGAGAGAGAGAGAGAGAAAGAGGAATTCTAATAAAGATCGATTCACGGGCAATCGATCTTTCAAATACACGTTTTCACGCGTTCCTTTTAAGTACGTCTTACTTTGTAACAGTTGGAAGATTTCGACGTCGACACGTATAAAAAACAATGTACCGAATGGTAAGATGAAACAGATCACACCGGGAGAATTTGCCGCTTATTTTCGCAGCCTGGTTGCCAGGGAACATTAAATTCCCAACTGGCTTGAGCAAACCCGGCGGCACGTATCGACACGGCAATCATAATATATGTACGAATGTTCAGTGTACTGGAATCTAGCGTTACTGACAAGAGATGCCTACCTTGTAGCCGCGATCCAGGCCTCCCGCTATCTTCGGTATTCGTGGTCGGGGTCGTTTTTGAGTGACGTCACTGTGGCTCACCGTGGACCCTGAAAACAAAAAAAGGAACGAATCGTGTTGGAACCTTTCTTGTTTCTCTTCGCTAAAATTGTCTCGATTCTCCGTTTCTCGTTAATGCGTAAATTATTCTCCAAAGATTTGTTTCTTCGTTGTGAATCTGTAAAGATTCAATATAGGACCCGTTGTCTCACATATGGTTGCGAGCGAACGATGTTCCTCGCGCCCTTACAAATTTCGTTGCGTAAGCGTTACACGCTAAAACCCGCCGTTCCCGTGTTATATTAATGTTCTCTCTTTTACCAATATATCATCGACGGCCGCCGATCAAATCGTTTCTTGGCAACATCATTTATCTAACGGCCGTCTAGCGGCGCATGCGGGGAAACATCGATGCTACTTTGTCGAACGGATCACCGGTTGATCTGAAATCCCCCACGGCGACATACGCCGATTAAAATCATTAATCGTTGGTGTAATTCAAAGACAATTCGATACTAGAATCAAGACGAGAGGAATCGTGAGAAAAAGTTGAGAAGATCGATAGGTAACCCTTCCGTTGTGATCGTATCTCATGGAGCGATTGTAGAAATACTTTTGTACGATGACGTATTTAATTATCCAAATTAAACGATAAGATCGAGTGACGGTATTCGTTCTTGGTTAAGGAGAGGATTAAAGAAGGAAAAAAAAACCATCAGCTCAAAGTAAAATCGTATCGACGACATCTTCGTGTGTCATAAAATCAGTACACAACCGAATAAAACGTAGGAAAATACGGCCTCGCGAACGTATTCGAGAATTTCCTGTTTCCAGTCAGAAACTCGCCGAGCATACGGGATATATTCCGCACAGTTACGAGTGCACCAACGACCACGTAACCTCTGTCCGTAATAACTCCTCGATCCCTCGGCCCTCTTTCTTTCTCCTTCTTCTTCACCATGCTATTCCTCTCTCTTTTTGTCATTCTGTGGCCTCTCTGGAGGTCCGAGGAAACCTGCCCCACTGGTCCACTGGCCATTGCTTCCAAGCTGGACTGCTCTGCTCGTCTACCGTTTACACGGCCAACACACTGTTCCCGCTCCTTTACTGGCCTTGTTGTCCCGATACTATCGGTGAACACACGTGGACACGTTTTGTCTTCTAATGATCGAAATAGAAATTATTCCGGCCCGCCACCGTGCCTCGACCCTCTCTGGACTCTCTCGGCTGCGACCGTTGGCCCGGATGAACATCGTGCCTCTTGTAAAGTCGGCTTAATGCCTCTTGGTGTTCTGACCACTTTGCCTCTGTTCTGATCGCCGCTCTGACAGATTGCTGCCACCGAATGCGTTTGACGCTTCGTCGAACGAACCTTGATGTACTCATACACCTATAATTAACATATATTTTTACTGTCCGTTTGTGAATATTACGATTATTTGGCTTGAACAAAAAATACGAAAAAATTCAGACAGTTGCGACGTAAATTGTACCGTTAGGATTCGACTTTACGATACCGACGACCATTTATGCTACTTTTGAAATTTTTGGTCATAAACATACACATAAAATACAATATCTAACTCGATTATCTGTAGATGTACTCAAACATTCACAAACGCGAATACATCAGCTGCTTTGTTCAACGAATCAGCAACCCATACAGCGCCAAAATATTTGAGGTTCAAGACACAACGGAGACTGATCTCTGTGAGGAAGATAACGAGGAAGGATAAGTGCGATGGACAAACTTAACGTCATTCTAAAGAATTCATCCCCTTTATAGGGGTATATATTTGAAGAAAGTGATCCTCGTATTCTGAGAGAATTAAACATGTATCTTCCCGTCAGAAAGCATTCATACGTAGAAACTGAAATCACAGACGAAAGTTCAGGACTATGGAATTATTAATTAGAATCACCGAAGAATGAAGTAAAATGGTATATGAAGTGTTCCTTCCATTTCTCTCCTATTCTTCCACTTCCCTGCAATACATAATGTTTGAAACTATGTTACTCTACTTCACGTTTGAACAAGCTTCTGTGCCATCCCGTTTCTTCCTTCTCTTCCACCCTGTCCTCTACAAATTTCCGCTATTTGGGCGTGCAGAACGGCAACTAAAATTCGCGTGTTATTTCGATGACAAACGGGAATCCGCGCCACGGTGTTTAGCTCGTCGAGGAGAAGCATATCAAGCCACTTACCGAAATTTCCTCGCAACGAGACGTTTTAGTGGCTCGTATCACCATGTGTGTGCTTCCAGTTTCGTTGAAACAAAACAAACCACCGATGCGACAGAGAGAGAGGGAGAGAGAGAAATCCCAGACACACGGCACGTGAAAGAGGCGTCGAGACGCTAAGTGGCGAAGCGGCGTGCGTATAACACACGCGGGGGGGACAGAACGGCCGCTTAGAGAGAAACAGAGACCGTTTTAACGGTGCTCGTTTGTGAAACAAGTGGCATCGAGCCGCGGAAGCGCCGTATGAAAAAGCGCAGAGAGGACGGAGGGGTTGGAGGACGAAAGGAAAAAGAGTCGTCGTAAATTCGAAACAGACGCGCGCACGCGTGCCACTTAGCCGCTCGTAGAGGAAGCGATTTACCACGCGTGTGTTCCATCCACGCGTGCCATACGAAGGGTGTTGAAAGAGAGGAAAGAGAAAGGCAGAAAGAGAGAGAAAAAGAAGAGTGCAGAAAAGAGGGTGGAACAATATAAATATTTCTCCGATCACTTCCGTCCTCGTTATTTTCATTAGGCCGTTCCACAAATAATCGTAGGACGTGTATCGCAACGGCAACTTCATTCATTTTATTTTTCTCTTCCGAAACTTCTCGTTTTTTTCTTCGCCGCGTTTCCATCGTTCGCATCGAAGAAACGCCGTTCTAACCCCCAGAACGAGGTCTACTTCAGCATCGAATACGGTAGGGGACATTGGTGAATGTAAATCGTAGGCTTTGCCTCATTGTCGAGGCGGATGCGAACGATCCCACGGAAATCTCGATTCGCGCAAGGCAAAAGGGGAAGGGGTGGACGAAGAAAAAGGGAAAAAGGAGAAAAAAAAAGAGGAAAGAAGTCAAACTATCGTAAATCCAGCAGAGACTAGCCGAGCACGCGTGCCACTCTTTCGCTCGTCTATATCGGAAGCAATTTACAAACACGTCCCCGCCACGTGGCAGGAAAAAAAAAGGTCCGAGACACTTTCGGCGGTATCGTCCCTCTTCGTCGTTTGCTATTTTTCACCGGTACCATCGCCACGCTATAAATAATCCTTGTAATTCGCCACCCTAGTCGAGCACGTCGACCATATCCTACGCATATTCTACTTTGTCTTTTAATGTCTTCCGTTCTAACCATAGATTATTATTTTGATATATATATGCGAAGAGTGGTAAATGGGGAGCGGGCGAATGGTGAACAGGGTGAAATCAGCCGGGTTATGGTGGACGATATGGGATCCCGTGTTCACGTTCCAAAAACATCGTAGGAACGAACTTGTTTCGTTATATGGTGGTACGTGTACGAATAATTACGCGGACATTTGCCCGATAAATGCGGCCGGTGTAACGTAACGGTCACGGCGAGCGTTTTATAGCGGCCACTTTAAGGAAATTGATCGCTCGAAATTACGCGATTCGCTTCGCGAGTCAATCGATTAATTAAATCGCGCCGGAATCTCGGTGTATTGTAGCGATTGTGAGATAAAGCTGCACGATTAATCTACCTTCTCGTGTGAGACATTTGTTATTAACCCCTTCTCCCCACGCTTCTGTGTGCAATAGCCCTTCTATCTCAATGAAAATGCGATTATTTATTACCATTGTGACTTTCGGTTCTTTATTGTCATAACATTCGTTCCGCGTGAAATTTCAATGAGTTCGATACCGGATACGAATGAACACGTGTACTAATGTAGGATTGTTCTTTGCCTTTGTTTATTTTTCTTTTTTATTTTATTTTATTTCTTTTCTTTACGATAGGTGTGCAAAAGCACCGTTCCATTGTCGGTAAGACGTTTGCCATTTATTTAAGGACTTTCACGAGGTATGACTAAACACCTTTAAAATGCGTTAGGGCTCGTTAAATTGAATATATGCCGACGTAACGCGATTCGACAACAATTTACAGCGCGCGTAATGCGTTTAAACGTGTCCGCTCGTTCGAGCAATCAAAAGTTCGTTTTAAACAGGTGTTCGGCAAAACCGACAGTTCCGTTGTCCAGCGTATTTATAAATTTTCGCGCGCGCCGGATTGTTTTCGGGGAACAATTACCGCTTTATGATAAAGCATACGAATTTCCTGGATGCTGTATTATGTTTTTCATATTTTTCGAGGATAACAATTGTTGCGTACTGTTTCTTTTGTTCTTTTTTCACGCATTGTTCAACTGAAAAATATGGATAACGGAAAGAAGATATCTGTGCATTTGACGGTAACTTTGTAACTTTTATTCTTTGTCTTTGATAACTGATTAATAAATATATTTCCATATGAGTGGTTTTAAATGTACTATCTGGTTTTAGGGATTTTTTTAAATTTAAATATAATATCTGTTGAAAAAGAAAAAAAAAATAGAGAAAACAGTTACCCATGGTATCGTGCCGAGAACAAGCAGACACGTGCTTTAGATACTAATGAGTCTTTGGCGATTCTACAACAGGTAGTCAGAGTCAACCTGCGAAAATAAGCAGCAGGAAAATTAGAGCGTTTAAGACTTAGAAAATTAAAAAGCTACGCACGACGGTACCTTAAACAACCAGAAAACGTAAAGAGCGTACGCGGAACAAGTTATAATTAAAACGTGGAATCACGTATTCTGCCAAGAAAAACTTAGTTTTTAAAACGAACACAAACACACGTAAAACACGTGTGTAATGTAACAATTAAAAGTTAGCGGTAAATCGTGGAGTAATATTTACAAAAACTCAAGACCCTGTTACAGCAAACAGCAAAAGTGTTTAGCGAGCATGAAATTGAAAAGGCAACGTTTTCGATGCTCGAGCCACACCCCCGGATACTAATCATTCCCCTTCGAAAATGGTCCTTTATACGTCGATCAGCGAGGCGCGGGCAAATCGTTTGCAAGCTCCTCGAATCGTTTTCACGATAGCAGCTCGTGCGAGCACGCGTGTCACACGTGCGCGACGCAGCGTGCGTAAACTCCGCTTCGAGGGCGCAACGCGCTCGCGTGTACGCGTCTATGCGCTCCTATCGAGGCCGAAGAACAACGCAGCGAGCTGTACGCGCAACCTCAGCCTTTTGCGGATTGGCCACGCCAGTGATTCGATATCGCCAAGTTGGTCAACTTTATCGAATGACCTTATTTCACGAAATTTTCGTGAAACGTTCCTAAATTTCTGAATTTCCGAGTTTCTGGAGTTTTGAATTTCTGGATTTCTGAAATTCTGAATTTTTGAATTTATGAATATTTGAATTTTTAAATTTTTGAATTTCCGGATTTCTGAATTTCTGAATTTTTAAATTTTTGAATTTCTCGATTTCTGAATTTCTGGATTTTTGAATATTTGAATTTTTAAATTTCTGAATTTCTGAATTTTTGAATGTTTGAATTTTTAAACTTTTGAATTTCCGGATTTCTGAGTTTCTGAATTTCTGAATTTTTGAATTTATGAATATTTGAATATTTAAACTTTTGAATTTCTGGGTTTTTGAATTTTTGAATTTTTGTATTTATGAATATTTGAATTTTCAAATTTTCACATTTTTTAAATTTTTGCATGTTTCAATGTATGAACTTTTTATATTTTTGAATTTATATAAAAGTTACTTCATCTAGCAATTTCCCATAAATGCATAAAAATTCACGGTCTATTTATTACGAACCAGAAACGCGATTATTACATGTTGGATAGAGATTTCGTCCTGGATTGCCGAATCAATTTGTCCATGAACCTGATTACTTTTAATTTCCCCCTTTGTGCAGTAAATGAAACCGAGCGGAAACCTATAAACTTTATAGGCGGCACATCCAGTTGTTATATATTTCCTACAGATGCTTAATTAAATAACTAGTATCTCTAATCTGCTGTGAACTACGAACATGCATATTCCACAGCAATTAGTCCGAGCGGTCGTTAATTCGATCACATACCTTGTATTTCGCTTTAGAAACACTAACACCTATCATTATTACACAAATTATCGAACAACAAATCACACAATTACATATAAATTACCATATTAAAAAAACAATTAAAAAACGTGTGACCTTTCTTCGTTAATCAAACAAACAATATAAGAAACTAGATATCAAGGGGGAATTAATCATTTGTTCCTACACAAATCGGGGAAGGAAATCGTTAAAACGCGAATGTGCGTTCCACGTAAAGATCGAATAAGAATGGCCGAATGAAATTTGAAGCCGGAACATGGTCGAAGGGTATTTAAACCGGAATAAATCGTAAAAGCAAGAATGGGGGAGCATAAGTCGGTGCAGGGCTCGTAAACGTCGCCTGAAAATGAGTCGGTTTTATTCCTCCGGTATAACCTTCTTTCGTGAGAACAATACGCGTTATCTGATGCTTTTCAGAGAGAAACGTTTCCGTGGCGCGATAATGATCTCGCATAAATACGGATCATAATTCCGCGGTAATGCGGCTCCAACGCGGAAACAATGTATCCGCGTGGCTCACTGAATCGGTTGATTGGCATGGCCGGTGATTATCTCGATCCTATCGATTGTCTTTGTGAAATTACACCGAACACCATGGCCGATATCTAGCCACTGGTTACTTTCGCTTCAACATCTTTTCTCTCCTTCCCTTTCGATTTTACTTCACTGAGATATTATCGGGTTCCTTCGTAAATTGAAAATCAACTTGGAAATCTTACCGTGTAATAGACGCGGGAAGAATGAGCCCATCAATCTCGAATAATCTCTGTGTTTAACACACTCTTTCTCTTATCTTACTTCATTCCTTACATAACGGATGAATTATTTAGAAGTTGAAGATATGAAGAAATATATGTAAATCTCTGAAGACTTTTAAACCTGATCCATCCTATCGGTTTGCTTCCATTGTTTGGATTCAATCTCACAAGGGAAATTCGGTAACCAGAAAATTACAATATTTTTTAAACATTGCAGATTTGTAGGAGAGGATTGGTAGAATTTCAAGAGAGGTATTGGACCTTTTGCCTAGTATTCAAGGGACGACAATATTTCAGGTTGTAAAGCAACGTATGACGCGGATTATACTCTTCCTCGGTAACTACTCCCTGACTCATTTTTATCGTTATTATCGAGTAATTAAACGACACCGCTGGGCCACGTAATCGCGCTAATACGCCGATCATTTTTGCGCAATACCACCGCCTCCACATTTTTACGACGCTTACGATAAAAGCGGTTGATGGTTGGAACGAAGTGATGACGATATTACCGTCTATTCCGGCCAAATTTGCTCGTAAACAAGGAGGATACGTTTCTCATATCGATGATGCCAAGAATAATTCGCCTCTAATTTGATCGTGATCGGTACTTGTTTAGTTCTCAAGTTTGTTTTCATGGTTCTGATCAAACATTCCATAATACCGTATTCTAAACATTTCGAAATATTACAAAATGAAATCTTCAATATTTCTTCTAATTATTTTAAATTATTTTATCTGCTTCCTTTTTTTTTTGTATTAAAGAAAGGCAGTATAATTTGAATTTTTTTATATTTTTCTATGTTGCGTGGATTCTGTGCAATATTACACCATTATTTTCTCTAAATGCATAAAAATCAGGCGTCTAGAAATCACAACTGTATCACAGTAAGTTTCAATGTGTCATCTATCAACATTTTCCGCTACGTCTTTTGTTATTTATCTCCAGACGAGCAATCTCTACCATTGAAATTCTCAACGCAGCTTATAACTTACACGTCGCATCGAACGGAACTCGATTTTCCTCTATACCTTGAGTTTTATTGTCAACCGTAGCAGCGTGACTATATTAAGCTTGTAAATAATGTAAGCAACCCCCATAGAGACGTCTGGTGCAACCCCATCGCGAGCTTCTTGCCAAAATCCCTTCCCGCGATCGTGTTTCACCGTGGTGACATAAATCGAACCGTTTTATCGCGCATCGGAAATTATCACGGTCTCTCGCAGGCTTTGCCTCGCCACAGAGCCGAAGATCACGTCGAAGATCCTCGCGTGAGAAACGCAAACTGCAATTACGAGAGGGCGTGCGCGCACGACATTTTACGTCTCTTGCCTCCGTCGTGAATTCGGCTCACTCTCTCTCTCTCTCTCTCTGGCTCTCTCTCTCTCTCTCTCTTCGTTCTGATGCACAGAATACAGTTTCCCCTTTCTCCTTCTCTCTTCACCTGCACATTTCTCGCTTTCTCTCCCTGAGAAAGTTACGACGGCACGTATACGCTCGGCCGCGCGATCATAAAGCCCTCGCTTTTCAGCAGCACGAGCGAAGATTTTTTAAGCAATATCGCGGATGATTTGGCCAAGTCGGAAATTTGTACGGACTCTAGTCTTCTCGCTGGCTTTAGCAGCGATATTTCTGGAGAAGAAGTTGTGAAGTCGGAGAAAAACTGGCGGTATACTAGGAAAATTCGCTTCGATGTTCGCAGAATAATTCTGGAATATTTTCCTCTCCTCTTTTTTATTCACGTTCGTGAAAATGACGTAGCTACTGCTTTTTCTATGAAATTCCTTTTCTTCGAAGTGTATTCTTAGACTTAATAAATTCCACGAAAGTAAAGTAAAGATAATTTGATCTTTCTATCCGAGACCTTTGGTGTCCGACAGTACTAGTTATAGAAATATACGTAAACCATTACAACGAAGTAATATCACAAACTTTCTTGCTCTCCAATTATGTACTTTAACATAAAGTTCATCACCTTGGGAAAGTAGCGCGTAGTGCTTACTTACCACGCGGTATTCCTTTGATCAAGCGAACTATTGTAATAAGCCTCATGCGTTACACATCGATGGCGTCCAGTTGTCGCCAAACGAACGAACGAGCTATTTATAGAGAAGTAACGCGACGAAAAGAGGAAAAATGGGAAAAAAGAAGAAGGAAGGAGACGGAAAGTCGAAGTGGGTTTCGCGAGTGGGCAAGGAATCGATGGCCGACAATTGGGTCGCATTTCCGACCGACGGGGGATGACTTCTCGACCTCCAGGAATTTATTAGAGGGCCGTAGTTTCTCGCGTCGCAATTTTTCCACCACGGCCGGGTAATAAACTTCGCGCAACCTACTAATCGTGTAACGGGGCATATTAATCGAAGCCGACGGATCGATTGCGAAACCGCAATGCGGGAAGCGGTGGAATTGCAGGTGTTTTCAATTGACCCACCATGTAATAAATCAGTCGTTCTTTTTTCCCTGTATTTTTTTTTTTGTTTTTTTCCTTTTCACGCGGAATTCGAGAAAGCTACTTCGAGATGGGCGTGGAACCGTTCCATTTCGTACAGCGACCGTGTACAGCTGGCTACGAGAAAGCGCGTGAAACACGCGCGGGAATTTCGAAAAAGTCACGAAACACGCCTACCAAGTGATTTCGAATGTACAAGGCGGGATTTCGAGTGTAAAGGAGAGCGATTTCTTTTTCTCTCGTTTCACCGGATGCACCACCACTCGAGGCTGCTTTCCGGTCACTTGCGGCGCAATTCGATGCTCGAACAGTCACACCGAGAGAACTTAGATTCTCATCGTCGAGACCTTTGACCTCGATTCGAAGAGGGCTACGCGAAACGTTTTGAATCGCTTCCAACATGTGACGAAAATTCCCGATGGTATTGAGTGCTACTTACACATAGAGGTTCTATAGAATTTTCATGAATAAACGAAGCATCTCGACGAAAGTATCGGCAATTTGGAAAGTTTTAGAAAATTTTTGAAATTCTATTAGTCACGTTGATTATTAGGTTCGTTCATCGTTCGACCATTCACTATCCCATTAATCCGTGAAAAGATACATGAGACAGGGAATCGAATGCCAATCGTTACACGTGTCCCTGATACTCCCAGACTCACTTTCACGACTTCGAATGCCGCTCGTTTGCCTTCTGCTGGCCGTTTCGCCGGCTTCGAAAGGGATATCGAATAAATGGGCGTTTAGAACGAAGCGAACAGGATTAAACATTCCCCGGTAGAAACCTACACGTCAGACTACTCGACTTGGAAGACTTTCGGTGCAACAGAGAGGAAGCAGAGAAGAGTCGATCGTTCTGTCGAGAATGACCGTAAAAGCTGGTTGATTTCCGTACGTTCGGTTCAACTTCTCTCGTCTAAACACACAGAGGTAGCATCGGAAACTTTCTCGAATGTTCAATGAAACGGTGCTACAATTCGTACAAATAAATTCGCCGCTCGTAAATTTATGCATAATAAAGCTTCGTGGATCTTTCTGTCTCTCTCTCTCTCTCTCTATCTCTGGGCCTATTGCGGCACGCGTTTAGCCCCAGATCGTTTCGCATAACTTTCCATAAAACCGTCGCGTAAAAGCGCGATATTCGAGATTAAGCAGTAAACTATTTTATCCTGCTATCGGAGCGAGCGAAAGCGGCACAAATTCCGCGTGAACAATCGCGACGAAGCAACATGTCGGCATCAGCTGATGGACAGCAGTCTGTTCTCTCTCTTTCACCCTCGTCTCGCAGGCAAACGAGTTCTACCCGCTAGAGAAACGCTCGTATCCTCCTCCTTCTCTTTTACCTCTATCGCCATTCTGCCCTTCACTCTACGCGTTGTTCCTCTTCTTACTCCTACTCGGTTTCTCCTGGGATCGCACGCAATGCGAGCGGCGACCCTTCCTTCTCTGTTCCGAGCCCGAGTTCGATCGCTTAGTGTAATCCAGTCGGTAAAGTGTAAGTGGTTCACCTTGATAGGGCCCTCTTTACCTCGGGGCCCTTCCCCCTCTACCTGTCTACCGATCCACAGGCCAACCCTACCACTCGTACAACCGTCTCCCCCTTCCTCCTCGAGCCAGACAATCGCTCGTTCCATCTTTGTCGCTCTTCTCGGGCCCTATCATCCCCACCAGCTAACTCGGGTCTCACTCTTCCCCTTCCTCGCTCCCCTTCATCCCTTCTGCGCCACGTCGTTCACCTCCCCTGCTCGGTTTCGCCTTCTCTCACCTGTCTACCCGAGCCTCTGTGTGCGTCTTGCTCACACCCGGAGCCCAATGCGGCCAGCAGGGCCGTGCGTTTCCTCCTCGTGACCCGAGGGCACCACGGCCTGGCCCGCCCATTTGTAGCGCCCATGTCTGCGACCAGCCGCCCGCGGAGCGATACACGGGGAGCGTGCGTTGTTGCGGTACCCTGGTTCGGTGGCAGAATGTCGGATAGGGCCCACGGCTTTTTCGATTGCTCCCTTCTTTTGTCCCATGCCTCGTCATTTAGCCTATCTCGGCCTTGCGCTCGAATTCCGCTGAGGTTCCCTTTTGACGGAAAGGAAAGAAGTCTCGTGGATGGAATTTTCGTCTTGACGTATAATTCGAGGAGTTTCGTCGAAGTTTCTAGTACTTGTAGTATTTTCTTTTTGCTATTTGGTGAATATATTTTAAAGGTTGTAGGTATTTTAAGTATTGTTTATGTATTTTCCTTTTTTCGCGTGAGGATATAATGTTCATCATGTGACTTCAAAGCACGATCGGTAGGTGGTAATGTAAAGAGTAACACGGAACGGTAAAGTTGTTCCACAGACGCTTTTTATGGCCTCAATTTTAAGGGTCATGCTGTTTCTCCGTTGCAATGTTACACAAGCCACGTGACGGTTCGGCTGGCCGTAAAATATCCTGAGATTTCTCATGATCCAAGTACGTCGTCGTATAACAACTAAAGACAGGATAGTACAACCGGGTGATTCGATCCTAAGCCACCGATTTGGCCCGGTGATCTTTCGGCTGACATCCATTTCCGTTCTGTTCATCCTTCGGTACCTTCGGTCAACGGGAAAACTCATCCTCTGTTCGATCTTTGATCCCATCGACTATCGACTTTCTTATCAATCCCGATGCAACCTACTAATTTGATTTCAGAAATTGAAAAATGCATTTTTATCGCTGCATGTTCCATTAAAAGCGACGTATCTAATATTTTCATCATTAATGAAATTTCCAATTGGCAGGAGCTTGCTCGTTACACCCGTCTAATTAACTGCTATCAATTACAATCGCTGAGCAAATTATCGGTATCATATTAATACCATCTTCCATGGCATGCACGGAAACTCCGTGGGCGAATCGATTTCGCGAAACCACCTTTCAACAGTCAATTAGTTGCTGCGATGCTGAGTCAAACCGCACGCTAGGATATCGTTTGCAACAGTCGCGCTAATTATACACCGCGTTTCCAACTTACGATTGAGTTTCGGCCGGCAATCTCAGTTTTGATCTACGGAACGTCCGCTGTGCGCTAGCTCTCTCAAAGTGACTTTGGCCAAAGTGCTGCTTTCGATGCGCCAACGGGTATTGGTAACACCATGCCACGAAGAGAAACGATTTTGGTGGTCATCTCTGTCCTTCGTTCCGAAAACAGAGAGAGAGAGAGAGAGAGAGAGAGAGAGAGAGAGAGAAAGGAATCTGCTTCCTTCTTCCTCTCGTTCGACACTGAGATGCAAATCTCCTGGATCGTTGAGTTTTCGCGAGTATTTTGTCCGTCCAAATGGATGAATCAATCGGTCAGAAATTTATTTTCAGATTTAATTTATGCCCCAACATGACTATTTTTCGGCCATTAGTCCCTTTTTCATTGCTTACTTTTCTTAAGTATTTTTCGTATCGAATACATTTCCATCAGGATACTAAATTTCAAGACATCGGAAATAACTGAACGCAAATGGGAGAACGACGTGCGCAAGTTTGAATTCCTTAATGAAGTCTATTTAATCTCAGCGCGTTGAAATTGTGATCTCAACTCGTCGCGTTATTCCAGTGAATAAAGTAATCTTTAAACAGCTCGCGAAATATCGCGGCGGTATTATAAATTTAACGGGTTTAAAAGATTAACATGGCAGAACTATTCGAGGAACTTGGTCGAACGTCAAATATCCGAATTCCTTCTCTACACGTGTATTACATAATGAAAGGTATCCATCGATCGAGAGGATAAGAACATCGGGAGAACGAACGCGTATACCTCTCGTGCTACCCATATAGTTGAAACAAGAAAAAAAGGAAGAAAGGAAAAAATGAAGAAAAGAAAAGGAAATCACTAATATGGCAGAATGAAGCGTGGCGGTGGAGTATCGATGACACGCTTCAGATTCTCGCCAGCAGATACGGTTGATACACGACGTAATCTCGATCTAGAGATTCGCGTATCCCTTGGACCCGTGCGCGGACGTCTTATCAGTTAGAAAGAAACGCGCACCTTGTACACGAAATGTAGAACCACACGGTGAACATGTATATCTGACGAGATAAGGACGAAATTTCGTCGGTGCTTCGCTCGATTAATGTCCTTGAGTTTGCTACCGAATCGAGGAAGATTCGTGAATCGAACGCTATAATCGCGACTATAAAGGATAAAATCTGTCTTGATACAGGTACCACTCGACTTATCTACGATCTTTACGCGACCTAGGAAGAGTGAAATAGTTTATCGATCGAGCATATCAATAACGATCCCATTACATTACCCTCGACGAAGCGCGAGATCGTCGAGCTCGCTGATATTTCGTTTCGTTCGTTTCCTTCGTACAGGATGCACAATAATTTCCTCGTGTTACGTGACGCGATCCCGATTCGTTGATTCGCGCGTGATCGTAGCCTTGCATCGTGGTTTAGGGAATGTGTGCGCGTGTAAACGTTTCCCTCCCTTTGCTGCACGCAGAAATATGTGATACGAGAGAGAAGAGTACGACGTGTGTTCGTTCTCTGGGACGAGAGGAAACGCGCGCGCACGCGTAACTTAGTGTCGACCGGATCGATCGGATACACGATCGTTCGCCGCGATAACTTATGATTGATAAATCGATTCAATCGCTAACGCGCAACGCGCTGGCCTGCGCAGCGGTTACTAGCTCTCTTCGACATGTTATTAGGAACGTCTCGATGCGCGTCATACGAGAACGTCAATTATCTGACTACTGGGAGAACGAAGTCTGCTGGGACTTATCCCTTTCCTACCCAGGCACCTGTTAATTTCTCGCAATAACGAAAATTCGCGCGACCCGCCCTAGGTGAATATCACCCAAGGATATCCGGTTGACGAGCCATCAGCCTCTGGCAATCGCGATTGCCATTTCGGATACTGAGAACAGATGAACCGACTCGGTTATAGTCGAGTGGATAAGAACTGACAGTGAATAGCACGGCCATTTTGGAGAACAGCTGAATTTGAACAGTTGATACAGTGAAAATTGAGGATTATTGATATCGTGAAAATTTTATTAAATTTCTTTGTACGAATACGAATGATAAACATTCATCGATGATAAAAGATTAAAAGAACATTCTTAGATGAAATATTCGTTTGCACGAAATGGGTATTAGAGCAACACGGTTCGAGTTAAATGTATTTTCTATAGAGGAAGGTAAAGTTAAAGTAAAAAATTAACCACGCGAGAAATGATTGTTGGATTACTGCTAAGGGAAATTCGTAATGATCCGTAAATAATGTTCCGAGGCAGACACGTTCGTAGGTAGCGTAGGTATCGAACCGCAGAACAGGATTTTAGCCGGTTGGAATTGTGTAGGCAGACAGAGAAGCGAGAGCGACGAAAGGTGGGCAGACGGGATACTAAACTATGCTCGAACTAATTACCGAAGTTCTGGAAGAGTCGGTAAAACCATTATACAGACGATATTTATAAAGTCTAACTATTCGCCACTCGTTCGTCCTTTTTTCTTTCTTTTGGTTCCCTGTTCGTCGACGCGCAAGTTAGCGATCGGGTGAAAGTTCCCCTTAATCTAATACGGCCTGTCTAAGATATCAAAAACTTTCCACCGCCGAACGCCTTTTTTAGAAAGCAACTTTTTCACCCTCTAATTATCCCCCTCTTCTACAACGGTTTATAACGACTTCAAAAAAAAGGAAAAAAAGAAAAGAAAAGAAAATATCCCCGAAAAATAATTTTTACGCACTTCGTAATCCTAAAATATACGTGCAAAACCTCTAATTTAATTACTTCAATTACAGTCTTAAATTCCATCTCAACCTCGAACTCATCGTCGAAACCTGCCCAACCAGTTAATCATCATCTATCATCTCGATTAATTTCCGTTTCAAAAATCGTCATTAATTTATCCCCAACGCAGCGCCACTGGCGGCTCCCTCTCGGTTCTAAGTGAACCTTGTTAGCAACAACAAATAGGAGGCAGCATGTTCCGCGTTTACGCTAGTAACAGGGTAACTTTGTGTAACTTCGGTATCGAGCAGCACAGCTCGACGAGCAAAGCAACGTCTACAGGCAGCCGCGAATGATGTTTTTTATCAACGACAAAGGGGGGCGGTGAGAAGGCTGGAGGTAGAACGATTAAAACTTCGCCACGGCGATTGATCCAGATCCAGCCTGCTTACACATAATTTTCCGTGTCCCTTCGCTTCTTCCCCTTTTTCATCCGCGCGAGTCGTCGCTCCGCTCGTTGTCGACACGTTCTGGACCAAGTGGAGACGTGCACCGGACAGACTCATTAATCCGACATTCCTTCGTTCCCCGGGACCGATTAAAAGGCAGACCAGTTACGCGCGAAGCTTCTTGCACGGCTCGTCCTATTGCGGAATTTTGTTGATCCTCGTCCAGGTTAGGATCGATCTGGCGAACGTGCCGCGTGGAACAGCCCTTGGATACATGATTCGACGCGTCTGGCCGGATTCGCGGAACCTGCGGATTCCGGTCACGCCATCGTCATCCCCTTTTCTGTCCGCGGCCATGAAGCAACGCGTGTTCTTTCTCAATCCTGAGGAATCGTGCCGCGGTGTATTGGGCGCCCGGGTATGCGGCCCGAATTCCTCGCCGGATTTTTACCATCTATATATTCGTGCGTTAATCACGATTCCATGAAGACGTAGAGGGATTAAACGGGGGCCGTTTCCGAGGCATTCGTAAAGAACGAAGGACGGAGTCGCGTGAATCAAGACATCGCGAGGAACCTTTCTCAACTTTTCTAACTCTGAAGAACAAAATCAGATTGGAATAAACGGAAGGAAAGTTTCAAGTTCTCGTAACAAGAATACAGACACGTAGGAGATAAACATTTAAAGAAACGGAGCTAATCCTAAAGAAGTTAACTCTCGGTCTCGTGTGTCCGATGCAAAGAACAGAGAGAAGAAAGCAACGATAGTCAGTCGTTGATTTCGAAGAGGCTCGCAAATCTGTGCGTTGGATCGTGCAGGCGGGATGGCTAACCGCGGATTCACGCAACAGCGTTTGGACGATCTTATGAAAAGAAGACGAGTCAGAAAGGAGCGAGCGGCTGGACTGTCCGCGGGATCGGTGAAATCAAAGGACTATAAGGTATAAGGCAGGTTGCCGACCAACCTGTGCCAGCGGAGAATAACGATTCTTTCGGCCTTGCCAAACAGGAATACGCGCTACCTCCTTCCCTCCCTCTGCCCAGCCATGTTCCATCTTTCTCTCCTTCTCTCTATCAAGGTAACTCTGGTGAATCCTTGTGCAGCGTAGGTCGCCGATGCGTGGACGGGCTTCGGATAGGTTGTCACCGCAGTAGCCCCAAAGTAAATGCGCTCCTCTTATTATTCGGACAGAAGATTTAAGCGCAGCTCGCTCGCACATGAGTTATGCTCAAAAATTGAGGTTACCCCAGGCCCAGGACTGCCGAGCCACCGAGAGCTGCCTCTGGAATCCCTCTTTCTCTTTTATTCCCATCTCTTCCTTCTTCTCTTACTCTTCATTGCTCCTTTCCTAGTCTATCTTCGTCGATCCATAGGCTGGTTCTTCGTCTTACCAATTTCATGCCGTCTCTTCTTGATCCTTCGTCCTTCCCCCTTCTACCCTTGTTGAACTCGCAAACCACCTCTCTCATTCTCTCCAACGAGAAACCGTGGTACCTTGCGAGCCTCTCTCCTTGCTTTTGTTTCGACGATATATTTTCTGTTCGCATCGGGAGAGATCGGTCGTTCCCTCGCTCACTCGTATACACGGTCTTCCTCGTCGCTCTTTCATCTATCTCTCTTCCGTCTTCACTCGAAACGGTGCTCGTCCACCGCCACTACTCTGTGCCCGCAGCTCCCGTCCAGAATCGTTCTCCTCGGGAATTCGTAGATTATAATAAATGCGTATGCAGTAGCCGGAGGTATAGAACGTCGAGTGGTTCTCCCGTTTTCTTCTTATTCTTATTCCCCTTCGTCCTTGTCCGTTGTCTTCTCCGCGTCTCCTCTCCCTCACGTCCTTCTCCTCCTCGCGTTTCCTTTTCTACGCTTTTCTCTCTTCCTTCCTCTCTCTTTCCCTCTCCCTTTCTCTCTCTCTCTCTCTTGTTCTCCTTTTCGTTCACCTTTCCACGTGCATACACAGGGTGCACCACACAGCTTCCACAAGCAGCGGCTTCCGATATACGCCGCTCGGAAGAACGACGGCACCGATGGCATGAAATAATTCAATCGAATCGCTCGTAGCCCCGGCTGGCTCGTTCTCCGGATGAAGTACCGCGAACGCGGCTCCCCGTGATAGCCCATCGCCGCGCATTGTTTAGCTCTTTCGAATTGCCTGTCGGTGACACTGTGCTACGTGATTTCGGTCGTGTGTTCACCCTTTCCACCACGCGAATGCAAATTCATTCTGGTCTTGTTGCTCTACGCGGTGGTGGTGCGCCTCGATCCGATCGATGTTTCGAAAATAATCGATCGAGCCTGTGCATACTTAAGTTACGGACCATTCGTCGGATACCTGGAGGATCTGTAGCATATTGTCGGATATAATGCGCAACGAAATTTGGTTGTTCGATGTTTGGACGTGCGTGAGATTTACAATGGTTCATGCTTTGCCTGTCCACTGACTTGTATAGTGATCATAAGTCACTTGCCATTTTTCTGTATGATCTTTCAGAGACACGATAATTTAGCTTTCTTTGGAATAGGCATAATTAAATTTTTTAACTCTCTGCACACTGTACCGAAGCAATTTTTAATGCACTGTCTTAAGAGTGATAATGCAAAATGACAATTCACAACAAGAAATGTAAAAACAAAAGAGTCGAAAAATGTTGAATGTATTTTGTTCAAAAATCATTTCTTTATAATTTCACGGTATCATTATTGTTTCGTATTATCAGTGTATATTTATATCAGTCTGAGTCTTGAGCTCGAGCGAGTCATTAGATATGTATCGGTGAAAAGCTCAAGCGATCTCAATTATGAATTAGTGAACTGTCGATGTGAGACAGAAATAACTTCAGCAGAGAAAAATTTTAGTAGTCGAAAGATTAATACCACGATCGATATCTTCTTGCAAATTTTTATACAGGTAATTAAATATTACGTGTTGTCAATGGTAGACTTTCACGATACTCGCGAAGCTTGAATTCGCATAAAGAATGATCCATCGTAAAAAACAGAGAGGACTGGTATGCTCTTCCACGAGTTCCACGTATCGGTTGGCCGACGATACGTGGCGCTCTATTAAATATTCAATGGTCGCCGGTCATCGGTACCCCGCGCTCGCGCGTTTCAACAAGTTCCAACGAGAGGCCATATTTCAGCGGCGCGAGGTAACAAGCTAATCGATGCCTCTGAGTTATACGGCGTCTATCCTATTTACGAACTATTTATCTCGTTAACCGGTGGCGACCGCTTGAACCGTGCACGCACCGATATTTAAAGCGCCATTTCCGCGGCGTAATCCGTGGCGCGATGTCCGCGTACCATCGACGTTTCACTGGTTCATTAATACCCGGCGATTTCGAAATTAATATCGGTCCTACGTACGTTCGCGTACGTATATACGCATCGTCCAACCTCGGACTGTTACGCCGTGGAATATACGCTTCGCATATCGGTCCCGTGTTAAGTAACGAGATAATCAACAGTCCCTTTAGCTTATAGCTAGGCGGACTCAAGTATTTATCTCGTTACTCCGTAGTACGCGCGGGGGTATTTAAAGACGACACACGAACCGCTCCTACAACGAATCTAATTAAGGTCGGCTGGTCCCAGAGCTATGCAGATGCATAGAAAGCGCGCTCTCGCGATTGTAACGCGAGTGGTTCCAAGTGCGTAGGTATATACGTAAGCGGTAACGTGTACGGTTCGTACACGCGATACAGGTAATTATTCACTGGCCATGTTAAATGTCCGCGTACGTACTCGCAAAACTGTTGCGTAATGTATCATGAGAGCACTGCAAATACCAGCCACTCTAACGCGTACCGATCGAATCGAAATTAATCGGTGCTCGGAACCGGTTACGAAACGCTCTGCCTATTACCGCTGAGATACGTGCGAAACGTCAACAAAACGAGATTTACGGCTGGGCTAGTGGGCCCCTACTAATACACCGTTCGTTTCATCCCCCTCCATGGTTTTTCCTGCTCGAAGATCATGGTGGTTCGTCGATGTTCGCATTAGCTTCGATGCGTTTACCTTTTCGGGGTGAGAGTAATTTGTGAGAGTGCTATTAAAATTAGGGGGAAAGTTTATCAGTGTGTGTATACAACAGTGTTACGACTTGAAACGAGCAATTCGTTTTGTAGCTGTACCGCAGGTGAAATTCTGGTTACACTCTTTAGCTTCGATAATGAACAAATATCGGTGGATTGTCGAATATCAAAGAAAAATATCGATATCGACGAGAAATAAGAATATTTCGGAAACATCACATATTCAGGTATATAAATAGACCCTCGTGGATTGTCTTCCAACCCCCTAAAATTCAATTCTTAACGAACCGTTCAATTAAATTCCGGATATGGCGTTAATAATGGTCCAGGATAGTGCGAGAAGAAGGGCGGAACGGTCACGAATCGAGGATGAAGGGGTGGAGAAAGAAAAAAGAGAAGAGAAAGAAAGAAATAAAAGTTGACTTCCGGCGGTGCGCGATGTAAACGGGAACGGAGTCCCGGGTCTCGCGCGCCAGAGAGTTTTTAATTTCCCGCAAAATAGAATCCTTCTCGCGTTCTAGCTACGGTCCACGCCTATCCCTTGTCCCACGCAGTGATAAAGCAAATAAAGCCGCTCGCGCCGCGCCACAATAAACCCCCGGTCGAAATCGCGTAATTTAAATAAATTTACATCCGTTTGTACGCGAATAAATTTCACTTCGTTCTTGGTCCTCTTTCCCTCTTCCAAAACCTCCCGCACTCGGTCCACCCTGTTTCTGCGTTCTCTCTTCTTCATCCTCTCAATTCTGTCTCCTTTTCCTCTTTCTCTATCATTCTCACTCTCACTCTCTTTCGAACCCTTCGTCGTCACCATTTCTCTTATCGTGTCCGCGGTTATCTGTCTACCGTCATTCCCTCCCCATTGCCCGACGAAATCATTTTGGCAAGCCGGCCTCTGCGGTTTCTCCTTTTCTACCGTCGATGAATAATCAAAAAGGGGTGTCTTCCAGTGAAATTCCACGCCGTTGATAACGGCCGGTGGATGTTGAATGGTTGTGCACCACTCTGATACCTCGACAATAAGTGTATTCAAACGAAATTTCGTCGATCGAGGGCGCACGACAATGTGATCCCACCATCACCGACCCTCGTCGTCTTGTTTTAAACGGCACTTATTAACGGCCAGTATTTAGCTTCTCGACGAGATCCATCTGGTTAGCATTGTCAAGAAAGAGAAAGAAAATAAGAATACCTTCTTTTCAAACGATCTCAAATGCAATCTGAGGAGTGTCTCTCTTTCTCTTTCTTTGTTTAGTCGAGCTCGAAAGTAGATACGTTTTCGAAATCTTAGACTCTAAGAAGAGTGAACGAGGCCGGAAGAACGACAATGGTATAGGAGATACCACGGCGTCGAAGAAGAAAAGAGTTCTCATATGATATTTCTCTAACGTCGTGCAAGTCATTAGGCTAAAACAAGCATCGCCGAGGCTTTTATTCCCATGGCCATTTAATCGAAGATAAACCGCAGCGTAATTAAAACCTGACTCATCGGCACGAACGATGCTTTGAAAAACAAATATCAAAGCGACGACGAGTCGATTAAAGGGACGCAATTAACCTCCCCTTTGTCCCGCGGTCTTTTCACCAGGCCTGTTTGCGAAACAGCGTCGCGTCGTTCGTCAAATAAAACGCCTCTTAACGAACGGACTTCTTAAAAAAATCGAGGAACGCGCATTCGTGCATGGAGGATACCGTTATACGGCGAACCTCGTCTTCGCCGTGCCAATCATTAGCGTACCTTTCTTTTTCTCTCCTTTTTCGTTTATCCTCCCTTCACGTGCATTCGCCTCATGCCTGTTTAGCGCTCTTTTGTCGGTATCTTTCCGCCTCTCTTATTCGTCGTTTCTTTAAATCCTCTCGCTGTATTTACCGCATTACCGCTTGTCGCTTCGCTGTGAGAGATTCCCGGTGGATTTGTTGTTGCAAGACTGTTGCTTACGAACGTCCAATGATTTTTCTGAACGATCCAACGAAGCATACGTAAGCTTCTCGATTGCTACAAACGAACGCGAAATTGTACAAACCAGAGATTGGTAGATTACGTTAATATACTCCGGGTGTATGGAAATATTTGCTACACCAGCTTGTCCCTCGTATAAACATCGTGAAACACACTTGCACGTTTGTCGAATTCCTAACCAATAAAATCGATGTTGCGACACAGACAGCCGTCAAATACAAATTATGCAAATCCTCTTATTGCTGTCGCGCTACCGTTCAAGATGTCAATTAACCGGGTCCTTCATGAATATTAAAATACGTCTATTAAAATCCATAATACATCGATTGAAAGAAAAAAGCAAAAAACGAAAAGAACCATAAAATGTCAAAAGTCACCAAAGCTATTATATATATCATGACGTGTAACTCTTCGTTTCTCTTCGTATTCGAGGGTGTAATATCGGAGAGAAGAGAAGCGTAGCTATTCGCGGGAGGAAAGGAGTACAACGCAGGAATCAGCGTTTAGAAGGTATTCCCCCATCGGCTACGACATAAACTTGGAACGCTTCTGATCGTATCACGGGCCAGCATCGGGCCCCGCAGTAGTCCATACTTCGCGACAGTTCAGATAAGAAACATTATTTACAACGAAAACCTGTCTCTCTGTCGGAGGGTTGCGCTAAAAGAGACAGGCAACGCCCAGCCGCCACCATTCTACCGTAGAGACGGCATTGTACCCTTGGCCAAATGTTAGACAGCAGACGTAGATGTAACTGAAAGGGGGACCAACCATCTTCCGTCCCTTGGAGCATAGTTGCAAAACGGAACACAACCTCTCCCAGTCAACGTGAAATCAATGAAACACCATAGAGAAAATGATATACGACGCGTAGACGTGGGATAACGTTCGCTCTTTCTGTTAACCCTATCGTGGCACATTCGCCGGTGAATGTAATAAAGTTGATAATAACACCGAGCCATTTAGTACTAGCTATAAATCTCGAAGCAAATCGACACCGCTGTTTCATCCACCCGTTCCTGGCATACATTACTACCGGTAGTATCTGCGTGTACCGGTTCTCTTTCTTCGTTGGTACAAACGTTGTTCCCTATTGCGCCTCTTCTCTTGTTCTGCGTGTAAAATAGACGTAAAATAGAGGGAGCATGCATCTTTTCGAGCATACGGCTTGGTAAAAATTTGCCACTTCGATGGTTGAACCGAAGGCAATCGCTTTTAGAGGTTTCGGTGTTATATGATATGTAGGAGAAGTGTCAATAGTGAAAGATAATATTCGAATAATAGGATATAAATGTAAACTTCAATATAGAGGAACACTGTTATTAGAAAATTGTATATTAAGTGTAGGATATGATTATTAATAAACTCGCTGTCTAAATTAGGTAAAAAAGAAAAAACAGTTAATGTAAAAAAATCAATAAAATAGAAAAAGGAATTTTATAATGACTATTCCATCCATTCGCTCAGTATAAAGGTTAATTCACTGCCAACTTACTAATTAAGGATTCTCTTAGCTATTTTTTCAAATAGTTTTCGTTATCCTACATAAATATGTTGATGATTGAATAATCGAGAAAGTAGAAACGAACGGTTCAGAATGTAGGCGGGAAATGCTGCCTCCGCTGACCAAAACAGGGAATACTTTATTGTTTCGAAAGTGTATATACGTATCGTAGAGGAAGGCTAGATACTTCAAATTTTCGTGAGAGGCCGGCATCTGCTGTTGAAACGCCGGGATATTACCGGTCCCATTAGCGATGACATTCAGATATCCATTAAACTCGCCAGATAAGCACACATTATGTAAATAGGATCCACCGTATACTTGACTCGTTAATACAATTTATAGTCGCCACGTCGTTTAACCAAATGGAGTCGCTTTTATTTTACGCGCGTCCCACGATCCAACAGCGTGTGTACGCTAGCAGAAATGATCCTTTTGGCTGGCTTGCGAGGATAACAGAGGCTGACGGTGCAGAAACAGGATCGATATTGTACGACAAACGAGGATGAATGCTAATCGTTCGTCGCAAGATGAACCAGTAGAGCGAATTAGCGAACCGAATCGTCAATCGACTACAAATACATGAAATCATTCGGTTAGAGGTTGTTTCCTTTTTTTCTTTTCTTTTTTGTTTCTCATCGTCTGATATATACGCTGGTTGATATCATACGGGGTTCTAAAAGGTCTCCACTGAGCAGCTGCTCGTTTGCCTTGGACCTCGCATGTACGTTCCGCGAAAGAAATTCAACGCTGCCTTTCGACCAACTCGCTTTAACAATGTAATTACGAGCAGTCAACATGTGATATAAACGACGAACTTAACGACAGTCGAGCAGACGGAACGTTTAAGTGGCTCGAGGATGACTTCGACTATAGGCTATGGTATGAGGAACGATTGGTCACTTTTTAATGATAACAATTGCTTGGAAACAATTAGAAAATTATCTTAGCCATTAACGATTCATTAATGGTTAGTTAATTTGGTTTCACTAAGCGATAGAAAATTTTCTCATCTCCTCCATGTCTTTTCAAGGAAGAACGTAGAGAAGGTTACCAGAGGGGAAAAGGTAATCGTGGAAAATAAAGGCGATTTTGCCTAATTATCGGAAAATACTTTTCCTCCGTTGAGTCTTACGTTTTTACACTCTCCTTTTCGGACTCCGAATGTTCCCGAGCAACTTTGTTGATCATAGAAAACCGTATTCTTTCGCAGCGTCTGGCTGTTTGTTCCAGACAGCCGCGTTCGCCGTGAAGACGTCGATGATGGATGGCAGTCGGACTGAGAACGATTTGTCTCTCACAGTCTAGGAAATGTGGGAATGCAAACAAAACCGAGGAGGTCGTGAAAGTTTCCGTAAAGGCCAAACGTCGCTTTTAGCCATTCGTGGACGAAGACGTTGCTCCCAAAATAGCAACACGATCGAATACATAAATTTCATTTGCTATATTGATTTTAGTCACTCTTACACGTTTATCAAACAGTGTTTTCTTAGTTGTAAAACGAGGTACGATTTCCATATTCGTACGATTGATCGATCGAAGTTATTAACACGTTACTTACTGACTGTAAATTAAGCGAACACAGCCTAGTCAATTTAAGCTTGTATACTTTGGAAATATCAAAGACTTTGACTATCGACTAGAAATGTGGGAAATAAAATAAAAGCTTTACTTGATATCTTCAAGGCAGCAATAAATCCCGGGTCAAAAATGCGTACGCGTATCTTATCGACGAATTCCAAGAAAGGCGATATCCGTTGTTTGAAATGTTAATTAAATAGAAGTCGAGATGCTCACGCCTCGGTCAAAGTCAAGTCTCTAATGTTCGTACAAGTTGCGGTTGTATCGTGTGTACGTGTTTGCTCCCGTATCCCGTGTTTCGCGACAGAAATTTCAGTGGACGGTACCCACGAGAAGGGTAACGGTAACGGAAATGCTAATGCGCCGCCCAGCTCCAGGAAATACCTAAGCAAAGGAACACTCCAACAACGACAAAGACGCAGAAGCCTGGGGATATCTCTCGGTGGCGGTTGGCTATGTCTTCATCCCCCATGCCGCTTCTTGCGCCCGTCGTGCAAAGTGGATGCGGTGAATCACGATGAAAGGCCGTCCGGTCATCGAGTTTCGACGACGACGCCTGGTAATATGTATATGAGACGCTTTGATGAACGTGCATGAATTATTACGCTCTGTTTTAATCTCGCTAAGTAAGTGGAGGAAGTTTCGGAGTTGTACACAGACAGACGGAAATGGAAAAAAGATAACCCCTTTTGATAATAGCATTAAGAAGAACTAATTCTTAGCTCTTGTACATTTTATCGTCGCGCGTACTATTAAGTCATCCTATAAGTATCTCCTTGCAATCCTCCGACTGTGAAAAGTATTTCGAACGATAAACGAAAGAAGTTCTACAACTACGACGGAACAGTTCTGTCGAAGCAAAATGAAAAACGAAGAATTTATGGAACGATAAAATTTACAACACGGTAGAAAAATTCGATAGAAACTCACGTGATAACCCGATAGTTCTCAAGTGTCGATCCCACGAAGCGAATAAAATTCAACGAAAATCAAAACCTTCGTTCATAACCTATAAATCCAGGGTTGCAAGGGGGATAGCGAAACACGCGATATGCTCAATTGTACAAAAGCTGCTGTAATGTTTCCTGGTTGTCCATCGAGTTTCGATTCGACCACAAACTACGGGATCGAAAAACAAAAGGCCGATACATCCGGAAAATATCCCTGCAGCCCGGTGGAAAATCTAGCGTGCGCGCGCGTGCTAGACAGCGCCACCGGTATTTCGTCTCTGTCATCCAAACATCGAATTTCAATTTTGCCGCAAACCCAATGAAAACCGGAAAACCCGCTGGTAACCAGAAAATTTCCACTACGCGTCACCGCTCCCTTGCTCGCCTGTACGCTGGCAGAAGCTCGTAGTGATATTTCGTTACTGTCACCCCCGTGTCCGCGCTCCGCGCTGCCGGCCAACCCGGGTCCCGTGTGCAGCAAGTAGAGGATTGGCGAATTATTATTAAACGCCGTCAAAACAGCGAATTTATTTCGGCGCGGTATCTTATTGATGTAGCGGTGGACCGCAAGGTCCGTGGGCCGCGCCGCGGGAGGCAAACGGGCCCCACCGGTACTACAAGGACCATAAATTTCTTTGGATCCAATATCATGCCTGTAACTCGTTAAGCTTTTAACCTCGTCCCGGCGTGCCTATCGCCGCGATATTATTTTGATGCCGGCCGCCAGATATCAATCAGGCCATTGTTGTTGCGGCTCCGTCTTTCTCTTTCTATCACTCTCTCCCTTTCTCTCTTTCCCTTGCTCTCTGTGGTTCGTGGTACTCTCTCACTCGCTAGCTAACCAGTCCGTACACGTTCGTGCTCACGCTTGGCCTGTGTGCCCCGCTCGACAGGGATCGGCTTCGACAGGATCGTGGAACGTGTCCTTTCCCGTTCCTGAATAATCGAAAACGCTGAGTGCACGTCCGTGTTACGTCCGGGCATCTCGAGCGCCTCTCTGTTCGTGCTACGATCGCGAGAACGTTCGCCTCCGCGAATAGAAACTACGAACGGGAGATACCGGTGTATCTTCAAGGTCGTTTGCTTTGCTAAATCCTATCTTCGGTCTGTGGACCAGGTATCTAAGCGATTTGCCTTATGGTACGAAGGGTTTGAAATAGAGTGACGAGAATATCGGTGTTCAGAATGTACATAGAAGTTAGTTTCTCCGATTGATGTCCATGTAGAATTTTAACGAAGAGCTGTACTGCAACTGCCCTTTGAATTTGAGGAAACTGACGATACCGATCGCGTGGGGACAATGCTGGGATCTAAATTGACCTCGTTCCCACGTTTTCCAAAAGAGAAACAGGGATCTGAAACGATAGGGAACGAGGTGGAAGAGGAACGCAGCTGGAGATCACGAAAGTAAAGGGACACGTTAGGAAAGGAGGATCTTTCCAGTCTGATCGTATGCCACACCGACGACACCGTCCGGTCATTATCAGCAAATTATTATTATTCCGTGGTCGGACACGGTCGTCCTTTGCGTACGCCGATACGCAGCGCTGCGATGGAACGTTGTGCAAGTAAAAGAGGGATGAAGAAGCAAAGAAGAAGAAAAAGAAAAAGAGAGGATCGAGGTGGTGACCCGAGAGGGTCAGTGGCAGAGATAGGTAGAAGAAGAAAGAACGAAGAGAAGAAATATAGAGGAAAGAACACGAGGTGCTTCGAGAACGGGCAGAGTTCGTTCCAGATGAGGAAACTTGTGAGGGACAAGAAAAAGGTGGTGCTTACCATTCCGTTGCTTAACAAGTTAATAACCTAGGCTTGTTAATAATCTACAGTTTTAAAAGGAAAACTCGTATACGTGGGAAAATTTAAATCGATAACCAAGGCTGGTGAGGAACGATGAATGTGCAAGCAGAATTCGACTGGTTTGAGTTACGCTCGCATTTCGACCGAACTGTAGAAAGTTGTTCATGAATTAAACATGCAGAGGGCGCATCGAGGAACGTTTAAGTTGATATACTGCATATTTATGCACGTTCGTTTCGGATTACCATAGACTAGTAAAATTCTTCGACCTCCCGAGGATGGTTACCGAAAGCACTGCGTTAACGCGACCGCTTAAAAATTCACTCTGAAACGAAATCGCCTCATGATCTTTACGAGGTTCGTACGTTACGATAATTACCGATTCGTGGTATTGAAAACAGATCATGCTTCGTTCGCTAATACACACGATAATCCGATCTCTTTTACATTTCATCGTAAGCGAGAGCACAGCGGAGTTGCGACGACATCGGGTGAAGAGAAGACGCGATGTCTAGCGGGCGGTATCAACGGTGATTACGGTATCCACGGTATCTTGATTAGTTCCTCGGCGTCGTCGCCAAACTTTCGTCGTTAGCTAATTGGCGCTCGCGTGAAACCGCGTTGTTTGCACGAGCACGGTGTACATATGCCGCGCGGCGGCTGACATCCACCGGCGTGACTTTGTTTTAACACGGGGCCAGTCGTGTACCTGCAATCTCGCGAACGCTCTCTCTCTCTCTCTCTCTCTCTCGCTCTCCTGTTTTCTCCCTCTCTTTCACTCTCTCTCTGATAAACGTGCCGAAGTAAAACTGCAATTTGCCCCCTTGACAAGGCGCCTCTAAGCGTTTCCACTTTGCGAGCCAAGCCTGCTAATTGCGACCGACTGCGTTCCCTTCTCGTCACCCTCTCACCTAACCTGCCTTCTACGAGAAGAAATTCGACGCTTTTCGCGCGTTCGCCTGATTCCGAAATTTTCCGACGATCATGGAACGCTTAGAGAGCAATTTCTGCCGTTTACGCAGAGATAAAACAGAGTTTAGGTTGGAAATTATTGTTGTTGTCGTTGTTGTTAATTACTGTTGAACCGTGAAAGAGCACCGGGAAATATTGGATAGCAGAAAGATTTATGGTATCGTTTAAGAATAAGTTTATTTCAAATTAAAATTTTTACATCCCTAACTGGGACATACCACCACGTTTTCTTCACCTCCGTTTCAATGTAATTTTAATATTGTAAAAAAAATGCTTAGAAAGTTACTAAAATTCTCAAAGATGGCACGTCTATAATTATCATCGTTTAACCTAAAACTTTCGTGAAAAACTAATTGAATTGGCAGAAAATTAGAAAGGATTGTATCAATCACGAAAAGTTATCGCTTCCACGTAATGTATACATCGGAGTATCACGTAACATCATATATGATAGAAACCCGATGTATTCCATTTTGATAGATACTCCGCGTTAATTAACGACGCCGCGTTCGCGTGGAATGCGTACGATTATTCTTCAAATTAACGTCACGTACAGCCCGCGTTTCCCAGACGTTATTACATTTCGCGGTAACGACGCCGAGATAAACGTCACGACCGCCGTGACTGCGGCATTGCCAGCAACAAAGACAACTGTCATCCTCGTCGCGGTCGCGTTCTTAAAGAAGGGGTGGCCCGTGGACGTGAATGCTAGGCATTATTTTAAAGATCCGTTTCGCTCTGTGAAACACAGCCAGTTTCGTACCATTTTGTACCACGCTTCTCTACACCTCCGTTAAACAATCATCGAAGTTAAACTGATGCACATGAAACATACCCCTGATAACCGAACCTTGTAATCACGTATCGATTTCAACTGCCGATGTTTCGTTATCGCCACTGATACCTTTTCTCTCATCGAACAACCAACGATAATACGTTCCTTGCTACTTGACCAGTTTCAGCTTCGTTACAGAAGTTTCAGCAGACTGTACGTTAGGTTTAGTCAAAGCGTTCTGTCTAGCGAAAGGTAGCAGCGATAGAACACCAAGGGAAGAAAGAAGAAAGTTAATAATGCAGAAGCGTGGGCGAACGAAGGGAAAAAAATGGTAGGATAAAGCGAGGTACACGCGAGACTAGTTATAACTTTCAGGGGAAAAATTCCTCGTACACATGGTTCATACGTGGTATTAATTAAAGAACGCTTGTTCTTAGAACGTTTCGAACCTAAGACAGAACGTCTTACACCTGTATTATTTTTAGAAGAAACTTCGACGACGACAACCTATGTGTAGGTTTCGATGGTTTTTGAATAATTAAGAGAAACCATTCGAAAACATCGCGTTCGATATGCAATCGAAGCATCTTTTCTAATGCTATACTTAGAGTTAGAGCCTGCTGCCGACTTTAATCCGGCTTTGTGTCACGTGTTACGCTGCCACTCAAGAAAAATATTCGTACCGTGGACGCCGGCTGGACCGCTTCGTCGATAATATTCATGACCTGTCACGCTGCCTATCGACTGTTTCGAAATGCAATTTCGATGCCTTAGATCGGCGTCGAGACGGTGAGAGGAAGGGAGAAGAGCGTATAAGTAGCGGGGCGCATAAACGTTAAGATAAACGAGACGGCGTCGCGGGTTTTTCGATCGGGACAGGCACAAAGTGGCTTTGTGTCAGTCCAGGCCGCATGCGAAATGAGACTGAGTAACTAAATTGATTCCACGAAAGAATACAATGTTGATCGAGCGACGACGAGTCGAAGCGAAGCGGCATTTTTCAAATATTACTTTTTAAAAACATGTTTCCCTCTCTTAAAATGTGAATTGTGAAAAATTCTCACTGCACCGGCTTCGAATTTAGAACCGTAATCTCTGTACACTCGATCAACCTGTGTTTTGTCAACTATCCGGGAAAAAATCTCGCGAACAAACGTTTCTATCGGTCCCGGTGTGTATACATATATATATATGTATATATACAGCGGACCAATTGGTAGCCAATCGAAAAAATTGTATCGGTTTTTAATACGGGGAACGTAATAGGCGAGTGTATCGCGAATATCCACGTGGGTAATGCATCCCAGTAGTGAGAGTTCTCTCTTTTTCTCTTTTTCCTTTTTTTTTTATATATTTTTTTTTTTACCGTGGCTGCGTCGGATGGTAGATAAATTGATTTGTGATTGGATCACGGTACCGGGCGGCCCCGGCTTAAAGTCGAGTTTTATTGACGATTGCCAGGCGAGCGCGTTGCCGCGACGTGCTTCTCGTGGCGAACCGTGCTTTTTTCGTTCGAACGACGCGAGCAAGACCGCGGTTGGCGTCAAGACGTCATTCGTCATGCAGAACACGCGAAAACGCTCGGCCGCGTTGGTATTCTTTGAACACGTTTGCGCTACTAATAATGCATGGCTCGTGTCCTGCAATTAAATGTGCATTATTGAAGGCAACGCTATAGACTCTACCTACAGGAGGAATGTTTTTCCTTTGAAGGAAACAAATTTCATAAATTTACGCCGGGTTAAGTATTAAGGGGTGAAATAATAGAGAGAAGAATTTCTATCTTTAATCGTCTAGGAAATAATACGGTGTAAAATAATGAACGATAAGTAGAGAATTATACGCTAATCGAGAATTCTTTCGTGACCTATCTGAACTGTTGGTCCAGTTCATTATCAAAGATTCTTTTCACATGGCTGTGTTTCGCCTCGTTTCTCAGATCCAACCCGTTGGATCCAGGGACGTCTTAATCACGAAGGCATCGTGAGGCCTCGGGCCACGCTCCAGTCGATACTCTGTAAATCCAGCAGCGAGTCAACTTCTTTTACACGATCGGAAAAAGGAGTTCGCCGTACGTGTCGTGTATATCCGTCGACACGTTCCCTTTCTCGCTCTTGCTCTCCCCGATTCCACCATCTCTATCCTTTCCTCTCATTCCGCCACCGTTTCTCCCTGTCCCTTTCCCGGTTTCACGTGCACACGGGGGCAGATTAACGTCGATGGGGCGCCACGCGTGCCGTTTTTCTGTCGGACGTTCTCGTATCCAGCGTATCGTATTCTCGCGGCCGGCTCTATTTGTCCTTATTTATCGCTCTGTCCGCGTGACTTTTTCTCCGATTCCCAATGTATTATCTTGATCGATTACTCGTTACGACGCTGATTTATATTCCCGTGTGCGTTTCTGCCTTGCGGATCAACGAGAGAGTGCCGCCACGTCGCCACGTCGCCATCGAACGTCCCGTTTCTGCGCCGATTTCTGGATCGCACGCCAACTCTGGGAAACTCGCTTACTCTCTCGCGACAGCGCCGCACGATTCCTAATCCTGATACAGGACGACGGAAATATACGACACGGATAAATACGCGCGATTAATACGGCCAAAGTGTCTCGCGGTACTTTTGTGTCTTTGCAAGAATGATTTTTTTTGTTTTCATTCGATGGTAAAATACGAAATTGATCTTTCTCGAAAGCACAGACACAAATGAACAAATGTTATTTCACATTTTCGACTTACTTTTTTCACGTACAATTAACCGCTTCTCGCTTGTTTTCGAAAAAAAAGAATTTCTTCCCTTTTTTTCTGGATTTTCTATTATTTTTCTACGGTCCATTCTAAATGTAGAGATTATTCGCTTATTTCGGCATAATTTTACTTCCTGAGAACTGTCTCGAGTGTACATTTTATTTTGTAAAAGTGTGCACTTCACCGATCGTGAAGAAGGAGTATTGTAATTGTTACGTGTAACGGATACTTCAATTAATGGATCCATTAATAGAAATTTTAATGAAATATTCGGTTCGAGTTTACCGAACGAAGAGACGAATATTTTTGTAGCGTTTTAATTGTACCTCGATCCGCCTCGTTACGCGAGAAGCCTTCGATGCTTTTAATAAGTTTCCCTGAACGTTTCTCTTCGGAATGGCATAACGCACGTTTAATATCCACGGTACGGAAATGCAGATCATCGAAGGTTGGTATCGTGTTTTAAATAAAAGAAGGAGTGCATTAACATGCAGCGCGCACCATGTAATTCCTATTATACTTTTATCAAATACACACCGCGCCGTTATTCCTCTTTCTCTATCCGTTTTTGTCCGAGTACGTTATAAATATAACCGACGGAGGGAAATATATTGAAAATCGGAGATTTCATAAAAATGAATTTTCGACCAATCCTCGATTACCGCGAGCGCCGAGCGTACAGCGGAAGCCACGGCTTGAAACGCAACCGGCGTTTAGATACGCGTTTTTATTTAAGGGAGGTGGGAGGAGACAATGAATAACCAAAATAAATGGAAAACGAAAAAAAAAAAGGAGGAGAAAGAACGGTTCGAAGAAAAAAGGAAAAGCCAACAGCGCAATACACCATTACACGGACCTCCGGTATTTTTCCTCTCGTGTTAAACCCGAAATTGCGCTTTCCTTTTTCCTCGTTGTTTTTCAATTCCGCTCGAGCCAACCATCGATTCTACTGGCAATTTAATTCACTTGAACGTGCGAGATGACACTGGGTCTCATAGAATTAGAGAGAAATCTGAATGTGGATAGCGTCGTTCTTGTTCCGTTTCCGCTGGCTCGCGAGAAATATTTCGATCGTTTCCCGCGAGCTAGCTATGTACCGAGCGAATGGACTCGTCGAGGTGCAAACGAAGCTGCCGGTTGAATTGTTATTAAGAACGTATTGCAACTCGAAGTAACAGTTAATGGAGATACGGAAACTAGTTGCCAAGATAGATAGGAACCGTTGTATTAGTTCACTTCCGACGCGGTTGTGTATTTGTCGTTTGTTAAGTAATACGGCGCTGATCGATAGCGGGCTACAGTTCCACGAAGCTGTTATACCGTTAGTCGTTCGAACGAAACTTAACCGAGTTATTTCGAGGAGAGATGACGTCGCTACGGTACGTTCAGATTGCTATCTAACGAGGTAATTTGATTTGAAAGGTATATCGAAAAAGGAGTTCTTTTCATTCGCTTTCACACGCTTTCTACATCTTTTTCCTCGGATAGACGTTAATTTCTACGAAACGACGTAATTTTCTTGAGTGAAATGAATTTTCAAATATTTCAAGAATGCCTCGCGTTATCCAACAGGAGGCGGAATCGAAACCCCCGTTGGCCATGGTTGCGCGTAAACGCGCTCGAAGATGAGGCAAGGTATTCCAGCAATTTCCGGTTACCTTTATAAGTCTCTCGTTACTTCCATTCTCGCCCGTCTGGCCTGAACCACCTTTTCTAATGCATGACGTTCCCCCAAACGACCACGGTTTTCTGATTAGGACATTACGAATTCAAAGGGGAACGAACGTCAGACGTTCATGAACCATCGTGGCAAGGTTTCATCTTCCGACTATGTAACGTCAGTTCGTTCCACCTCGAAATTCCCTGGCGTTATCGAAGGTCGCAGTGACAGAGTCGAAGATAAACTCCCGTAAAAGGCTCGGGAGCGAACCTTAATTAGGCGGCGCCCAGTTAATTAGGCATCGGTCGAGGGCACTTTTATATCGGGCAAGAATCGGTAGCGGAAAACCAAAAGAGAGAAAGAGATAGAGAGACATAGAGAGAGAAAAAGAGTGAGAGTGTATGGTAGCCTCGTGAAGGGGAATTATAAGATAACCTGTCTCTCACGAGAACCCTATGACACACACCACGGCTTGCTTTCTTTGCGCGTATCGCGTCAAGTGATAGTGTGTACATAAATTCAACCGTGGTCTCCTGCTATAATTAGTAGCCGTGGCCGTCCTGTAATTAGTAGTCGTACCGAAACTGAATCAATTAACTCCAATTCATGAAGAGGAGATACACGTTAGGCAGACACGCTTAGCGTTCGACTACTATCCTGTTGCTTGTGGATGGCCACGATGGCGTAGACTGAATTTCAAGGAGGTACTAAATCCATCGGAACGAACAATACACGCGTCAACGACAACGACAACGACAACGACAACGACTTGGGGAGGGAAAAAATAATTAATTAAAGCCACGAGAGACAGACAGGGAAACGGACCATAGACCATTCCAATCAATACTATCGCTTTCGAGAAATCGAGAACATCGATTCCCATGAAGCACCGACTCCGAGGTACTCGCGAAGAAGCACAGGTAGATCCGATCTAGCCAGATCACATCCGCCTGGTGCTCGATCCCATCTCACTGTTCCGGACGTTTCGAGTCACGGTGCAACGAACTCCGTTTCGAACACCGGCAATCACCAGGACGAGCTGTTCTCTCCTCGCGACCGGCATTCGAGCACGTCTCCGCGCGAGCTGGTAAACGGCACTACGCGCACGTGTATACATGCGTGTGTCCTCCGTGTGTCTCGATCTTCTCTTTCTACGAGAAAAAGTGCCGGTACGGGTTGTAAATCAATCGTCGACGGGATTGGAAAGAGAAGTACGGAGGAGAGAGAGAGTTGAATCGTTGTACCGCGTGGAAATCGTACGGTGGGCCGGGCTTAATGGCGGTTCGGCTCGCGTGTTAAACACCAGTTATCTTGCCGATCGGTAAGTTTTACGTTTGCCCTTAGCCCAACTGGTCGCGTGCTCGCCGTGGGTTCAGATCTTCATTGGTGGACCCCTGGTTCCCTTCGAACGGGCGGAGCCTTGCCACGATATCTTGTAAGTCGTCTTGTAACAGAGACGAGACGTGGGTGTGTTACATTTTGGCTTCGTTACGCGTGTCCTGGAACGCGAAGGGTAAGTTCAATTACGTTGCTGCATCATCCCCTCCCTCCGAGTTTGATAGTCGCTTACGATTCAGAAGCCTTTTACAGCTGTCCCTAACGTTCTCATCCTCTCTCTCTCTCTCTCTCTCTCTCTCTCTCTCTCTCCAGATTCGTCCGTTCGCTGTTGATCTCGACAGCTTGAGCGTTCATTATTGATACGTTCGTGAGGGATGCAAATGGAGCCGAAGACCGGTAACCGGTTGTTTGATGCACTTTAGCTGTAGCCTGGCTTTTGGGCTAACCTCGAATACATCCAACGGGAAACAATTTCTCGGAGAGTGGATCAGAAACGCTTTTATGTGCTACGTTATTCTTTTACGATCGTAGATAGCTATTCTAAGCTACTCTTAATCTTTTCCTAAACAGTCGCTGCAGACTTAGCGTGAACAATTTATTTAGGAAGAAATGCTGACTGAATTTCTGACAAATTCAAAATAATACTTTTTTTTAAAACTGCACTGATTCTCCCTCCTCGACCAACCTGGCAATTAACTTTTAACCTCAGCTCACCTCTGCTCGATCGGTATAATTATAAATAAGTTGAGCGTAATAACAGCTCTAACTATGCCTCGCCTTCGCACCAGTCAAAATGTATAATAAAGACGTCATCATTATTATTATTATCATTGATCATTCGCATACAACGATGTATAATTAACGTTTCCCTCGATTCCCCCGTTAATGATAAATATAGTATCGTGTTGCAAGTGTCATACGGTCTCGTGAATCTTTCATTCGATCGATTCGATGGTGGCGAGGTATTTCAGGTGGTCGCCGATACGAAGATTGCGACGCGGTGGTGGCGACTCGCCGCAGCCGCGCCAGGCTCTCTCGTCTTCCTTCCCGTGGCGGAGTGTACGTCGCCTAAGGCTTTTCCATGAAGCCTTTGTTCGCTCCATAATGAATTCAGTAAGTTTTGTCGAGGGTGGTAGTTTCCTGCTGGCACCCTCAAAATTGAGATCGTTGCACCGTCGGCGAGTAAGGGTCAGAGGAAGAGAAGGGACACGGGGAACAGCGAGGAGGGAGAGGGAAGGGAGGTAGGGACTGGGTGGGGGGCAATTTATGAACTGACGCTTCCTTTATGAGGGGGCGGTTTCGGGGCCGCGACTGAATTTTAACACGTGACTCACGGCGCAATTGCGGCGCGGAGAAAGAACTGCTCGCAATGGGGATATTACTGGAACACGTATCTCTTATCTGTCTTATCTAATCTCATTTCGAGAATCGGTCGGGTTGCCTGATTAAAATCGTCTGCAACCGGCCCGATCTTTGCCCACCTCTCGCTCTATCTTCGAGCTCGTACGTGAAACGAGGAGATCGTTACTTTGTACTCGAGACGGTTGTTATTACCGAAAACGATTTGAAATTGTTTAAAGCCGTGTATTTCGGTGATACGTATCTAGAAGAGGGAAGTGTTTGTTACGAGAAACGGTTGTTGTTTCTCGTTAATCATTTATTGAGTATTTTTACTTCTCTCGGGAAGTTAAGGACGTTTCTTTCGAATGGTACTGCTGTGAACACGCGATTCTTCCGTATCGAAAGAGCAAACGGTGTCCTAACTTTTTATCTTGTAATTTCTTTAATAACTATGTATATTAACGTTGCTCATTTGGCTGCTTTCAACGAATGTCACACAGTTTACCCTTATTTCAATATTTCAGAATCGAATTAATGACAAATCTGTAATTTATAGTTTATCGAGTCAGGAAATGTCAAAGACGTTATCGATGTTAATTATTCTTGAATCTGAGAAAAGTTAATAAATTAAGACAATCATTCTGACCATCTTTGCCTTGCATAGCTATCAATTTATTAACAATAGTAATCTTAAATCCTCTAATGTTCTAGTATCACAATTCCACAAAGAATTTCACCATCCCACAGTATCCAATTCTATGACTCGACAGTCCTACGCGTGAAATCCCACGATACACAGGGTATATGTATACGTATAAAAATGATCGTGAGAGGATCCGCAGTTTCCACCGTCGTAATTCCCCGTAACGTTAAGAACATTCGAATCGTCGTTCGTTCTTTTTTTCTGCTTCGCTAATAGCACAGCAATTGCCGCGTGTAATTTCCTCGAAAGTTCTTTCCCGTTTAAAAAATCCGCGCGTATCAACTATGTTCCCTGCAGCGGTTCCGAAGGAACAGAAAAACAAAGGAAAAGTTCCAAGGCGGCTGTAACACGTCCTCGAAACGAACGAATCAGCTGAAACAGGCTTCGCCTTGATGATCTACACGCAACACGCGCATGCAGCCATTCCCCGATACACGCGTGTACGCTCCTATCCTCTCGCGTTGGATCCTGTAGTATGGAAAATCATATCCATTACGAAGATTCACGTTGGACGGTGTGAAGGAGGAGGAGAAACGGTGTGTAACCACATTTTCTCACGTTAATAACGCCTCGAGGTAGTACGTCAATGGATCATGGCGGGGCCGTTGCTTGTAGCAATCATAACTGTATCCTTCCAGCGGAATATGCGTACTGCTTGGGCTGGTGGTTCATCAATAATCGGCGAGCTTCATGGAACCTGGCATACAGTCGGTGTAATGTTGGCCTAAGTACCTCGATCCATGTACACGGGATCCGTGTACTCTGTCGGAAGAAGGGAACGGGGGAACGCGATGTCGTGGAAATTGAAAACGAATCCGCGCGGCTCTGGCTTCATGGCTTTTCCACAGCCCCATTACGCGTCGTTATTACCGTGACCTTTATCACGAATAGACACGAGGGTGAGAACGACGACGACGAATCTCGTGTTAGCGAGGGTTGTGAAATTCTCTTTCTCATGTTTTCTGATCTCTCTGTCTTTCTCTTTCTCTCTCGAAACATTTCTCACTGCACAGTGTTAATTGCGCGACGAGTAGAAGGGAAAGAAAAAAAAAAGAGAAAGAACAGGAAGAAAGCAAGCTGGTTGGCGCTTGCAGCAGAAACGCGACGCGATTTAAGATAATGAAACGATAAATTTCGCGGACGCTCGGAAGACGTCAGAAAAGCGTTGTAGTTGGCGCGCGATCGGTAACCTCGATCGAAAATACGCAATGGTTGCGTAAGAAATCCTGGATCGAACGTCTCCCGTGTTAAACGTCCACGACAGATACACGGGCACGATAGCAGATGTAAAATATTTTGAGCGAACGACGCGACGCACCAGATAACGCTTGGAGTGGAGGATCGGTTCGAGGGGGTTTCTCCTCTTGTCTTTGAAGCAAGTACAAGTAGGGAAGAGGAGAAGATGGAGAAGAGCTTTCTCTTGGCATTAGTCCCGATTTAAGCTGCAGCATTGTAACGTACACGGAACGAAAGGATATCCCTCTAGGAGACAAGTATTCAATTACAATAATAATGTCGATTCACAAAAGAATCGACTTCAAAGGCTTCAGCAGGTGAGCGCGCGGTGATAGTCCGTGCCAGTGCAAAGAGGCAAGCCGAGGGAGGCTGTGGTGAACGGCTATAGAGAGAGAGAGAGAGAGAGAGAGAGAGAGAGAGAGAGAGAGAGAGGAAATAATCGACGAAATGGAACAGAGAGAGTATGAGAGAGCAGCTACGTAAAGGGATAGGATGGGAACGAAGAGAGACGGAATGTGAGTGAATAAGCGCGGGTCGAAAGAGCGGAGAGAAGTAAAGATCACGGTGCGAGGAGAGCACGAAAGGGACTCTCTCTCCTCTGGCCGATAAGCTCTGTGGTAGAGAAACAAGGAGAGTTACGTGGGAGAAGACGAGAGAGAAACGAAGGGTTGAGGGGAGAGAAAGAGAGAAAGAGAGGGAGAGAGAACGTATCCGTTTTGTTGGTTGCGTCGATGCCTCCGGGATTATATACGACGTCCAACGACAATACGTTTCTGAGATCACTATCGGGCCACTATTGTCGGCCATTAAAAATACCTTCTCAACATTTATTCGGCAAATAAATCTCGATCCGATGGAATGCGACCCTCCTGTCCTCTCCTGGTTCATCGTTGAATCCTCGTTGTCATCGTTGATATCCTCAGCTTGTTCTTTTCAGGGAACAAATGAATGGATCGTGTTAACGCAAGAAAATCGTCTTCATTAAACGTCTAAGGCGAATGGTTTCTTTTAAACTCCCGTGGATGAATGCGTCTGAACGATGGTTAAAACATCTATACGTTCATATTAATCGTTCAATTAACGTATCAATTTGATAGTGTTGACGCGATTGATAGTAATCAATACGTGATCCTACTGATAGTTGACATTTTTTGTCTTTGTTCAAATATTAGTCCGGCTCGTTTTTCTTGTTCGCGTTACAGGAGAAAAAGGAAAAGCCAAGCTGCAGTTCGTTGCACGAGGTTTCTTTATTCGATGGTTAGGTTGTGGTGGATGTTCGTGGCACGGCATAGCTACGGAAAATTTCTTCCAAAATGTTTCGTCGAAGAAGCTTAAAAAGCAAGTTGGAGCCCAAGGTTTATGAATGTTTTGTTCCAGCAACTTCATTACATCCGCAGAGACGGGGAACGGTGTGTAGAGAGCAAAGCGCGGCATTTCATCCCAGAGATTTTCCTTCCACGAACGTTTCCCACTTAAACCGTTATCGTTCCAAGAAAAGCCAGAGAGAAAGAGAAAGAGAGAGAGAGAGAGAGAAAGAGAGAAAACTTGAGGAAGACGAAGCGAAGAATAGATAGGAAAATCGCGTTGTTCGGAAAAGGTCTGGTGTCCAATGAAACGGAGAACGATTTCACCGGAGAGAATATTTGCCGCGTGTTTATCGCGCTTTAAAATAGATTCCGTTGTTAAGGTTAATCCACTTGTTGGCCCTTAACTTTATTTCAGAGCGTATTTGCTCCGCTTCAACCCTCGTACTCTGTATACTTATTTCGCACGGGAAAATACATTCCTAAGGCATCGATATAATCTGCGTTAGCTCCCCTTCTCCGTTGGTGTGCCGTTCACCGGCGAGCCTTAACGACGTCCACGGACAGCGAAGAAAGACTTTAAGCGCGGAATTTACTCGTCCAATCTCGCTCCTCTCGTATCGGTATCGCGCGGATCTACGCGTCTCGTCGCTTCGACTTGCTTCGCAGGCATCGGCGCAATAACGGTAACGACGGCTCGATAACAAGAGGGACAACGATAAAGCGGAGGCTCGGCTATAAATACGCCTCACACCGGAGCCACCTAGCTTGTCATCGAGTTTCTTCGTTGTCCTTGTCGTCCTTCTCATCCTCGTTCTATTCGTTTTCGTTCCTCGTTCTGCCGTGCAAGCCTTCGTTGTTGTCGTTATTCTCCTCCTCGTCGTTGTAGTCGTCGTCGACGTCGCCGTTTTCGTTGTCGTTGTCCTCGTCGATGTCTACACGAAGGGTAGAAACGCAACTGCACCCGTAGAAGGATCTCTCGCCTCGGTTCTATGCATCGAGGTGTGAAGGAAGGCGGCGAAACAACAACGCGCCAGTTCGGTATAAACTGTAATACGCGCGAAATGGCTTGCTCTCCCCGGGCAACATCGGAGCACTGCGTATCCGTCCAGGCGTAAACAATAATTAGCTTAATTAATCCGTCGGTCTGGCGAGGCGACTGATAATTTGATACAATGTTAAAGTGACATTAGCCGATAAGCCGCCCTTTATCCACCCTACGCGTCTTTCTCTTCCTCTTTCTTGCCGCCATGTCCCCGTATATCCCCTCGACTCTTCCAACGGAACGCGTTGCTCAGCTCGAGCTCTCTCCTAATTCCACCTCCTGGAAGTCGTCCAATTAAACGTAGCTTCCACGCTCTACAACCTTCCTTCCTCCCCTTTGTACACCCCTATGAAGCCTCCCACCACTCCCTTCTCCACGCCCCTCACACCGGAAAGGCCCTTGCAACCTTCTCTTTCTCTCCTCCTCGTTCCTCCACATCTTCCTCATCCTCTCTTAACCTCCTCTCTTTCAACCTGGAACTTCTCTTACCGCCACACTCCTATCCTCGAACGGCGCCAAAACAGATATTTCTAACTTTCGAGCAAGACACGAACGGTGTACGCTAATGTGCTCTCCTAAGCTCGCCTAGTTTCTGAAACCCAAACCGAACGTTGTGGATTATCCGCGCGTTAAGAGACGATGGTGTAGCTAAGGTAAAGGGCTAGTATCGAGTTCGTTGTACAGGTTGTGGATCGTTGATTTCCGAAGAAATTTCTAACGCAATATGAAAATCGAACGTGTATCAAAGTAGTGGAATAATCACGTAATAAGAAAACGTACAATGTCCTTGTTTGAAATCGTAAAAGTGAATGTAGGATTCTGAGGAAAGGAATAGATATAAAAACGCAATGTTTTTTCCTACAATGATTTACGCTTGTTCAGAATTTTCTCATTTTGTATTCCGCAACGTCGGGAGCGAACATCCCCCGGTTTTCAGGCGTGACTGGCGCTTATGTCGGTGTAAACTCGCCTTGTTTCCCGCTAAGACGGCGAGTGAGGCGAGCAGCAGGAAGAGAAAGAGGATCTATGGATCCTCTGTGAAACCCAAGGCAGCGTCGCGGATTACGTGCAGACTGGAAAAGGAAGAGCGTAGGATAACTGCGAGATTAATCGATCCCATCGTTTAATCGTCGGACGAGGTGTATGGATTATATCAGCGTTAGTGGCTCTGATGAAAGACCTCGTGCGTTTCAAACAGCGGAGAATTATTAAACGAACGATGTTAATTAATTATTTTTCCTCCCGTCTAAGAACACGGAAGTGATGTTGCAACAAGAGTCAGAGATGTAATGACTATTTCTTTTTCTTTTTCTTTCTTTTCTTCTTATACGTATGTATATACATCTTACCAGACCCTTTTCAAACTGAATTTCCATCACGCGAACAGAATATCGATTCCATTCCACGTAATGGCAGTGGCAAATTCAAATAAATGAGATGACGGAGTACAAAGTATCGTCAATCTACTTAATGCGCTAAACAGTGAAGCGCACACAAGCCGATTATCCAGTTATCTGCGCGATATGTTGGAATTACGATCGCAACGTAATCTGTTTCCAGCGATCGTGAACGATCGTAATAACCTATTCCTTTGAAGAACAACCGCAAATGTTTAAAGCCGGAACACGCACACGTTCGGCTATTCGCATACACGAATTGCTGCTTTCCTCTGCTTCGACGCCACAGATAAGATTCCTATTTAAAATACTGCGTGATAAATTAAACGATAATCGCGTTGCCAGGTAAACGTGAGAAAAATTCAATTCGATATCCCCTGTTTCACGTGTACAATACTTATCTATCCACGTAGCAACATTCCAACTAAAAGCCAATAACTCGTCGTATGAAATCACTACGGATTGACAATTCAACGATAAAGTATTACCGAAGCAAAACTATCCGTCACGAATTTCATTAAATGTTCACCCTTCCCCCTTGGATCTTTCAATGAACGTCATATCGTTCAAAGTTCAGCGATATATTCGCGCCCTCAGGAGCAGTGGCTGCGATCAACTATCAATTACATCCACGAATCTTAATACCCGACGTTATGCGCTCGTTCTCATTTCAAACCCTTGGCCATCTTGACGTTCCTCCATAGGAAATAAACGAAAGGAGGTCCGGGGGTTAGGTCAGATCTGCGCCGGTGTGATTATCCAAGGGTAAAACTGATCACGTACGGCCGGGTGGCGCGCACAATGGCCAACTTTATCCAACTTAAGGGCTATTAGAAGCAACCCCTTTCGCTCCGTCTGCGTCCCTTCAAGCTTTCGGGCCTCTCGTCCTCATCCTCGTCCTCGGTTTGTCCCTGTCGGCTGGTTGGTAGATAACTGCTTGCCTAGGGTCCCTATTTTCTCTCTCTCTCTCTCTCTCTCTCTTTCTCCGTCTCTCTCTCTCGTCTTCCAATAAAGTTACGCGATTCAGTGGTACGTGAGCTAACGTCAGTTCTACACGTCGACACAGATTATATTACGTTGCCGATTACTATACCGGGCACGATGTTACCACCACCGTGGTGGCACACGGGTCGAGCGAGCGTTATGTACGAACTACTAGGAGGCGTACCAGAAATTACAATTACTACAGGGAGCTACGGGGTGTTCCCCTTCCTCTTCGCGCGATAATGTCTACGCGACGCGGTTATTTACGATTCCGTAATTATTACGGTAAATGGCGTTCGCGCCTGATTATCGTTATTGTTCCACAGCCTCGCGTACAGTAAATAAAATTGCTCGCTGCTTAGCCGTGCAATTATGACCGGATCCCCGCAATTAATATTTATATCGTTAATGCTGCGGCGTCCGTTAATCGCCCGCCTTCTAACTCAGATTACGATGTTTATTCATGCGGGATAGTGATAGTACCTTATCAGAGCCCGTAGTGGGGTATAACGAAATTCTAGCACGATTTTTCGCTCTCTGGGAACGTGGAAGAATTTCTTATTCCCTCGGTGGTTTCTGGATCATGCGCTGTGTTCTTTTGCCAATTTTTTCTGACGTTTCACAGCAGAGATTCACGATTATTCCTTAACACGTTGATCGCTCAAATGTTTGCTTTACCACTTTGCTTCTGGTTCAATTGGAATTGTTTTAAATACAATTTCCTTTCTTACTTTCGATTGTATATATTTTTTCGTAGTTCAAACTCAACAGTTTCGATTAACAACTCAAGTAATTCAAGTTTCAAGCAAAAAACCACGGAACTCTTATACATCATCAATGTTCTCGATGTTTTTTTATCACTTTGAGTAATTTGAATCACTCGCTCACTATTATAACGATCGTTGAATAAAACTCCATAGAAAAAGACGAAGGATTTCGCGAAGATTACAACGAGCGTACGAAGAATCACGAAAACTGGGTGGGCAGGAAGTGAAAAGGTGCCGCGGCGAGTTAAATCGGGCAGCACGCGTTAATGATTTCGGCGAGTTTGTACACACGGAGCAGCATACATTGTTAAGCTTCCCTCACAAAAGAGCGTTAAACCTAACCGACGACGATGACCCCGCTGCCAGTCATCGTCGATAATGACCGTTTCTCCTCCTCGTGTTCCTCGCTCATTCCCCTCCCGTATTCTTCCGCAACGTTCTCCCGCCGGCTTTTTCTTTCGCGATACACGCACGCCAGCCAGAGATTCGGTCCGCTTCCTAATAACTATCGTCATTAGCGTTCGAACCACGGCGACGAAGGGGGTAGACATTTTTTCGTGTACGCGCACGAGCGAACCCGGTAAAAGATTTCACAATACCGCTCGTAATTTTCGTGAGAGGGGGGTGGACGCGTGTGGGCACAGGATTAACGACGAGTTTTAACAGCGAGCTGCGTACCGTTCCCGTTTGGGTCGGATATATTCGTCATAACGGGAGGTAGGTGGTCGGTGTGGATATGGCAACCTGCACGCTCCGCTACTTCCATTTCCTTTTTTTTTCCAATGCTATCGCATCTTTTTTTCCTCCTTTTCCTTTCCCTCCCTTCTTCTATACGCTTTGCTTTTATTATTAGCGCAGTTTCATACGTTTCTAGAGAAGGAGGGAATTGTTCGCTTCGATCCTCTTTTATTACCATCGTTTGATACTTTATGAGCATAAACATGCATTTTGCGTGTCCTCCGCGATTGATAGGGTAGCATAAAAATACGAGATTCGAAGAGAGAAAGAATTCCATTCGTTTTACGCCGTAGCTGATTGCCCGATGAATTATTCCCCTCTGACTCTGTGTCTCGTCGTTGATATCGTTAGATTTTTATACACGACAACAGTAGAGCCTTTAATAGCACCCAGATGAGTCACTTAAACGAACGACCTTAAATCGTATCGGTGATACAACACGTAATTCCCGCATTTATCCCGTCGAACAAACAGATCGCGAGTAATTCAATGCTACGGAACGATGTGAATCATTTCGCGAACGTATATTACTCTATTGATCATTCACCGCGTTTTGTTTCCAACTAAAATCCGCCGACAGAACCGCGTGTGCCAGTCGCGTTTGCTCCGAAAACCAAAAGGTCGCTGACGATATCCCCAGTCCAATTCCCGGCGACAAAGCGATCCTGATAATTACCACGATGATAACGAAATGATCTAAGCGTCGCGTTGTCGACAAAGTACGATCCCATGTCAAACTACAAAGGAAAATGGGAATCGATTCGCTGGTTGTTCTGGGAAGCTTGAATTGGTCAGCTTTTATACAACGCCGCAGCGTTTGCGTGGAAAACGATCTCGAAGCGAAATTGCGTCCCGATTTAATCTTTCCTCGAAAAAATCGCGCCGACAGGTAATGAAGCAACGACAGAGAACACCGGTCGGATAACCTCGTCCACGAGAAAGGCGTCTATTTTTATCGATACGAGAGGAATTTAGCTGAACGTCCATGAACTTTCCGTCGCGAAATATTTCATCCCTTCGTCAAAAAGAGTTTTTAACGCTGCGTGCCTCGGTGTCGTTGAACGTTCCCAGCCGGTTTCATCAGCCGCTCGAGTGATTTAGATTATAAATTTTCTACGCAACCAGGAAGAGAAACAGGGGAATGGGGGAGAGGTGGAGAGGAGGATGGAAAGACTCGCAGCCACTCCTGACAAATCAATAATCCATTATCCGCGTGATTTATTCCACGGCACGGGCCGATAATTAATTTGCCGAACTAAACGTAGTTTTGACAACGTGTGACTGTTTAATAAACCCGGGAAAGAGCGTGAATGCAACGCGACACCGTTGAGCTAGAGATTGGCCGTGCGAGATGTGGAAATGAAATAACGTAGCTGATCGAGTAGTTAACGAAGAGGAATGCGCGATTTCATCTCCGTTTCCTTGTTCACAGTTCTACGTTTCCCAGAGGAACGAGATTTCCCTCTGGCGTTGATAGTATTCGATGGTTAACGTATTCGTGTGTCCGGTGACCTTTTCCATGTTATAAAGCGTTATATTAAGGCAGCGGTGTGATTCACACGAAAACGAGACACTTCGGTAACAAACGAGTACCGAGAGTTTACGTACGCGAATAACATACTCGTCACAAGAATCCATTTCTCCCTCTGTTCCCGTTTCTCGGGCGTTGCTCGCGCCGTTAACCTATGACTCACATTAGAGACTGAGAACCAGCGTCGAACAGAGCACGTACGGAAGATTAGATAATTTTCGTTACGTTAATACCGTGCGTGACACAGGCCTGGATCGTGGCTCAATGAAAAGTATCTGTGTATCTATATGCAGGTATATGTACCTATCCAACGTGATTGTATGTACATATACACAAGCGTTAAACGTACGTAACCCAACTGCCATGGTTATTACGCTAGAGCACAATTCATTCGGATTAATAACGTCGAGATGACGTAAATCTCAGAAGAGAGAGAGGAGGTATGATAATACCGAGTACGGCTCATCCGGTATTCTCTTAACGCAAAAATCGAGTTCACTTTTATCTACGATCTGAATCGTATTCGTGGAAATTTCTGAAACGACAGGTTTGTCATTTGCATGTTAAACGTTAGAAGAATCGGCGGGTTGAAAAATGGCGGTGGAGTATCGGAATATGCAATTTACGCGTCGACAGTTATCTCGTGAGATCGCGTTTCGCGGAAAACACCGTAGGGCGGCGGAAGTTTTGTTTCGATTCCGCGAATCTCGCGGGTCAGAAGCGGCCTCGAGAAGTTTCGGTTGTTTTTCGCAGTGAACGTGCATCGTGACAACCTAGCGACGTTGAACGACCAATAAATCGTAGATATCACAATGAGTACGTATTGAGCCGTCGGCCTTGCGATGTAATGGGCGCAATGAATCATGTAAAAAAGTTTATCGCGCCGCGTCTAGTAGATGAGCGAATGCATGTTTTCATTAGTCACCGTTATTTTGCTGCGCCCTTGCTGATGCACCGCGTTCTCCAGCGAACGCGCCTTTCCACGTTAGCCTTGGGCAGGTATTACCGAGCGTTTCGCTTTTATCTGTTTATCGGTGATCCATCGGTTACCGATCTCGTTCAGCTATCGGCGGGGCTCGTGCTCCGTGGAAAGGGAAAATAGAACGTTCGGTGCGTAAAGTCTCGAAACAAAAACACCTGGAGTAGCTGGAACGAGGCACGTTGTGTAATGTCGACGAACTTTCAACGGCGTTCGAATTAAATCACAACGAACAAGGTTGTCGTTTAGTGTTACGATGTTACAAGAATTTGTAAAAATAAGCTTGCAGCTGTCAAGGATTAGGCATTTTACAATTGCTGCAAGATGCAATTTTTAATTGTCGAAATTAGTTTACAATTTATAAGGGACTGAAATACACCACTGTATCACTTTTCCTATACATCGTCATTTATTTGTCCCAGAAAAATAGAATAATCTTTAAATGACTTCGATACAACCCTGAATAATTAATTACGAAAATACCCATCAGCAGCATTTCAACAGCTCTTGCGGAAAATAAAAGCACGGGACTTGAAGAGAGTGATGTTCATTCGAAATAAACGATTGAAAACCGCGGGAGGTTTCACGATGACCCAATAGAACCGCGCGAAATTAGACGCTATCTATTTACCGCGGTGTGTTGTTTTATTTCGCGGCCACGGTGATTTGCACGGATTACAATTGATTATTGTGGTCGGCGAGCGCGCACAAAACTGTACGAGACCATAGAATGCGCGTTTTCATTAGTCACCGTTATTTGTGACGCACGGCCTCGCGCGTTGCAACGCCGATGCACCGTGTAAATGCATGTTGCCCCGAGGGTGTCAAGATTCTTCTTCGACGCATCGTCCTTTCTCTGTCCCTCTCCCTTCTCGTAATTTTACTAATAATAACGACAGTATCTAACACCGTTCCGTAACAACGCTGTGTTAAATTATTCTAACGTTGTATCAATCAAAGCGTTTAACATGATTCCAACGAGAACGAAAAAATATCACGATGCGGTCGACTACAACGTACTTACCACCATCAAATCGGTACAGGTGATTTCAGTTTCCTCGTTTCTTCTTCACGATACAAGCTGCAACAGCTGTTGCGATTACTCGCCGGAAACCTATCGCTTTTAGACGGCTCATAAATCACCGAAGTTCACGGATACAATCTCTAGATGATTACCTGTTTAAGCTGTTAAAACTATGATCGACATGGATTAGGATTAAACTACGTTCGAGTCTTTGACCTCAAATTTCAGCTTTTCGAGTGAACTAATCCTTCTAACTTTTCAAAAAATAAACAAACTCAGTTTTAAAGAAGCTATTCTGTTTTAAAGTGTGTCTCAATAATAATGAAAGTGATTGTAGATGCTTAATCTGCTACTTATCTAGCCATTTGGAACTAAACGTTATCGATTTGCGCAATAAAAATTCCTCAATATTGAACGACGTCATTGCTCAACAATATTCCCTATACCTTCTACTTCAATTACCCTCCTCTGTATACAATTAAATTCCTCAGAATTTTTTACCACACGTTGCTTAACGATTCTCCAAACAAGTATCAGAGAACGGTTCTTCGTTGCTAGATTCCCGTTTATTCGACTCTAATCAAAGCTATCTTAGCTAGAACCTAATAAGTGGCGGAATATTTAAAACAAATTTGCGAATCCCCAGCCACGGTCGTACGTTATACAGGACTCGTGTATACATTTTCATTAGTCACCGTTATTTGCAACGCCTTCGGCCCGATCCGGCATCGATGCAAAGTCAGCGTCGCTGAAGCGGCTCTGTATACGTTGCCTCCGAGGTATTCTTTCGAGTATGCATGCCTCGCCTCGGCACGGTCGCAAGTATGTTTTGATATCTCGCGGGTACACGAGAGCCTCGTCATTTCTCTCATAACATGTGTGCATAAACAAGTAGAATGATCAACAGGGTGGGAAGAAGGATGGTAGAATCAAGGGGCGAAGAGGGGTGAACGAGTGAAGTGCAAAGAGGTATCAAAGGCTAAGAAGAATATCGAAGATAATAATGCAACAACGCTAACAAAGCAGGAAAATTTACATACTCATCGTGTACAAATTTGTATATTAATTTGTATACCAACTGTGTAGTCCTAATTTCGCGAAATCAAGAATTATCGTATACAAATTATGTAGAACGTTTTAATATATTCTACCCGATACGGCATTAAAAGCGACAAATAAATTAGCAACGAACAGACAGTAAATTAAAGGATTAAAGTCTGATCAAACGAATCAGATAAACTTGTCACACCTTCAGGTCTTAATTAAACTTACAGCATTAACCGAACAGAGCGCGATGGCGAAAACACAACCATCGACCAAGGCCAACCAACAACGTTCATACCGTCTGGCGTAACTTTTTACGAGGAATTTTATAGTGAACGTTTATTAAGTAATATAATACCATGAAGAAAATACCACCAGTCGTCGCGATCCCGTGCTCCCAGAGCTGTGTATACACTTCTACAGCTTGATGATCTCAAGGATTCCTAAATGAAAACGATCCTCGATCCCGGTGTATGCTTCCAGTAAAAGTCGATACACTGAGAAGCGTAACAACTTGCTCGTACTAATTACTCCGATAGAAATCAATGTGTATGTACAGTCGGATAAAGCAACGAGCAGCTCGTTTCTAATCACGCATCCAGTTAGTTTCGGGGCAGCCTTGAAGGGGCAGCATAGAGATCTACGGTTAACGGTTTCGGTTCGTTAAGCCGAGAGTAGGAAGTATAGTGGTCAGGAGGCGTGTATTAGAATTTATAACGATGAATTCGTGTGATCGACGCCGATTAATTGCCGGCTCGATGTGATCTCGATAAAAGCAACGACAGGCTGGGTTATATAGAGAGGAGAAGGCAAGGTTTCGCCGCCTTACCACCGATCGAACTTGTCCGCTCGAGGGGAAAAGATCGGTTCGTAATTTTCGTGAAGACCGTTACCCACGCACTCGCCTCGGCTATTTCCACGCGTGTTCCGCCCGTGTTCTTCACAACTACACGCGAGACGACGAGGCCTTAAATGCGTACGCGTACCGCTTTATGCGGGCAGTTCTATAACCCGCTCGAACGTAGTGTACTAATCCAACGGGTGTGCGATAAGAAGTGTGTAACACAGACGAGACTGTAGCTTTAGGAAAGACGGCGCCGTTACTCTGCGAAATTATTCGTAAATACCGGCGTTAACGGTACCCCGTCGACGGATTTATCGGGTCGAAGGAAGAATAAACGTAAAATTGGATACGTCGATCGCACGAAGAGAATTGCTCACGTTATGACGATTAGCAGGCACTTAGCGAAATGAACACGAAGCGCGGCGACGGTCTTTTTCCTGCGTCCTTAAGCCATAACGTCGACACGTTTTGCAATTGCTCCGGGTAGGTTTCGAAAGGATATTTACGAATAGAAGCGGAGGGAATTGAGAAATGAGATGGAAAAATAGAATTGAGAAACGTGAATTCCGACGAAAGCCAATTACTGTTTTACATGGTGCATGCGAAATAACTAATGAAGTTGAACGATCGGGTGAACGCCACCCTGAAAATCGGACAAAACTCTCGTGGGACATTCATTTTGCAAGAGAAAGATAGGAGAGATAGTCAGGTCCCGAATGGAGTACCAACACGATCCCCACGTGCCTGTACGTCTACATCGATTATCGTTTGACCGACTGAAGTACTAGTACGTCAGTTTAATGAATAACGACGTACCTAATGACACACGACGTCATATCTCAACTCCAGCCGCACATACGACAGCCGCGAATCGATTCCATTGGAAAACCTGCGCCGATGTTTCGACGAGGTCGATCCACCAACCGACTCAAATTCGAGCACCAAAGAGCTTTCTCCACTTTTTTGCTCTGGTCCATCGAACGATCGTCAAAGAGAAATGCGGTTAATTGATACCCGGTTCCATGCTGGCGGGAGGGGGTTAAAAATAAATCCAATGTTAGAATCGTGTCGGTCTGTGTGCGGTGTCAGGCACCGATTTCATTGGACCGTTATGAATCTCTCGATCGTTACCGGTTTTCGTGAAAAGCTTTTTTCCTCCATTCATTCCGATTACGTGGTGGTCTATGGAGATGTCTGTTGATAAGTACGCCACCAAAATGGAACGTTACTTTCAGCACGAAATTCACGAAACTTCATATTTTTTCTTTCTTTCTATCAAATAAAGCAACGCAATAGCACGTTACTTGCTCGACGAAATATACGTTCTAGTGTATTTCGAAAATTTTCGCGAAACTTTCATCCTAAGATAAAACCTTATTCATCCGAAAATTGCAATTCGATTATGATAAACTAGTGAAACCCTTTCGGTGTAGGGTATCTCCGAGTCATCAGTGCCGGCAAGTTAACGAATTCTCGCTGGTGAGAAACGATAAATTTCTAACGCAATTATACGTTATAACAAGCTGAAACTTGCGTTACATCCTCGCAAGCCGCTCTACACGTTGCATTATCTCGCACACACGGGCGAGGCACGGTGGTATCCCTAGTGTCGCGGTTCCACCAGGCCACGATTCTGTCGTAACGCTATTACCGCGTCACCCTGTATCGACTAGAGAGCTTCAGCGAACGGTACAGGCCTTTCGATCGTAAGTGCCGTGTCCCATGCTGTCCGCTGCAGCAACACCTACACCGTTCCGCATTACTTATCGAGCCGTGGCCGGTGTCTATCGAGAATAGAAGCGGGAACATGCAGGAAGCTGAAATGCTCGATGCACCTGACAGGTGCTCACGTATTCACGGACAGACAGCCCTTCACTCTCAACGCATCAATCTCTCCAACGGTGGGCATTGCGCACCAAGATACGAGGACGATCGTTTCTGGAACGAGCCGAGTCGAATCGCGTCGCGTCGAGTTGCGTTTCGTCCGCGCGATTGGTGGCCCCTGTCCAAGTCGCCAACGGTAGACAATGATCCTCCCAGTCGCGAGGATTTTGCAGCGTAACGCGGAACTTTGTTTCTCTCCCTTGGTCAGGACAGGGACCACACGCGGGCCAGGAACTGCGCTTTCGAGTTCGCATGATCGTCCGTTCCGGCGATCGAGATCAAGACCGTTGATGTGTCATTACACGAAACATCTCGAGGCCAACAGAGGGTTCTTGTCGTTGAAAGAACACCTTGTATTCCTCTTCCGCGAACGCTATTCTCGCGGTCCACTCACACGCGCATCGAATGTACATCTCTTGGACAAGTCGGGTCTCGCGGTTTCCGCCGTGTCTTTGTTATCCTTCCCCGATGATTTACGTACGGCCCTGTCTGCGGTTGTTTTAATAATAATAATTTCTGGCCTATTTGTTTATCCCGCGCGGGTCGCGCGTTTGCCGTTGCGGTTATTTATGCGTCGAACAATCGCACGAGTGTGGCAATCGCGTGTGGTTGGGCCTTCGCCGAGTTTTCTTGCGAAACCTCGAAGAATTCAATGGGCACAACTGAATCGGTTGCTCGTACAACGGTGCTGTTTCATAACGGGCGGATGATGAATCGTTTATTATTACGCAACGCGATGTTTAATTTATCTGGCGTGAAACGCGATATCGACGAGCTGGGCGAGAGGTGTAATAATTTTTAAAGCTGAATGTATTGTATCGCGAGAAGTCCTCTCCTTTCAATACGACAGAAAGAACATCGTGGTTTCGTTTATAGCACACGTGATCCACCAGGGAGAAAAAAGTTTTGGGTTACTGTTCGCCGTTGCGAAAACGCAGGTGCGAATCGTGTAATTTCACGCGTCGCAAACACGTACGAAATTTCTTGCGCCTCGCGGCTCGTTGATGTGAAATCGATGGTTCCCAGGGAAGAAACGAGAGCGTAGCAGGTAGGCACGACAGACGTGAGAGTGATAAGAAAGGGACGGACGTTATATAAAATTGTTCGTGCATATATTAATCCATTTCCGAACATGCGACGCCCGTCTATTATATCATCGCGTCAATTTGTTTTACGCGTAATGGCGAGCTTATTAATCTTCATGACGAATCGAATTAAATATTTCAATAATCAACGCAACGACCATGCAACAATTTCGTGTCATCAATTATTTAATAATTAGAGTCACATTACGATTATTTGTAATCACCGGGGAATGATAAATTACGCCACCGCCAACCAGCCGCCCTTTACTAATGGCATGCAAAAACGTAATTTAAATAATTTCCTTATCATTTCTGCGACATGCATACAATACGTATTATTACATTTGTCATTGATATTTGTTATTACATTCGTATCGTTTAAATTGGATTTCCTAATCGTACTATCGAATTCGTTTCATGGTCGTACGAGAGGATTAAGATCCGATGCTTGTTGTACGACGTTCCGCGAAGCTTATGCTTGTATTCAGTTGTAGTGAAAAACGTCTGTGAAATCCGCCACAAGTTATACCAAGAAAGAGGATCGTAGGGGAATTCTATGCTAAGAAAGTCTCGAAAGAATGGTATCTAAGGTACTGATCCTGAAATTTATAGACGCCGAATGTATCCTCCCATTTAATTTACACTACGAACATACAATAATCTCTTACTGAGAGGAAAGTGTCTTTAGCAACCGGTTCGATACTTTTACTAACGACCGTCGAATGTTAAATATAGAGCGAAAGAATTTATCGTTCATTTAACTAAATCAATTGAACTCATAATTATTCCACTTTCAAATTAAAAAATTGTCGAATATTCCAATTTTGGAGAGCTTCAAGTTTAAATTGAAATTTGATAATTTAAAGGGAAAGGTTTCAGATACGAATATTAAAAAGCTCGTTAACATATCCAACGACCAGTTCGATCGCCGTCACGCACAGAAGCCAATCTTTCTGGTAAACGTTAGCCTTTGCAAAGAGCAACGCAAACGGAGCAGCCTCCCGCAGCGCGTAAAGGTCGGTGCCGCGATTACGCAGTCGACGATTTCGCGGGGAATTCCGTGGAACGGCGGGCCACCGACCACCTGCCGCCGACATTTACTTTGTGGAAATCCATCGACGCAGCCTGGCCGATTCCACGGCATCGGCACGAACATCAAAGTGGACAACGTCCATAACCGCGCGTGGTTCGATTCAAAGGAGCTTGTGAGAGTCTGTCTGTGTGGAACCTCGCAACTTCGTGGCCGTGGATGGGCGTGCACGCTCGCGAGCGATCGTGCTCGTTCTGTACAGGGTGTTCACTAAGGAACTATCAGATTCCAATAACACTTTTAGAATATTTCATTAACCTGTGATGTAGAAAAGAAGTGGCATGAAAGAGACATGAGAAATATATCAAAAATAACAAATCTGTCTACGATGATAATCTTTTCATTTTGTTGGAATATTGATGCATGTGCTATCGCGTGCAATTTGAAATCGTTGTCGTTTCAAGCATGACAATAATGTACGATTGAACTTTTTCGATATCGAAAGTAAAACTTTTGCTAGTTTCTCGAAACCTTTTACTAAGAACGGTTGTTACAGTTCAATTCCTTTATTGAACTAGTATTTATTCAAGAATTGGTAATATAAATTTCTGTTTGATATTTATTTGAAACAGAAATGTCTCTTTCACTTTCTCTTCCTCCTGCTTGTTATCTGTATATTAATTAGATGCCTTAAATTCATGTAAAACGAATACAAAATTTTTGTAACACTAAAAACTATTTGCAATAAATATTCTCTTTATATTATCTACATAATATAGATAATTTCAATGCCAATTCGAACTAAGTGAATCTTAACCCGAAATAAAGAAGAAAAGTAAACGATTCCATTCCACGACGCAGAATTTCCTCGTTATCGGGCATTCTTTTTCAGGGACACCATGTAGAGAGTTCCATCGTAGGGCGTGCTTTTATTTCGGCCGGGTCCGGAGCAAGAATTTTTACCGGTGAAATTTTTACTGCTGGGTTCTCGTATCTTTACCGATTCGGAACACGATCGTGCGAAATATAAATTTCCTTTTTATTTCGCCGCGATATCACATAGCCTCGACCTCGCGAGCGAGCGAGCGGCCCGCGCGACATAAAACGCGTCATACACGCGTGTTCGCGTTATTCTACTCGAAATGTGTGGGAGTCGTTAAACGGTGAGCAGCAGTGAGATTTCGGTTATCTCTGTGCCTGATAGACTAGGCGCGTTAATTAAATGAAGCCATATTAATGAAATCCAAATGTCCTCGTAAGAAATCGCGCAACGAGTCATTGTCGATTTATCGAAATTACCGATTGACTTTGCTCGATTGATAGCTTTCCCTCTGGGAAAAATGTCGGTGTGTGTCACAGATTGTCGTCGAACAGCATCTTGACGAGACAAGACAGCATATAGACACACGAAGGGGGAAAAGGAAGATGCGCGTGCTTCACCTTGCTGTTACGTCGCGTACGCGTCGAAAAACAGCAAGGGAAAAAGCGGAAAAAGAGAATAGAGAGAAAGAAGTCCAATGAAAGCAGCGGCTACTATTGCCAGAAAATAAAGTGGCCCTGTGACACGTGGGAAATCCTTGTAGACAATGGAATACAAGGCTGCCTATGGCTTATGAAAGAGCTTTCGTTATGAAAGTGGAAAGGGACCGTACACTAACCAGTGTAAATCAGTTTACTCTGGAGGAAAGGACGAGATTGCAATTCGCGTGTCTGGTATGTATGGTACTGGTCCAACGAATTGGGCATTTCATGCGTACGGATTTGCTGAGCTGACTGTACCGAATGAAACCTTCGTAGTAAAACGTACGATATGAAGATATAATAGATCTCTATACCACGTGGACAATGGGCGAGTAGCAGTCGAGTTTTCGACGAAGGCAATAGAGGAGAGAAAGGGGTGAATGATCGAGCGAGACGTTTTAGGAGGAGAAAGGAAAGTTCATATTCGTCAGGAGGCTACGATCTTTTCCTGCAGACCACTCCACATGTCGTCGTTGGGTCGCGAAAAACTTTACGAGCGGCGAAATTGAAAGTTCGGAAGTTCCATTGGAACGTCTGCATTCCGCTGGTGCTGTTTTTCTACCTCGAATCTGGTCATCGCACGATTCACCGTTCGGGAAATAATGGAAATGCAATTGAACTTGTTCTGATGAAAGAATGATACGATATATTCGAATTAAACGTGACATTTTTTGATGAAAAATAATTTTACATCTGTTCAAATCGAAATGATGGGAATAAAGGATGAAACGAGGGTAACGATGAAATTTTTACATAATTAAAGCAGAGCATACACGTGTGCTGGGAATCGTAATTGGGAAATTGTTATCGTTGGGTTCGTATCGTTCATTTAGAAGGGCAGGTAACAAGTTAATATGCGCGGCAAACAATGCAGCACGAAAATAGATTTACGACGATTACGAGGCCGAACGTCGACTCGCTCGAAACGAGTATACCTAATTGTTTCACGGCTGAATGCTGCTGCATAATATTGCACTACTGTAAACGCGGTGATCGCGGCAGCCGCAACGTCGAATGAACGTTAAATGCGCGGAAAAACTAGTAAAGCCTCGGATCTCGGTCTGCCCGTGCTTATGTGTCCAAAATGACAGCTGATAAATATGCTGAATGCGATTGAAATTTGGCCATTTCAACGGTCCCGCCTGTTGCCTGTCGCCTGGTACAAACAGAATATCTTGTGTTTCGTTTCGCGCTTTGCTAGTCTCAATTTTCTTCAGTTTCGAGGTACATCACACAAAAATACAGCCTGTAATTTGTCCAGGAAAACATCCGACCAGCCATTATTACGCTAGATATGCCGATTTATTTGAGCTAATCACTTCGTTCTGAGTGAATTTGCGAAAAATATCCTATATGTTCATTTTCGCGAACGTAATACAAGCCTCACCGCGTTTAATTAAGCCTCCACTGGCTAAATTAATAAACGGTACTAGCTGACGAGTTGTCTGAAATTTAAAACGATCTCATCCGGGTTGGTTGACAGGGAGAACACTATTTCTCTCTCTCTCTCTCTCTCTCTCTCTTTCTCTCTCTTTCTCTCTCCGAAAGGACGCAGTCGATTGATCCGGGCATCGGTAACAGAAGACTATAAGAAGAGATTCCTGAGGAGAGGGGGCGAGAGTTGTTTGCACCCATTAAAAGTTCGAGCATCGGCCAAGTTGCCGTGAGGCCATTGTAAAGAAGAACGTGAGAAATGAAACACGATTTCCGCCACGTATATAACCATCCCCCGTTTCTCAATGAGGCCCGGTGAGAACGGCCGGTTCCGATTCTTAAGGATTTACGTGACGGAGTAGCTTGTTAGCCTTTAAAAGCGACCGTTCATTGGAAATCGATGGCTATGCACCAGGTCCCACCCCTCCCTACCTATTACCTTACAGAAAACGTTCTATACGCGCGATGCATTCTGTCATCATCCTTATTGCTTTTGATCGATATCCATAAAGTGTATCGGTTGTATTGCGTAGATTCCATAAAGACTTCTCGAGACTGAAAGGTATCCGACTACGACGCGTTTCAATCGGTGCTTTCATATTTTTATGAATATTTAAACGTCACGCGAGCAACGTTCCTCTTTCTTTCGCAAATTCTACGAAAATCGTTTAGTACGTAATAAGTATTATCATATGTGTATCTTCCATTGGAATCGTAGATTATAGAAAGATATGAAAAATAAATGTAACAATTTCATTTTAAATTCATTCGTATATTTTCACGACACGAGCATGGCACAGAAAGCTAGCAGATCCCGTTCGATCATCTTGAAACGCGGAATTCTGTTTTCAACGGGTTCGACACGCTACTTAAAAGCGGGCGGAACCATTATTCGCTTTATCGCCGGAACTTCGCGACGTTAGAACAAGTTCCTTAATCGCCGGTGGCGCATCTCCGTATCGACTGGCTGCAGCTTTGCTCGTGAACTGCACCAACCTGCACCGGTTGCAGCGGGTGCACACAGGCTTATGCAGAGATTCAGGATCGATTGGCGGACCAGGCCGCGCCAACTTCGAGTCAACTGAATTATGTTCCGTCTATGTCGATTTGCACGCCATCGCCGCATTAGCTATTGGCAACGGATCATAACTGCCTCCGGATAGCTCGCCGCATACTGCAAATCGCTTCCGTTACACTTTCCTCGAAATTTATATTGCACACCGTCGCTAGAAGCACGGGGAAAAGGACGAAGACAACGGCGCGGTTCCACCCTCACCTTCCGTCCACCATCTACCGAGATTCTCGCGTCGTTCGACGTCTACTGAGATAATGGCGTTAAATTGGGAGCTCGTCCAATCTCTTTCCAGGGACTGAAACACGTTGTGAAAAAGCATTTTCTCGGTGACGTCAACAAATTTACAGACGTTTTAGAGCTCAACCGGTGTATTAATAAACATGGCTTCGAGAATTCTTCGTCTTGAAGGCAGAGACTGATTTAAATTTCAGATGAGACATGTGCAAAGTGTACGGATAAACCGAATTATCATAACCTACTGTTTTTCTCCGTGTGTCGACGATATTTGTGTCACTTACGCGTAATGAATTCTAAAAATATCTGCACGCAGATTCGATGAATCATATCTGTGTTATTAGTTCAGACAGGAGAATTTTTTAATACAGCTTTTTCTGTAGATATATGTAAATCTAATTGATAATTACGATTCGTTAGAATGATTTAATTAAAAAACGATTATGTAGATCTAGTATTATGAGTAATGAGACGAGGTATTTCCCTTGAAATCGTCCCGGATTTCTGTGAATTAGCGCGACGAGGTGATCGATAAATTTCGGTGGAAAAGAAAGAAAAACGTCGGAGTTATACACGATCGAGCTGGGACATACGTTCCCACCTATGGCCGCTCGTTCAATAAAATAATAACGTTGACAGAACAAGCAGTTAAAATCTGCATACTATTTAAGGACGTCTACACGCGAGGCCTTTCTGCACGGTGCAGCTTCAAGGCTTTCTCTCTCTCTCTCATCCCCTTTTCCATCTCTTTCCCTCATGCACAGTTGCATCCCGGCTGCAACAACCATTCTTAACAGGGTTTGGTACGGCCGTTCATAATAACGTAGGCAATAAATCGTGCGCCATGGGAACGCGCAATGACGCTGTTCTAAATTATCTCCATTGACCACGAAATCTCATAAAGATTGACAGTGGCCGCCGACCACAGCCATTTATTGGAAGTGAAATTTGTCGGCTGACTTCGTCTCCGGACATTTCGCCGTGGCACGAACTGTTTCGTCGAACGTCATTCCCTTGGCTTTATGTTTCGTAAAACGCAACGCGGTCCGAAGTACGAATGGAGGCGAGAAGAAAAGGGACACGAGAAGAGAAAAAAGGAAAAGTACATTGTTAGGAGCACGTGCGTGAAAAAAATTGAACTCAACAGCGTGCAAGAGGCCAAGGTGTGATTCTTAGAGATTCCACGTCACAAGAGGCCGCATGAAAATATCGCGATGGTTTCGTGGAAGGTGAAGTACCCTCTGGTAACAGTTCGACAAAGTTGAAATGGACACGTTTCAAATGTAACTTCGCAACATTTATACTTCCTTCGTTTTCTAGTTTATTTTATTTTACTTTCTTTTCTTTTCTTTTTTCTTCTTCTTCGTTCTTCTGTATCTCGTTTGGAGAGGAAAATGTTGTTTCATCGGAGAATCGAAGACTGACACAGCGTGGAATATTATCACGAGAGGAAAGAGATGGATGGAAAATTGTTCTACGAGGACCTTGACTCCGATAGATTGGAATAATGCCTAAGCCAATTTTGCTGGAGGAGACGCCGCAAATTTGATTTTTATAGTCGCGTTTATAACTCAGTTAGGACATCCATCTACCCTTCCTGACTTTCTGTACACTTCATCCTCGGGGACGTGGCGAAGGAAGCCGCGCGACGCTGGAGGTCTTTGACCCAACTGGTGGGACGGGAGGGAAAAAAAAAATATATAGAAAAACAGGAAGAAACCCGGTCCTAAATTCGCTGAATCAGGTCGTCTTCATCTTCCATGAGAACGAAGCGTCTCTTATTAATTTAATTTTTATAGTCCCCTGGCCTTCCGTAAAATCTTGAACCGCTTACTCCGTGGACAGCGAGCTTACGCCGCAACGGCGGAACTTTTAATCCTTGCTCTTAATAATTATCGTATAAATAATAAAGAAAGTTCGTGGAAACGGCATTGTACGAATTTACGATAATACTATCCGTCGCGAATATTTTATTAATTTCATACATCGCGATAACGAAGTGATGCAAACGTGATTGACATTCTCGAACAAGTCGAAAGAGAAATAGAACAAGAGAAGTAACTGTAACCTTCCTCTCGTTCTTCGTTCAAAATCTAAACCCCTGCCGCTGTTAAGTTTTCTCGGATAGCGGAAAAATTTCATTCCCCGCTGGAAGATCCTTTTAGCCTTGTACTCTTCGGCCAAACGAAGTTCACAAACGAACGAAAATTCGATTTAGACTCCCATACATCATACGCCTCTCTTTTCCAACCTTGCTCTCATTCCCTCCGTCTCTTTTTCTTCGACTGATGCTATACCGTGTACCGAATCGTTCCGACGAAAGGAAATTCGCGCTGCAAGGTCTACGAATCTGTCCAGCAGCCACACAACGGATATCTAATTTTTCTGTTTCAAAAAGTTTCGACGTGGCATGGACACCGCCCGCAGAGAAGCGATCTGCGACGACATTCCGTGAATTCTTCGCGGTGGCCGGCAGAAGGAAAGTCCAAAGGAGGCTGGGGGTGGCTCAATCCGTTCCCGCGTTTCCGTCCACGGTGACCGCCACGAATCGTTCAACCGGATTCCGTTGCTTGAGTGCCACTGCCTTTCAAAACGGTAATAACCGATGGAAAGTTCGTCTGGATCTGAGTGTGTAGATCGAGAAACTTAGAACTGCTACTGGTATCGGTTAAAAAAAATATAGAGGCCAAAGTTTTCGTTTCATTTATTACTTTATATGAATTTTTTCGAGAAAGCGTTTCTATCTAGAAGTTTAGCTAATCAGTCTACAGTCGAATTAACTACTTCTTCGCATTTTCTCAATGCGTTACTTTATTTGTGCTTTTTATCGAAGTTCTACGTTCTATATTTCATTCCATGCAAGAAGATATTATATATCAATGATAATATAATTTTCCGATGGTTGAATTGTCAAACAAGCGGTATCTTTTATACGCGTTGTATCATCCCGAAAAAAGGCTTAATTAAATGTTACTATTTGAACGGTACCGGAGCAGTTCCGTGAAAAAGCACATTCGGAGGAACAATTACATTGCCGGGAATGTAGGATGTTACCGAAGCTCTGGTCAAAACTGACCGTTGCCCCGTCTCTACCCCTCGTAGCTTACAATTTCAACGTAACAGAGAACAAAAACGCACGGTAATAATTTCCTCCGGGGCGTCGTGCCGTTCCGGTTTCGAGGAATCCCACTCTTCCCGATAATCGCTCGAGCAAAACCGAGCACGATAATTCTACGGTTAATTGCTTGTACGTTAATTAAGCTTCGGTTCATATTTGGTGGTGTGGCATTACCGCGAATAAACCCCGTAGCTGGTGCACCAGGGTCCGGCATACCGCACCGTTTCCAGTAGCCGGCCAACGATGTTCGTACTTTTGTTTAATGCCGCGAAAAGCGAGAATCGAGTGATACAAGGCATTCCCAAGATAGCATAATTGCCGGCGCGTACAGAATCTTGTAAGGTATGCGCCGTCGAGTCGAATGACAGTGCTCGATCACTGTCAGATCGACGTTGCACGCCGGTGGAATACCGGCGGGGCAAGAAGAGCCTCTTTAGCGGCCAAGAAAAAGAACGCGCTCTCCGCCGGGAGACTAAGAGAGCGAAACTCGAGAGTCGACGTTCGAATCGATCATTGCTTACACGTTTTCCCATAGCTAATTATGCGAGTAGTACTACTAATAATAAGCAACGCCGATGTTTCGCCCCATTAATCCTTGTCACGAGCTATCTCTCATCGGCTCGCGAATACTTCGTTATTTGTGTGTTACGCAACTACCCTTGCTCTCCTCTTCCATTCTCGTTCCCCTTTTGTCTTCCTTGGTTTCCTTTACGAAACGAGAGATGTCACAAGTAGAAGAAAACCTCGCGCCTTCTGATAAAAGCCACGCAAGAATACGGTATCACGTGTGTACATACGTACGATCTAACACTTAACCAAAGAGGATCTCTCTGATCGAAGGAACGTTCTCGATCGAGCCTAGTGTAGTAGGCGAGAACGTTTCGTGGATCGGTGCAATATTCCCTCTCTGGTTCGTTCGATTCCCAAGAACCAGCGGTAAGTACAAGGTTCGCTACACTCGCGAATATATTCGTGTACTTTACGAACGATCGGCACATCTGAGAGAGCGAGCAAACCAACGCGCTTACACTTTCAGCCCCGCGGTGGTAATGCAGCCCGTGCGCTGCAATGCGGGGGAGTGCGATAACGCGCGTCGAAAATTGATAATATTTCACAGCGAGAGAGGCCAGGGACTCCCTTTTATAATTGGTTGGCATTTGCATGCGGTCTTTACACTTATTGAGGTTTAGCCGCGAACCGGTCGCTCCTCCTGTCCGTTTTTATCATTTATGCTGGCTACACAACCGGCTCGTAGCACGCGATCCCAACGTTTCCCTCTCCACCTTCACCAACTCATCCTGCTCTCCTTCGGGCCTCTTCCCTTTCTATCCTCACACCCTTTCTCGCTTCCCCTAATCTCACCTTCCCGTCCCCTCAACCGCCTCCCTCCCTCTCTCCCAGAACTGCCATTTCGCAGCCGCGTGGGACGTTTCAGTCCACTTACGTCCCTCCGCTTCGACAGCCGCGAGACTTCAAACAATTTGCAACCTGTTACCAACGCTGATTCGCGATGTTTTTCTATTAGTATCTGCGGTAATTAAGGATAATTAATCACCGACTCTCCTCCCCACTGTTTCTCTCGTGTAAAGACACGCAATTTTTGTTTCGAAATGTTCATACGACACTTTAGGCATATCGTAATCGAATCACAGCAGTTGCAAACTTTCGTAACCAGTAGCACATAGATGATCGTTTCGTAGATCGTTTTTGATTAATGTCAGTCACTAATCATTAGTGGCTACCGCTATTGACTACCTACACTAACACTCGTTCAACCGTGAAGTTTTTACAAGCTGTCGCGATACCGATCAAAGGGAACACGATGCATTACATCCACCTACAGAGGCAACCTCCCGTGCACGGTAGAGACGTTCGAAGACATGAATTAAGATGAACGCTCATGAATTTCCATCGCGGAGAAAAACCTCGCGTCTCTTCCGTTCCGTTGGCGTCGTATCCGTCATCGTGGACGAGTGATGTATTAATTATCGCGTAACGTGTCGTAAGTATATAGTAATGACTGCACGCCACGGTCGGTAGGATTGCTTTTAATGACGATGGAAGGATGCAAAGGACCGAGCGGCGCGAGGGTAGAATGATAAGAGCCCGCCAGTACACGTCAAACTGCGATCACTAATAGTACACCTCCGGTTCGAGATAATTATCGGACCGGTCGCGAGGCTACTCGAACCTCGATGCGTGCTTCTTTCTTCCTTTTTCTTTTTCTCTTCTTTACTTCTTTCTTTCTTTTTTCCCTTGATGGGGCTCTTCTCGAGAGACGAGGTGGTATCGAGATTATGGAGCTACCGGAAAGATGGTGGGAAACAAATTAAAATCGTTCAGAAGAACGGAAAATACAGACTGTTCGAGGCGACATACGGGCTGGCGGATCTTCACAGTAGAAAGAAGTGAGTATCAAAGAGTTTTTAAAAATGTCACGCATGCTTGTTAAACTTAAGTCGAACCATTATATATTTCTTGTTGTCGGCGGAAAGGTAAAAGGAAAGAGAGTGGAAAGTAAGAAGGCAAAGGTGCTCGATATAAAGCAACCTCGCCGGTAGAATCAACGTTGCCTGCCGACTGGTTTTGTCGCGGAACAGCGAGAAAATTGTCGTTTTCGAGTAGAAGTAAAATGTTACGAGTAGAAAAGAGGAAGCCGATAGAGTTATATGTTTGTAACTAGCTCTTGGCGGCTTTATAGTTGCCTTTGGCGTTGCAAGGTGCAGGTATTCGAAGAATATTTAAATATTTTCCTCGATATGAAAATGAACGAAACTGAGGGAAATTGCAGGAGGCAAAATTTGAAAAGAATCCTCCGGAATTTCGAAGAATTTCTAGTATTTTTAAAGATCAAATGAAACGTTCCGTCGTTGGTAAAGGGAAGGTAATATTATCAGAAACTTGAATATAAAGAGAACGATTTTGATGAATTGTTCGCGTAGAACGATGAAATTGTCTTTTTCCTGAACGCAAGGACATTTGCTGAATGTTATCAATGAAAATTTCACTGAACTGCCGGGCATTACTGTCTGTAAGTTTACGAGCTACATTAAGCGACGAGATAAAAGGACGGAATTAAAAACTGATTTAAAAAAGATAGGCGCCCTCGCGACTTTCGTAATAAAAGCCCGATTCCCTTCTAGCAATTACCACCCGCTCGTGGTTTTAGAAACGGACGTTTTCGCTACCTATTACAATTCAGGGGATTATTCGCGAAGCGTTTAAACGCGTCCTTAAAACATTAACAAATCCATTCGCGAAGAAAAGTGTTTCAGTTTTCGAGAAAAAAGGAAGAAGAGAAAAAATGCTACGAGTTACAATTTCTATTCACAATTTTTTCACAGATAAACATGTCATACACGCCACTAGAGAATTTTCGAAAAAAAAGTAGAAAACACAGTATACAGCGGAGGAAACAACGAATGGTATTGTTTCGAAACGAAATTCATGGTAGCTGGTATTCCCCATAGATTTCACCGCGTTTCACCGGTTCGCCAGATTGCTCATCGGTGTAACGATCGCGATAATAACGACGTGAAGTCACCACTGCGTGTTTCGAACGGGACAATAGAATGTCCCATGGTATCACAAGACTGGCGTCGCTCTGAATAACACGTGTACCTGAATGATTGGTCAAAGAATTACCATTTCCTTTCTCTCTTTTAATCAATCACCTATATCAATCAAATATTCTAATTTTTCCCCCCCAATCGATTATGTATATCAAATAAACGTACGTTTTAATAAAGAAAAAGAACAATTAAAATTGCTCAAATATTTAAGAGTCCATTTTTAGAGTTCTTAACACAAAGCAATTCAAGGGTTTCGTGTAATAGCCTGTGTTCTCAGATTTCGCAGCTAAATTCAATTTACAGATGCAGCATTCTGTTTTAAAGTAAGAGAGGCGAGTCTCGACATCTGTTCGTACTTCGTAAAATTTTCGTTTCGCCGTAGGATTTATTCCAAAGCAATTAATGTCATCTTCGTTGTGTTGAGATAGTACATAGTTTAGTAAGGCGGCGACACGTGTTTGCCGTTGTTCGTAAATACTGTGCCGAGCTGATTCGGTGAGAACACGTACACGTGACACGTGTACCTACCATTTCGGGTACCGACAACGCAGCTCTGCTACGCGAAGTAGGTTTCCTTGTTAATTTCAAACGACGATGCCTTTGCAACATTTATTCCCTCCGAAACCCATTCCCTATTCCGCTAATCGTATCGCCAGAAATGACTTGTTCCACTCCGCCGTATCGTCTGGCTTCATTCAATTTGATAACGAATAAGCGTTCGCGCGAGATAATACATAAATATCGTCTTCCTTTTACTCTGTCGATTCTTCGATGGGTTTTCATCGATCCAGACAGCAGGCGGGCGTGCTTCAACATGCAACGACGAAGAATGGTTTTATCGTTCGCCGTTATTCGCCGATTAAATACGCCATTAAATCATTTCCACTCGATTAGGGAACGCGGGAAATTCATTTCGCGACAAGAATGTGCAATTTATGCGATAACGAACGGGGAACGATTAATGCACTCCCATTCAGATTCCTTTTCGACGTTGTCCCCGTTTTCCATTCGATTATCGAGACAATGTGAGTAGGACTGAATTTTGGCTAACACCCGATCTATCATCCTATATCAGAAAATAATAGCGCTTTTCGTGAATTGAGGCATAAGATACACACACGTGGAAACCATTGTCGTAAACGTCCACGAGAATAAATTAAAACGAAAAAGAGAGAAAAGAAAATAGTGGACAAAGTACTATGTTGTGAATGAATCTTTTTATTGGAACAATGAATATACTGTTCACCAATGTCGCAACAATCGACGAATTATTCCAACAATCTTCACAAATGGATCCTCACCGTTCGTAGCGCAAAGTCTCGGTCACTCTGCCGGCTGATGCACGACCTTGCCTCGTACCTCGCCATCAGGCACAAATTCAGCCCCGCAGCGGATCTGCATAACGTTCGATCGGTGCAAAGAATGCACGAGTGGCACGCGCGCGGGAGTGCATGCAGTTCGTGCCGGCACTGGCCGCGCGGTTTTATACAGGCACACAGTGAAATCGGTGATCGTGTCGTGAGCAAAACACACGTAAGTGCACGGACAGAACCATCGGTGGAGATAGAAGGAAGAGATGAGCGCGGACTAGGGTGAATCGTTCAGAGAAAGCAAGAAAGAAAGAAAGAAACAAGATGGAAAGGAAGAAAGTGAAAGAAAGAGTAAGGAACGTTCGAGGACGCTCGACAAAGGCGCGCTACCCTCGTCAGCTAGTTTAAATTGTACATGAATAAATTCAATCCTATCACGGCCATGCTAATTTCATACAACAAGGTCCTAGTACCTGTGGAAAGCTATATAACCATCCGTCCAACGGAGTCATCTACATAACACGTAGCCGTTTACGCTTTGGTCCGAACGAATGCGCGCAACGTGAAACCAGCGTAAACTTCACCTCGCCGCTTTCTGGCTGCTGAGTGTTGTTGGCTTCAGGCTTCGAAACTCCCGCCGTAAAACTCTCTCTCTCTCTTTCTATCTATCTATCTATCTAGCTATCTATCTTTCACTCACGCGATAGGAAATGCAACCTGTCCCTTTCCCACGACTGTCTCGTGCCAACCAGTTACTACTCGAACGTGTCAACCGTGAAAAGTTTTGGAATAACAGTTTTGCCGAGGCCACGCGCGTATATATACGCCGGAAGTTCGAATCAGAACGGGTCGACACGATAGCTTGTACACCGTGACACGGTGAACCAAAGCCTGCTCAAATCTGCCGGTGCCTGTTCTCGTTCGCGAAACGTATGATAATGTCCTAGCCAAGGTTCTCTTTCCGTTGAGAAATTTTACAAGGTTCTCGTCGCGTGCCAGTATTTATTGCCCGTTGTAATCTTGTAACATAGGTACGTACACATCATAAAACGCAATTAAAATCGTAATTACCGGAGATAGCGTTGACACTGTCGAGGTAATTATGTATTGAAGCGTTTATTAATTGACCCGGTATCCAACGGTACGATTCTACAAGGTAGGTTGTAAAGGATAGTAAATCATCGGGGTGAATGCATGTACGGTGTGCGTAAAATGAACGAGCGTTAATGTTAAATAAATAACGGGCATTGTTGCGGACCGATGCCGAAGAGGCGAGAGAGAAAGACAAAGAGAGAGAGAGAGAGAAGTTCGTAATCAGCGTGTGAATTAATGCATGATTATTGGGATACACAACGGTGGGCAAGCATGCGGCGTGTTAATACAGGGAAAACGCGAAACGGACTTGGTAACGCGATTTTTCTTTTTTTCCCACTCTCTCTCTGTCTTTTTTCTCCTTTTTTGTTTTTATTCAGGGAGAAAAATCATCGTTGCGCAACGCGGTCCGCGAGCACGATTTAAAATAATTCTTCTATCATCTGCGTACAATGGGAGGCTTTATGCCCGCAGAATTACTTGTGCTCGCGCGTTAATGATTTCTAAAGCCGCTTCGTTAAAAATAGAATAAATGGTAATTTCGCGGCATCGATTCTATTCATTCAGATTACATCGACGCCTGCGCGTGCAGGAGAATGTTTTCCGCGCGGCTATTCGGTTTGTGTGTAAATAATTGTAGATGAGGTTAAATACACGAGATTTTTCGCTGTATGTGCGTATAAAGCCGAGTGAAATCAATATTCCCTGTTGAAATATTCAATATGTTACTATCTATGAGTAATGAATTCGCGAAACGTGATTACGAAAAATAAGAGACATTTACGAGATGCATCCAGGAATTGTATTATGCTAAATATTGCACAGGCAAATGCGATTCTATAAACGTTCGTGTTTACAAGATATCAAATTGTGAGCAGCAAGAAAAAAAAAAGGAAGGGTTACCGAATAAACGATCCTCTGGTGAATATAAAGTATTCCTCGAATTGTAGAAATTTATTACGAACTTCGTTGGCTTTCTTTTTCCCTTCCCTCCTTTTTTTCTCTCTTTCTCTTCCTCGTGATCGACCGACCGGTTAACCGAGCAATTTGACTAAAAACCAGTTTTTTTTTTATTTCATTATCCCGTTTCATTAACGCGCCGATGATCCAGAAGATAGCACACGATGTATAATATTAATTGCATGCAAATGCAAACTTAATGTAGCGACATCCCCTTAATTACCCGTCAGATATTCCGTGTTGGCCCTGAGTGACGTAGCTCATATCCACTTTTTCATTTCCTTCGAGCCGTTCGTTTCCACCAGTATTTTATCACGCACGAAGAATTCGGTTATGGATTTTGATCGAGACCACCGTTTCAATTTAAAGCGAAAGCCAGCCGACTGATTTCGATAAATTAATTAAAAAATCCTGTTGAATCGTATTCATCGTGTTTTAAACGTTGATAACGAACGACGTGAACACTTAAGAATGAATTAAACGTATCTCCAGAAAGCAAGGCTGTAACCGTGGCAAAAATATCCGTCGCGACATCCGTAAAAAAATGTAAAGGTAAGTGAAGTGGAACCTTTTCAAAACCGTAATACCATTCATACGAGGTGTGCGAATGAAATATTAAAAGAAGAAACGAAGAAAAACGAAAGAAAGAAAAAAAAGAAAGAAAGAAAAATAGCCTCTATCTTTTCTCAACGTCTATAGCAAGGTGAAGCTTAATCACCGAGCGCGATATAAATAGCGCGACGTGTATATGTACGTGCATGCAGGTCGAGATATAGAAGTGAAGCTGTCGATCAGCTAGGGCAACGTACATATTTGTTGAAAACGTAGACTGTCGGGCTGGCAGACAGGCCAAATGGAAAGTGTAAGTAGAGGAGAAAGCGCGTACTATTGTTCCACCCTCTTTTCCAGGTTTCAGAAGCGTTCGTGGCAAGTGCATTTTGTTGTGTGCTCAGAAATCTGTTATTCAATTTGAAATGGCTTTATCGTGCGTCTGAAACCAACCCCAGATCTCGCATTGATGCCAAACTACATGGACTATGAAATCTCTTCCCACAGGCGCACATGCGTCGGTCTGCATGCGGCGTGTGTACTGGTTGGCTTCTCTTCCCTTCTCATTCCCTCTCATCCTCACTCTTCCTCATCTTTTCTCTCTTTCACTTCATCTCTCTCTCTCTCTCTCTCTCTCTTTCTCGTCCTCTTTACATTTATACACGTACCCACCAACACCAGAAGCGAAATCGAGTGCTCGGAAGTTCCCGGCCGATACTTTTCCGTGTATCCGTTCGAGTATGTGCAAGTGGAAAGGAAAGCGATCGCAAACTGAAATAGATATGCAATGATGCGTGTATAGGTAGTATAACGATAAAATGATTAAACAAGAAATTTTCTGACTAGAAGTATGCACTGGATACTGCGCAAACATCGCAGTTCGTGCGTTTGTGTAATATTGTGTATATCGTTTCAACATCCCCGTTGTTTATCCAACGGGAAATTCATAAAATAAATGAATTCGTTGCTTTGAGATAGATGAATTACGTAGAATAATTATTATCGATATTCTTTCTACGTAATCGTCAGTCACGTTACGCTAATAATAATAATGATAAAACTAATAATAATAATAATAATAACAATGTTACAGTTTCATTACACGTTAACGTTATTTCCACCTTCAATCGAATACGTCCCACTCGCAGCCAGGAAATTAATAAGATGAACAAAAGGCTATTGTTAAATATAAATCCAGCTCTATCGATCGGCTTTGAAGGCAAGAGCGACAGTCTCACGGTTTGTAACAAGGTGCCGCGGACGAAGCGAGAGATCGCGGTTGGAGGAGAGGGAGGGGGAATAATGGCAGTTTTGTCATTAAACGAACGCTTAAATTCGAGACCTTAGATCAGCGGCTGCCAATTAGAGCGAAGCGCAAGGTCGCAAACGCCGCTGAGAATTCCGCGTTTGCTGTCCGCGCGTGCTACTCAAGTATGGTAATACGACGAGAGGCGAAACAAGTCTGGTCTTCCCAACTGTATACCTGCTGTTCTTCAGTTAAATTGAGCCACCTGAGAGGCCGAGCCCTTAATGTACTCGTCCCGAGCTTTGATCTATCTACGGTCTGTATCTTACTCCTTTGAGTTATTTTATCGCATCACGAATACCTTCTACGCCGAAGAATTGTGGAAAAATCTCTCGCGGACGGAGAATAATTAAACGGACAAATTTATCTGCCATAATTAAAAGTTAATACCACGATAATTTTCACAATTTTCCCAAATTGTTGTAACGAACGTTGAAGTTTACGCGATTGTTCGTTAAACACGGCGGATATAACTGTATTTCAAGGGAAATGACAAAAAAAGGAATAAATAAAAATATGTATATTCAGTTTTCGGAAAAAAGGAAAGTAATAAAATTTTTGATACGATGTTATTACCACACACATAGTGGGGATGTACATGCGAGAATATAACGATGTTTAGTAATAAATCAACGGGAAAAAGACACAAAAAAGCTGTTAACACATCGTAACTCAATTTCAGAATTTAAATTTAAATATTTGCGCAAGACGAATTAAGTTCGATCGCGCGCCAAAAACTAATCCGAGCGAGCGTTGCGACAACAGCGCCGCGCTGCGTCAATTATAAAACTCGTTTCGAAATAAAATCCACGTTCCAACGGGAAAATTTAATTTATACGAAATACTTGCTCGGATTCATGGAAAAATCGTATGAAAGTCAAAATTCGTTCTGACCGGTGTTCCCTGTCACGTGTATTCCCCCAATGAGAATTCAATATCGAAAACACCGGGAAATAGTCGTGTAGAGTGAAAGAGAGACAGAGACAGAGATAGATAGATATAGAAAGAGAGAGAGAGAGAGAGAGAAAGAAAAAAAAGGAAGAGAAACATGGCGAAACGAAAACAAAATCGTACAGTAGAGGGCGAATACAAACACAAGAGGTACTCACACACAGAATCACGTATAGGTGCGCGCAGTCGAGATTCAGGCAGGAAGGCAGAGGTGGGTTCTCCTCTCAGGTTCGCAGGTACGTACACGTAGGTATACGCGCACTCGATTGGCGTCGACCGGCGTCCCGGGAGGGGCGCGACGCCAGCCAAGAACGAACGTTGATACTAAACCGCGGGCCGAGCTGCTCCGAACGACAGTTCAACGAGCGTGTGTTCCGAGGCCGGATCACGGTGGTCCATACGACCGTTACGCGTGCAGATTTTCGACGACCGCTGAAACCTGGCCGCGTGTACGTGCTCGCGAAACTGTCAACCCGGCGAAATTTATCGGTCGTTTCATTTGTTTCACACACTCGCGGGAATCAATCACGCCGGCGAAGTAAACGCGTCGCCATTTCAGAATTAACTAGCTTAATCGAGAATCGATATTTACTCTAATCCTCGACTCGATGGTTTCGTCGAATTACCTATCGATAAGTGCGGCACAATATGGTGGAACACGATCGCGCGCCACTATGATAACATGGAAATCTAACCTAGAATATCGATCGAGTCGATCCGTATACAAGTACGGGGAATAGTGTACACGTGAATCTCTCTCTCTCCCTCTTTCTCTCTCTCTCTTTCTCTTTCTCTCGTTTGAGGTACAACGAGTTCTCTATCGTGTGTACGAATACTTTACGAGAAGTGTCATCGACTGAGGATCACATCTTGTGGAATCGATCGGGAGAATGATTAGTAACTAATTTTGACAACAACGGTGTGCGGATTTGTGACACGACTAGCAGTGCGCCGCGCGTACAGATACGCCAATTCTATCTATTCATAGTGTGCAACCGTGTATGTGTATATGTGTGTTTACATTGAATCAGTGCTCGTTGGCAACATCATGATCCGTCGACGTGAGTGCGATCGAGTACTCTGGAGTGCTACCGAGGGTGTTTCTAGTGCGAGCTTCGGGGTTACCGTCTGCGTGTGGGTTTCGAGATGCGTCCTGCGGTGCATCAGCCACGAGTAACTGCAATTGGAGGCCGGTGTACCTGTATATATACTGGTAACTTGGCCACGAGTGAGCGTAGTGTGCCGACTAACCGCTGGAGTAATTAATCCGACGTATGTGCGGACGGACATCCTCGTTCCTCTACGCAGAGTCAATCACTGACGTCGATTCAGTATCTGGTGCTCGTCGTTTGATTACAGCCTCGAAAGATTAGAGTCTTGATTGGAATTCACCTGTCACGCAGAGGCAACGACAATCGATAGTAAGAGGGGGCTACAAAAGCGCGGCACGAAGGAACATAGAGGGAAAATCGAGATTGTCGATAGGCTGACGCGTGTGAGAACGATCGATCATTAAATATACATGTAAAATGTATTATATTCATATATATACGTAGAGGGTGAAAGTGATGTTCGCGAACGTTGACTGTTCCTTCGATTTCTTTACGCGTGGCTAAACAGATTCGATCTAACGTACGTTTAACCGGCGCCAGAATGTCAATGTTGCACGATTAACCGATAACTTCACCGAGAACTGTAGATGTCACTTGCCACGAGGTTAATGAAAACACAGGAAAAGGACCGAGTTTCGTCGATATTGGAAAATTAGTCGATACGAGAGAAATCGCTAATTTTTGTCACAAAACTGACGATTTTGTTTTCCCTTCGGATACAAATTTTCTGTTAAATACGACACGCGTTCTCAGCGTGGATATCTTTCTCTCTCTCTCTCTCTCTCGTGGATTGCCTGACGACCGATCATCGACCGCGTGTTTCGCATACCATCTGACGTCAGCTGCTTATCGCAATCGAGTTGAAGCATCGTTTCGAAAATTAGGGCCGGAATGTTATGCGCGTCGTTCGAGTGACACGTTCGAAGAAAGCTGAACAGAAAAAGGAACAGAAACGAAGAAATAGTTCGACGAGTTTACAAAAATAATTCCACGGTCGTACAACCGTGCCGGTGTTGTTTATCGTTTCGTCCAGTAGCGTGGACAGAAGAAAGAAGAAGAAGAAAAAGAAAGAAGAAAGAAGAAACAGAAAAAGAACAAGGACGCGTCACGTGGTTTCGTGGCGGAAAAAAGGACACACACACACACTTCTGCCATTGACTTTTCGTTAACTTAATTAGCCCCGTGGAACCAGCGTCCATTGGCGTCCATACTTAAGAGCCGACGAACGTGTATCCTGAAGCAGACAAAGTAAATGAACGACGCCGATTACTCGAATAGATAATTAATCAGGAGGCCAAGCGAACGGAGACATTCGTTCTGCACGACCAATCATCGGCTCCCGATGTCCTGATCACCTTACAGTGTATACATCATCCGGCTCGATTCGAGTGGAACGTCTTAATTAATAATCACGCGAACCCATTGAAATTCGTGTGCCGTTTCGCATATTAACGAGGGCAATTAAAGAAAAAGAAAAAGGAAGCAAAAAAAGGAAAGCAGAGAAAACAAAAAAGAAGAAGGAAAAGAAGGTGAATCAGGGTGAGCAGCGGAGAAAGGAGGCAGAAACGGACAGTGGCGATTGCGAAGGAAGACTTGGCCAAACTTCATCGTCTACTTTTTACCTCGTTTCGCGAACACCGAAAAAGAGTTCTCACGCCGCACGCGAGAAGGACCTTAGGCACGCACGCACGCACGCACGCACGCACTCACGCACCCTTTCGAGTGAAGAACTTGAGAGAGCAAAGAGGAAATCCAAGTGCCAGCAGGGATCGTGATCTTTATCTTTTTTCTTTTTCGTTGTTTTTTTTTTTCATTTCTTCTCTCTTGGTTTTCTTCGATCCTGTCCAGTGTCCAGTTTTACTCATACTTCTCGTGGAATTGCTACACATCGATCGGAGAAGGGTGAGTGGAAATTTTCAACCATTTTATTTATGTTATTATACGTTGCTGCAAATTAAACAACAACTCGTGGCAGCCCGATACTTGCTGCACGTGTAACGAGGTTACCGTTGAAAACGCTTGCTTATTTTATATTTTTTCCGCGTTGTACACGGTTGGTGTTTATGGTATGCGAGAATTGCTTCACCAGCGAACTCTCTACGAACGTAGCGTACCATACTTGACCTTGTTTGCAAGTTACTGTCATTTCCCTATTCCGGTGATTCTTTTGATAAATTACGTTAGCGTAACTAATTTACGTAGCTGTTAACTGTTCCGTTGAGCTACAAGGGACAGTACTATATATACATAGTCTCGATTGATAGAACAATCATTGTGGTTTTCAACATGTGGAGCGTAAAAATTGTTGTAACTCGAAACTGAGTTACTGAATATATTTTCCACTCCTTGGAGCAATATTGCACAGTGCTGACATTAGTTAAATAAATCGTCAATACTTTCCTCTTTGGTTTTTATTATCTCTCTCAGTTAGCGTGAAAAACGCTGATTTTTTCGTAATAAATTCAAAAGTAATCGGTATCGTACAGTAGTTTCGAGAATAAATGATCGATCGGAATAAATTCTCGTCTAATATCGGAGCATAAAGATACAGAAGTATGCATTGGTAGGGCACGTGTCTAGCCATCGAAACGGTCGAGTTTTCGGGTATGTATTACGTATAGGCGTATCGTCGTTGACGAAGAGCTGCAATAGCTTTTGTACCTGTATAAGAGCACCGTCTCCGTTCGTGCTGCACTATGCCGTGAAAGACGTGTGTTCGTGTCTGTCGCCAGCAAATCCTTGAAATCGAATTTTCCGAGACGAGGGTCCTCTTGAGGATAGAATGGGAGGGGAAACGAAGGAAGAAAGAAAGAGAAAGAGAGAAAGAGAGATCGGGCAGGAGTAGTGGACCGGCGAGCGAGAGAAAATTCGTACGTCAGTTCGACCGGGACGAAGAAGAAAGTACTTGTGTCGGGTGAACGTGCCGATTTCGTGTGTCGGCGTTTCCGTGCAATTTAGTCGCATACGATTTATGAAATTGCTAGTGTAGCCAGACGGAGAGGTAGAAGGGGAAGGGGAGCGAGAAGAGCATCGTTTTATTGTTGAAATTTCTTGGCCTTCGACAATGCCGAACTGCCACGTCGGTGGTCGTCGACTTGAACTGCGCTTAATAAGCGCGATGAAGTACCTTATACATCTATGATATACGAGCGAGCTTATAGTTCGGATTTGATTTCTATTGTCGAACATTTTATAAAAAGCACATTTTTTCCATAGTGAATTCAACGTTATAGAATTATCGTCTTTCACGTTAATCACGTTAATTCCATTAGCAGAGTATTCCGAGAATTTTGTGCATATAATTGGTTATTAATTATCGTAGGTATAATTTTCGTAGTATACGGATGGATAAAGTTCGTTTATACGAACTTTTACGCGAGCACGTTCGTATGTATTTCGAGAAAGTAGAAATTCGCGATATCGAAACCCTGTAAAAATGTAAAATTCTGACGGTTACGAGAAGGATACATCAGTGGATCGTCGGTTACATCGAGCATTGTCTCTGGCCAAAGCCGCAAAATATAATACGTTTCTGCGAAGCCGCGACTCGACACGTCCATTAGAGGCGAGGACGTTTAACAGAAATTGTGTGACATTTCGCATGGGCCATTGTATACGGCGGACAAGCGTAGGTATGCCCAAATAAATAGACCGTGTTACATAAAGAGCCCTTGTTTAAATTATATCCACGAAGGTATTGCGCTTGTTCCTCCCCCTAGCGCGAGAGGGAGACAAAATTGCGCCATTTTCCGGAACAAATGGTTCCTACATACGGAAGCAATACGCCGACCGTACGAAATTATAACGGATATATCACAACTTTCACCGAGGGCTAGGAAGGTTGTACATGTAATGCCGCGTGTACATGTACACCTTGGTCTTTTACCCGCGAACGAATGATTCATAAGCGCGGTACGAACGTGTAGGAGGAAAATTATCGAACAGCGGGACGGTTCGTTTCCACGTCCTCCGTAGACTCATGGAAAATATCGGGGATGTCAATTATCGGCCCTCGCGTTGGTTAACCGATCCTGGTAAAAATCGGTTTCGCCATGTTCGTATAAGGTAGATTGGTTCTCGTGTAATTTCTATCGAGACGTATTTCGCGCGATGAATTCATTTACCGTGGGTAACTGGCGTTGAACGGAAATTTGGATGCAGATTGGGGAATAACACGAGATCTTAGATCGATCGAGAATGCAATGAATATCAAGTATATATTACTCGACACGATTGAGCTTCCTTTTTTTTTTTCTTCTTTTTCTCATTTTCTTTGTATTCTTCTTCATCCAACCGATGGATTATCGTTTAACGAACATCCATGCGGAACGAAACGAGGCTGATGGAAAAAATTCACGAATAGACCAGATACACTTTTGTCTCGTGTAAGCGATCGGTGAAGCTAATGGCCGGTTAGAGGTAATAACACTCATGAAAAGAGAGCCATCAATTAAGGAACAAACGCGATATAGCGATCCTAAAAGCCGAGCGGGCCAACAATGCAACACTATGCCTCCTGGTGTTAAACGCGTATCCACAGGCGCCCCAAGTGGCCGTACTTTTAAGAACGGTGCGCCTCTTCGAAACGTACAAACTGGTTTCGGGAGAACTCCTCCCTCGTCCTCGCTTCATTCTCTTTCTCACACTCGGGCACCAATGGAGGAGAGTCGATCAAGCTTCTTCTCTCGGGTGCGTTTCGGGGCCTCTCGTCTTATTTCCGAGCTTCTATCTCGGCGAAAAATCTATGTCAACCGACATGTTGACACGTGTTTAAACGTAGACCGCTCGCGCTCGCGCGAGCATACGTAGAGAGAAGCTGAACCAGACACGTTGAAGAAGGTGGGAGTAGGAGGAGAAGGTGAAAGAGGTGGATTGAGTGAGGTTGGAGGTGAGAGAGGAAAGGTAGGTGAGGAGACGACGAGGTGAGAGAAGAAAGAGGGTGGGCGCCGGGTTGGAAGTCGAGTTACTGGTATGCAGTGTCGGATTTCGCCTTGTCCGTCGGAAGAACGCGCTAGACGAAGAAGAGAATGGAACGAGAAGGTGTACAGAGAGGAGTGGAGAAACACACCTCAAGGTGTGCACGCACACACGTGTAACACACACGCTCGGGTTACACCCTTCTCATGAATCAAAACTATTCGAGACGGAGAAAGAGATACGGAATGGCGCGCGAGAACGAGGCCGAAAGGGGGACCGAAAGGAAATGTTAAAAGGGATAAAGTGTAAAAGGAAGAAGTGAGATGAACGAGAATAGGTACGACGATGGTGGTACGACGACGACGACGACGACGACGAAGAAGAAGAGGAAGAAAGAAAGACGAACGAGGACATACGTGTTTGCTTACAATAAACGGGAGGTCATGTCGCGGTAGCTATCACGTTCCCTTGATCCCAGATATGAATTTAATTTTATTATGACGTGACCGTCCGGAACCGCTATCTTCGAATCGTTCTTGTGCTCCCTGCAGAGGCGATCGTGTGCGAGCAACGCGACGGTTCCCTCCATGGCTAACCCAGAATAGCCTATTTCACTGGCGCTCTCGATGACCTTTCGAAAGCATGGTAAAAGGAGGAACCAGAGTAGAAGGTGTAATTGTTGAGATGGAGGCGATCGATCGACACTGGAAATAATATAAATGGATAATAGGTTCCATGCCTCGGTGCCATACGAGGTGCACAGCGCCAGGCTTCGTTTCGCGATTTTCAAAGAGGGTATAATCAGAGATAGGAGGAGGGATTATATTGTTCTTCTTCGTCCGGCTACGGTTTATTCTATGAAATCGACGAAACGATCGTGATCGGGAATCGTGACAGATAGATATGCATGCCAAGGTTTTCTCAGAGAAATAAATGTTTCTACTCTCTGAGACGAAAGGATGAGCAGAGCTTAGCGGGGGTCTTTGGTTCTATTTCACCGATATGTCAAACCGATTTTCAGACGGTTAAGAAAGTAGAATCGGTCGTCTCTTTTGCTTTCTAACTGGGATTCTCATGAACGTACACAGTATAAATTATACACCGTGAGAATGAACAACGAACGATATCTCTAGCTTACTCACAAACACACACATATCCTAATATTTAGTCAGCTGTTAATATATTTCCGAGTAGGCGTCGAGATTGCATTGTGCGGATTCAGGAATAATCTTCTGTCTCTCCTTTCACTGGAATCATCGGGTGGTCCGATAATCGTCGTTGTCGTACTCAATTTGCATGTCCTGCTCTCTCTCTCTCTCTCTCTCTCTCTCTCTCTCTCTCTCTCTCTCTTCCTCTGTCGTTGAATTGAAAACGAACGAGTCGCAAACAGTTTCCTGGAAATAGTTCATAGATTCCATTTCTACGATCTTCGCTGCTAGATGATAATTCTATCATGTTAACGTGTATCTTAATTAAATCTTACATTTCTATCTGACAGAGAAAAAAGGTGTCGATTTTTTCTTTTTGTAAGCACGATCCTTATCAGCAGCACGCTTTAACGCGCCTGTGAAACTTCAAAAGAAACGAGCGCATGATCGTATTTTAATGGTCGCTTTCTGCGCTTCGCGAGCGTTATTTATCGTTTCTAACGCGTGTATTGTTCGTTTTGCGAGGTTTTATTACCGTAACGACCGGTGGTTGCGAGGTGTATTACCGGAAACGCGTAACTACGCGTGCCGCGGAGATGATTTTATTGAAATGGAAATCCGTACCCTCGGTTTTGGCAGAGTTCTGTTCGTGAGGTGTACGTGTAGGATAAGAAGAGGTCACTACACCAGCGGTAACTAGATACTTCAGGAGTGCTCATTATAATAATTCTGCGAATGTAACAGTCGCGCCTCGTGAACCGATATTAAAAAGGCATTGTCGTCGGGCGTATCGGTGAATCACTCCTACGTGTCCGTCGAACAATGCCGATGTCGGCATTATTAGCATTTTGCTCGATTCCAATGCAATTCAGCCGGATTCTATTGATCCGTGGAAAATACTTTCGCCCCGACAACGTTGCTCTCCGCCGACGCCGCAATACCGATGTAATTAATTCTTTCTCAGGAATTTCATTTGACTTTCCTCGCGACACGCTAAGAACCGCCGGTGAATTTTATTCGCGCGCGCGCGTCAACTCGCTTTACCACCCGCCATTTTTTACTCGTTATCGTAATGAAAACTGGCTGCTCTTTAAAGCTGGGTGTCCAATTAAAAGGTTCGTCTAATCGGTGAATAGGGGATGTTCACTGTCTATCGCGTACATTTATACATGAGGCAATCAACGTTGCATCTCCATTATGAGCGAGTGTATTCGTGAAACGAACCGTACACACTTCTTGCGTGAACGGTGTCGATTGACGAGAAGAATTAAAGTTACGTTTATACGATGCATGAAGTTTAGTAATTTGAACGATAAGAACAACCGTAAGGGACACGGATGAAGGAAAGAAAATTAGATGACTCGTGTAAGGATCGAAGCGTGAAGAAAAACCGATATTCGATACTCGAAAATGCTAACACATTAAACGTAATGAAAGCAGCAATGAAAATTTCATTAACGCGAAGCTTTGTTTCGTTCTTCAAGAGTGATCGGCAAAAAACGAGACACTGAATGACCCATCTGAACGATTAAAGGCGATCGTAAACTTGCATGGTTCAGCAAAACATGTACTCGATAATGGCCTTGATGATTGCGTGCCGTTTTATCCACTCTGTCAGCTAAAAAGTCAGAGGCGTTTTACATTAACCATCATCTTCGTGCGCAGAAAAGAAAAATTGGTATTCCTAACGGGAGTAGATACGAAGTTAGTCTAGTAACAGGTGACTTTTCATCGATAAACTGGACGCGTTGAACGTTAACGACACGAAACATTAGAGAATATGAAAAAAACTAGGAGGGAAGGAAAGATCACCAAATATTACGTCTACAGAGGAGACAAATATTCGAAGGATGCTCGATGGTCGATAAAATTGGTCTGTCTGTAAAACATAATTCAATTTCCCTCGGACGTTTCGATGATTCGCTGTGCACGGTGTTGGCGTAATATGCTTCCACTTATGTCGGCTGATCAAAATTAACGCAACCCTTGATGCTGCTGAATTTCCATCCCTTTTCGTGCCCACCGAAAAGGTCCGTGGTCAAGTACTATCTCTGAAAATCCATGGTGGCCAGATCCCCGTGCAAGGTGAAATAGCGTGGAATTTGCATTACTAATGTGCAAACTGCGTCAAACGAAATACACCAAAGTGTTTTACGCTGTATGAATGAATGTGTTGCCCGGCGTGTATGCAGTTACGTAACCATGAATAGATAAATTCAGACGAATATCGTAGCCAGTGTATACGTACATGCAGACATACAGAAAGTTCCTGTCCACGGGAGTGTTCGAATAGACATGTGGGGGGGCGTTACTGGACGGTAGGAAAATATGATGCGACCTAACCCGGGTGTAGCAGGACCAATCATTCAATTAACCCCGTTGTATACGATCCTCTTGATGCGATTTTATTTAATAAAGCCAATGTCAAACGTTAGGTCTTATAATAGTCGGCAGGCGAACGCGTCTGCTTCTACTTCATTAATAACCGTTAAGTGCGTTCGAAGGTTCTGTGTAATCTCATTCAGTATAACTTCATTGAATCTCAAGCAAAATTTTCAATAAAAGGGACAAATTCAGAGACCCCATACTCATTAAAAGGAACAATAATAGCGAGGAAATTAAGAGGACCTTTTGAAATAGTGCAGAAAGTCCCAACAGGTCGGTTCAAATGTCGTGTATTCGATTCCTGTTAGGTTTTCCAAATCTTTCTCAATTTCTGCAATACAATTGACTAAAATTAAGAGATTTTTAAAGGAAAGAGCAAATTGATCAGACGTAGAGATTAAAAATATATTAAGAATTATTAAGGATTACAAATTTTCTTGGCCTTAATTCGTATTCACTTTGTCTTATTCAGCGATCCGATGAATAGACGTGAACACAAGTCAATTCTTGCACGTGTACGTGCGCTCTCGAACCTAGAGCGTTCGTTATAGGCGTTTTCAGTGATTACGTGCAGCGTCAGTATTAGTTCCGTTTAATTAGGTAGGAAGGGTAGGAACGGGGATTGGATCCGTGTAAAGCGTAATCCAAGAGAGATCCCGATTGACCAACTCTGCTCGACCAGGCAGCTAGCAGCGGCGGATGCTCTGGCCACTGTACGAGTCCCTGCTCGCGATAATAGAATCTGCACGTTCGATCGTGGCTCGCGAATATCGGTGACCTGGCTGGAAAGAAACGTTGGCTTTGTTTCCGGCTGCGCGTTCAATTAAGCGCGCGTGGCAAATTTCACGGTATCGGATAAACATTGTTGAAAAACAATGATAGAAATTTAATTCCGGGCCAACAGTTCAGGCTATTCCGAAATGCAGCTAGCGAGAGAGAAAGAGAGAGAGAGAGAGAGAGAGAGAGAGAAAGGAAGAGCGAGAGATAGAGTGTTTGGGATACGGCGAAGTTCGATTCACAGGAATCCCTCGTTATATCGTTCGGTGTTAATTGTTTCATACGCATTGGGTTAATTATCGTGTCGCATGATAAATAATCGCATAGGATCGCACGCAAGTGTCTAGCAACGCGTGTTTCCATGTACGAGTAAATGGTGGACGTGCAAATTTAAAGCGTCGCGTATTTTCTCGCGATAAATAAGTAATAATTTTGGCGCGCTGGGTAAGCAACGAACGACACGGAGGTTATTTTCTGTCGAGACAGGACAAGAAGGTGAAACGTAAAAATATTCCTCTCCGTGCAACAAATTTCCCGGAGTTATGTCGCCGAACGACATTCCGCTTTTAGCCCTGCCCTTCCCTATCGAGTGAGCCGTAAGTAGCATAGGCTCTCTGCAAGCGGTGTTTTATATCTTCTCATGTACGCGGTTTTACCTCGTAAAATTGTTGTCTCTCCTCAGAAGCTTCTCTATCCCTTTCCCACTTCTCCTACTCGCGTAATCCATTCTTTCTTTCTTCTTTTTTCTTTTATATTTCCGCCTGTCGCTCGTATTTTCCCTAAGGTGAAACTCGTTACTCTTCTTTCCCTGTAATATTGTTACTTCTATCAGCATGGATAAATGACACACAATATCTCACGCTTCACACAATATCTCACGCTTCAGGTGGTCCCCGAATCTTAACTCGTTCAATTTTTAATCGAGACCCTGTTCGGGATAGTTACTCGATGCGTAACGCGGCTGAATTCAGGTTATTCATTCTAATACGCGGGAGAATTAATTTAATTAGTAGTCAAAGTAACAAGCGATTTCGTTCGCAGTTTCACCATCTGCCACGAACGGACGATCGAATTAAATCGGGATGAAGGTAGCCGGCATACGACAGAAGGCAATAGCTTTCGCATAGCCTGCCGACTTGCGCGTTCTTCTTTTTCTCTCATCTTCTCTCTCTCTTTCTCTCTCACTCCGAGTTTCTTCGTTCCTTCGCGGCAGGACGTAGCTGCTAGCCAGATGAATAGATAGCGGCTAATTTTCAGCGTTCATTAGAGGCTGCCTTAGTCTCTCTCTCTCTCCCTCTTCCTCTCGGTACGCGTGTATACTCTCGTTGCGCTCACGGGACACGTACTACCGGGTATACCAATGAAACAGAGAAAGAGAGAAAGTAACAGAGAGAGAGAAAGAGAGAACAAGTTCCAGCCCCCGTACCGAATAAACGGGCACACGTACGCGGCCTCGTACTGCCGCGGAGATCGCAGCAGGGGAACATAGAAGCACGCCAAGAGAGCAAATAAAGAGATCCGGCATCCAGGAGAAATCTAATTCCTAATTGGTGCTTCGCTCTCTGTACCCTGCTCGTGTCGGTTATCTACCGCTATCGAAGCGCACGACCGGACTCTGGCTACTACTGCTGCCTGTAGAAAAGGTTACAACGAACGGTCGCGGCCGTAGGTAGAAGGGTAGAAACGGCAGCGGACTTGGCAAAGAGAAAGAGGGAGAATAATGGCTGCGGTTTAACTGTCAGGCACAAAAGGGGGTCGAAACTGCCGAATCCACGCGGTACAGAGAGAATAGGAAGAGAGAGAGCACAGTGGGGTATAGAGAAGGGTGGGAGAAGATAGAGGCCTCCCGGGCTCGATTACAAAAATTGAATGTAGCCTCACCTGTCAGTCGGCGGGACAGACTGCACGTTACCGCGTTAGATACAGGCCGCGGATCATTTTATACCACCGTCGGGATCGGGAGTCGGCCTCGATCGTTCGTATATTAAATTGGCCCGCGAGAAGGGGCTTGCACGGGTGTCATTTGCAATCATCGAGAATCGCGTTCGCGTCGTCGTTTACGACCACGGTAATTTCCATCAGCCATTGCGACAGGTTTATTCAGCAACGGGTATTTTTCTTGAAGTGACACGGTGACGCTGGTTCGTTCGTGATCGCATCGCTGCGCGCGGGGGTTAAGGGGGGAAAACGCGTAACACCATCGATCGTTTAAATATTTATAAAGACGTCCGGTTGTGAGGCACGCAAAAAGCTACGTAAGAAACGTGTCGTTGCCTTCACGTGTTAAATTAATCTCTCGTTACACCACGCTCGATTATTAGAGCGGTTGTTTCGTTTGATCGTTTCAACTTCTGTTCTATTTATCATCCACTGTTTCTTTCTTTCTTTTCTCTGTTCTGCTTTCATTAGAATTTTTCGAGTCGATTCCCTCGCAGGAGAACACTCGATTTAAAGATTTTAGATTTTGTTCTCTCTATTTCTTTTTACACGAACTTATGGTCTGTTGCATCGGTGTTTGAATCTAATACAAGTATCACTATTATCATCGCAAATGATTGAATAAAAACCTCCTTTGTCCGGCGGCCACTTTCCGCGAATGAAGATGCAAAAGTAGCCGGCTAACCGGCCGGCAAGTCCCTCTGACAGCGAGACGTTATCCACAGTTATTATTCAGTCTCTCACCTCCCACGCCCGTGTTTATTCGAATACAAATGCGCCGTCCAGAGTGTCATAACTACACTCGATCACGACGTAGTTCACGGCACCGGCGACGCCGTCTATTTTTCTTCTGGCCAGTTCACCGTGTTAGCATCCGGACCGGACAATAACCGTACAAATACAAGCCGGACCGAGGCGAGTACTTGGCCTGTTGCAGAGAGAGATCCTGGTATTCTTATGCTAAAATCGTTGACGTCCGAGCTGACACGGTTTTTCGAGCAGTGATCATTCAACGCCTCTCGCGGACCCGACGCGTTCGCCCTCCCTCAGTGTGTTACTTTTTGCATGCTAATCAACGAGTCGATGTTAAATTGCGCGACCAACCGTTCCGCTTTTCATAAACACGAGTACAGGGCCATGTAAATACCTGGGCTATTCTGTCCCTACGACTCGCGCAACCACCGGAAAAATATATTACTCTCGTTGGCTTTTGTGGCTGAATTAACTCATGGAAATATTACTGTACCAACGAAAGGAATTTATTGGCTGGAAAAGTGGTGTGGTTGCTTCTTCCTGGGAAATGGACCGAGCATTTTGCCAAGGGTAAAGGGTGATCCATCCCCATTTCTAGATTTCAAGGGTTCCCAAACTTCTGTAACATGTAAAGAAACAAAAAAAAAAAGGGAGAAAATAAAAAACTCTAGATCAAGCTTGGAAATGGAATTCCATGTATTTGCATATATTTAAAACGATTCCAGATGTGTATTCGAGGCTTGAAATTGTTAGATTGGATTGTGATTGATACAATCTGGTGTCAGTGTTACACGTTACTTCTTCAATTTGTGGTAGGGTACATCGGTAACGAGTTAACCGTCACGCGACCAACACAAAGATACAATTTAATCAATTATCGGCGGACTCGAAGAAACGTTCCTCCAGCAGAAATATAGACATTATGCGTCATATCCAGAGTTCAATTGCCAGTTGAGCAGGGCTTTTCTCTCGAGGCGCGACGCATGCGTTTATCAAACTAAGGCGCAGCAGTGTCATCTGATAGGGGCATGACTCACGGTAGCGTGCATGTGTGTTTGTGTCATTGATAGTCTCGGCTGTATCCTCCATTCGTGAGCGAGAACTGGAAAAAAAAGGAAGAAAAGAAAAGATATGGTACTTCTAGTAATTTGCATTCGAAAAGGTAAAAAGTAGAAAGAGGAGAGAGGAAGAGAGAGAAAGGGGAAAAAAAGGAAGAGTGAATGAAAAGTTGCTGGTACGAGAGGTATGCAAAACACCGGGAAGTATCTTTCTGAGAATAAACGGGCGGGCTACCTGTGGTGCTCTTAGCCGTTCTGTAATTGGCCGTGCAAAGTGAAGCGCATTCTTATTTTCCTCCCAGTTGCGCGGTTGCTCCCGTTTGAGCGCGACGTGCACACTTAAATGCCGCGGCTTCTAAGCACCGGATATACGATAATTGCTGGCAACGGTCGCGAGGGCAGCGCGATTGTAAAAACAGGTCTCCTCTCTTTCTGCCTTGGCGCTGGAACGAAAAACCCACTTGCACGGCCTACTGGCTGCGATTCTCTGGAATTGCCATAGTTTGCCCGTAATTTCAGATGGAATAATCGGCTTTGGACTGGTGACCTCTCGACACTCGACTTGTTTCCTTTCTTTTTTCTTTGCTTCTTTCTCTCTTTCTTCCTTTCCTTTCCTTTCTTTTCTTTCCCAAGGAGTACAATACGAAATCCCATGAATTTTAATAGTACTTGGTGCTGTTTGAGTATGTTCCGAACGATATAGAAGAGAAATTTATTATGAACGTTAGATTGAACTTTCGGAGACAGGTCTTAGGGAATCGCTAAAAAGAAAGTTGTACGCATTTGTCGAGCGGATGTAACGTATAACAATCCGGGATGGAGTCTTTCCTCGGGAATACTTTCCCTGATATTTCTTCCGGGAAACGAGGTAGCGCGCGCGAAGCCTACCCACGGAGATCGGTATGCATTATGGATTCGTCGAGTGACAGGAGCGTCTCAAATAAATCGGCGTACAAAGTGCGGCTGGAGCAAAAGTTGGTCTATTCCGTAGTCATACGTATAGGAGCGGCGGATCGCTGCCGACGCTCGTAATGCGAGCAATTTATTCGTTACAGTCGGGCTGATTCAAGTTCGACACGACGACCCCGTCTCCCCACGGTCCTCTTATTCAAATCGTATCTTCCAGGAGCCATTTTCGATCACAACAACGGTATTGACAAAACCGTTCCCTCATGTAAAATGCATGAGGACAGATTTTTTTTTTCACTCCCACTCCCTTTGCACCGACGGCCATGTGAAAGTCAGCTCTTTCGAATTTTTCGCGTCTCCTCGTTGCTTAGTAGATGGGTCACCCTTTCCTCCCGAAAATGCACGCTCGTCATTTCCTTTTTCTTCTAGACTTTTCTTATACACCGTTTTTCTCATCTAACACATACAAACAACGTTCCTTCTCACCCTGCTCTCTCCTCCATCCGTTTGTGTTTAAAGGAACAGCATGGACACCGTTTAAAACGCAATTTTAATAAAAACGCAGACGCATCTCGCAATAACGCGGCAAACTCTACGGAGAAACGATCCACACCGGTTGTACGTATCGGCGAACGATGAAACTCGATTTCGAAAACGTCGGGGAAGCGTAATGGGGAAAAATGAGTTTTAAAAGTAAATGCGGGAAAACGCGAGGAAGGGGTTAGAAGGGGAGGAAGAGGCGACGGCTGCTGTGGCCTGTGCGCTGCATCCAATAGCGCCCACTAAAAAGGTCTCCCTCTTTCTCTCTCTTTCACTCTTTCTCTTTCTCTCGACTCTCCCTTGGTACTCCCCAGCCAGGGAAAATTACAGTATCTCGGATTAAGAAGTAAAATAGCTTTTATTGCCGCAACGTAGCATCGCTAGCGAGAGCGGCTCGATAGAAAAAGGCCGTGTGAGAGAGCGGATGGATAATAATGCCCGTAACTTTCGCAGTTCCTGCTAAATGTAGTGAGGCCAGGCAGCGTTCGGTTAACTACGGGTATTACGGTCTATCGCGCTTTTAATAGCCGGCTTAACGTTCCTCCCGGCATGCCTTGGCCAGGATGTCTGCTGAACGGCGTAAGCAGAACGCGTGTAACGTACACTCGGAAGCACAGGTATTATCCTGTTGCACGGCTAGGGGAAGTATTCTCCCGCGCTGTGCGAGAGAAAAACGTGCGAACAACTGGGAGACAAGTCGAGAGCATCGGTGTTCCCGCCGTTTACCGTTCGCGGTACACGCGTCGCGTTAACGAGAATCGCGAGGAGGTTGGAGCAGGTGTAACGGACCGCGACGATTAAACGTCTGCTCGATGGAACGTGCAGCGGTAGCGTTTCTTACACTTGAAACGCTCCATTTGCACTTTCTTTTCCACGAAGAGCGAACTACGCCACTGGTGAACAGCTGTTTTCTTAACCTCTTTGATAAAGTTACGTAAAGATCAATCGTTCTGTTCTACGTGTTGTTCTTTGAAGTTATTGTTAATCCTTTAATTCCTAACACCGACTATAATTGGTATGCCGTAAAAAGAAAGTTATAACCTATATGAAAAATTCGATTTACTCTTGATAAATAAGAAACTCTTGGGAAATTTGTTTATTGACAACACCTGGTACCTGTCGGCCAGTGTCAGCAGCTCGAGTAAAAAGAAAACGAGCACTATAAGAGATCTGTTCGTCAAAATACTGGAAACTCAGGATGGACCGTCGAACGTCGATAATAAAATTCTGCGAGGCCGAGAGAGGGATCGTTTCTTTGGTCGCGAGACGAACAGATGCAACCTTCAAAGAGGCCTCACCGCCTTGACGCTGGAATCCACCGCATCGCTGCATCTTCTCGTCCAGCCGCTCTTAACTCACTTTCTCTCTTTCTCGGGGCCGCCTGGTAAGAGAGGTATTCGATCGTTCTAGCGATACACACGATGCTGGGGCCCGTTCGACTGCGTGTATTGCGCGCGATCGCGCCGCGTTCGGTTTCGTTTGTCCGGCCATTTCGTTAATGGAGCCGTTTCTCGGAATAAGCCGAAGTACGTTGGCTGGTTGCTGCCTCTGTTGCTGTTTGTTGCTCCTTTTTGCGCGGCTCGTCACCGAGCCCGATCACAGTCACCCACACTTCTCTTCTCCGTTCTTCGTTGGCTCGCCATCGTCTCCACGATTTCTCCTCAGACGAAGCTGAAAGACGACTCTCCTTCCTCGGAGTCAGCTGGCTTTGTTACGCCGACCATTCTTTCCGCGACGTCCCTACGTCCTGCGTTATCGTGTAGGTCGATTTGAATTTTCGCGGGGGATGATGAACGGTCGATGAGAATGCGATTGTCTCCTCGATTCGATTAACTCTCTAACTGTGTAACTTTAATCAAGCATGTTTATATCTGTTCGCATTTCAAAGCGAGGAAAAGTATGTAGATATACACGTTGAATCTCTTATCGAAACAGTCGGAATCGTTATACGCACGCTCTTTACCATCGCAAATCGACTCGGCGTCGACTGGAAATAGAGACGAGCGAAAGTATTTCGAAATGAAACGCTGGAAGCGTTACCAAGTAACGTGGGCCTCTGGCGGAGCTTTATCTCGGTGAAGTTCATCGAGGGGATCGTTCTTTACGGGTGGACGTGCGGCGCCGAAGAATATCACAGCCCGGGTGGAATTAACGTTTTTAGATAGAACAATTTTCTGCGCGTATAAAATTCGTTTTCCGATTCCACGGGGCTGTGTGGTTATTTTATCGTTAACCGAAACACACACGTTCACCCTCACGCGTATATATATATCTATACACACGTACATACATACTCGGTGTGTAACTTGTACGAAGGCTCGCCAGATCTTTGGGCGAATATCCGCAGATTCGCTTCTTATCTGACCGCTGGTATAAATTTCGTTGCATGCGAGTCTCCATTCACGGGCCGCTTTACATACCCGTAACATTCGAGTTATCTACTTGTCCTGAATCGTTCGTGTGTGCAACGTAGACGCTCGTTTTCGAGGGTCCAGTCGTTTCACCGTAAGTGGCTCGCTAGTACAACAGGGAGGAAACTCGATTTCTCCTTATCTCGATGCGAGGAAAACGTTTGTAAAGAGGCTCGCGAACGCATCCGTCCTTCCTTTACGCATTGACCCCATTACCCACCCCTTCTTCTAATCGGATACTAATAGGTCCTAGGGGATAGTACGCCCTGCCACGCAAACCGTAGTAGCTGAATTTCACCGCACGATCTCGTTCACGTCCAATTACGGCGTACAAATATATACCGGCGTGGAATCTCCGTTTTCCCTTTTACGTACGCGATTCTTCCTACAGTGGAGAAAGGGCCGGCCCTTCGTTCCGCCACGTAGGCAAACTGCCCACGGCCGTCGATCTACGCTACGCGTATAGAAAGAAAGTTAGGATATAGACATTCAGCGTAGATTTCCCTCTGAAACCATTCTCTCTGGCCAGTGTTTAAATTAACTAGGGTGTAATAGAGCTGGCTTGTGTTTCCGTGAGCATGTTTTCTTTTCCTATAGTGTTGTGTGATATGTACAATCAGAAAATAGGGTATGTTAGATGAAATTAAGAGGAAAGGATTGTTTTGTGTCACAGCGTTGACGATTTAATTTCCTAATTAAACTAGCAAATGATTTTACTGCTCGTGTTGAATGAAATTGTTCGAGTTTGCAAAATAGTGGACTGTATTTTTTATATGCAAAATAACAAACAGAAATTCTGTTTGATCGATTATGTAAAGTAATCAAGTTGCTAAGTCGTGTTTCGGCAAAAAAGTCGCTTTACGACCGAACAAGAATGAAGAAGAAAATTAGTTAAATTCTTCCTTGAGGCATTTCAATATAAACCAGCGAGTAATTATTACTCAGCGAATAGGTTAACAAAGTGTACGTCAAACCGCATAAACTGTAGGTATGTAATGAATGAAAATATCTGCAACGCCACCGAAAGGGAAATTAGTCGTCCATGATCAGACACGCAACGAGCCATTCCACTGAACTTACTAGTGCCACCGAATTAATCTACTTCGCCTTTCCGCTCTCGATACATTTGCACTTTATCATAGTCAAAGATCTTCATAACCTATTCTCTGCTATCATTTCGGGAACATCGTTCAAGACGCGATTTTCATAATCTCAATAATGATGTCGATGAAGCAAGAGTCCAGGAAAACAAGGATTCAACGTAGGGATGGATGCAAAGAAGTGCAACGAGTGGCGCGAAATGAGGAAGAAAAAGAGGAATGGGAGTGCACGTGAATGGAAGATGAAGAGAACAGGTATATAGCGTGAGACGAAAAGAAAGAGAAAGAGAGAAAGTAATGCGGTGCAGAAGGAGGAAGAAAGAAACACGCCGCGGACCGAATCGATTGGAAATAAGCCGATTGCTACCTGCACGGAGGTCCGCGTGCAAATCCCGCTTGTTCGTTCTGACACTCGAGACCCGGAAAGGAAAAAAGAAAGAAAAGAAAAGAAAGAAGCGAGAAACAAGAAAAACCACCACTTTCTTTCGCTCGGGCGAAACAGCGCCGCCATCGCCGATGCTTTCGAGTCCGAGGGCCGCGCTACCATTATCCTTCGGTGAATCGACTTCGAGGAAATTTCTGCCGATGCAAAAAACCACGCCGCGATATCATCGTCGTCGCGCGGAGAAGCTCGTATCTCTGTCGAATTTACGTATTGCATATCGCGCCCGGCTGCGCTAATGGAGCAAGGTAGCCGAATCGAGTGAAATCGTTTTATCTCATACACACTTCGTTGGGTGATCTTCGATAGTTCGATGTGTTTTCAGGGTTAATATTAATAATACACTACTGAGTATTCCAAAGTGCACACGACAGTATCTCTTTTGCGTAGGCTGTACTTATAACTATCAAAGAAAAACACATAGCTTTCGTACGAGAAAAATGACGTTCGGTATCCATAGAAAATATCCTCGCTATTGTTTCAACGTGTACGGTTGGTCAGACCAAACTCTGGTCGTGCCATGCAACGTTCTCCGTGCTCGTTATATCGGTCAGACATTTATATTTACAATCGGTAAGGAACTCGCGCGAGTAGCAACCTGTATCTCGTATCGCCGTTGAATTCACGGTTGCTCTAAAGGCCAGACGTTAAGAGAATAAGTGAAAAGAGAAGAAGAAAAAGCACACACTCACACAAGAAAATACAGAAGAGGAACGGGAACGGGTGTAACGAGATGAAGAACGTTCGGACGTATCCATTTAATACTAAATTTGTATCGGCGTCGAGGGAGCCAGCATTATACACCTCCGTTCGGCTTGTTTCACGTTTCGAACGTTCCCTTGGAACGAACACGCGCGTCGAAATCCTCGCTGGCTTGTATTTCCATTATCCGCGGAGCAAGTTGCCTTCGGGAAGTTCGCGGTACGACAGCGGGACGTATATACCCCAACGTAGGTACGTGACAGAAAAAAGGAAGGTGCGGAGCGGCGAGAAGGAGAGTGAGAGGCGGGGGACAGAGACGGAGACACGTTCCCTGAATTACAACGCCGACGAGAATTGACGTTAACGAGGATTTCCGTGCGACAAGTACGCACTTATTTCAATGCGCGCGTAAAGCCGATGCAAAGGGACATTTTCGGTATCCCGGCGAAGACTTTATACGAGGCTACTACCGCTGCCTCGAAGCAACTCGTATTCCCTCGACTCGTGAATTCACCGCTCTCATTGTTCCCCGATCGTAATATTCGTCGGGTACAACGACAACGTTAATTCCTCAGACTGCGCCGATTTCACGAAACGTTGACGTGTTCTCCGAAAAAGGAGAGAATCTGATTTTTCGTTTTCTTCAATCTTTTCTTTCCTGAGATCTTTTGTGACGGTCTAGCAAGCAACGCGTAATATAAAACAGGAACAAAGAACGTCGGTTCTAATAGAATGAATATTTCTACATCATCAGGCATTTCAATTTATCCCGACGAGCTGGTTATATTTGTTTCAAGTTCGTAAATAAATCAGTGTACACGCGATGTAGCGGGACAGATTACTCGTCGATGGAAAAATTTGCGACAGTCGGATTCGTAGAAGCGCAAACTATTCGGACGCTCCTCTGTTTGCGCCGAAGATAAAACCGATTAACAAGGGGGCCGGTACCAATGTTGCTTTGTCTCTAGTACGCGGCATAGTCGGCTAATACGATAACTGGAAAATGCAGGTGGCGTAAAAAGGGTATGTAAATGGCGTGGAATGTTTTGTCCACGGTTGGTTGTGTTTCGTTATCCTGCCGGTGAGACGCCACGCGAAACGATAGGGGCGCAGAGAAAGAGGCGGAGAATGCGTACGAATGCGGACCAAAGGGGGAACGCGAAGATAGAGGGACACGAGAAGAAGGAGAAGAAAGAGAAGAAGAAGGTAGAGCGCGGTTTGAATTACGACAGCGACGAGAAGTGACGTTAACGAGTATTTCCGTGCGCTTACGCGGCGCTCGCCGATGCTTACGATACATACGTAAGAGACTCGCGAACGTTCGCCAGCATCGGAATAAAAGTAATACTGGCTCGTCGAAAAGGCTCTCGTTACGTTTCGTGTCGCGCCTTGTTGCACCTGCGGAAATGCACCAATCAGACGAACGACGCTGGACAATGCACAGTCGTTATCCCGTCGCGGCGCCGCCGCCTCGAACGGAATAGAAACGACAGATTTTATCGGCTCTCTGCCACTTGTGATTCTCTGAAAGACACTTTCTCCTCTTTTCCCCTCTTTCTCTCTTTCTCTTTCACTCTATATCACTTTATCTCTATCTTTTCTTTTGCTTGTCCAGCCAGTAGCATGCTTATGCCTGGCCTACTGCACCGTACCTACGTTCACGATCGGTTCTTGAATCCTATGGGAATTCTCTTTCGATATTTGCGAACGAACGAACGAACCTGATTCTAATATCGCGGATTTAATTTCGCAAACAAGTCAGTTTTGCTAAGGTGTCGATAATTGAATTAGCTTTCATCGTCTCGGTAGCATTCACTGAGATCGTTTACATTTCTTTTTTTGTTTATTTCTTTTTCATTTTCTTCAATTAATTGGAAGCATCGATTCGCCTCGGTGACGTGGAAACACTCCCGCGATCTCTCGAATAGAACAGAATCATGGTAGTTTAAATGGTATTGAGCGCGATACTCTCGGCGATCGTGTCTTTTGAGTAGCCGTGAGAATCGTATTAACCGTGAGAAACGATTCTCTCGCGGATCGATGCTCGAAGGTATTTCGTGATTAACAAATTGTGTTTTGCGAGCGGTGACGGAAGACGGCGTAACGATTTCTAATAAGAATTAATAGCTCGCTAGTAAAGCCAGGCATTCCATGATTACGTGCCGTACGCGCCTGAATCGGTGTTTATTACAGGCGTTGAATTCGAAATCAATCTTCATTAATGAGACTTATAATTAGGTACAAGATATACCTAACGATCTATGAAGCTTGATACAGCGCACAGATGAGAGTGAAAGAGAGAGAGAGAGAGAGAGAGAGAGAGAGAGAGAGAGAGAGAGAGAGAGAGTGAGAAAGAGAGAGGGGAAAGAGAAAGAGACAGAAGGTGATACCAGGGATGCCTGGATCATTATTCTCTCGGTAAATTATTAATATCGGGGCACAAAAGAATTTTTTCTTTGTACGCGAGAAACAGGCGTCTATACATGGCTGCATGAACACACGGGCGCATCGATTTCGGTATTTCGAATTTACGTCCACGGCGATTATCGGTGCACAATGTTGGCGATTGTTATTATCAACTGACCGTTAAATACGCGACAAACACGTTACGCCGTAATGATTATGTCGAACGTATAATCGCGTCTACATGTACATGTATGTATATTACGTGTCTACATCTGTGTATACGTTTATTTATTTAATACGCGATATTGTCGGCAAATAAAATTACAATTATGATCATAAGGCGATGGAACGTAATTACGGTTATGACTACGATCGTTACCGATGAAATTACGCTTCGACTGTTTTCGATGCTTTGATTTAGAAGTTACATGTTTGATTACAATACGAAGGAAGTGCGGGGGAGTGTGAAGAAGCGTTGGAAGATCGATTCAACGAGAGACGACCGAGAAAAACGCGTCTCTCCGTTCAGGCATAGCAATTTTTTTATCCACTTAACTCGCACTCGATACTCTCCCGGGGGACCGTTAAGCTGTTTTACGAGAGTCCACGTAATTCCTTCATCGCCTACCTCTCTCTCTCTCTCTCTCTCTCTCTCTCTCTCTCTCTCTCTCTCTAATTCTTTCTTCCCTTCTCGTTGGTTTCGCTCTGCAAGCGGCGGCGAAGCGGCCCGCTCTAATTGACCGCGACAAATAAATCATAATGAGGCGGCTTCTTTCTCATTACTAGCGAGCGTCACGCTTTTACGCAATCTTCATCACCATTCACCGGGCAGCGGTGTTCCAGCAGCGTTCGAAAATAAATTCCCTCGGCCTCGATATAATCTGTTTACGGGGCACCGGTAATTACGCCTGCTTTGTGTTAAATAAGAACGATTATTCCGATGTAATTCATAACGCCTCTAATTAGACGCGACCTTCTTCGTGTCTAACTAACATTCTGAACCGTTAACGAATCGAACGATCGGTTCCGTCTACGGTCCTGTTCGATTACTCTTTCATCGGTTCCAGTTGCGTAATTTCGACACTATCGCAACTTCTTTTCTTTTCGTCACAATCTTACTCGTAAGATTCCGTTTCGGAAGTTCATCGATCCTTACGGTTCCTAATATTCTGCGTGTAGGAGCAGAACGCCCACGAACGTCAACGAATCGCGCTCCAGGCGAGCGAAGCAGTAAAACTGAGTATTTAAGTCTTCGACAGGGTCGATTCCCTCCCTTCGTTGCAATCTACCTACTCGATATCATTTTGTTTCTACCAAAGCCTTCTCTTTTACCTCCTTCCTCTTTTCTTTCTTTCTCTTTCTCTTTCTCTCTTTATCTCAACCCTTTCTTCTATCTTTCTTCGAGTTCTTCACGTTCCTCTCCCCCCCCCCCCCTTGGATTTCTCAGCACCCTTCAGCTCGCCACTTCTGCGCGCGGCTCCCTAATAAAGATCCATTTCTCAGCGTTACGACAGGCCGATAAGCAAGGCCACAATTTCAATTACGGCGTTAAGCCCGGCAAGATCGCCGGACCGTAAAAACTGCGAGACTATAACCGAGATACTAAGCAAGTAAAAATCGACGATACGTCCCGCGGGCTTCCCTCCCTCCCCCCTTCAGGTCTTCGTTTAACTATCTCGCTCTTTCTATACATCCTCATCTTGTTCTTTCTTCGTCCTCTTCGTTCTACCAACGTTCGTTGCGTCTCTTTTCCACCTGACTACACTGTTCAGCCGTGTCTTCGTCTCTCGACGGTGTTTTCCCTCTCATCGCGGCAGAGAGAGCGCAGAGAACCGAGGTTTGACTCGTTAATATATCAGATTATGCTGGAACAGCGAGTCTAATTTATACCACAGTAAACTGCAGGCTGCACCTCGGGCCTCTCCACCGCCTGCCATTTTTAATACGTCCTTAAAGCGTCGCATCTCTTAAAAGATTTCTCAACCTCCGTCCCCTTTTCTCTATTTTCTTTTCTCTTTCTCTTTTTCTACTATCTACTCGCGTATCATTCCCTTTTCTTGTTCTTTCTTGTCATATCCAGCTCTACCGGTGTCCCTGTTTCAACTCGAACACTGTTGTAATTTTCCTACGCTTCTTCTTCAACCCCTTTTGCCAACGACTCGTCGTGTGCACCTTTCTCAACGAAGAAAAGACAGACTGTTCTTCGTTTTTCCCTTTCGCGAAGCTCGACGTACGATTCGGAGGAACGTGTACGAAAAGGAGTGTGGCGGAACGAAGAAACTTTTCTTTTATTGTTAGATGCCGCTGCAGAATACACAAACGATAAGGGATTACGCTTTTTCCTCGATGCTTATTTATAGTTGGCGTCCTTCCTTCGTCGCCTTTTTCCACTGCCTTCTGTTCCACGACGGTTTTTCTTTGGCTGGCTGGCTGGAGAAACGGCACCTAGGTTGATAAGAAGTTTCAAGCGATAATGCCACGTACAGGCTGATCACGGACAGATCCACGATGGGGGGGTTGAATGTTTGGCGATAAATCTGCTCTTGAATTCGAGACCCAGAAATGCACGCCTGTAACTTGGTATATATCGCCGTCGTTTAATCCACTGCAACTCTGTCCCGTTTTAATGGAGTTTCTTGACGTTCTACGTTTCTGCTTTTCTATATATTAATACTCGTTATATTTCGCCTGTCTACGTCACGTAGAAATTTTTGCTTCACGGGACGTTACACGACCGCGGTGTTCTGCAAATGAAAAGGTCGAAATGAAAACGTAGAAACGAAGGTACGGAAGTTGGTTGCTTCAATTCTTTCGTTCCTCTTTTTCTTCCCTTTACACGATTTCCGAGTGAATATTCCGTCCTGAAGAAAATGAAACGTTCCGCGGAGGGAAAACTCTTGCTTCTGATTTATAAGCGCTGCCCACTGTACCAGACGTCAGGTAGTCATTAGTCGGATGAGTACGCTCAAACGAGAACAAAAACGCGTTTAAGCGTTTCGTAGCTTCGTAAAATGGATCGGTGCGGTTCGCGGAGGAAAATATCACGGGAAAATTGGGACATGATCTTTTCATAGGAATTGTATTTCACGAATTATGAGTATAGATTCGTCGTAATGCTACAGGCGCGTCTATAAATTGTACATAGAAAATTTTTCATTTTCCCGTTAATATACGCTCTGTGTTGCGCATTCCTCGAACTAATTTTGTCAATTTTCCGTTGAATTTTTTAAAAGTTTCTCCCTGGATTTCTCTACAGATCTTTTTGTAACATTGAACAGTGTTTCATAATTTCTCAATGGGGTTAAAATTTGACGATTGGAGTGGCCATTGCATTAATTTCAGCTCTCCATTTTGTTGCAACTGTTCCAGATAACTTTTACATATACTAGCAGAGTACTTGGGGTTATTATCGTGCACGAACACAAAATTATTGCCAATAATTCTCTTTCCCGATGGGATGGCGTGTGATTTCACGATATTTAAATAATGCTCCTTTCTCATTATCCCGTCGATATTTGTTAAATCTCCCACGTTATTTCCTACAAAATACTCTCAAATCATAATGGATCGTCAATACACCCTGACAGCAGTTTTTCGTGCCAAAAATTGGCGTTGAATCTCATTATAAATATTTCAGTTTTTTTTGTTGCATTAATTATAATAAAATACCAGTCGTATCGATAAAAATATATTCCTCAAAATATAATTGTCAACAATAGAACGGTTCATATTCGAAATAACTAACTCAATCTTTCATCTAAACTTGATTTATTGCAAAACAGTAAGGTGTCCCATAACTTATGGTGTACATTTAGATACACCGCTTGCCGTCTCCAATTAACGCGTAAATTGGTCTGGATAATTACGCAGATTAAGGAACGTTAATCTTGACAGTATGAAATCGACGATTCGCGCGAGCATTCGATTAGATGAATCTAGCGTGTCGAACACGTCGAGAAAATGGTGACGTTGAAAAATCCATCGAATATATTAACATATTCGTGAACTCGTTGAACATACTGCATTAGCCAATTTCACAGAGAAAGAAAAACGAGTGTTCCCGCGCTCTTTACGACACTGTTTTCTTCGTCGCGTTCCACACGTGATATACGGTTATTACCGGCGAAATAGAAGACAAATTTATGATGACACCGTTAATAGACATTTGAGAATAACCGCGGATGAAATATTAGCCGGGTGTCGAAGGAGTAGCGAACGGGCTACGAGAAAAATGAGGCGGAAGCGTATTTGAGTTGAATCGGCCACAGGAGGGCCCTAATTCATTTTTGATCGATCCAAGAGATAGCGTTGCTTTTTGAGAACGGCTCGCCTGCACGGCAGAATTCTAATAACAACGAATACGAGATGAAGAAGTCCCGGGATTCAACGTCAGATCGTTTCGTAGCTCGCGTGCTCCCTTCATGTTCGTGTCGCTAAAAACAGAAATCCTCTCGACATTTGTGTAATAAAATGCACCGTGCTGCCGAGAGAGATGTCGATCGGAACAAGAAAACGATGGAACTCGATAGCAGGGTAAAAAAGGCAGGATACGGTAATTGCAGCTTGTTTTCAATGGATTGATTCATCAACCGTGAAGAAACTAACGATCTGGATTATTTTCTTGATGATAAAAGAAAGAAGGAAAGGGATAATAAAGAATCTTCACAAAAGAAGTCGAACGCTGACGTCTTTATGAATTGTTAGAAAAATACGAGGCTGAAGATAAAATAAAGGGAAAAAGTGATTTCCAATCTATCTTCGAATCTTCCTGCTTTGATACGTTTATACATTACACTCGCGTTGAAAAGTGTTCGAACATTTATCGACTATGAAGCAAACATACAAGATTTTATTAGAAAATATCTGTACTAATGCCACTAAACTTTGTTAATAAAAATAAAATATTTTTAATTAAAGTGGTCTCTTTTAAAATAGTCACAGCACTGTTGATATTAATTTTTCTCTTCGTCTATCTGATACTTTTACTAGTATATGACATTAATTTTGGTGTAGAAATATTATTGAAATCATATCAACGTCAGTTTAATTTTTGTTTTTAGAAGTTAGAAGAATTAGTTTACTAAATAGGGTGTAAAAAAATCTTTGAAAAAATTACGATTGTACGGAATTTAAAGTTATTCGATTTTAAAGAGTGTACGAATATTAGTAAGAGTACCAGTGAACAGAAGTGTAAATGATTGGAGAAAATCGTACGGCAAGTAGTCACAGTTTGATTGGCTATCGAATTCGTATTATTTTTCGTCGAAAAATCACCTTGCTAGATAATCCTATGAAGAACGATACGATTGGTCAACCTATGGGAGATATTATACCCCGAATCGGAAAGAGATGCTGCTAGGGAGTTCTAATACGAGCACGGGAGACGAAGGAAACAAGGAAAGAGGATCCAGAAGAATCTCGATTTTCAGTAAAACGAGCTTAGCCCTTGATAGGATTGTACATCGTTTCCTATCGATCGTAACAAAGATATCGAGAATCTCTTAATCTCTTGTTACTTGCCACGTCGATCTCATTATTATTATCTCTGACTAGTGCGTGTCTCTTATTTTCGTCCAGCTTGTACGACGATTATTGCACGTACATTTTCCACGAAAACGTTGTTCAATAGGAAAGTGGCGGGAACGATTTCATTGTAGGGAACGTAATTACCACGGTAAACGCGAGAGACGAGGCGAGAGAAGGCAGCACGAAACGACGCGAGGTAACCGCGCACGTAAACGCAAAATAAGAACAGGTTTCTCTCAGCTCGCGGAGGTCTAAAAATTCCTAAACTTCCCTTACCTTTCCGTTCACCGCAGGCGGCACGGGACCAGAATGTACTGATGAACCAGTTCAAGAAAAGAACAGGCAAGCGGTGAGTGCGCGAACGAACCTGCAGTAATTTCTTAACGGTTCAAGAAATTATGCGCCTTAATTATGCAAGCTCGTGAAACACGCGAGAAGAGAAAGAAAGAAAGAAAGAAAGGAGAGTGAGAAAGAGAGTGTGAGAGAAAGGATGAGAAGTGACGAGGGGGGGAGAAAAACGGCGAAGGGAGAGCTGAATACGTTTGAGAAACATCGAGAAATGGTTAATTGCCCCGCTCTCCACCGTGTTTGATTATAATTCTTTCGTAGGCGTCGAAATTGATGGCATAGAATGGAAGGGGGGCTGCAAAGAAAACGCGTGGAAGATTAAGAAAGGTGGCAAGACGAGTCGGTAGAAAAGGGCAACGCGGAAAGTTGCTCTTCGCGAAAGCCACGGCACTTCTAACGCTTACGAATAATTATTAGCAATAATTTTTCATTACCAAGACATTGCGAGATAATTATAGGGCGAGGTGGTTTTTTTTGCGCGCGATGTACGCGCGTACGTACTCGTAATGAATAGTCGCTCGTTACCCGCTGCGCTCGCGGAGTTACCCTGAAATTACAATCTCGGCGAATGTGTTCGCAATGTTTCCCATGGAACATCTCTCCGACGCGGCGCAAGGATCTTCCTGTTGCACGGTGATCTTCATTTTTCCGCTAGATTTTCTCCTCTCCTTCTCTTTCCCTATATATACAACAGAGATTCCGGAAGTTTGGTCTTTTTGGTGCACAATAAAGTTCGACAGTTTCAGCTGGTTAATTCTCCTCCTCCTCTACCCTCTTCTACCGTTTATTATGCACCGTAAAAACGTGAAAAATTTTCTTTTCTTTTCTCTTCTTTTTTTTTCTCGAAAGACCGATTCATTCGTATCATAATAAACCTGCTAGCTGACCTCGTGATTCGATCAACGAAGAAAAAAGGAAAAAAGAGAGAGAAAGAGAAGGAATATGCATGTTTTTCATGGTACGATCTCTTTGTACACCGCTGAACTCGTTTGAAGAGTGAAATTAATGTAATTCAAACGGTTGAAATCTGATTGGCGTGGAAGGTACGTGGAAAAATTTAATATCAATTTTCTAGCCGTGATTCGCGCGCTTCAAAGGAGGCACGATTCAATTTCGAAAGGTTCCGTAAATTAAGAACCGGCGCGTGGCTCGCTCGATACGCAGAACGGAATGGGAAAAGTGTACACGAACGATACGTAACATTTTCCCATTTGCAATATTTCCCCGTGCAAATGGTGCACGATGGTACGAAGACGATGCGACTAGTACTAGGCTAGCCATCTTTTTAATTGCTTCGAGAAGGGTCGCGAAGAAAAAACTGCTTCCCAAAGTAAAGAAATCCGATCTCCTTTCTTTCACCTTCCTTGGAATTTAAAATTAACCCTTAATGTTTCGTTTATAAATTTCCTAACAATTCTAATCAAGTTCCAAAAAATTTTGATAGAACTTCGTCTTTTTTTTTTTACCTGTTTCTACACGAAAAATTTGCAAAACCGGTTGAGGGTTAATTTCCATCAGAAGATGTCTTCCATTTAAAATATCGTTCGTCGAGTATCGAAATAGAACCAACGTTTGCGACAAGTATAATATACAACACGTTACTCTCGTGACAGATTCACTAGGCAGCTTCATTACAGCAGCCGGCGGCGGAGAATTTTTGTAGTGGCACGATTCGCGTGCACCGTGTCGAGCGCTAACGGAAGCACCGTGGCACTCGTAAATAACAGTTTCACGAGCGTGTCACATAACGTCTTCTCGGTACATGGACTTCGTTCCAGCCTCGTTTTTGCGAGTAGAGAGAGCATGGCCAAGGGATGCCGCCCTCTCGTCCAGGCGCCAGGCGCCAGCCTCTCCTTACCAGTTAATAAACTAACGCGCGAGAAGAGAAAGAGAAAAGCGGTCCCCGTCGGTCTGAATGGAAAACTTGTATTAAAGTGTGCGTCTCGGGGTCGGACCTCGACGAACTTTCAAGCCCGGCCTGAACTTGGCTTCTCACTTTATGAAATACAACCCAATGTCCGCAGTGCCTCTTTGCTCGTGGAACTCGACTGCCTTGAGAGGGAAGAGGGACCGAGAGAATGCCACGAAGATGGAACGTTGCCGTTCTGGAGAACGAAGGACAGAAATATTGTCGAGAGGAGTAAGAGAGAAAGTAAAAGAGAGAGATAAAGAGGAAAACACGGGTCGAAATAGATAGAGGAGGCAAGTGCTTGCCGCACCCGTAGCTTTGAAATCATTTCGTGCTCAGACTTCGAGTAAACTATCTATCTTCGAGTAGTAAATCGACAAACCCTCCAGAATTCACCGCTCCTTCGACGTACATCCTCCAATGCCGCTCTCTTTTTACTTCCTTTACTCCGCTCTACCTTTCTCTTTCATTCTCTTTTCTCGTTCGGTGTCTCTCCGTTGAACCCTGAGTCGTCTCGAAACGCTCGGTTACTGCACAGCCCCCGAATGTCGCAAGCGAAGAAGGAAGGAAACTGTACGGACACACGCTCGAGTTACGTTGGAATTTTTCGAGAGAACTTGCCGGGTACATAGAAGTGGAAAACTCGAGGAATCGACGAGCCGGCACGGCCAAATAAAACTCGAGAGATTTTTCGACGATCGCATAATAATTTCTGTGGATGTTTCATACCGTTCTTCCCTGTGTCGACTTTTCTCGCTAGTTTCACGATTGTTTTCCCTTTCTTTAAACCGAACTCTATCGATTCTTCTTACCCCTGTCCTCTTCCATCCCTGAAGACTCTATACGAGTGTTCAATCCTCTGGATGAAATTTACCGCCGAACTTCTTATTCCCGTTGCCCCATTGGTAGACGGTGGTGGGAAACGTGGTAGAAAGGGTAGATGAGATCTTTCTTTTCGACGCGAATCGCACGGGGAAACTTTCATCGAACAGCGCGTCGTCTCGTGTTCGTTCGATGAAAACGACGAACGGACTCGTCGATCTCTTAACGCGAAATCTCAGCGTGAGCTTTTTGCACACGTGGCCTGTTCCATTGACGAAGGTAATAACCTTTTCAGATGTTAGATGGACAACGATATGTTATCGCCGCGGTATAGCCACCTATCGGGCACTGTCACTGGCCCCCGTGCCAGTAGGATATTGTTTTTAGGCTGCGGTTTTGCCCGGTGTACCCTCCTGGGAAATTGGACCTGGAGCGGGCACGCTGGCAGCTCGCTCGCCGCTCATTTATTACCGTTGCTTTACCTCTGGGTGGCCAAATTTACCAAACGCTGCGGTCCCGGCCTCCGAATGCCTCCCCATACAACGGCGCCCGGTTGAACGACGTCATTCGACGTTACACGGCTCAAAACCGAGCGACGAATTGGCACGTCGCCCGCGATCCCTGTCTATTAGTCAAAAAACGTTTCAAAAATTCCGGCTGTTCCCGCCTTCCACCTCGATCCACCTCCTACCAGTTTTACTCGCTTTTCAACTCGTGGACCTCTTGTAAATTTGATCGAGTATCGGTGTATTATTGGTATCCAGCCGACCGGGGATCGTTATAATTGGATAAAATAACTGTTCCACTATGAATCGATACGTGACGTGCATGTACACACGTATACCTTTGACGTTCGTTGAAAAAAAAAAAAAAAAAGAAAACAAAAAATGATGTTAATACAGGTACACAGGTACACGCACGTACCACACACTCATATGCATAGTTCGTGTGGAACACTTCATTTCAATTTATCAGGGTTATACATCCGATTCGATCGAACCTGATCACACGGTCTATTAGTCGAGTTGCGTTGAAAAAAATCTAGGAAAAAATACCGTTAGCCTGTACGCAACGCTTCGTTTTTTCTTCTTCAATAGGATTTGATCGAATAACGGGCACGTTCTATCGATCTGGATGTTGTTCTAATTGGAACAAAATCGAATACGTGTACGCGCTTCTTGCGGTGGTAAAAGTGGTGGAAAAGGAGGTGTATCGCGGAACTATTCGAAGAAATATGCGTTCCGATGAATAAAACCAGAAATCGAATGGATCGTGAATCAGGTGTGGTTTCCGGAGCGACAGGTTAGTTCGAAGATTCTTTCGAGGAACTTCAATTCGAATCATCCGGAAATTAGTAGTAATAAATTCTAGACGAGGGTCGGAGAGATTACGCGTGCTTCGCCGGATGATTCACACCGGTGACGATTCGCGAGATAAGAATCATCGTTGTTCAAATTTCTACAGAGAGAAATTAACATATCAAAGGAACGTGTCCGGTTCATCCTGTCTCTACCATCCTAGGAGTATCACATCTCGCTTAACCGTACTGCGTATTCATACACGGCTATTATACGGTTATGCGGTTTACGTTGTGTCGCCTAGTTGAAAATGAAAAAACAAACTGAAAAAACAGTGGGGAAAAAAAAATGAAAAAATTCGGAAAACAAAAAAAGCGATAAAAGTTGGCGTCGGTGCTCGTGTCGTAGCAGCACTTTCCCTCTCGAAATCCCATCCATTTCGTCGGCGAATCGACTGCAGATCCGGTCAAACTCTCTGGTCGCAGCGTTTTCGAGTGTCCAGTCCAGATCGTACGTACGTGTGTATTAGTGTGCGGTCGCACACCAAACAATCCTGCACGCGGCGGTATTGCAGCACGTTGTGTTTTCGGTGCTTGTTTTTGCAAATTCCGCATTCCACCGATACCGAATCCGATCAAACGCGCGTGACAAAACGCTGGGTATATCGGAGGAAAAAGCGCTCGGCTGGATCTTGTCGACGATCGGGGCTCGGTGACAAATAATCGGTCGACAGCGACGATAATCGGCTGAGAGAGTGAAGGGGAGGAGGGGGTGGTATGGGGAGAAGGAGGGCCCACTACGGCTGTATAACGCTGTAATAGCCGCGGCGAGCACTCGACCGAGAAGAGAGTGCCTCTGTAATTTGCGCTGTAATTAGCTACACGATTCTGGGAATTAATTGAACCGAGTGTTGTCACGGGAAGTATTTATATTAATAGCGTGTACCGGCGTAACAACAACGGCTGAACGGCGACGAAAAGTATTTATCTCGAGCTGACGATTATGCCACGGTTTATTTATCGGGCGAATAATTGAAACGGTCGAGTGCGCGAAAGCGCACGTAGGAAAAATGAAAAGTTTCACTGTGACTGTACTGTGTGTGAGAAAAAGAGAGAGAAAGAGAGAGAGAGAGAGAGAGAGAGAGAAAAAAGGGGACCAGGTAACACGGTTCTCGCGCTCGCGTCTACACGATCGTGTCGATAATTCAATTCGGTAATAAATAACCGGTCCACCAGCGATGATAATCAATGGCCGATATAGAGCAACGCCAGCGCAACGGACCGAGGAGAGACTCTGTAATTTGTGTAGTAATTAGTCCATTCTAGATATTAATTGGACCGAGTATTGTCACAGGAAGAATTTATAGTGACCACCGGTTATGTCGTATCGACGCGATAATAGCGATAACACGTTGTTTTAAAGCCACGAGATCGTTCACAGGGAAACGTTCCTCTAAAACTGGGCTACCGGTTTGAAAATTCAACGAAGTGCCTGATAATTTGCTGAAATTCATGAAGCACTCAGCATATCATCGAGTACGCCACGGATGGTTTCGTTGTATCGTTTTCGAAATCCACTGGAATGAGATGCATTCTATCACGATCTAGAGCTGTTTCAGAGGGCAACGGTGGAGAGGATCAGAAGGTGGGAGGAAGGGAAACAGCGGAAGGCGGACGTGCTTCTCGTCGCAAAGAATTCGCTTTTACGAGATTCCTTGAGAAAGTCCTGAAATCGCGCGAAATGAGCGGTGAGCGCGCATCGGCTGCACCCGGAATCTTGTAGATGCATATCAATGCAGCTTGGAATTTTCATTACGGAACGAGTGATCGGCCGCAATCGGTTGCCGGTACCTCGTTCCAACCCAGGAGGAACAGGAAACAGGCTGGATTTCCGCGTCATTCCCCTCTCGCCGTATAGTTCTCTGCCGGTCTCTCGTCGTATCGGGATTACGCGTAGATAATAATCGATCGGAAATCACGGCTTCGGTCGGTGTACACGTGCATAATCGGCGAAGCTAATAACCAAGCCTTGCTGTGATAACTGGAACGAAATTGTAATAATTCCGTGGAAATTAGCTGCGCGCGGGCTGCGTTTAAACTTTGCTACACAACGTTTATCTCGGAAGATAGGAAAATCTCACGCGGTGTAATGCCCGAAATTATTGGCGCGATCGTGTCTGCAAATTTCCAGTGGAGGACGGCCGGTGTTTGTACGGATTACAAATGTACCGGGTACCGCGATTCTGCCCCGGCCAGTTTGCCTCACCGAATACGCGAAATTCAAAATTCAACTTGGTTTCCACCTTCTTTTCCCCTCTTTGTACGTACACCGTGTGCAAGGACGCACAGAAAATTCGGACGTGGAAAATGTTTTTTTAAACGTTCCTTTCCGAGGGAACGAATTAGCTTGATTGGGGAGATTAATTCTACTTGCAGCCGCGTCCACGCGGCTAAAAGTTTCGCTCGGAACCCTTTCAGTTTCCTCTTTTGCCGGCCGGAATTTTAAAACGATGCACGCGAGCACCGGCCACAACTTTTTTTCAAAGTGGTGACTGTTCGTTGAGGTCATTTTTCATGTAAATCTTCGTCCATTTTATCCACCAAATATTTCTCTATTTATTCCGCGGATTAAGCAGTATTTGTAATTAGATGGCAAACATCGGTAATGCAGATTACTCTTGGCAAAACAAATTAAAAGTCACGATAAGTAAGCAAAGATCCATATTGAAAACGATCTCCTTTTCAATGTATATATCTTTCACGCTAAATGTCCCAACAAATACTGATACGACGCCGTTTAACGTGGAACCACGATGAAATATCGAATGAAAATATTTGCTTTGCAACTGACCAACTGCGTGCAGTCCAATGGGTCAGAGATTCCCTCGCGTAAGCAAAGGACTCTATCTGTCGGATGATAGCCAGCTTGATAGTCGTTTTTGTCGTATTGGTGCGTAGCCAGCGGTGTCAGCGTAATCGTCAGGTCTCTTGATCCACACTATTATCATGTCGCTGATACTTGCATAAGCAAATCTTCATGCAGAATTTCTAGCAGACGAACGAAATAACATACTGGCAGAACATCGGATACCGATATAAAGACGACGTTGAAACTTTGACCAGAGTTCTTGGCAACTGACCGATTCGCTTTAAACTCCTTCTCATTCCATCGTGTCCATCTCGAGAGTTTTGCAAGATTTCTCTCTTCGACCGGATGCAATTTACGAAGAAGAAGAAAGAGAAAAAGAGAGAAAGAGAGGAGAAGATACATTTCCCACTTGAACTCGCTATCGAACACGATGTTACGAGAATTTATAGGCGGTGGCTGTTCCCTCGAATATTAGAGGTAGGCAGAAAAAGCTGTCGACAGCGTGGATAGCTCAATTGGTTAGAGCAGTCGTCCGGCAAACGAAGGATCCGGTTTCGACTTGCGGTCTAGCGATCGGACGATCCTTTTCCTCTATACAATCCTCAGAAGTTAGATTGGTTACTTGTATCTTTCTATTTCGTTTTCACGTTATACAGGGAGAGTTCCTAGTACGGTATGTAGACAAGATTGATTGCATTTGTCGGATTGTCTGAGTTATTGAATGAGCTCGGAGGAATCAATTGGTCAACATGTCGATAGGGTCTGTTTAACACATTCACCGCCAGGCGTGTTTCACTTGACCTCCTGTCCACGTCAACTGCATTCTCGTATTTTACTAACGTATATCTAGTCCTATATGAAACTTCAACGAATGTTTCTTTGCTTGATAATTCTGTTTACTACGATCTAGTAATACCATTAAACACGGTACATCCTTAGACAAGTGAATCAGTCGCGAAACAACTATCCAAGAAAAAAAAGACAAGTTTGAAATTTAAACCAGTCTTCTTATTCATTCTGTCTCAATCAAGAACATCGCGAACCTGTCGACACCTTCGAAGACAGACGTGACGTGACAATTTAATCTATCAAAAGTGTCCTTCAAAAAGTTCCCCCGAAAATTTCAACGAAAAATTAATTCACAAGCAACCAGTTGAAACGTTGAGTAAAAAAATAAAGAGAGAAGAGAACGAGACGAGAAGAGGTTCCGAGTAATTGAATCCACGATCGAAATAGCAGTTTTCGTGGCGACTGAAATCCATGCTGTATGCAGAAGCGGTTCGCGAGGTGGGCTGCACCTGTCCCTTTTGACAGGCCAACGATATCGACGACGATAGAGCAACGCGTCGAAGTTGCCGGGAGAAATGCGAAATACGTACGGTGTGTGTGTCCACGATTGACGATATCTTCCTGGGCAGAACCTCGTACGAGCGTATGCTCCACCGTGGTTTTAACGTATGAGAACGGACACGCATCTATACGCGGAATCGTGTTCGTCGTGCAACGCTACCATGGTGGTACCAGATCGGAGCTTGGGGTACTTTTGCAGATGACGCGATAAAACCCTCGAAGTCATCAATACTTTTCAGTGCGACGATTTGAATGAAATATCGTCGTTGCAAGAGGAGCCCGCGACGATTCGTATTCGCGCCGCGCGATCCCATCCACCATACTGTATACGTTACGTATGTATGTATACACGTCCGGTACGTATAAGAGAGGAACGGAGGAACAAACGGGCGAACCAGTGGCGGAATGCAACTGAAGAAAAAGGAACGGAGGGCCGCGAGTTAATGACATTGTAATGAAAAAGATCGATTAGAGAGGAGTGGGTCTGGGTGTACAAGGAGGGTACGCTGGTATTCCGCTGCAGGGGCATTTTGAATTCATTTCTGGCTTGTGAAGCCAGACATTGGGACCACAGGCATGGACGTAGCAGAGGCTACCGACGATTTGCCTCAGCCAGAAATAACTAAATGCTCCGGATGATTGGTTTATACGGAGCTATGAGCTGTCGATTAGCAGGATTATTTAATCTCTATGAATACATCGATGCGTTATGATTATTCGGTGTGTTAATGCATCAACCTATAGCAAGATAAAGAGGTGGGGTTATGGATTCAGTTAGAGCGAGTTGACCAACGATTTCGTGTGCTGTTTTGCATCTTTGCAAATCGATTACCACCCGGTGTCTAGCACGAGTGATTAACTTTAGGTTTAATGAGTCGTCGGTTGTTATTTTACGGATTCGATAATCCGCGACAATGGTAATGAACCGATCGCACCTAATGTACCGGTGATCGAATCGAAACGTAATACACGATTGCCTGATTTGCTCCTGTAAATCCTGGAACTCGATCAAAGATACGAAATTAGCAAACTAGCATAATTTTCCTTTGTTTCCATCGTTGAAACGAGGAAATAATCATTTACGCGTTATCCAGCCTAATTTGATAACAAACGAATTCTATCTTACGTACTTCCAGCAACGTGTTCCTCGAAGAACCAGTTTCTACGATCTAAATGCGATCGTGTAATATCCGAACGAAGTAATTTGATTATGCGCCAACAGGTAGCGAAGTCGATTTCAGAAACGGAAAGGTATCGTAAAATCGATGCGTGTTGCACAACAATTTCGCGTACACGTACGCGTGCAAAACGCCTCCTTTACCTTAGCCCCACCCTGTACACCCTTCTCTATTAAATCGTCGAGTTACGAAACACATCGGTATTGCCTTGATGGAGCCATGTTTAATGAAGAAATTACCTTCGTATATAAATTAACCAGTCGACGTTAGCGCGCCAGTTTGCTCGAAGCGATCTCTCGAAGATTTCCGTAAAAACGAAAACTATCAGGCACCGTATCGTTCCGTGGCCACGCACGATAGCTTCATATCGACGCAATATTGCCGCAGTTACAACGATACGATAGGGGCCGCTGATCGTGTTCGGCCCTCGAAGTGGCTATGCAAATTAACATGAGTTCTATCGAACGAGATTGCCCCGAGAGAGAAAGAGGGGGCAGCAGATCGTGTATAGGTATGTGTGTGTGTATGAATGAGAACGAGAGAAAGCGAGAAAGGGTAGGGATAGTGTGGAAGAGAGGGAGCTAGAACGAAAAGAAGGGAAAGGGAACCAGTCGGAACGACAGAGGCGAACAGTGTAAAAAGAGAACTTCGTAAAACTTCGTTCTCGCTCGATTAACAAATGCGTCTCCCGCTTTTTTTCTCTCTTCTTCTTTTTCTTCTCCTTCTTCTTCTTCTTCTTCTTCTTCTTCTTTCCATCGGGCACGCGATATTTATGCTCGTGCAAAATAAGATATTAATAACGAGCGGTAGATCGAGCGTGGCGATACACGAGACCAGTGCACGCACCATACACGTAGAATCTTTTGGGTGCCCCGGTACACGTTTCCATCTTACATTTTCCTTCCTACCGATTTTTCATCCGAGCCGTTTCTACACGTCTGTCCTTTTTCCTTCGTTCACTGTGAAGTTCGAGTTACGAGCACGGAGAATTCCACTTTTTCCTCGATCAAAAGCGATTCTAACACGAGAGAGATTTAATGGCGAGGAGAATCTCTGACTGACAACCCTCCACCTTCCTCCTTGTTTGCGTTTCTCCTGTTTCGTTTGCACGGTTTTTATCATTCCCGATATCTTTCGTACCGAAGCATACATATTTCTTTCTTCGTTTTTCTTTCCTTTTTTATTCCTGTTTCTCTCTCTCTCTCTCTCTCTCTCTCGTCTCGTTATGAATTTTTATACGGGCGTGGCGAATCTGAATTATAATTGGCCTCTACCTCCCGTTTCATTCGCGATATACCAGACGCGGGAATACACCGCGCAACGAAAGATCAGCCAGAAAGTGGAATTTTATGGTCACCCCCGAGGGAACCCAGTCGCAAATTACTTTTTCGCGTATCCACCAGTCGATCTTTCTCCGAAGAAGAAGCCACAATGCTGCCACCCTCTGCAACCCGTCGCCATGTTATTTCAACGAAAAGAACTTCGCCAATAATTCACCCTCTTTTCCCATATACGCCGTGTTCACGCATTAGACCGCTATCTAGCAACAAACCAATCGTCCGTGAGAGCAAATGTTGTGTACGCTGGTTCGTCGTTTTTTTCTCTCTCTATTTTCTACCAGTGAAATAGAACTGGCCATTTTTCAGTCTTCTTATTCACGAACGCGGAAAATGAAGCTCGTTTTCACGCTGCAGGGGAAAAAATATCGCCACCGCGGTATGTGAATCGCTTCGAACACGATGATTGGCTCGGACGATCGTTCACGAGCGATGGACAGTCGTTTGTTATTAGATATCTCCTGGTCGACGAAGGAAAGCGTATCATTCGAAAGTTGATCGTCGAGGAATGATCAAATATACGCGTGGCGAATAAAACGAGTCATCTCGTGAAAAAGATAAAAAAAAAAAAGAAAGAAAAAGAAGAGGAAAGAAAAACGAATTAAAGCAACGATCGGCTGAGCGCGAAAAGCTGTCTCGAAAGTTTATGGAGGGTATTATTTCACGCGATAAGTCACCACAATTGGATTGCTTGATTATGACCGGAAAGAAAATGTACGTTTCATTGTTCGCGAGTGGGAAGGGCGAGACCGGCGTCTCCGGGAAACACGATCCGATCGTTAGACCGTCGGTTTTATTATTGCATCGTTATAAGCTGACAATGGGTTCGGTTTCGAGACGAGACTGCCGTCGAAGAACTTCTTAACTAGCTGCTGCTGTGACGGCATCGCACAGTGTCGGAACTGGCTGTTCCTTCGTTTCCCTCCAAGTTCCTTTCCCCCCTTCAACTTTTCTTTCCTTCTTTCGCAGCTAAATTCTGACTGGTGGTACTATCTGCTAACGATCTCGTGTTACCACGAAGAGATCGAACAGGAGAATGACGGAAGAAAGCTGTTGTTTCTCCGATGATGAGCAATCGTGTTTTAAACCCTTCGCTACAGCAGAATTTAATACGTAACATGCGTGGCGAAATGTAGACGTTCAATTCTTAGCTGTAAACTTTGTCAAATTACTTTTAAAGGTTCAAAAAGAATTTAGAATCTTCTTAAAAAGTTCTTAGAATTTTCAAATTCGTAAAAGTTTAAAATTTGTACAATTGAAATGAAAGTGCGCAAAGGATGAAATTGAGGTTTAAATGAAATATTCCAATAAAGTTCTAAAGCGATAAAAAATGAACTGTTATGATTTGTAAATTTATCGAAATTCTATGAATGTTTGACTTTTCTTGACGCTTCTAACACATCTCCGAGATTAGATCTGTACAAATCACGTTACAACTTTTATATTGTAAGCTACAGGGACGGTAGAAGTATTCATAAATCATTATTCAATGAAGATGTAGGCTAAGATCAGACATGTATATACTTGTATTACAGATAATAACAGTGTAACAGTTATCTAAGCTGATTTATGACAGAGATTCAGTCATAAAGTCACTCTAAACAAATTGATTACGTTGCACCTGAATATACAATACAGTATTGAAAAAGATCCAATTTTCCATGGAAATAGAGGTTCATCGATTATGTATACACACGCTTTTGACGGACGTATCTCTTTAATTAAATCAAATTAGTCATATCAACGTGTGTTCGATGTGTATCGTTATGTTGAACCACAATATGGATCTTTTCCACATTAGCGACTCAATTGAACGTGCAACTCTCGATGAAAGGCACGTCGAAACAACGTTCGTTGAATACCGTGTCTCAAAATCACGGAATAAATTGCACTGTTATACTTCGCGTCCGGTGAATGGCCGTGGAAATTGTATTTAATTCCTCGTGTTATCGAAATCAGAAACATCGATGGCAACTGTACACAGTGAGAGTACTCTACGACAAAAGGCTCTTTCGTGTTTCGAAAATTCCCAGGGAAACCCGTGGACAAGGTAGAACGAAGAGGATTTGCCACCTTCTTTGCGAGTTAGAACGATTAAAGTCGACGCGAAAATCCTATTTATACCTGCTCGTTTGTTTCGCTCCCCTATTCGAAAGGATTAAAGGCGGGACAAACAAGCGATTCTTCGCCGCTTTCTCTGCAAATCAGCTTTCGCGGCGGGTGGAGGAAACGCGAGTGGAAAGGTCACTTCGGCGTCGCGTCAAGTTAACCCTTAATCGGCTGTGTAAATTTTGCCTGCACAAACGCGTATGTATCGTACATGAAACTAGTATTTTCAAGAATAGATAGAAAACAGATTTCTTGAAAGTCGATATAAATTGAATCATTTATTCTTTCCTTCATCCAATTAGACAGGATTTTATGAGAAATTTGCAACAGTTTTCATTAGCAATACGATTATTTATACATTTTTGATAAATACAAAATATTTTCGTCTGTTGAATCCCTTTGCATATTAATAAAGCTGATATTTTGTAAATTTTGATATTTTAACTTTTCATTTATTTTTGCATGATACACTGTGTATGCGTTTTTGGTGGGAATGGGAAAAGTCGATCGAACGAACCGTTTTCACGGAATAATGTACAAAAAAGAAAGCAAACCCTCTCCTTTCGTGTTTCATTACACGAGATTAGGGATGATTCAGTGAAACACGTATAGCTGAATGAAAAGTTTGGTGGCGGGAGGGTGATTCGGTGGAGGGCTGCAGTCCGCTTTTCTAATGAGGTCGACACGAAATCCTCGCGTTAAGCGGAATGTTTGTTTTTAATTCATGACACAGCCATGGCGATTAGATGGTTATCATGTTTCAGTTGTTTCACGACAGATATACCACTGTCTGAGCTTCCTCTAACCCCCCCCCCCCCCCGTTTTTGTTACTGTGAACCTTATCGAATTTCCCGCGTTATGTTCGATATATCGCATTGCTGGGAGTGAAACGATGTTGGTGCAACCAAGGCATCGAGAAGAATTCAAAGAGGAATAAAGTGATACTTCATACGTAGAACCCACGCATAATATACAAGAGAAACTGGAATATTCGTCTTTCGAGCAGAACGATTGAAGTTTGAAATAAACGACGAAGGGGAAAGTTTCCCTTTACGACCCTCTGTGTTCCGGTTCCACGCCATATTTTTCGTAGAAGCGTGTAACAATCCTCTCCAACTGTATTCAACGTATTTTTGCACCGTAGAAAAATACCATTCTGCCATTTTCGTAGCTTAGCAGCAACGTTTCCCGAGATATTCCAGATTTCTTTTTTCCATGCTCAGTGTTCTGACTGCGATGCAACAGTTAACACTACACCGGGAGCTCCAATTCCACGCGTCTTTCGCCCGTTTCTCTCCCTAATGTGGGTGAAAACCGCGGTAGAAAAAGAATGTTCAATGGCGGGGAAGCACGTCGTGGAGCAAACTATCGTTTCTCATTGTCCAGTGTTCCCGTTTCTCTCTCTTTCTTGTCTATCTTTAATAGAGAGGATAAAAAACGGAACAGCATAGACGTATACACCGGCGAAATAATGGACGAATTGATCGAGAACGATGAGATCGACGGAAAATAAAATACCGATCGCCTGAGAGTCGTGGGCGATAAGATATATTTTCGAAGAGGAGGAAGAAGAAGAATGAAATGTACTTTTGCTCTTACGCCCGAGATCCTCGACTCTGTCCTTTCTTCGCTCGCTATACTTTTGCTACATTTCTCTTGTTGAAAAGTACACTAGAGGAGAGAAAGGAGAACGTGCTTCGTAGGAGGGTCAGACGGACGGAAAGATTTTCCAGAAAATAAACGGGAAACGAGATCGCGTATCAGAAAAATATTACGTATTACCGGGGGAGAGTTGTCGAAATATTCGAGAATACTTTCGAGAAGAGTTGGTATCAATCTTCAAATTACAACGGGACGAACACGTTCCCTTCTTTTTCGTCTCGATATTTGCGGCTGCCGTTAATAAAATGAACGATTATCGTTACGATATCATCGACGACGTATCGTTTCGTAATAACCACAAAAAGAGAAGCTCAAGGAACGGCTTCAAGTCGGTAGCCAATCGATACGATTGCAAACGATCTTCAGTCGACTTAAGGGATGAGAATATTCACCGTATCGAAAGAATAAATACACCGACAGTTCACGAAACGCTCGCAGATGAGGCTCGATACAATCGGTACCTCTATCTTGTTCTCTTTCTCGTGTGTGTGGTGCTCGAGCACGATATGAAAGGGGGCGAGAAGGGCGAGACTACGCGCTATGAGAGTTGCAGGGTATATAAAGAGGAACGCTCGAAGGAAAGGAGAACAAGAGGGAGAAAGAATACAAGAAAGAGAGAGAGAGAAAGAGGTACACGGAGCAGAGAGATATACGGCCTCATAATTCGCTTCTAAACATCGCTAATTGCAGCGCTGACCCTCTAAATCTTTCGGGATGCTATCTGCCTGCTCGAAAATACTCTCTCCCTTCTACTATAGTCTGGCCAGCCGCCTTCTGCTTTCTGCGTTACCTTCTAACCACCTTTGTTCCGACGAGACGAGGTGGCGCGATGTACCTCGCTTACACGCTCTCTATTAACCCCGCCACGGCTCATCCATTTCTCAGATCGATGCGAGATACTGCTCCAGGGCTTGGCGCTTTTCGGGCGCAGTCTCGAACGTACGAAGGAAAAGAAAAAGAAAAGAAAAGAAAGAGACGTGCAAGAGAATCGCCAGGAACGAAGAGCTGTTACCTTAACTGGGATGATCCGCGATGGACGCGTGTGTATCACGAGGCCAGCTTGAATAAAGTGCTCCCGTGCACGATAAACTCGAGAAACGATGGGAGAAAATTGGACGAAAATTGAAAATTGAGTCACGGAACGGTAGTCGCGTAGTTAAAAAGAGATAGGGATAGCTCGGTATATCGTGTAATTATTTTGAATCGAGCTATTAATTCCCCCATCCTGAACAGCCCCGGAGAAAATGCATTTTCAAAGAGTATTTTCATCCAAGGCTACATGTGCTCTATATGTTACAGTATTAATTAACGTGCATGTTGCGTTGAAACATTTTAAAAGGTATACGCGGCTATTGAGATAGCAGTGGAATCGTTAGATATCTCTTCGGTAGACCTCCACGAAATGAAACTAGTTCCAAGTATGTCGGAGACCGCGGTTCGAGAGGGTCGTTTGCTATCGCGTAACCGGTCGATTCGTTTTAAGGAAATCACGGAAAGTAAATGCAGAAGTTCATCAGCCACGTGGCGAAACTTGCGGGAAGAAGAAAGCTAACGGTTCTCTCCCCTCTGCCCGTGGTTCCTAGCACACCTTGAAACTTTTCCCGGGGACCAAGCAGAGGTGGATGGGGTTGATTGAAACAGGGTGAGAGGTATCTCGTTTGGTAATCTTGTCTTTTGTCACCGGCGGTCGACGAACGGCATCCCGGCCCTTCTTTCCTCCTCTAACCCCAGTGGTTGCTTAACTTCCAAAGGCAAACACGCTGTCGGGAGTCAAGCAGTTGCATTGTCAATGAATCTTCGCAGTTACCTTCCGCTCCGTTTCTTTGATTTCGCGCTGGGAAAACTGTTTTCCTTGTTACGAACAACGTTGCTTTGGAAAATCAAGTGTCCAAGCTGACGTTTGCCTTCGTCTTTGTTAATCAACAAATCCGTGGGATATTAAAATTGATCATTTTCTTTCTCCATAACGGTCTAACGATTTTGACATAGATCGAATGTGAACGTGTGAATATTTACTCGTTTATCAGTCACGTCGAAGAAACGAAAGCTTCGTTTCTTCAATGAAGAGAAACGATCGGCCAGGTATTACACCTCTGGCATTGTTTCGAAATCACGATGTTACCAGGAGAAACGGGGCTAAATTCAGTACAGCCCCGAAATCTGGCTGGTTATAAATCTTTATTAATATCATAGAAGCAACGGACGGTCTTTCCTCCGATTACACAAACCACCTCTAAATTCCTCGGTTTTCTGCCATCCCCGAAGACGCCGTTGAAAAGCCTGTGGAAAAGCTCGTGGCGGAGGGTTGGCTACGTCAGGGTAGCGCTTTTCAATTTACTTTACGAGACGAAGGGTCCTCGTTTCCGCGGAACGAAAGGGATTTCTTTGTTTTATCGAGTCGTAATGAAATGCGAGCCGGCGAATTTCTCTGATACAATACACACCCACGAGCTTCTTGCCCCTTTATCTTCCTCCTCGTGGTTCCGCTTGCCCTTTTTCTCCGTCGTTCCTGGTTAAATAGCACGCGTCCCCGGGATTCGACATGTCCTCTCCTCATCGTTCCCACTTCACGTCGGTGTAAATAATCGTTTCCTGCTTCCAGACTCCTTCGCAAACAGAAGCTAAACATTCTTGCCTCTCCGCCAGTCAAATATTTTAATTAAGTCACGTTCAGGGAAACAAATGTTTTGCTACGCCGCTAAGGGAACTCTTGTTCCTAGTATTGACATACACGAAGATGTATATACATATATGTATATTTCCTTTTTGAATCGATATTACAACTATGATGTGTACAATCTAACAAGTTTTGTACGATTCGTACAAATTTCCATCCCCCCATGGATGAACAACGTTCTATTTCGTGTTCTCCACTCTGAGCTACACGTCAGCTCGTAAACAAAGAACTTCTCGCTACGCGGTTGAAAGGAAACGAACCGATGTTTACCGAAAATTATTTCAGTTCTCAAACCCGACTCGCAGATAAACCACTCCAACTTTCAAACGAACGTCGTCCCATTGTCCCGCAAAAATACATTCTCTCGTACCAGGCTACTTCGTCGCTCGTTTACATTTCATCCACCGAATTCTGTCGATTCCCATGCAACGACGATCGATTATCCTTCCTGTACGATCGATAAAATGTAAACACTCGACGGTCAGACGTTTCGTTTATCTTCTACCCTGGGTATTTACTCGCGGCTCATTTCACCAAGGCTACCCATAAGGAAAGTGCCTTTAAGGAGAACGGGTCCTGTGCAGGAGGAGCCCAAGAACCAAAGGACGAACCGTCGGTGGATCGTGTTTGCCGAACTTATTTTGGTTAAGTCACGTCTTCAAAACAAACCCCATGACACAGTGTGTATAGGATCGTGGCAGGCGATAAGTCCAGTTTCGTGACGAATACCATTCCCTATATTGGAAAAGCCTCTGTTTAAAGGAAGGGGCAGCAGCAACAGCAGCCACTTGTGCACCCTCCAGTCGGAGCCGCGTTTTTCCTTTTAACGGGCATCGTCAACGTTCTGGAATGCGAGCGTAGACCTCCCGGAAGGCAAACCACCACGAACCGCGATCGTTTCCTCTTGGAAATATTGCGAGCAGTTTAACCCAGAATTGCCGCCCGCGCGAGACCGTTCGCGGCGCATTCAAAGCTTCCGCCATACGTACGGCACAGCCTGAGAGGCGGATCCGTCTAAATTAGCCGCTACTCGCGGCACAGATAAATATTTACCGAAACATCTGGCCAACCTCTCCGCTACTCGAGATCGGGATCTTTAAATTTCTAGGAAAGTTCGTCAACTTTGTTCTTTATTCTGCTCTGTCTTGATGGGAATCTTTCGAACGGATAAACAAATGTTAGTTGATAGTTCAAAGGATAAGAACAATGTACATAGATAAAATTGTATTAAGATAGTTTTCAGTAATGACAAAATTATGTTGTTTAGCTTTTTGAAGCTTTCAATAACAACGAGAACATTTTTTTCGCTGATTTTCTTTTCAGTAATTCCTAAAAATATTCAGACACCTTATAAGCTTGCCTTGAATTAAATTAAAGGATTGGGTTGATGCGCCCAAATTATGAAACGCCATTTATTATACCGTAATACAACTTAAATGCAAATATGTCCAATGGTTATGTTACTCAAACATTAAAACACTTAACATAAATCTTAAAAAACAGTTGTTTCAGCAATGCCCGAAATTTTTGTGAGCAACTGTATCTGAACATGAAATGTACTTGTTTCCTTAAAGTTTAATTGCATTTTCATTCATGATAGAAATATTCATTTTAATTTGATAAATTGCTTCACGATAATGAAAATCATAAAGAGCAGCGTTGAGTTTGACACTGTTAAGGTGGCGCAACCCTTTAATCCGATGATGAATCGCAGCGGTAAAAACAATTCGAATCCTCTGTTTATTGTTAACAATCCTCGAGATCCCATTAGACTCGTAATAAGTCTCTTCATTTGCATGTAACGAGACTTGAAATCGCGACGCGGTAATCTTTCCAACGTTAAACAATAGAACACTGGCCGGCTGGTGGTGGTGGTGCGCGAAGGGCGGCAAAAATGATTCATGCTCCGTATTACCCGGTGCCGGAGGTTTAACATTTATCACCGAGCCGCGTCAAGAAGCAAGCTGCCCTTTGAAAGAATCGCCGCGGGCCGACGAGCTGTCGCTAAGGAGATGCCCGGTGTCCCGACTTAATTTAAATGACCTTCATTAATCAAATTATTTCTACGCCACGTGGTGGGGTATAATATTTTCCACTACTTCCACAACGAAGAAGCCACGAGTTCTATTCATCCGACCATCCCCTTTGATTTCCGGTGATTACGAATCTCGCGACACGAGAAAATTTACTACCGTTTCAACCTCTTAGACAAAGAAGCTCTTCAAATCTGCACAGAATTTTCGATTTTCAAGGGCCATAGCGTCACTGACTAGCCGCTTTAACACTAGATTTACGGGCTTTTCTTGTGTGAACCAGAAACTGAATCTTTCCTTCCAGAAATCGATTTGTTAGAGACAACATAACTGTATATTACTAACATATTTACAAATTCGGATATATTTTCGTATCATTCCATAAATAAAAGTAAGAAAAAGTTGCTAGGAAATAATAACAATCGTTTTTGTAATTTCTCTCGTGAAATCTCAAATCCGTCAAATTGACGTGTCTCGTAAATCTAGTGTTAACAGGTCTCTGCTGTCACAGACGCAGCACATGCGGTCGGCGGATTAAGTTCCTTTTTATAATGATGTCTATAGTTCGTCACCATAAATTTATGAGACTGTGAATCGATGGCATGCGAATTTTCGATTTTCGGGTGGAAACCACACCACAGTAAACTTTCTTCTGTTTTCGCAAAAATTTTCCGCTGCACTTCTAAATCCCTTCACAACTCCCTTATAATTACTGTAATCTCCTTTAAATCGATTCTCGATAGTTCTGAATGCTATCGTAAAGTAACTACGCAACTTATCTAAAGCATTCACATTCTACAATAGAAGAAGTTATCGCCGTGAGTGTATAGCGAGCATGAGCGACGTTTCTCGGTTAGGTAGTAGAATTCTGAGGCATTTTTACGCGTGTGCACGCAGGTACACGTAAGCGGGTCGGTTAAAGGGGTGAGCGTGGCGACGCGCGGTGGTCGCACAGCCAGCTGGAAATATCATTGTACGATTAGGGGCGCGTCGCGTTCCACCGCGGAAGAGACGTGCGACGTGGCTTTAACTCGGCGTCACGGCACGGGTATGGGAATGGGAAACGTTATTTCTCATGTTTTCGCGATACGTTAACAGAAAACACGAGAGTTTCTAGTACGTACATATTATCGCGGGGAGATTTACCCGCGGCGACCGCACGCGGGGAACGAGGGGTTGCCCTGGAATCTAATTGTTCGGATACACGCATTTCACCGAGCGCCACACGGACACACGTGCCGTTTCGCTTTTCGCATCGCGTATACGCATACAAACGCGCTATGCCAAATTTTAAGCCCTCTACATACCGGGCTTTGCTGGATTTAATGAATTATTAATTAATCGGTCGAACGAGTGAATTTCAGTAGTAATTCCGAGGTCACTTCGAAGCACGCGAATTATCGTACCTCGTATTATATATAACGTTACTTAATTGTTCCTTCTAACCCTTAAATTAAAAAAGAAGAGAAAAAAAAAAGAAGTTTAACACGAAGTGTAACACGATTAGATCTGTTGAAGCGATCTGTCGACGATATCGTATCCGAGAGTAGAACTTGCGACTAGTGGTACGAGAACTCGTGTTTCGCATAATTCTTTATTAATAGACCGTTTCGTCGAGCAAACGCCTGGACGATTGCGTCACGAAAGCAGAACGATACCTCGGTTCTATGGTTCAGCTAATTAGCTACTCACGCAAAACAGCGAATTACGATAACAGCCGCGAGGCAGTATGAAATTTCGATTATGCTCCCAGAGAAAGTTAATCCGTTTGGTTGAGACGCGTGTCTCGGTGTGTAGCCACCTTAACGACGGTGAGAGCGCACAGGTAGCGGTATGTACCGTACGTGCACGAGCACATACACTAGGGACACACGCTCATTATTCTGTACACGGGGTTTCGATCAAGCGCCACGAGCCACCGGGATTGTTTTAATGAAACCATTTCCTCCTCCCTTGTTCCGTTCCCTCGGTTCAACCCGCCATCTTCCACGCTTTCCTTCCGTCGTCGTCCAACGATTCCTTTTTGCTCCCCTTAACCGTTCGATGTTTTCCGCTCGCTTCGTGCATCGATGATGCAAAGGGAAGAAGAATGGTCGATTGATGGAAGAGATAATGGAGCTGCCAAGACGCAAAGACTGTCACGTCCGCGGGAAACGGCGTACGACGTCGGTCCGCGGTGTTCTCGATTGAAACTCGCTCGATAAAAAGCTGGAACACTTTATTACGCTTGTAACTAATTCCAGGATCGAAGAAACGAACACAAGGTTTTATCTATGGTTCGTTATATTTTTCTTGGTTAATATCTCTCCTTCAGAACGGAATTCTTTCGAAAACCGAGCACGCAAATGCGCTCTGTTAAGTTGATGCTCTCGACACCGTGGATCATGTTCAAACGTTAAATGTCATCGTGTCTGCGGACGGTAAAATGACGTGTGCTCTGCAATACGCAAGCGGTATGCCAATGTCAATGCGCTCTGAATAGTTGAGAGTCAGATATAGAACGCGGTCTGAAACGAGTTTACGAGAAATATTCTTGGTCTATTTTCGTCGATTTCCGCATACTTCTCGTCGAAATACCACAGCAATATACCGGCTGCGAAAAACTATGCACATTTCCATCGTTTGAAATCTATGTGACGCAGGGAACACGCGGAAAAGTCTCCTCCTTTTTTCTTCTTTTTCCTTTTTTTATTTTGTTCAAAACCATCGCTTCATTTTCACAGGCGGCGAATAATAAAAATGATAGACAGTGGTAGGTGTATGTGCGCGCGTGCGCTCGTGCGCTCGTGCGCATTACGCGGTGGTCTCGCGCTTCAAAAATAACGTATATATTAAAAAGATATATCGCCTGGGTGTCGTATGAAAAGAGAGTCGCCGGTAATCTTGACCGTTTTATTCCATGTGCAAAACTCGCGGTCGCCAGTGAGAGCGGCCGTTCCGCTCGAGGCAGTATTCCGTGAAAAATATTCCGCGAGCTTCAAACAGCACCGTGGAGCAGTGTAAAAGCTGACATAGAACAGCGAGCCGTCGCGCGGGATGCGTCGTTATTTCATAACGCGACTCGCGGACTCTCTCTTTCTCTCTCTCTGTACGGAGAAACGTAGCTCCGGTAAAAGGGAACGACACTTTCATATCTTTCCGCGCATTAATATCGCGTTACGACAAGGAGAACCGAAATCTAGGACACGACGTCGGCCAGCCACGAAGAGTAATGCGCTCAGACGCGAAATATTAATGCGGCCTCGGTTACCTTCGTGTCTTCCGTGGTCTCCGACTGTCTTGGAACTGTCCCTTTCGTTCAACCAATTCTCTCCGGTCTTTCGACACTTTGTCAATTCGACGATAATTCCACGGGGATAATCTTTGGTTATTGATCGAATTCTGTAGAGGATGAGCAAACGAATCGAAGACTCGAATGAAAATTAACAGAGTAATGCTATATTCGAAAGTACTTGTACGATCTTCAGCCAATTAATGAATGTTTAATCGCAATTACAAGCCTAAAAGAAGGAATATCGTAGCGATTATCCTCGAGACAGACCGTGACCTCCTCGGTTTGTACTATACCGCAGACATCGTCGCGCTTCTGTCTAGCGACTAAAATGACCGAGAACCGGAGAGACAACGACTCGAATAGAGGAAAAAAGAGAAAGACAGAGAGAAAGAGAGAGACAAAGAGGAACAGGTAGAGAGACTAGTCGAGTCTTATTTGCACAGCATGTATATTTAATTTATCTTGCATATACATGTCCCGGCTGGCGACGTTTTTTCCTCGCTGGCTGGCCGCGAACGACGAGCACCGCGCGGAACACCAGCCAGCCAGCCGTGGCGCGCTAAACTTTTAGGGATTGCGCGGTCGCGCGTTCGTCGGAATATATTTGCATGCTCCAGTTTTTCCGCGTTTTTATTTACCCTGCAGTCGGGAATTTGTGGTTCCCCGAGTGGCGCGCAGCCCTCTTCTTTACTCCACTTCCTTTCTCCTCGTGAATTCGAAGCCTGCTCGTGTTCCCCCTCCCCAACGATTCGCGAAACTTCCGCGAAAAACGTCGAAACCTTTGTTACGAACCAGACAAGGTATAACACCTCCAATTGTATTTGTCTCAAATTAGTCGAAAAGCAATTATGAAGTATGAATCACCGTAAATTCGTGCATAAAGTTATCGTGTACCTTTCAGTCGTGTTTACTCGAATAATAAAAGTGTGACACGTTCGTTAGTTACTCCATAATTTTAGGTTTTTGTATTAGAATGTAATATCTTTTTTGTGATTGACCCTTTAATTAGTGGCCACTCGAAAGCAAAGTGGTCGCTGTGTGTGGTCTAGTTACAACATTAATGTTCATCATTTACGAAACCTGTTCACGAGTTAAGATACGTTTGTGCACGATGTTGGCTTAATTACCTTCTTGCTCAATAGTTTCTATTTTGTATTCGTAAAATAAATATATAAACGTAAGGGTAATTAGAAGCGTCGATAATACCCAGCGGAAGCACCTGTAGACGCCGATAGTATAGTCGGTGGAAGCGATATAGCGAGGAAATGAATGAAACTATTAAGCCGTAAATTTCTGCTTACATTGTTTTATTAAAACTGTACAGTATTAAACTTTCGTTACCTCTCACTCAATAGCAATTGATAACTTAAAATTAACCTGCAGCTATTGACAATTAAGACGCAAACAAGTTTTTTAAGTGGAAAGAACCAATTTTCGAGCTCTTTATCTCCCCCAGACTGTTCTTTATTTATCCGTATTAAATTTACGTTGACCAATTTTACGACTTTACCATATCGATTCTATTCACTATACATTATACGCGAAAATAGTCGAAGGGTTCATTTTCTTACCCTACCTGCATTCTTATTACATAATAGACGCATATAGAAAGAAAGAAAAAATGTTGGGAGTTAGTAAATTCCTCGTTGTCTAATAACCTGGCGAACTCGTGCCCGTGGAACGTGTTCACGCGAGAACTGGAACGCGGCGAGAGTAGAAGAAGAAAGCTCGCATTGTAGCTCGAAGATTCGAGAGAGTGTTTTCCTCGTGTAAGAGCGTTGCGTCAGAAAGCGGCGATCCCAGCTTATGAACAACGATTACCGAGCGTGAAGTTCGAGCAGCGTGTGTCGGTCGGCGCTGATAAGGCCGATAGACCGGCCGGATTTACATGGCGAAACAAGAAAAGCGAAGTAGGGTGGCGGCCGCGATACCGCGCGATATTTATGGCCGTCGAGAGCGCCGCTGTTGAATTAACGGCTGGTCGATACTTCATCAACGTTAATGTATTAATTGCGCGTTTAATTGCCGTGCACTTTGATCGAACGGCTACGTTCCTATACCATACGGAGTAAATCGAGCAGAAATCGCGCTCGTTTACGGCCAGGAAGGAGCACGGCCGAGCTATTTGCACCGCGACTTTTTTGGTCGTGCACGCGCAGCGTGATGCAACCAGCGGCGGCGTTCCGTGTTCGTTTGCCGCTGCTTTTGTCGAGGCTTTGTATCGTGAGACTTGCCCTCGAGTGCCAGTGCATTCAGCGATTTTAGGAATTGGAACGTACCAACGATGGAAGTTAGCGAAGGGAAACGTAGAACGTTTCCAATGAACGAACTTTTTTAACTAAGATTTCTTGTTTTTTCTTTTTTTTTTTCTTTTTCTTTCGCATTCGCTATCGATATATGGTTCTATCTTTCTGATGCAAGGGATATCTTATCTCCTACGTCAAACAGCTAGTTTGTTGTTAGAAAAAAAAAAAAAAAGAAATGTGAAAAAAAGAAACACGTGGAACTAGTTCCAGGAATGGTATAGTTCCCCCGATACGTCGTTTATGTGCACAGTGAATCAAGTATCTGATAATGGAAATTCAACATCTGCGATACCCGGCAAACTTGTCCATCCTCCACACGAATTTTCGCAACAGTTTCGCAACACACGATCGTAGAAACAGCAGGTAGCTAATCTTGCAAGAAAACTGAAGATACTCGGTGCATTCCACTTGTTCCACCTTGAACTGCGGATTTCACAGCTACCGCCAATCTCACTTCCTAGAATTATCCGGTACGCCGCGTTTATGTAAACGTATGCCACGAACTCCACGGCGTCGAGGCAATAATCACCCTAACAGCCGTCTTAAACGGCGTACACGCGTTTCACCGGTGGCAGAGGTCTTCCATTCGCGCTACTATTTCCGCTTGGAGACCCGTTACTCGCATGGCTATCGCTCCCCTTCGATGTATGTATCACGTCGGGTGAGACGAGCACGTCACGCTCACCAGTTGCGAATTTCCACCACGAAAATTCCACGCAGGAAAAAAGCTTCCGCGTTCCTTGGTCCACTACGTTCTCGCGTGTATTCAGTTAATGAAAACATTGTCCTCGCCGGAGTGTGTAGCGTCAGGGGTTGAATACAGGGTTGTCGCACACGATCTCGAACGCGTGACACACGGATGTACGCTCGAACACGCGGCCACTTGCTCTACGACGACGCCAATCCTCTCTCTATCGTCGTCGATCGGTCGCGTAGCGGATACACGCCGGACCGAAATTCGAACAAGGGCGGATGTGCGAGCTCGTCGCCGCTTGAACGCGTTGTTCGCCAACGCGAACTCGTTCCCGTGTTAACGCGTCGGCTGATTTCCAGGGAAAATAGTAGAGCGACCATATTTGTGAAATAACACGTCGTTAAATCATACTTACGATGTAATATATACACTCTTGTTCATAAGTATCGGGACACTTACGTATTTGTAAGTTTTGCATTCGATATCTTTCAAATTTCACTTTCTCCGTGAGATTTATTATCCAATCCTACAATCTTGATCTCATTCTGGGAGTTACATAAGCAAGAACGTAATACGATAAATTTATTTTCGGAAAAAGAATCTCAGGCAGTCCTCGAAAGACTGTCAATGCAGAAGATCAATACATCGAAAACTTGAGCAAACATAATAGGCGAATATCTGCATCAGAAACTGCAGTAGAAATTAATGTTTACAATTTTGAAAGCAAATTGACAGGAAATTCAGGTAGAAGTATTAAAAAGAAACTTATTGCAAAACTGCTGCAACTAATTCAAAAAGAGATATAAATATAAATTAAAAAAGCAATTAAAATATTTCTACATCATTTACTGATAAGAACTGTGTATATTATGCACTCTATTTCCTCTGTGATAATTGCATCTTCAATAAACATTACTTTCATTAAGATCGATTCGTGCTATTCTAGCATAAATGCACAACTTAATATAAATTTGATAGTTGTTCGGATATTTATGAACGGAGATGTACGCGCCACTAATGAAAAAGATTAGAACAGTGATAAATGTGTAATTAGGAGTAATTTACTTGGTGATTCAATTTGTTAATAGACATAAATGAACGTTGATGATAAATAGAGGTGGAGATTAATTTTCACGAACCTTGGCGCACCTGTCTTCGGTAGCTACGCCTCCTGACGACAAGTGACGCTGTTTCACGCGCGGCAGTGTCGTTCGAAACAGTGGGTTGAACTTTGAATAGAGAGGAAGTGACTCGATCCTGATCGACAACATTTGGGAGGAGTGCGGAATGAATTCATTGAAGAGACGGATTGATTGCGTTAGGATGTTACAGGGACCTCGCGTGTATTATTAATCCGACCCGGGACCTGGAAAAATATGATACACGGACCCTGGAGTGGGCTATAATTAGAAGATCAATGGGTTTTCCTCTTGGTACGGTCGACCTTCTGCCTGAGTGTGCTACGAATGGAATATGTGGGGAATAGCGTAGTTGAGGTTCGAAACTATAGGGGTGGAAGGATCCCTTGCTAATTAAATCTATTTTTTTTTTCAACATGCTACAATGGCAAATTAAAAAAAGAATATGAGTAAGTGGATCAGAACGTACTACACAGCAGGAACAGTAGAATGGAAAATATTTCCCGTATTGTTTCAAGATGAAAGTCCAACGATAATCACTTAATTGATATTACTCTGAGTCATTTTCTATAGAAACGCCAATTTTCAATGGGGGAAGTTAGCGCCACACAGACTACATTTCGATTGCCAACGGAGACAGAGAAATCGTGGAACTGATATACTCGAAGCGATACGGTGTAGATTTCTTCGAAGAGTTTCTGTAAGATAATTAGCGACCCTCAATCCAAAAAGACCACAACGTTACTGTAATACACTCGTTTATGGCGCTAATTTCTACAACCTGATAATTCATGAAAAATTTCCACCGTCAAACATGTAGTTCAATGTTTCACTTCTGCTGAAAGTCTTTGTATTTAAATCGTGCTCCCTATAAAGAGAGCACTTCAACGAGAACAATTCACATAACCATGAGGTATCGTTATTCGACTATTGTTCGAAACCAAGTAATTGACGCTTTGTCAAATATTTGGAAAGAAAAGAACAAGATTTTCCTGTCTACGCTAAATCAATAAACACCCATATCCGTGCACGGTGAAATCACCCGAAGGAAAAAAACCACAGATATCGTTTAAGAACGTGAAACATCATTGAGAAGATACATTAGTCACCTCAGGATATAGATATCACCAACGGTACACCATGTTATCGTTGAGTACACAACGAGAGTATACTAAAATAAATATCAAATATTCGTACCTACTCGTATTGCTCATCGTTCCGTAACTCTAAATCGAATCGTCTTTACATGAAATACCATTCAAGTGACCCATACGGGACTAATTTATCTCAAGAAATGTCCCAAGAGGGATAGCTCGAACAGCTGCGATTCCATGCTCTAACGAATACTTCATACTTCTGGGAGACTTCTATCGTTGACCAAGTTGCCCCACAGATCCCCGTTTTGCTATTACCTGGGGGATAGGATCGTGTTCTAACCGATAATTTCAGCATCGAGTTATCGCTCGTTATTAACCTGCGGTCAGGTCAACCGTGGTTTCTCTGATTCTCTTCGCGGCGTTACCTAACCGAACTCACGTTAATTACTCGAAGAGTAGAATGAAAAAGTGTGACAAAAGAAAAAAATGGAAAAAGAGGGGAGAAATAGATGTATCGGGATCCTTAGTAACGTTTACGTTACACGAGATCGACATGACGGGATTAACGGCACACTGGTTGGCCAATCGGCCACGTCGCGATATATTTCCCAGCGCGAATTATTGCTGGTGCCGAGTTGAAGCCGGAACCAGCCGTATCGTAACAGGTAACATCGTTGACCCGCGATTAGTAACGCCGGGCAAGAACGTACGGCCGATTCTAATCAGTCGTCACGCCTGTGCGTACGTAACGACGTCGTTATCGGCGTCTCCGTACAGTTTCGCGTTGTATCGCGTCTCTGCTCCCCTATGTCTCTTTCCGTTTCGCTCTCTGTACATTGGAAACTCTCTCTGTCTCTCTCTTTCTCTCTCTGTGGTAGTTCTCACTCGTACCGAGACAACCACAGCCTCTCTGTTACGCTTTTGACAATGATTACGGTCGTTTGTCGATGCGAGGATCGCTTCGTCATTCACAGGGCTTTCCTCGCGAACGATGCACACGTCACGCGTCCTTTCTTTGAACCACGATCGGAAGGATCGTTAATGTGACAATGGAGACTTTTCGAGAGGTTTGCCAATGGTGAGAATAATCCTCAGAGGAGATAGTTTGAACTTGTTTTTTCGCTACTCGCTTAAAGTGACAGTTAATTGAATTGGAATTACGACGTTCAGTTGAAGAGATTGGAGGAAATAGGTGTTGAATATATGTTGGCTAATATCGTATTTCAAGAACTAATCGACGCATTATGTCATTTATGCGTGATCTCACGTATGATCTCATTTCTTACAATTTCAATTACACCGGTGTCCGGATATATGCCCATCACTCGGGATTCGTCTCTTGTCACATTTATAGAGGTGGATTTTCGAGAATTAGCCGACGTTATCTGACTCTGGTTCACTTTACTGTGAGTGCGCTAAAGGAAAGAGTGAGAAGTAGGTAGGACGTGTGAGACAGAGTAGATGAAACGCAGTAATAGTACAGAATCCAGTCATTTCTTAGTCTTAATAGCTATTTCTGTAATTTAGCTGCTATTAAAAAAACTGTTTGAATAATGCAATCAATTAGCGACCTAGCTTAAGTACTACCGACATAAATTATTTAAAAAACGATTAGTTATTTTAAATTGTTTTTATCTTATTTCAATTAAAATGTATCCAATCCTATTAGCGACACGTGGAATTTTATCGTATATCGTGACATATTTTACGGTATCATTCTAATCTTTAATAATTTCACTGAAGCCATCCATAAAAAATATAAAAGAATTATATTTCTCTTATTCCGTTAATTCAATATCAGTTGAATTACGTCGGAACAGATCGTAGATAACGTCGAGGCCTGCCTCAAGCCAGAAATTCCAGGAATTGGTAGGGATAGCTCGTATTTAAATAAGCGGACAGATTCGCGGGCATATATTCAGATAACACTGTACTTTGTTTTACAATTATTAAATAAGAACGACGTGAAGATTTTTATCTTCGAAATCTACCTCTTATCTGTTTCTTACGTTACAACCCCTAAATTTTTTTTCATCCTGTACAATTTCATGCAATTGCACGATCATCAAAGTCGAAATCTTCACTCAAATTACACCGAAATCTTCATTCAAATTACCGCGTGCTACTTATCCGCCACTTATGTAGCGTGACCGGTGAACATGCTCAGAACACGATCGCTTAATTCCTTTCGACATTTGTTTCTCTCTTATCGATCGTTCCTTACCCCTCGCACGGTGCACGAAGAAATTATTGTGCGGTAGCTGAAGTGCAGCTGTTGAGTTTTCGAAAATTTTCGTGTTGAAACACGGACACCGGTTGAAGAGGGAGAATACGGCGGCTGGAAGAGCGCACATGGCTGGGTGTACCGATGCGGTGGCACGTGACCCGGCGACATAAAATTCCACCGTGGATTCGACGTAAATTTCCGAGGTGTTTCGCGTGTTTTCACGAGTATAGAGGCAACACCTCGACCGATCGTCCTCGTCGGACCACGTAAGTATACGCGGCGAGCCAACAGCGACGGTAAGAGCAAAGAGACATGAATATGTATGTCGAGCTCCGCTAGGCTAGGACGCTAAGATACGTCCGCTATCGCGTTTATTCATGCGACTTTTAATATTTAACCCATGGGGTTATCTACCCTGTCGCTTTTTCTTTCTTTTTCTTTTCTCTCTTTTTTTTTTTTTTTATCTAATACATGCGTCTTCTATCGGTTCGACGGCGTCTGTCTGCTACGTTGCGAAATCCAACAGCGAAATCATTCATATCGTAATATAAGCGAATGAAAAGAAAGAAGAAAGTATTACTAACCGGAAATCGATGACACGACGATAGCCAGTGGGTCAGCGATAATTCTAATGTAACAGAAAAGAGGACAGTTACGGTTATTTATGAAACGTTTGATTAGTCTAATGTCTACTTAGATGGTAGCAGAAATGAGAAATGGAAAATTGCTTCCGTTCGAAGTGGTTCTCTATAAATATACCAGTCCCATCTGCGACACGAAGTGTAAAAAAGGAGGAAATCACACGACTCTCGGGGCATTAGGAAACACAGCCCGCTTGTCTGTTCGCTGGCGCGGAAACTAGATGTGCCTGGATAGGATCGAAGGTAGAGGCGAAGCTTTAATAACGGGTTCTCGCGTGGAAGAAGAACACCGAAAAAGAATCGAGCGAGAAGACCGGGGACACGTTTCGATTATACAACGAGATACCCTTTGCACAGCTTGCTAACTGTCGCATGCGGGATTAGATCGATAAGATCCATGGGACGATTAGTTAATTAGACGAACGTCCAAGAGGATAGGTCTAGTCTAACTGTTCCTGGTCCCGCTTCAGGCTTCTTCGTATTAATTACACCGTATCCGTCGTTTCTTTCGACCATTTTTCCAGCTTGTCGAAAGCATGGCGGTGAACTGGTCGGCTCGTACATGTTGCTTCAAAGTCGTTGTGTTTTCCATGGGAATTTATATCGTACGATCCAGAGCGTTGATCTCGAAATACTGTGCCTGATCTCTTGTACACGAGTTGCATACCCGGAACCTGGAATTCTGTCATGGTCGATATTTGAACTGTTGAGATGTCAGCGATATACGATAAAAACGGTGAAGAGAGAAAAAAAAGGCAAACGTGATAAAAACGCCGAATTCGAATTTAGTACCAACAGTTAACAATTCTCAAAATCTCCACGTGTCGTCGATGTACCGGCGATATTATAATTTTAATCCACTTTTTATACCATCCTGGCTGGTCCTTTTTTGTAACCGCGTGTTTCAGTGACTGGCGCCAGTGAACCTACATACATACGCCGATGCACATCGACGTGTACACGCGTTTTCGTTCAAACAACCCGTCGGATTTTTCATTCATCGAACGTCAAATAATCCCCGGTAATATTACCTGCAAGTGTGCACGGGGGCTATTTGTGAACGTTTGTTATCTTCGTCGTCGGAATCGGATATTTTTCGCTCGTTCGCCGACCCCGTTGGCACCGCACCGTTTTTCGCGCATAAATTCCGCCCGAAGTAAATACAACGCCGGGCAATATCGCGCTGCCCTGAAATATAATAAAATCTGCCGGCACGACGCGGCCATCGAAACGCTAGTTTCGCGGGGAGGTAAGCTCAATCAATCGTATTAATTACTCGGCCGCTCGATTCCCGTATCCTCCCCTTTTTTTTCCGCCAATCTAGATCAACGTAGCTCGCAAACACCGGCCATGTAAACAAGCCTCGCCTAGTTAGAAGAGAGATAGGAAGTGATACGCGAGAGAGAAAGAGAGAGGAGGAGAAGGAGAAAAGAGAAGCGCGTTATCAGTTAACGAGCCGTTCCGGCGTTACCGTCCGTGGATGCGCCGGTGCATTTTTAAAAGAGGGCGATATTTTATTTTTGTTGTTAACCCTGGGACTTTTCTAAAGGATCCTCAGACCAGGGTCCTCGGCGCAACCCTCGTAATAACTTGCACGCGGTCTCTCCCCGGGCGAGAAAAACACGGCACCCTGGATTACGCTGTTCCCTGTGTATCTCGCGTTAGCACCCCGGCCTCGATTCTCCGACCGAGGACTCCGGAAAAAGCCTGGCGGAATTCAACGATGTAAAACATCTAGGCACGTATCATTTCCCTTTCAATCTGTTAATGAGCGCGGGATGATTCCGGCTGTTACCACTCCCCTACTCCGTACCCTGGCCCGCCGCATAGTGTGTGCCGTGTGTTTCACACTTTTAGCAACGAAAAGGGTCTCCAATTAGAAAACGAGGCGGTACACTCGTCGAATAAGTTACGCCAGTCACTTTTAATTGAATGCTGAATTCACACCCGGTTTATCGACTCGTGTTACTCGTTGCTCTCGTGGTACAGAGAAATTAAAAGAGGGAGAATCTCTGTGGTGTATAAAATGCTTTCCTGTTTCCTCATAGCGATACACCACCGATTATCTCGTCAATCGAGAAATATTCAAGCGACGATAACTCGAACGATGAAAAAGATCGAATGGTTCGGTCTCTATATATATTTTTTCTCCTTTTTTTATTTTTACTTTTTAACCTGGTTTCGAGCCAGGTCGTTGGCGTCACTAGAAGATGGGTGGGTGGGTGAGATAACGCGTTGTCAGGGCGAAACGAAATAATAACGCGTAGCGAGCACGGTAAAGGGCTGCCGGTTGCGGCGTTGGCGTAATCTAAGGGAAAAAGGCAGCCGCGTTTTCCCCACATCGTGCAACCGTTATCGCCTGGCGAGGTTTTCACCGAGCTTTACGCTCGTTCCGTGACACTTTTCAAGGAACACGAAACCGTCTCTCTCTTTCTCTCTCTCTCTCTCTCTCTCTCGCCATGGTGGTGTACACGAAACGCAGCCAGCGTGTCCCGGTTCGCGTTTTCAGACTGATATTAATTACAGCATGTCGAAAAGCGTGTACGAGATAACCTGATCTCGCCACGCCACGTTCTTTCTCTCGTTCGACGCTGCTACCTGGTATGCTGCCTTGGTAGTAATCGAATTGCGCGGTTAAGGGTGGTTTTCTTCGTCTCGCCGTGTTTTTCTCGGTTACTTTTATAAATTTCATTCAGACATCGTCGACGCCTGTGGAGTTTCGAAATTCATTTTCTTGTTCGCGCGTCGACGCTCCCGGCTCGAGACGCACATTGCATCCTACCGAGGAAACGCTTCACAACGGGGGAATTTTCTTTTCAACGCTTTTCTCGCGGCTTTCTCTATTTTTCGACGGGGCAATTGATACTTCCGTCGCCATGCCTTCCCCCCCCCCCCTTCCCTTGAAAATCTTCTCTGTTTCCCTTCCTAGCAATCTTATCAACCGGGAAACGGTTTCGTGCCACGAAATTGACCGGATTTCGCGAAGCTTGACACTTGTTTCTTTCCTCTGAAACGTTTTTCCTCTGTTTTTGCTTCTTTTTCTCTATTATAATTGACTTCCGTCACGGCGAATGCAAAATTCTTTGGATAGTTAGAGGTAGTACGATAGTTGAACTACTGGTTCATACATATTCTTGTTTCGTTTGTATTCATAAGGAATGATTAATAATTGCCCGGCGAAAGCAACGGCACGGTCGACGACGTGTAATTTATCGTTTTACCTGGAAAAAGCAAGAGGTATGGATTCTTCGAAAAGTTCATTTTATAATTGAATCGAGATTGTTGCGTGAGCTAAGGTTATAAAGATACTGTCCACCGATTATTTGATCATTCGGGAAAGGGAACGGGCAAAATATCGCTGCTGTTGACAAGCGGCCTCGTTGCGTTTTTGTTCTTGAGATTATCGTCCGTACTGGCATTTTATCTGTGCTTGTCCACTGTCATTCCTAAAAGTGCCTTTTCTTGTTCCTCTGCGTGGTCGAGATTTAACGTCGCCGTTTAGTGTTCGCCGTTTCCTCTCGCGATTGCTCGCTTAACTTAACTACCGCTTTTTAACGCGTAAAAACAAAACAGTTCCCCGCTCTATAAAGCGTATGTATGTGTACTCATAATTCCCTAAAGGAAAAGTGCAACGAAAAGAAACGAAGAAGATTAAAATGATTCATTAATCCCTTGATCTATTATTTCTTTGGATGACTATACATTCGAGCGTCAGATATTTAGTTCTCACTCTTCTCTGAATGATATTCAAATCTACCATTTTCTGTGTAGTAAATTTACGTTGAAAAAACAGACTGTTAAATTGTAGGTGTTTCATGAAATCGCATAATCTTTATGGTGATACGATTCTCGTATATTTCCCGGAACTTTTATGATAAAACAAACCCAATAAGTATCATAGAATTATTTTGCTGTTGTGTATAAGTAAAAATGAGAAAAACTAATGTATCCATATATACAATGAACATATATAATGTTCTCCGTTTCATAAACTAAATACAACTGTTATCGCTAATGTAACTAATTTTCTGTCATACACTAACCAGAATCTGTGCGACGAATTTGACTCGTTACTATAAAACAAGAGGTTAGAGGGGTGAATAGAATATCCATGAGAAGTTTATCAGGGATAACCAGGATAACGCGTGGGAACAAATCCGCGAACAGACAGTATTTCGGCGTATTAACCCCCCTCCTTTTACTTTTTCCCTTTGTCTTAAGTTGGTAGTTTCCGGGGTGGTAACCGCATCGTTTACCCCAACTACCGTTCGGCCGTCGTTGCCGCCTTTACCCCCGGAAGTTCAAAGAAAACCCCGTAAATAGTGGATTGCGGGGACCATAACAAACTCGAATGGTACATTTCGCATTTATCAAAGAGCCCTCGTTCCCCGCCTCGCATTACCAAGCTTAGAGGCACCAGAGACGCTTCTTGTAATCCGTCCTATTCACCCCCGCGCGCTCTCTTCTGCCTCCACCTTCCCGCCCCCCAATCCCGTCCGTTCGTTCTCTTATCTATCTGTACTACAGCCCCGCTAACCGCTCTTGGAGGATAATGCCAAGAGAGGAGGACTTCAAACGGAATACCGTATCTTCTTGCCTGGTATAAATAACAATCTGCGGGGCTATATTGATTTTGGAAAGTCGACGGGAAATAGGGAAGCACGTCGCGTGTATCGCTTTTCTAAAAAAGAAAAAAAAGGAAGAAGAGGAAAAGAAAAAACGTCTGCCTTCATAGGGCGGTTTCTATACAAACCTGTGGAAAGGCAGAGCTATCTCTCTCTTTCTCTCTCTTCTTTTGTGCGTCATGGATCGACAGCATGTATTCGGCTATGATCGACGACAGAATTTGGTCGGTACGCGAGCGCGCTCGCGGGATTCTGATTGAAATCGTTGGACCGTTTCGTGGTTGGAGCATTCGTGAATTAGAAGTCGCTCTTTCTTGACAGAGAGAGAAGGATGGAGAAGATATGCCATTGTACGAGTGGAAAATGAAAGAACACGGATGCTGAACTGGATTAATATTCCTGTTACCCCTTTGAGCATTGTTTCCTTCGAGTAAATGTCAACTCGACGAACGATGGGTAGATGATGTCGCAATTACGAAAATGGTTAAAAAGTTGATTGCACCCTTGATTTATATTTGCTTATGAAACTGTATATACATTGATAAAGGGTGTAATCCGGGGTTTATGTTCCTGTATGGATAAATATGACGGGAGTACTCGCTATTTTAATGGCCCAAGTACAAAAGGAGTGATTAGATCCTTTTATCTCCGAATTATTTTATAATAATCAACAAATTAATTACTTTTATAACCTTAATGTAATTTTCTTTGTTAGCAAGACATGTGTGTATTTCAAGTTACGAAAAAATTTAATTATTTTCATTTGCAAATATGTACTCCTACCTTACTCTTACTATACTCTTTAGACAGTAATTTTTATACTTTGAACCAGACTCTTACAGGATATTTCGTATGTAAAAACCACTTAGAAGCTAAAAATGTGTAATTAAATAAACAACAATGAATTTCTATTAAGAAATTGTAGTCATGTCAACTACTTTTTACGAAAAGAAATCCTCCCGGATTATTAAAACACAAAATGACTATAATTTTAAAAGAAGATCAAAAGAACACATAATTATACGAACTTTTTTCATTATTTGTGTGTCCTCTAAGGATCCTATATATTATGAAACACTCTGTACATACACTCAATTCTACTTTCTCAAATCGTGAGATTTATTAACGAAAACACGATTGATTTAATATTAATGGAAAATATAACCGAAGGCAGTAGAATGTTTATCGTACACCTGTTACAATCGTTCCCCTGTAAACGCAAAATACCATTAATCCAAGATACCGGTTTCCACCTTGCAAATCGAGCCGTATAACATGCAGCGGTAGATAGAGAAGTGTGTAGAAGGTCTCGGGACAGCGTGGTTGTTCGTGGTGCACGGGGTCGTCTTCTGTCTGAGGCCTCGATGTGAACTTCGCCACCTGTTTCTCTGAATATTTCCTCTGAAGCGTGCGTCCGTCGACACGATATCGCCTAGTCCGCGCAAAACTCTGAATCATCGCGGGCCGGCCATTTTTCAAAGTTGCCCGAGCAGACCGTGAGCGGTGCATTAATAACCAGCGGGTGAGACGACCGCTGGCCGGCTTCGTGGCGTGCCACAAGCGACGATAACAATGAGAACAAAGAGGCCGAAGGGTGGATTTCAATCTGTAAGTTGCGGACCGTAGCTACCGGGATCCCTCTTGTTCTTCCTTCTTGGTAATATTTTCTGGTCATTAGGGAGCACGATACGTCCGGGACCTTTGAAATCCGCGTGTCTGACTCGTTTTCGAGCAATACTTTCTCCTTTTCACTCTCGTCAGCTCTGTTAACCACTGTCACGTTAGTGAAAATGCTCGCGTCGATAATCGCGCGTTTTCGTGCCGACTACTCTTTATACAAGAAATTTATTTCTTATTTCGAGTGATTCGTTGTGTCGAGATTTCTCGTTCTTACTTACTAGAGGGTTTAGGGTTCTTCAAAAACTGGATTAATGTTTCTTTGTGATATATTTCATGATTAATAAGACGAAGTTCAAGCAACGAAGATAAAAAAAAGATGATCAATTATAAGAGGAAAGATTGTCCGATAATGTTTCAAAGATATAACCAGTTCTTTTAGCGAACAATTATTTCTTTCCTCTTCTAATTGAGACCAAGGAACTCTTTATACAAGACACAACTGTTGCGAAAGTATTCTAGATAAGATCCTTGAAGATTGTCCCCTTCCACTATTCACGAATTCTTCTCTCGTCAGAAACTGGTCTGACTAATCACAAACCTCTGGCCTCGACGACGATAGAAGATCGCAACTTTCCCCGTCGAAATAACGAGGACAAGGACGACGAAATCATCGTCCATCGTGGTTGATGAACATTTTAAACGTGTCTTCTACAAGTAGACACCTGTATCGCGAGATGGTACAGCGAAGGATCGAGCGCGCGACTCGCTCGTGACTCGTTCGTGAGAAGCGATTAGGCTGCAGGGAAAAAGAATGATCAGGTACGAGGATAATGAGTGGTCGGCGAGGAGAATAGCAAAGGCGGTACAACGTGGTGGGGCATATGACCGTGCCATAATTTTCGGGATGAATTAAAATTCTTCGGCGGCACCTGGTAATGGAAGCTCCCACACTATCGTTCCTTGCCTGGAAAGAGGGCCACGAACTTTAAATAAAAGATATTGCATCGAGAGGCGTGATATATCTCGCTTGTATTTCCAGTCGATCGAAACGCGAACGCATTTTAACAATTATCGAGGCATGTTGACACTTTCAGTTTACAGTGTTATTGTCACTATTCACACTACGTTGAATATGAAGTGTTACACTTTAAAATGAAACATTAGCACGGATATCTGCTAGTTTCTTTTAATCTACTTAACCTTCTATATCCTGATTTTTTTGTGTTTAACAGAAAACACTATAATTTGTATATTTTTTATACTTTTTCGTATTACGTACATTTTATGCAATTTTGCACCTTTAAATGTTCAATAAATGCATTAAAATCCAGTCTAGTAATAACATAAATGTAGCATAATAGTAAAGTAAATTATTGAAAGATGTAATTATCATTGTACGAAGCTACAGAGATAGACTAGTTTGAAATAATAATTTGCAGCGTGATTCATTGATTCGAGAAAACTTGTAGCACACGGACGACCGAGATTTGTCAGCGACACTTTTTAACAATATTGGATCGTAACAGAATTCATCCTTGCGGAACGTCGTTTCATCTTCCTCTTCACGGGACCGGAACTTTTTACCGGGCATTTAAACGCGGACAATGTTTTATTTATCGTGGCGACGAGAGGAACGAAATAGAGGGACGCTTGATTAAAGAAAAATGCGCTTCATTATGCTAAAGCATTTCCGGAACGTGTGTTTACCGGGAAGCAACCGGCTGGTTTCGTGCGTTTCTTGTTTCGAGTTGCGGCCGCGACGCTTGCTGGCCAGCAAAAAGAGTCGCCCCGCAATACACCCTCTGCCTTGGCTCGTAATGTTCAGGATGAATTAAAATTTTAGGACTCGCGATAGTGCTGTGGCCTGGCCGCGTACTTTGCGCCTCGAAACGAGGCTGGAAAAAGGAGTCCCGGCGAAAGAGATAGAACGGAATAGTAAAGCTGCCTCTGAAAATGCTCGTTTATCTGTTATAATCTCTGTATGGTTTATAATGTACCTTAGTTAAACGTTGTATTAAATGAAAATTAAAAATTAACGGTTGATTCCTTGATTAACTCTCGAACGATTAATCAACTGCAGGGAATACTATATCAGAATCGATTTAGATTCGAGTTTAATTATTTTCCGTTGCATATTTTAGACAGTTTTTTTATATTTTATAGATTCTCTTCTTTTTTATTTATTATTTTCCCAACGGTATAAAAAGAAGAACGCTCTTTTCTTAACGTTTGAGTCAGATTGGTCTCAGACATTGTCGGCCGAGAATTAATCGATTTGAAAAGATAGACGATAAGAAACTATGTTTATTCATCGAGACATTGTAAAAGCGGTACTACGATGACAATTAGTTTCACGGGCGTATAAAGGGTCACTGTTCGCTCGAAATCTCGAAATAAACGGAGAAACGTGCTGCAGAATTCTATCAGCGCACTCAGCCGTCTCGATAATTTATATTCCGTCGCTGGCGTTCGGTAATAAGCGTCGGGCATATTTATAGAGGGGATCCTCGAATCTAATAACAGTGTCGTCTTGTTCGTTTCGCGACGACTTTCACGTAGAAACGTCCGTTTCTTCTTTCTTTCCGTCTTGTTTACCTCGACAGCCATGCGAAAGCAGCGGAAGAAGAAAACAGACGGTGGGCACAACTTCCAGTGAAAACAAGGCGACGTCTTAATTTTCTCTAATTAGAAATAACAGCGATTAATTATCCCAAGAGTAAAGTGGCGCCTGTTTAATTCGTACTCGATCAAGGAAAGCGAAAGAATAATTGGAATTCGTTGAATGCTCAGAGAAGTAATACGTTTCTTCGTTCCATGAACAAGAGAGAACGGAGAATATTCGTTCCGTGGCGTTTCTCGTTCGATCTAACCAGTGCCTCAATTACCGGTAACGTTAACCGAGGCATGTAAACGTCGACGGCCCCCTGAAAAATGCAAACTCGACGATTCCACTTAAGTCGATCCGTGATTCACATGGGAGCAGGATAAATCGGTAGTTAGAGCGAACCGGTGGCCTATTATTATTCATTACACGCTCCGTACGTGCTGTATGATTTAACATATTCTCGATTCTTGATTGCAATACAGACACTTGGCGCGATTACAGCGCGCAACTACGCACGAACCAGCCGCTCATTAATTTACGAACGTTTCGGGAAAGAACGGTATATATATATATATATATATATATATATATATATATATATATTGATTGAGGGTAATTTGCGCTGTAAGTTTGTAAAATGGATTACGGAATAATTGTATTACGGATAATTCGGTTAATATCCACGCCTTGTGGTTCCTCGACGATTATGACGTCGCTGCTCATCTGACGGATATACTTTATGTTTTTCATCCCTCTTGTAGAAAACAAGTATTTCAAACGATTGAATTTGAACTGATCTTTGCGATAATCGTGTGCTTTAAAGATCACTTCTATTCACAGTGAAAAAAGCAATTCATTATCTCCCCTGATTTCTGCGAAGGTAGGTTAAAGTCATTAGAGATTTACTAGAGAACCAACACCTTTGGACACTTATATCTAAAGATTAGCTTCAAATATTCCTCAAGAATGATCGTATTATCGTCGTTGCTACATGTATGTTTCATTTCCCTACGACTATCGCCAAAGCTGCGCGAGAGAATAGGCGAGACAGCAGGCCAAGAAACAGATTGTACTGGTGTCTCGAAATCAATAGGCATCTGATTTATTCCCAGGTGTTCTCCACGCACAGGAGCCCACGTCGATTTCACACGTGTGTATCCTACGTGCACACGTGTCACGCATGCAACCACGTCGTTGTAGACGCGTGTACAAGCTTGTACGTGCATCGAACGTCTTGCATTCGCGACGACGAACCCCTTCACGATCGACTTTACACTCTCTGTCGTCGTTTCCTTCGTATCCCTTTTTTTTCTCTCCTCTCCTTCCCCTTTCCTTCTTCTCCTTTTTGCTATTCGTCGACGGCTGAACGAACGAAGGCCGTTCCGGAGGCGTCGGAAAAATAAGAGAACACGAGCATAGACGGCAGCCGTTTTGACGGATCGGCTTTATGAATATTAATGGCGGCAGCCTCGCACAGGCACATTGTAATAATTATGCATCCCATACGATGAGGAGGACGATGTAACGCGGCGACCGTCCCCTAGGGATTGGTGAACGGAACAGAAGGGTTCCTCTCGTATACGATAACGAAAATATGCTGTAAGAAGATAAGAAGAACGAAAGGATCGATAATAAATCCTTCGGCACGACGCGTCTATGGGCTGCTCGATAACTTCCTCCGCTTCCTTTTTACCTAGGCGAATTCTTTGTTCTCTCTCGCAGCACCGTTTTGCCCGGTGAATCCAAGTGGAACGAAGGAAAAGGCCCTCCTTCACTCCTTCCAAATCGACCGGGTGAGCGCTTTGAGAATTTCCTAGCATTTTATCTCGATACCTGTTCCGTTTTCCGCGAGAAGAGTGCCGACCTCGTTCCAACCAGGCGAACTTCTACTCGTCTTGCTCACGCTCGAGTTTTACCTTTGCCGTAGAAAGACAGGGGCTTTTGGGTAAACTCGATAGAAGGGAACGAGTAGAAAAAAAAAAAAAAAGAGAAAGCGGATGATGTGTGTCGGTACGTGGATATCTCGTCGAAGAGAAAAAGGTCGAACGGAAGCAGCAGTTATGCAGTCTTTTATATCCACACACTGTTCAGTAGAGGAATTTCTAAGGTCGACTCGAGTTACCGTAACGAGCGCGATCGTTCGCAATTTCACAGTTTATGCAAGCCACCCTTAACACGCGAGCTTCCCAGTCCGCGGACTTCGATGCTTATCTTGCTCGATTATTATCCGAACATTATTCTACGTTAATCCACGATCACTCCACCTCCTCCTTTTCCTCTGACCAGCTTGTTCCATTTTCTACGCGCTGGTCCCTACATTCCGTGCTATTATTCGAACGTCGAACAGCGTTATTACCGGCTGGCCTGTATATATCGTGTTACGGGGTAAAATATTTGTTAACAAATGTCGCGGATGTGCCCCCTGCCGGGCTGGCATGAGCGCGGGGTACCGGACGTGTCGGGTAGCCAGATAAGGCTGAACATTGTACCGATTGTATAGGTGGCTGGCTCGTAGAAAATGCGTAACCGCACTGAGCCGAGGGAAAGACGCGACGTACAGCCCTTTTATACGAACCGTTTTCTTTCTCAACTTACTCTCTCTGTCTCTTTTACTCTGTCTAACCCCTCGGCGGTCGTTCTAATAATTTCGCGTTGGAATTATTATAATTTAATACGATACTACCCCTCCCGTTCTCTTCGGCGTTCTCGCGCTCTATTGCAAAGCCACGGCCATTATTCGGCGTGTTTGTAGCCTCCGGCACTCGCGTAATAAGCCGGCTTATATACCAACGTATCCTCTCTTTGTCGCGTACACGCACAGCGTAACGCACCTAACGTCGCCACGACACGCCTACCTTATTCTTCCATCGCCAGGGCATCACGTTATGCCCAGCAGTGCGCCTACCAGCCAGCCGGTATATACATCTGCCTATGTTCAACAACGCCCGTGAACCTTGTCTTTGCCCCGACACCTCAACTCCCGATCCTGCGATTAGATTTTTATCCGTGTCGAGGAACGCTTTTCCCGCGGAATTCGTTGCTTCCGGCCGTTTCCTGGGGTTGACGATTAGGTGATGAGGTGGGTGTAGACGCTGAATCGGCGCTGGTGATAAGGGTGAACGAGACAAATGGAAAAATTAAAAGTTCTTCTGGTACAGTCCGTGGAAAAAAATGTGGAAAGATTGTGCAAGTGATCAGAAGTTGGAGTAAATACTTCTCGATCATTTAAGTGAGAGACTAGTAGCCATTTTTGATGCTACGTGTTACATAACTCGAAAAAATGTTCAATTTCTACGATCGAAATTTCGACAACGTGTAATTTCACGAAATGCAGATTTCACCATTCCTAACACCATTAGATTTTTTCTTGTGGGCTTTTTTGAAAAATCGAATCTATACTATTGCGAGTTTGTATATATAATAATTTCTTTCTTTGACTGTACAATGTAACAGACCCTGTTTAAAGAACTACTTGGTATATACGATTGTTATTAAATGGCGAGGAATTTTAATCAGCATATACGCTTCCCGTGGAAAGATTTCGTCGTTTGTCGCATGCACGTTACACTTTCGGCCGAATTCACGAACGAGACACGCCTACCTTGTTTTTTCTCTCACGTAGTGCCGGTTCGTTTCGCGTGTGTCCAGGTCGTGGAGGCCGGAAACGCGTCGTTTACGTGTCCGTCGTTCCTGCATTCATCGCTTTGCCTCATAAAACCGGACATGTCGCGCGGCAACCCTCTGTAACCACTTTGGCGACAACTGACGTTCTGCTTGCGACAAAGAAATGGGCCCCTCCTTCGTCCTGGGTAATCCGAATCCTCCTCCTTTCCCGACAATAACGGTGGAATTGTAATTGGTTTCTTGGGATCGTTCGTGGGGTTGTTTTCACGGTTACCACGTCGCATAAAGGAAAGTTTGGTCGTTGAACGTTCGGACGGCAGAATTACGGTTGTTTGCATTCATTTCGTGGCCTGTAAAAATTGATTAGCCGCTCTCTTCCTTTTTTTCCTCCTTTCTTTTTTTTTTTTAAAGAACGAAGAAAAGAAAGAAGAAAAATTCGACGAAAATTTAAAAGGGTGGGGGTAAGAGTGGAAATCAGCTTTATCCCGTGGAAACTTGTTTAGTCCACCGAATTAAATAGATAATACACCGACGACACAAGTAATCAACGGGATATTTGCAGTGCGTGCATTTTTAAAATAAAGCCGAGACACGAATTACGTACGGATTCCAAGCGGACGTATAATAGAGGACGGAAACCAGGGTAATATTATGCTTCCAAGATCAGTACCGCGTATTCTGTTTAATAATTCCTCTGTGATATTTTGTTACGGGCACGCCTTCATTTACCATGTGCGCATTGTTAATCGTAGAGCATCGCGCGGCGCGGAAGGGTGGAGACGTATATGTATATATATGTATATATGTGTGTGTGTGTATATATATATACATTTACAGGCCGGGTTGAATCAAATTAGCGTTCTACCGTATATCATCCTGCTTGCGAATACGTCGACAACATTAGCAATTCAATTTTTTACGTTTCTGAACGCGGTATTAATGCGGACGACGAGCGCCCCTTAAAATTTCAACTGTGAAATCCACGCGGAATTAACTGGGCCGTTAAAATGACGGCTGCGCACCGTCTAACGAATAAATAATGTTACGGATATTACGTTCGCTCGAAATACCGATAGCCAGGTTGACGTGAGTAACCTGTTTTCGTGTTATATCTACTACGAGGAAAGACCATGGTTATACAAAGTTCTCCCAGCGAGAAAGAGAAAGAAAGAAACTAAAAATAAAGTAAAAAAAGAAAAGAAAAGGAGAAAAATATTACGTACATATGTCGAGTGTGGGAAGAAACGTTTAGACAGATAATGCAACCGACTGACAACGCGTTAGCGACAGACTTGCAGTCGCGTAAGAGTTTACGAATGTGTGTATGTGTGTGTAGGGAAAGGGGGGAGGAATAGCAGTCTACATTTTGAAACTGACAACACGGCTGATAAAACTTTATCGTCCATTTGTGAGGGACAGCGCTGTCACGTGTGTGAGCCGATCGTGGAACAGTGGAAACGTCGGTCGAAGAAACGGATAAGAATACCTACGAGAGATAGGAAAATATCTTTGTGCTTTTAAGAGATATCGAAAACGACCGTCACTTAGCATTCTACTGAAACTTCACTTCGCCAAAGTTCGTTCATTTGGTCCGGCTTGAAAGCCTATTTCCACGGTGAACGACTTGCTTGTAACACATCTTACGCGTGTTAGTGTACCAGGTGGTACCATTGGAATTTGATGAACATTTTTTTTTTTCAGTGAAATATAATCACCCCTTGCAATCACGATTTTGTAATTCTGATATCGTACAGATCGCGATCCGTTGATTCCTTTTTACGAAACAGCAACGTTGTAAAAATTGGAAAAATGATGTAAGAACTTTGAAAACCCATACGCGATAGTATCGTTTTACAGCTGTACCAGATTATCTGTCGTAATCTCCCTCCCGTAGTGGTCGTTGGTTCAAATAATACCCTTGCCGTTTCTGAATGTTTGAAAAATCCCCTCGATTACGTGGACATCGATATTGGTCGATTACTGGAAAAGGGAAAAGATAGGGTGCCGTTTGGTGACCGGTGCATCACTATTTTCCCAAGTGTGCCGTCAAATATCGACAGCTGTCGTCGCGTAGCCGCGTGTAACCTCGTATCGAGAGCAAATATTACAGACGAAGAGATAAGCAACGATTACGGCGTAACTTAATCGAATTCCGCGTAATAACCCAATGGTGGAATATTTGACATGTCGTAACCGACCTTGGTTCTGTAGTTTCTTCAAATCCACGCCTGTTCCCGTGATATTATCTTGGGTATGTTAGACATACAAACGCACATGTTAGAATTCTTTTGCTTAGCCATCGATTTTAATACCTGGATTCTTTTGTTTCAATGTTAAGACAGGCATCTGCTGAATAGGCGATCCTATTGACGAGTTCATTAGCAGGTTTCTGGTAAAACCCGGTTCATTTCGTCTTATTCATCTGCTTGTTTCCTTCCAAATTTTTCTTATTTTTTCTTTTTTACTGCTGTTTTTATATTCTTTCAATGAGGCGTTGAATACTTTAACATGTAACATGTAGTAACCATTGTTCTGATCGAACAATTTTTTTTATTGAAAGTGTGTATAATTGGTTAAAGTATAGAGATTGAGATTAAAAATGAGACTGAAAATCATATAAAAATATGCATATCAATACTTATAAATTCTCTATAAATCAAACATTTTAATTTTTTTAAATTCTAGTTTATTTTTCCATTTCTTGCATTTTTTAAAGTATTGAATATCCATCTGAATTTTCACATACAACCTATTCCGAACAATCTTTTTCAATAAAAAAAACTTGTACAACTGATTGAAATAAAGAGATGTATTTGATAATCCATCCACTCCACCAAGAATGATAGGGAAACTTGCATATCGATATTTATAAATTCCATGTAGATCATACTTTCTAAACCGCACAATTAAAAACAGCTCCCTGGCGAGTAACCGATGAAAATCCTCTCGCGTGGAACAGAGTCGAATTATAATTGAACATCAAGAGCGCGGGCGTGCTCAAGCTCCCTCCTTCCCCCGAATCAACTTATTATTCCCGGCAAATGGGCGTTTTCGATAGAGCGAAACGATCTCGATTATCGCGTGGAAACGCGTGGCGCGCGACCGTCGAGGGTTGGTCTGTTTCGTTATGGAAAAAATGTTCAGCCGTCGATGCGGCAGGGGGTGTGGAAGAGGAGGAGGTGGGGGGATGGGCCGATTCCAAATCAAGATAGCGCCGGAAGCGAACGATGCAGGCGGGAGTTCGCGATGAAAATAAATCAGGCTGGGTTTGTCCGCCGGAGGTGTTTCCGGAGCGAACCCGTCGCGTTAATAAAACTCCGAGCAACCCTTGACAAGCGTCTATCGTTAAGGACGCCCGACGTTAATTAAAAAACGTTAATTAATCGAACAATTTCTTCTTGCCGCTGTTGTACACCCCGTTCGATACCATCTACTGCGCGACGTAGCAGGGAAACGTTGTTTTCGATACTTTGCAAACTCGATCAATCCTTTTATGAAAGTGTCACTACATTGTTGATCCTTCTTCGAGAGGAGTTTATTTATGTACTGGGTGATTTTGATAAATTGTTCAGTCATTTAATATATAGTTGTATATAGAAGAAGTATAACAAAAAGAAAGAACGAAAAGATATTTTCTGAATTTATATAAGATGAAGATAATTGATACGAGGATATGACCGGTCAAATCAACAAAAGCTTTTTAATCAGGTCATTGCTTCAGAATCACCTGGTATAAGAGACATCACCGAGCAAAAGTAGTAGCACGAGGTAGCGATAAAATCCACGGACCTTTGTCATTCTAACTAGCGTTCATCCGGCGACGCTTTGATCAACGGTTGATGAAATCGCGACACCGGCTTGCTGTCTTTACCTTGCGTTGTTTCCCCTTTCGATCGAAGATATCGGCGAGAGGGTTCGCTTCTGTTTCTCGCAAAATTTCGCGGCGGCGCGGCGCCGCGAGCGGTTTCCGCGTCGCGCGGTTCACGAAAAAACGGCGAGAAAGTTTCGACGGGTGGCGGTCGATAGCGGCGTTGGTTTCTCATGAATATATTCACAAGCAACGGCGGGCCAGGCCGCACCGCGCGAGTACGAGACAAAGATGTTAACTGGTGATTGGGGAAACGCTTTCCTCCTTTAAAGATCGTCTTGTTAGCGCAGGACCGCAGAGGACCCCACGGCATCCGCCCGTCCAAATCTCTTGCTCTCCCTCTCGTGGACTTTAATGTCTTCAGTAACTGGCCGTAAAAGAAATTCGTGTGCAACCACGTGTCGTTGTGTGGAAAAGGGTGACAGTGGTGCGTGCGTGTACGTGCACGCAGGCGCGCGTGCAAACCCAAACCAGGAGCCGAGAACCAGGGACCAGGGGCCGCGGTGTCGCCTCGATTTTATGCAAAACGAGAATCAGCTGTACGTACTTACAATGTATACGCGATAAGGAGCAAACGCGGTCGTCGGGCTTTAAACAGCCCCGTCCACTGTTTCTTTCCCTGCTTCTTCTTCGTTCTCTTCTCACCGGCATTCTTTTTCTCCGCGCTCGAGGACCGAGTGAGGTATAAATTTGGTTACCCTCTGAGACACGTTTCGACGGATGAATGGGATTCGTCTTGTAGCGAACTGATTAAAAATTGACAGAAGTTGTGAAAGTTTATTTTGGTGTTTACTACTAACTGGAGGAGATCGATGTGTTTTATCTACACTCCAGGGTTAGCCGTGATCGTAAAACGAGGAGCGTATATTAACGAGACAATTAAAAATTTCGCATATACAATTTTCAATATATTTTAAAACTATATTCGGTGCAAGTGTAAATAATAATTTGATTTAATCATTTGCACTCGAAAGGCGCCTCTACGCTTCCCTGGAGTTTCATGCGACAACTAGAGAGGCGCTTTTTATGGTCTCCAAAAAATGAAAACAATACCTGTTTGTATATAAATTTTATTATTTGTTTACGTTTATTTGAGTATCAATTATTTTAAACTACCGGTAATACACTTCCTTGATATAACCAAAATAGTCTCGAGCTGTTTTCGCCCTCGAATGCAAAAGGTTAATAACACGGATATTTAACAGTGTTAATTTAAACGTAAAGCTCAAATTGGCAGGTGTCCCATGATTTATAGATGGGGATGTATATCTTTAAAAACCTGTTATATACCCATCAATCTCAGCTATGTACCAAAATATCTTCGCAGTTCGTACGAACGCTAATTCATAATTTGACAATAATAATTCTTCTATTGATCAAGGAACAATAATAAAATAGAACCGTCGTTGCAAAGATAACGAGTAGTTTGATAGAAGAGGGTAACGCATTGACACGAGGACAGAACCGTCGCTAGTGTCGAAACCTAGGAACGATAGCATTGGTTGCAACATCGGCAGGGAGGATTTTAATTAATATATACTTAATTAAGTTTCCGCGTCGGCGGCATTGTAGCTTGGCTACGGGGGTCGTTATCTATGCCACGCAGTACGCGGGTGATTTACTAATAGAAACTAGGCGGAATAGTTCGTCTAGTTAAGCCCCTTCGAATACACATTGGTTTATTGTGCGCTGCACCGATGCACTGTGCGCGCCGCTGTTGCGAAAGCAGCGTATAGCGCACGCCTGTAACACGCTCGCTGGTAGACTGGCTCTATTAAAGCTCTCCCTCTCCTTCACCCCCTTTCGTTTCGATGCGCACCTCGCTGAGCAACTCGAAGCGTGTCTGCGCGAACAATCTCGATTCACCAGATGTATCGATAGGACGTACACACATACGCGGTTCCCGATGAAAGCGATTCTCCACCGATTATTCTGTAAGAGTCCACGGAACGAGTTGGAGGAGTAGGCGTACTACTACGTGGCACGAGAACTTTCCGAAGCTAGCACGTAAACGCGCGATGAAAGTGATCGTCGACTATCACTCTTCGAATATAATCGAACTGGATTGTCTGTCGTTTGTTCGTATGCCAGGATGAGTCACAAGACTCTTGTCTTATCTGTGCAAATGTCTCACCAATCGATTCGATTGTTTATTAAATTCTTTTACCAAAGGAAAAATCTTTGACATCCTGACGCTTATCCGCGATAACAGTATGTGATTCACGTTGATATTTCTCAGTGGATGATATCAAGTATCGTGTACTGTTTAGGTTTGTATTAATCGAAGGAAAACTGGTGTTGATTTTTGATAATCTTGCTCGAGGAATATACACGTTTGCAAACAATCGTAGATATTATACGACAATGTTAGTTCACTGTTAATATAGCACCTCGCTGTTCGATGTATTATTTTTCGATTACAATACTCATCGATATAGCTGAACGATATTACTTGACGAACAAATACCGTCGCTGTTTGCCTACGAATGACACTATCGACGTTGTATATACATACAGTGACTTTTATTAATATTCAGAGACACTTTGAAATAGAATAATTTTTTTAACATTGAACCAAAGGATTTGAGACACCAATTAAATTTTCGCCGCATATAAAACTGGTATAAATGTATAAAAAGTATGTTTTCAAACTTTCTTTCTTAATAAAGAAAAAGTTGTAAAATGCGATCTTCGTTATTTTCTCCGCGACTCCGATCATTGTAATTTTTTCAAAATATTTTATACTCCTTATCTAGTAAATCAATTGTAACTTCTCAAGAAAAAGAGAAACTCAAATCGTTTGGTCCAATGTTAAAAAATATTATTATATTTTAACTAGCATCCGAATATGAATAAGAATCACTGTATACGTAATATAAACTAACCCAGCAGTAAACCAGCACACCGATTGAATAGTCGTAACAAAGCTGACGTTCGACCGCTATCGGATGTTCGTTTCGTAGGTAGCGTCGCTCTTTGTCGCGAAGGGTAGGTGAGGATAAAAGGATTCGAACGAGGTTCGAATGAAAATTCGGTCGAGCGTTCGGTCCGGTGGCTCGTCGATTCTTTTTCAACTAATTGAAAATTATTGAAACACGGCATATGGCCTGGAACAGGTCACCGGATGTCAAAGGCCTACTCTGGGAAGTGAGAGCATGCGCGCGATGGACAGACGCGTGCACGACAGCCGCGATGAAAATGCCTTTGGCGATCTCGAATTTCGCGTCGATTATATTGAACAGGGAGGGGAGAGGGAGCTGGGGCTTAATAAAAATGCACGATACGCCGGCAGTACAAAGAGGGCTGATTCGGGTGGTGAACGCGCGCGGAAATGTTCGACAGACGCGCGTGCAAGCGGATTCTGACGTCGTAGGAAACAGAAGCTCTCACCCTCGTTAACATTTCCTTCGTCAAACCACCTTTTGTCACCGTTCACTCTACCCCTTTCCCTCTTTTGCCACGATAATCAACGGTCTACTGGTTAGTTGCTATTCAACGTTCATTCGACACGTTTCCCGCTACGGGAAAAATCGACTTTCCAACTTTCACTGTCGTCGTCGACGACGGAATCCTAGCTTAAAGCCTTCGTTGCTATACGAAATCGTCCTGGCATAGTGCAAATATTTCGGATACCGTTGTAATAACAAACTCGTGTCTAGCTTCACGCGTTTCTACGTGAAACGCTGCAGGCATTGATCAGTCAGGACGAGGAGAACGGTGAAGAAGGATGGGTTATATAGAAGAGAGTGAAATAGAGATAGATAGAAAGAGAGAGAGTAAGTGAGAGACGCAGGTACGGCAGGCATGATGTTTCCAAGTAAGTGACATTTCGTGTTTCGTCTCGCGGGAGATTTCACCGATGCATAGGACACGGTAAATAAAAATATGTTCGTTTGAAGGAGCGGCCCCCGGTAAGTTTCGCGAAGCAAAACGGTCGACGACGCGTACCCTCTTCTTCCCTCGTGAAAACGTATTGATCGTAACAGAGTGTAGTCGGTACCGTGGATCGATAAATCGAAGCAATCTCGCGGTGCAACCGCTGGGGTCGAGCTGGTAATCGAGAGCTTGTTCTCGCCGTGAGTACACTGCTCTCGCGCGCGCGCCTAGATGCAATTACCACCTTTTACGGGGAAATTTTCCATTGATTAATCGGCACGATCGATCAAAAGTATCAAAGGGTGAAATGTTGCGCATAAAGTTCACATACTACGTACACCTACCTTTCAAACATTGATGAAAAATAACAAATCTCTGATTAGAGGATCAATGAAATTGCGTATTGATGTTGTTATATCTCGCGCGAGATGACTAACGTAGATTCAAGGAGACGAAAAGACTCGATTGAACTTAATCACGGCAATAAAACGGTTTGTCATATTCGTACAAGTTGTTTGACTAGGGGGACGCGGTAGCTTTACGAGTCGGTAGCGTATAATTTGTCGCGTAAAAGCGTTGTCAGGCTGGCGGACGTTAATTTTCGTTCGAATCGAGATTTATGTCGCGTCTCGGGGATCCTTGAATTAATACCAGCTTCGCGTATCGTCCCGACAGAATTCGTTTGCACAGAGAGAATGATATGTCGACTCATTAGCGGGCAAGTTTATACGGCCGTGACGATTAACACGAGCTCGCTAATAGGAACAAATCGTCCTTGGACCAGCCGTTGGATGAAAGTGCCTCGACGCTTTAACATCTTCGCCTCTCTGAGTCAGGTTTGTTCGCTTCGAAACGATCTCTCTCAGTCACGTCACAGTAGAGTTCGTCGATCCCTCGAGTTGAACGAGTAGAAGAGAGAACCGTAGGAATTCGCGAAATCAAGAATCTCGATTAATCAATTGCCGCGAAAGTGTCGGACGCAAACACGTCTGAACGCCGGCACGTATCGCGCGGAAACATTTTTCACGCGAGCGTCACGCGCAAAAATCCTGAATGATACTCGTGATCGTGTAGGATAGCGGGAACAGCAAGCAGTAGTGGTCGACGGAACTTCTGTCGAGCTTTCTCTGCGAAAGCTGTCAACGACAAATGAAATAAAATCGTGACCGGTGTATCCTCTCTTTTTTTTTCTATTTTTTTTTCCCCCCGGTCCTTGATCGCCGATACCATCCTCATAAATTCACTTTTCACAAAGTTCACCCATCATTGCATTTTCTGAAGCATTTAATACTGGATCATTATTTTAACTTCTTTCTTAACCCGTCGTTTCGCACGGTTTTCGCACGATTACGTTCTGTACGTAGGACGTTTTATAAAACGTTTAAAATCACGAGTAAATATTTCATTCGTGAAGCTTCAATCAAATGTAAAATCATACATGATTGCGTCGATACTTCGTTATACACTCTTCAGAGTTTTACCTAGCGGATAGAAACGAGTAAATTCAAAGCATTAAAATGTTATTTACAAAGATACGATCAAACATTTTTTATCGTTCGCGATCGTTTTTTTTTTTTTTTAACGATAATCGTTTATTCTTCGAGCGCGTATAAGTTTATCGTGAACAACGGGTTAATTCTAGCCTTCGAAACTTCATAATGAACCGAAGGAGGGTGTAAAATATACGAATGAAACCGCGCGGAAACAGTCTGGCAGAGAGGCAGAAACAACAGGGACGAATGTTCGTGGCTATGCGGTGCTTGATCGTTTTTAGCGTGAAACGTGACGGCATAATCGATACGTCGTCTGGCTGAATTCATCGCGGAGTGGCCCCGAATGGATGCGCTTCTGGAGGAAGCGCGTTCCGCGCACGGCCACTTACGCTAATAAATACCCTCAGCTGAACATGTTGCAGCGTAATAATTACCTGTAATTGTACGTTATATCGGAATCTAAGTGGTTAGTTTTCTAGATTCGTTATCTTCGTGGTGATTACACGGGACAGGCCTATCGGTGTAAAAGAAGATTCGTAATTAACAGCAGGAGGTATAATGGAGAACAAGTGCAAGGTATTATCGATCGATAAACGTGGAAAAAACTGAAAGTGGTAGAAGAAATCGAAGAGCTCTTTTTTTTTCTTCTTTTCTTCATATGTGTGCATCTGTGTGTTTGTGTATGTGTGTGTGTAAAAACGTCAGGTATTCTTACTTAATATCTCATTCGAGTCGTTTCGTAAAGAAGAACAGCAAGAATGCACATTATTCGTAATTAAGAGTAGTAAAAGAGTAATAAGTGGTAGCGTAAGATATTGATCAATGAATATGAGCGGGGAAAAAATGGTAAGAAGAAAAGGATCACGTATAAAAACGGGGTCTGAACGCGTCGAGGACGCCTAATTTCCTACGGGAGGAATGGTCAAGAGGAAAGAGCGGTGAAAGTGAGCAAGGGTTCTCCGGGTGCAGCAACGGGTGAGCGTGTCTGAAAAAAACACGACATTAGGCGGTGGTAATTCCATGGCTGCTCGTGTCCCGGGCTACCATCGAAGCCCGTTATAAATGCGTTACATCGCGTTAGCCCGAGATCCATTTATGAAAAAAAGTCGGGCGTCGCGCGACCCAACGATAATTACAGCGTGTCTTCGGGATTAAATATCTCGGGTGCGCGTGTAATTTGCGCATCGTTAATACGCGGCCGGATTAATTTATGGCGGTGAATTACGGAAAACATTGTGTTCCGTTGAATTAATGCTATTCACCCAATATTACTATTGTGCATACGCTACGATAGATACTATCATCTACGTTCTATAGCTAAACAGTGGATTCGTTCCGTAACATCCTTTTCACCTTCCGTTCAATTTTCGCGTACACACTTCCACGTGAATCCACGTATGATTAATAAGTAACGAGATTGGACAACGTGAATCGGAGAATCGGAGAATGGATAACGCGTGGCGAATCGATCGCTACCTCGTTCGATCGAATTCAAGAGGATAGAGAAAGAAAGGATGAAGAATGAAAGAAGAGGAGAAATTCAAAGAAAAGGAAAGAACGAAAGGAACAAAAGAAAGAAGAAGAAGAACCAGAGAGAATTGAGAGAATCTTTATCGAACTATCGACGTTCCTCGCGCCGATTCTGCCGCGTGTAATTTCACGCCCAAATCGCGGAAGTTATGGCAATAGGGCTCGCGATACAAGGCCATAAACGGGATCGGCTGTTCGCTGGATCTCGCCAGCGTATTTTCTCCCGGGGTCCGATCCCCGTCGAAAAACAAACAGTTAGAGCTAGGTGGTCCCTCATTAAGTTGGCACCACTCTTGGACCGCTCTCGGCTCGTTCCCTTTCGATTCGAGTTGATCTTGGTTGGCCTGTGGGGAAGGTCCCCGAAAGGGTCCCCAATCTCCCTCGACTCCATTATACATTCGTGTATATACACACGCAAATTTGATAGTATAAGTGAACACACCCGTACGAATACGTGTATTCACCAGTGGCGGCGCGTCTCCTTTAGACGTTCGATCGAACGCGCGTTGCGACGTCGAGTGAGACGTTACCTACGCAAAATGAATGCATTCGATACGTGTCACAATTACTATGCTGGGGAACGCCTGTTAGTCGAGTGACAGTGAGAGAGCGAGAGAGAGAAAGTTGTCGGTGATATTGCCACGTGGACGCTAGTCCCGTATGCACGTGTTCGTGTCGTCTGTATGTGACGTGTGTGTTTGTCTGTCTGTGTGTGCGTGTGTGTGTGTGTGTGTGTGTGTACATGTGTTTGCACGGTCAATGGAGCGGCTCGCGGTACCAATTCCACGGAATTAATCACTGATTTATGTAAAATGTTATTCCATCGAGCGAGACGTATAAATAAACCTGCATCCTCGAAACGCGTAGATAGACGGCACGCTCTGCAATCGATTTATTATTACAGATCTCTGTATCGAAACTTCGCTTTGAACGGAAACGATCGTATAAACCGAAGACTCGTTTCACTTCGATATCGAAACGACGGAATAGTAACCAAAGTTGTTTCAAAGTGTCTACGATTTAAACTGACCGAATTGCTACCACTCGCCACTAAACCAGGCCAAGTCTGCCTGGAAAGATCATCCGTGGAAACGTGGCGACGCGAAAGCGGTCGCGTTACCGTAAGGAAAACGTCCGATAATGGGATTAGAGAAAGAGAATGGATTACTGAAATCCCTCGAATGCAAAACCTTACGATAATCTGGTACAACGTTCCCCGTATGTTCGGTGCCACCGATGACCATATAGCCGTGAGGATCATTCGAGTTATAGCCAACCATCACCAGCTTCTGTCTCTCTTGATCCGTGATACTCGAACACGAAAATCTGCTGTTGGAAATAAACAGAGGTACGGTGTGGCGTAGTGTACTTTTCTCTTCTCTCCACCTGTTGTACACCACGTTGGTGCACCGTTCCGTGAGATCCTCGAGCTTGTACCTCTGTGTGTACGTACAACTTCTACGCGTCGAGGAATTATCCTTCCACCGGGTGTACGCAAGGTAATGCGAACAGTTAACGCAAATGGGACGGTACAGCACGTTCTGTCCATTCTGTGGTTGGATTATAATGAAATAAATAGTACGATTAAAGGGGAGCGCGTTTAAATGAACCATAGGTATTGGCCGTGTACGCGAACGAGTTTCGAGATTCGATCTCGCGGCAGCCGCGTATTTACACGTGGATATATATATACGCGAGTCGTATAAATAGTCAGCGTACGATGCCGATACAGCGTTAATGACCGGCTCGTTTTCTGTTCCAGACACCCGTCAACGACTTCGGACCAGCCGGACGGAGCGTGGAAAAATTGCGTGAGTACAACACACTGTGCACGAACGTCGAACGGCTCGATATTTAATCGATATATCGTACGTGGCTAGATCGTATCGTGCTCTTCCGTCGTTTTCCGCCGTGTCACCGTGGCTTGAGCTCACTGTGGTTCAACGTGTTAAACCGTAGAGACTCGTCCGTCCTGCTGAAACATAGCGATTCGATCGCGCGGCCAGAGAGACAAAGAGCATTCTTTCCCACGAGGCAGGTGCTGCTATAGTTCCTCGGGGTTGTTACGGAAACACGCCGTAAATGAAGTTATTACATCGTGGTCGCGGTAATGCGTGGAACGCTCGATTCACTTATGTGTGCAGGATTAAGGCGATTGTAGATTCGCGTATAGTCCGTTTACTGAAATAGGCTCGAACCATTCCGCGATGTAATATCCCCTTGTGCACACTCCCATGTAGGAAAATATACTTCGATCTTCGAACTATTTATGTGTTCATTAGGCGGTTTAAGTGGTAATATAGAAAGCAAAGTTTAACTTGGCATTACACTTGGCAAAATAATCCTCGTTAATGTATATTTATCGAACGCAGAACACGACTATAGACCCTGTGTAAACTATAGTCGAGACTTAGTCGCGTAGTCAGCTTTAGTGCGTGAGGTACGATCCTCTTCGTTCGTCGTCGACGGCACAAAGTAGAATGCGAGAGACATTAGAAAAAGAAAAGTCCTCAAAGGCTCTTACAGTTCCGTGTTCCGCGAACGTCTACGTCGCGAAACTTTGTAACTTCACGCACTTACGTGTCCTTCCACCTTCACCTTTAAATACACGTTGCTATTCAAAGAGTTGTCTTTAACTCGTCGCGTCAATCCATCTGGGGTCATAATTCGTAGAATCGATCAGCGTGTCCTCCTTTTATTACCGCGAGCTTTCATAAAATCGACGAGCTCGTAAAATCCTCGTATTAGACGCGCGTAACTAATTCAAATAACACTTGCCTGTCGTGTAACGTGCTCGCGAACTAGACTAATTACACGCGAACGAGCGAATGGAATGCGGTGTGAAGCGCGAACGGATCGCTCTATTACCTCGTCTGTTTAGTTACAGGATTCGTTCGTGTTCCTCCTTTTTCGAGCACCATAGAACGAACCGTGAAATAGTCAATACCTGGCCGATGGTTCACGGAGGTTAACGGAGAATACGAACTCGACAATGGCCCACCTACACCTCTCCCCCCTTCCCGCCCTCTCTGCCCTTCTACCTCTCTGAACATCCCCGAAATCTCGTTTGAAGCAGCTGCTGTAACTGCTTGGATGGTAGTCGATGACGATTGTCGTAGGTTCGTGAAGTGTGAAAGCGTGCGTCGCGTGGAAACTCGTCGCACGATCCTATGGGAGTTTGCGTGGGATACGTAGGAACACGTTGCGATGTTCGTAGGGTAAGCAACGGATATTCCAAAGTCGTCCAAGCGAATCCCGTTTCACCTACGACACACGTAGGTACGAGTTTTCGTTTTGCTAGAAAGTTCACCGGTTGACTCGGCTGATAGCGTCGATCGACGCGGCGTTTCCAAGAGTGGGGAACTTACGCGTCCCAGAGTGGCATATGCAGATTGCGTAAACCGTTGGAGAGCGGAAAATTCTAATCCACGGCGATTTCATGGTAACGAGCGGCGATTTGTCCTTAGATCGGTTGTAAAACGTGCCAAGGAATCGTGCATTATTGGTATTCCCGGTTGAGCAGACTGTAATCGGTCGTTTGGATCATGTTTTACGTACGCCTTTTACGTAATCCCTAACATGACGGCATTTGCATTACACAATTGTCTGTAAGAAGGCGTCTTGCAATGAATTAACTTTCCGACACGGTCTCTTATTCGATATCTAACTGGCTAGTTTCTGGCGAGACACTTTGCTATATATTTTGTCTCTCTAGTATGCGTACAGTCGATGACAGCTACGTCCAGTTTTGAAACGTTCCATTTTCACACCGGGCAACAACGATTTCAACGATACCGCTGTTCTGGACAGTAATCGAAACGTAACCGCCCCACTCGAAAACGACGCTGTTCGCAAAATTCTGGGACAGTGTCATTCCCGGGCAGAACGACGCTGAATTAAAGCGTCATCACTGGCCCGTGTCAGGGTGTACGACTGTGATCCTGTAAACGACCCTTCGGAGAATAAACTCCCTTCCAGTATTTATGGACTTTTGGGATTACCAGGAGAAAGGTGGAGAAGGTGGGGATGGTAACGTACGCTGTAGAGAGAGCATCTCTCTTTCGTGAATTTCTCTCTTTCTCCTGAAAAGCTGTATGTAGAGAGACGTGTTTCGGCCAGGAGGAGGAATGAAGGAGGGGAGGGGTCGTATATCCTGAAGGAAGATCGCGATCTCGGTTGTTTATGCGATACCTCGAGATAGGGGTGCTCTTTTGTCCAGGGGCGGTTTTCACCGTTCGCCAAGAGATACGGATGAATAAATTTCGGGAACGCGACATATTTCACGAACCAAGCGTGTATACACGCTCGGTTACGTGGCCGACACGCGGTTTCGCGAACGCTTTACAGGCGCTGCCTTCCGTCTTGGACGCTTTAAAGGGACTTAACCCGGATCAACGCGCGCACGCGGTGATAAGTGACGAAGAAACTGACGGAGGATTTGAAGTAATCGTCCGACGTTATTGTTTAACGTCGTCGTGTCACGTCATTCTCGAGAAAGCCGATGGAACGTAAGTCGCGTTACGTTCGTGTTAGTAAACTTCGATCGATATCAAGATTAACCCTTTAATAAGGTATTAGAAGTAACGAAGCTCTTATGTCGAAAAATTGGTTCTTTCCCTTCAATTTAAATGATTATAATTGTAATTGGTACAAAGAATTGGTCGTTATATATTCTTTATTCTACACTTAACACTTTTATTATCCATCTGACGTTTTGAACGAGATATCTCATGTCTATATCAAGTCTATATTATCACTTTCACGTGGTATGTATGTTGTTGCAACATAATGAATGAAGACACAATGAATGAAAAAGTGAATTATCAGCGATAGTGCCAACTATAACATAGTCAAGGATTATTTCACGCATAGCATCGTTAAGTAATCCAACGAGAATGTACGCAAAACATCTCGTTAAAGAGTGAAATAATTTCCTGCACGAGTGCAAACGTATTAAACATTACCGAAAACAATTTCCAATTCGAAACACAAATTAGCTGAAACGATTAAATTAATCAACAGACAAATCTCTAGATGATCCTTCGGAACTTCTTACTCCGAACGATTACCCTCGTCAATTCGTATCGCGTTCACGTATCTCGAAGATCCCCGTATCAACCCCTAACCACCAAACCTACCAAAGAACCAACCGAAAAACACGCGACACATCGAACATCGGGCATCGACGTTGGTGAAAACCATTAGAACACCCTCGGATATCTCACCACCTAACGGGTTCGCGTTTCTTAGCCGCGCACACAGCACAATATATACTGGGGGGGAGAGGGAGAGGGTCACGCAAACACGCACGGACCCGTGTGCAGCACACACGGAGAAACAGCGACGAGCGAGAAGGCAGAACGAGAAGAGATACCAAGAGAGCGCATCTCCTCCGGTCGCCGAGTGCCTCCACCTTGAGAGTTCAGCGGCGAGGGCAAGCGGAGAGAGCGAGAGAGCTTTGGAAACCGACTGAGGGTGGGGGGAGGGAAACCAGCAGAGAGAGAGAAGTAGGGAGGGAGGGATGGGTGGATAGGATGAAGGGAAAGAGGAGAATGTAGAAAGACAGAGAGAGAGTGAAAGCGAACGGGTGAACCTGGCTGTTGGAGGGAGGGTAGGAGGGAGGGAAATACGTTCTGTCGGGTTCATGAGCGAGAAGGAAGGAACCAGGGGAGCGAGCGGTGGCTAGAAGCGAGCTGGTTGCCGTGGATGGTGAAGCGAGGTGATGGGGTGGATGACTAGGCGCGAGAGGGGAATCACTCGGCCTGGCAAAGTGGAGGGGCTGCGCGGTGAGCGTCGAGTGGTGGGGGGTGACGCTCTCTCGTCCCCTTAGCTCGGTTAGTTTCTCCGTCGACGCCGCTGGAAGCGGATCGAGCGTGTCGTTGTTCTTCCTCGTGGACGATCACCTCGCGGCGAGTTGTGCCGAGTCTCTCTCTGTTGGTCTCTGTCGTTTCTTCTTTCTCTCTCTTTCTTTTCTTCGGGAAACCGGTGACTGTTGTTCCGTCAATTGGTACGATCGTGTGCGTGATTCTCTTTCCGTGGATAATTATTAATTAACGACACCATGGAGACTCGTGGCGATACGCGGTACCGATAGTGTGATAACATCGGTGCAATAGTTACAGTGGTGAAAGGGATTGGAATTTTTTTTTTGTATGCGAGTGGACCGGAACCAACCTGAGAAACCAACCCTATGAAAGGGTGAAACGATTCGATGCACGGTGCGCGTAAAGAAGGTTCTCTCGTGACTAGTAGCGGTAGCGTTTGTTTCGTGTGTACTGGGTGGAGGAAAGTTGGTGCGCTGCCCTGTTGCTCGTTTCTCGCGGTGAGTTGCAGTCGTGCGTATTCCTCGCAGTGTAGAAGCAAGTGAGAACTAGCACTAGGAAGTGAGCTATAACGTTTACCAGTGAAGGAGTATACGATTATTACCGAAGCGGCACAAAGGACGGGAGTAATTTTAAATATTCATCATCGGTGTGCAATCGAGACGAACAGAGGGAGGAAGTTTCGGAAGGACCACCGGCTTCTTTCTCGGCCCTTCAGAGAAGTGAGCGTTGAGCCGTCGGACGCCTGGCCTTGCGCTCCGATCGGTCCATCGATCCCACAAAGTGACGGATCGATTTTTCGTCAAAAAAGATCGTTTCCTTTTACTCTGTCGTCGTCGATTCCTACAACTTGATCCTTCAGCTTGGATAGCTACGGAACCGGAGTGCTTCTCTCATGTGTCAGTGACAGTTCTGTGTGTTCCGGTTTAAATTTCTCGTGCGATGTACCCAGACCACGCCGTTTTCGTCTTCCATCTTGTAAGTACACAAGTTTGAGTAACATTGGCGTGATTGGGTACACCATTGATCGAGGAAGATCCTCATCGTGGTTCCCGCGCTTTTCCAAATACGGAACGTATGGTCGCGTTTTCACGGTTCGAAAGAAAACGTGCAGAGATTGCGGAGAAGGAGGTGAACGTTCGATGCAACGTGCACACGATGTACATTCTCTCTGTCATCTATCTTCCTCTTCTCTCTTTCTCTCTCTCTCTCTCTGTCTCTCGATCTCTCTATGTGTATCGTGAAAGCAAAGGTCACGAGAAGCGACGGCACCGGTGACTTTGACACGTCCCGCGGGAGGACCTCGCATTAGGTCTCGTTTTACGAGCCAATGCTCAAAGCTCTGCTACGGCTACAGCTTAGTCCCGTTGCTAACTACAAACGCGTTGTGTGCACACGTGACCCGTGGAATCTATGCACGTATAGTCATGTCAGCCTTTCGTGCAACGTATTTCGAAGCACGGTCGACGAAGCTTGGCCTCGAAAAGGACGCCGCCGTGACGAGTGCCCGCTCCGAAAGCGTTTCAAAGATTCACACAGAGGGACGCCGGATCGTTGTTACCTGACTGGGCTACGTTTGTGTCGTACCCTTAGATCTACCATGGGAACAGGAATTAAAGTACATCTGTTAGATCGACGAATCGGTTAAGTGAATGCAATACGATTTAGCATTGACCAACAGCGTTGATTATTTAATCGCGAAACCCTTGATTTCACTGTGGAAACTCTTGAGATTTCGCGACGTGTTGCTGATGACTATACCGTGGCCCGTGGTTGCTCCTTCGGGAGAATAAGTTACGAGCGTAAGAAACTTCGGCTTGAAGTTGGTGGAAATTTAGGTGACGTCGGTGATTGAGGGCCTCTCGAGAGAAACGCTGCGTGTGATTCATTTATATCAATATTGGAGCACGTAGGACCGATTAGAGTTGTTCCCTCGGTGTCTTTTTTTTTTTCCTCTTCTTTTTACCGCCGTGTTGTGGACTCTCGCAAATATCGAATCACAGTTTCCTTCGCGGAACACCGGAAACGTTCTAAATAGTGTCTAGAAATCCTGTCAGATAACGTGGATACTAAATACCTCGTGGATTCCATGGTAACGGTACGAGAACTGTGACGTCTGCCGTGAACGGGGTTGGCCTTCGGTGACATTTGCCGTCGGGATTCCACGTTTCTTGCTCCGTATCGCTTTCGCAAACAGTGTTCTGCGAGCCTTTCATCGGTTCACGGAAAAATCGTGTGCTCCGTTAATCCGTTCTCCCACGAGGGAGAACGAGTCACGCGTTTCACAACGACAGGGCGGGCAACTTTTTCCCCCAACCGAAGGTCACCACTCTTGGTCTCTTTTTTCGAGCGTCTGCCGTCGAACGAACGCGTTGTACTACCGCGTATTGGAATATTGGAAAATACCTGTCGTCGTGAAGTTGGAGACCCCTTCACAGAGAGTGCTCACTTCGAACCTCGATCTTCTCTCCGGTGTTCGATTCGAGGATTAAACGTTTACGTTCGGACGAGTTATATACATATAAATCGGAAATGATAATCCAACCGAGTGAAACGTTCAGATAACGTACCGAGAGATACCAGTGTTTCTTGAAAGATTTTCATGTTTGTCCGGTCAATTAAGTCGGCCTTGTTTGCGCTCGTTTACACGAACGCTCGCCGTCACGACGAGCTAATTAAACTTACAAGCGCTTGTTTTTGTCGAATGATTCACAACGTCTTGCTCGCCACGCCAATCTCCGACCTCATCGTTCCCTCTATCCCCCGTCCTCTTCTTTAATCTTTCACGATTCCCAGTTGGAATCGCGTTTTCACGCGTGTTTCGGTCGCTCGAGACTCGAACGATACGTGACCGTGCATTTCGAACGAAACGTACGTGTTCGAACGTACCCGCGTACTTTTCCTCTAAATTATGTAGCGAAAAGTGAAAATGATTTATCCAGTTGTTTTCTCTACAATAGGATGTATTTCTCGATTCTAACGTTTCCCCATACGTTTATACTTCGCGTGAACGCATGGCGGTGTCACCCGCGTTGTCCGACGCTTTTAAAACCGCGTCACCGACACTGGCTTACCGCTTAATTTATACCCCCGATTCATTCTCGATTCCGCTTTTTTACACCTCCGTGCAGAATCCTTATGAAACATGCAGAGGACATCCCGATGAAAAAGTTGAGAAACGGGTGCAGGTGGCGAAGATATACGACGAAACAGGAAATACCTGAACACCGTTTCGGCTGATCGTATTTCTCGGAGAAGAACAAGAGTGGCGGTGGCCGCCTTCGCCTCTTCCCCCGGTTTACCACTCGCCTTGCCATATTTACTTTGCCGACGCCGCTGCTTGGAAACGGGGCTGGTTTTAATATCGCCCGACCATTGACTCGTGACGTTTTGTAATCCACGCGTGTATCTGCCCGGTGAACGCTCGTTTGCACGGAGTAGAGGAAATTTTCGTTCTATTCCGTGTGTCTGGTGTATGTAAAACACGATTTCTCGGATAATTATCGATTTTCAGCTTGGATAGCCGTAATCGAAAGGTTTCGAACGTCTATATTCCATTCCTCGATCGCTTGCTCTCGGTTACAGTTACGTTTGTTTCCTTTTTTTTTCCCCCACTCAGTCGAGAAAATGTGTACGGGTTCATTCGTATAAAATTGGAACAGAGATAGATACAGGTAGCGGTGTCTATGAAATACTCGTTCCGGTGAATAATCGATTGAGGGATGTTTCGAATGTTTCCTGTTTTTCTATCGTTTCTATACACTATACATACATAGATATCGTATTGTTGTCGTGAAAATGGAGTAGAACACGTTTCGAAATATCGTTTTTCCTCCCCTTTTTTTTCTTTTTTTTTATTATACTACACTTTCATACGATATTTATTCCGAGGAATTGTGTTAGCTTCCGATTTTCAATTAAAAATTTAGAAACCTAGTGACAGGTATACTGATTTACGGTATTATCATGGAACAATAGTTGCGACACCGTAGATCTAACAATCACAGTGGTAATACGTCGTTACAGATAGTTTCGTACGCGTACCGTTAGAATCTCGCGAGGAAAACGATTTTCGAGCGGACACCAGTGCCAGTGGCATCGCTCGATTATTCCCCGTTGCTCAATCCAAAATCATAGATCAAACCAACCGTTACAATATTCATAGTAGGAGTCTTTCGAATTCGACGAAATAACACGTTTCAAACGTTTCCTCCGACTCGCTGGAACGTAACGCGTCGACGAGGGATTTTTCGCGTTCACTTAGCTCTCCCAGTGAGTTTCCCTTCTTTATATTCACCTATGTGTGCGGTACATGTGCGTGTGCCGACGTGGTATCGACGTAGCTCGCGATCATAATGTAAAATCGTCTGCTCTCGAGACTGGCTGGCTGTGGCTGGCTTCTTGTGTATCGTGACGAACGGCGGCGCGTACGTTGCCGATAAACTTAGTAATGGCAGAAAAATTGCCGCGATTAAGGTTGAAACACATATCCAGCAACCGCCATTTTCTCACAACACCTGCGAATTACGCGTAATTGCTGCTCCTTCGTCCCACTTTGTCCTTTTTTTAAACTCTACCGGTCGATCCGTACCTGGGAACCCGAAGGCAGTTCATTGTCTAGCGGTTCCTCACGCGCCGTCGTGTCCGTGTCACGAGACCGTGTCAGGGATAATCTTCATGTCGAATCGGAAATTAACGTTAAATCGTCTACCCAACGGTTTCGTTCTCTCTTCTCCATTGGTTGCCGTTGGATCGCGGAGCCGCGAAGAAAAACGTACCACTCCGTACCGGAACATCCATACGGACCAGACCTCACGGATCATCCATGTCGAATCATGAAACTGTTGAATTTCCGCGGGATTATAGGTGGTGGCCGTGTATTGTCGACGTTGTATTAAAACAGTCCTCTTCTCTGAATACGTTGCGATTTTATTCAACGTTCTGTCATGGGAAATCTTCTTAATACCGAGTGTTGTTGCGCAATGATAGTTGGAATAGTTATTACTGCAGGATTTCTCTTGGTAATAATCAACGGTATCAAAATTACGATCGAATTTACAGTTTACCAACGAAGTAGGATTCTACTGACTCGTGATAGATATCATGAATTACTCGAAATTGTCTGAGAATACGGTTTAAAACGGTTTCTAACGATCCTACGGCGGAAGAAATTGCACGGTTTATTTTGCAACATACCCGCGAAGAACGTTAACGAGAGGTATGCTAGTGTTAAAGATCGATACTTAGTTTGTAGGGTTCAAGGCAAACTGCGAGTGCCACGCTGCATTGTTTTCTCGCGCAGGGCTTTATCGAAATTTCCTTGGAACGCAGGGCGCCAAGGATTATTAACGACACCGCGTTATCGGCGTTTCTGGCGCGAGAAAGCGTGCCCCCGATGCTCGCGGGCGGCGCGGCGCGGCGTGTCGTTTCGATGGGCGACGAGAATGTACGTAACGGTGTTCGAGCCGTTGGCGGTTTCGCGATATCGATTGTTTTCACGGCCCTGTGCCGTGCTTCGGAATAGTTGGCGAGCACGAGTGCGGAAAATGCGTAACATTATCCTACTCGGGCATGCATGCTTCTAAGTGGTAGGTTCAAGTTGCAATTCTGCACTCTCTCTCTCTCCTTCCTTTTCACGTTCGCCCTATTGGAGTTTCGGGGCGCATGTATGCGCGGCATGGACTGGCGTCTGACGATCGAACGTGGCTTTCTTGTGGCTACGTTATTCCTGAATTGTCGAATGTTGAAAATTAACGTGTTCCATTGGTACTTGAAAATGTTGATAATTCTCAATAATTCAAACTTCAAGTGTAATAATTGAAATAAATGTCGAATAAGACGATCGTACAGTATATTTATTAGAGCAAGTTATTCTTTTTTTAAATTCCACAAAGATTCTCGGACGTAACAATGTCCACAGGGCTCTAAAGATGTGGAATAAAGGTAGAAGGCGGCGATTCGGTACGTAGCGTGCACAATGGTTTACGCACGTGCACGCACACTGTTACGCGGCCGTGTCACACGCACCGCGTACACGAGTGGCCTCTTATCGGGTGGAAGAACTCGCGTAGCCGCGTATGTAGGAGGCGTGTTTGCGAAGTTATGGTGTCCACGAGCTTTTATGGGCTGGCAACCTCGTACGTATGTGTGTACGTAACCACTTTGTGGACGTAGAAGCGCGTGTGCGTGGCTACTTTGTGCCGTGGCGAACACGCTCGATCAGGACGCGTGTGCGGCAAATAACTACATGTGTCCAATTAGACACGCGAAACTGTTTCTCGATAGCAGACACTCGAGCCGCGAGAACGTTGGACGATCACGGGATTTCGTTCCGTAATTAGGCGGCGCGAATGGCGAATGATCGGCTCGCGAGCTGCCTGAGTAATTTTCCCTGTTTCGTAAGCGACGTCTGAGAAAGCGGTCTCCCTTTTCTGGCCTGTACAAGTGTACATTTACGATCGTGAAAAGTGAACGGTTCGTAGTTTTTCATGCTGTTGAGGATTTAACCGTAATGACAGTTGTAATTCTATAGTTACGAAACATCGACATGTTCCTTTTTTGTCGTATCCATGAATATATACTTGTACATTTTACCCTGAACTGGTAGGGTGCGATAGCTGCCACAAATACTGTGCTGGGGTAAGCACAGATCTGATCTGAATGCAAAAACTGGTTACGCATGACAGTAATAATAACCCGTTTTCATTGAGCCAAGGTTAGCTACGCGAGAGTTGAAATTATTAATAGACCATGATGTATTAAGAATAGATATACAAATGTCGTTATATAGTCGTTTAAAAGTATTTTGAAAATCTTCGACGAGTGTATATAATGTTCGTCTCCACTCCATATCCAGTTGCCAGATGTTCACTCGTATCATAAACTCCTCGTCCACAATATTCCGAGATTTCATTCTAACCGTCAGCTCCGTCGGTTCCCGGTGCGAGAAACTTCATTCCCTTAAAAACGTGTCCCTTCTGTTTAGCCAAGGTACAAGTATAGAGGGGATATCGCGGTGCTGCCCTTTCGTAAGCGTAATTTGCGCGTAATTATCACGGATAGCGATACAGCTAGCCGCGATGAACCATTTATGTGATTAATAGAGGCCGGTAGTTCGCGAGCCTACGGCTCTGTTCTTCTCGTTCGGCCGACGCCGCTCGGCATGTCTACCTGCGCGCGTGCACGTACATGTACACCTATGCATGCATGTACGAAAGGCTCTCGCTCGAGGTATGCTATTATCATAATTGCCGCCAATAACGGCCCGTGATTGGCGCACTTCACGCTTACCTAATGCTCTTTTTCGGAAGTTTTGCATCCTTTGGCCGTGTTGCCCTTCTCTTTGGCCCCCTCTCCACACTCTCTCTCGCTCTTTCTCTTTCTCTTCCCCCCGCTGTTCACCCTTTTTTTCTCATCTACCTGCATATGCTTCACTCCCTCCGTTTCTACCACCAATCTTCCTCCCTCTTCGACTTCTCCTTGCGAGCAACAGATCCGGAGTACCTTGAACAGTGTTCAGGTTGGTATCTGCATGCGTCCCTCCGTTGCAATCTGCGATTTCGCATTCTCTTCCCTGTGTGTATGTAAGTGAGCACGAGGGATGAGGCCGAAGAGCATCGCGAAAATGAATCGTGAGAAATTCAAGAGGACGACTCCGGCCATAGTCGTCGCGACGTCTAGGCCCATCGACGGTTGCCTTGTTGCAATGTTTCCACTCTCTTTCACCTTGCTACTCACCCTTAATCTACGTGGATCTTTCTCCGTTTTTCGTTCTTTTTTTTTCTCGTTCTTTTCTATGGATTACTAAAGGCAAGCTTTAGCCAGACGGTATGCACCGACGAAAAATATTACTTCCGATGGAAGCGTGTCTTCGAGCGTACGCCCATTTCCACCCGTTACTTGCTACGAAACGAACCGTCGATTTGACTACCACCACCATTTCGACTATTTTCTATCTCCGCCTTTTTCTTCTTTCACTCTGTCTGAGACTTTTCGTTCCCCTTGGGAGGAGAAAGAGAGAAAAAGAGAGACAAGGTGAGGAGGCAGACAAGACTCCAGTTGCAGCGTGAGATCTCGTTCTTGAAAATGACACGGCATACTACGACAACGAGGAGGAAACATCGGGTTCCGCATTTTTCTCTCCGTCTCGGCCGCCGGAGTTTATTTAAATTTCACGACACAGCGGTGCGTCGCGAGCGTAATCGGCGCACATCGCGGCCAGCCTCTGACGTTATTACCGTATGACCCGAGAAACGGACCGATTCCGAGGACGAAACAGTCGCGCGACTGCTCCTTATATACTCGCTTCTGCTCGTATCTTCCTCCGGGCTTCTGTATCCAGCTCGTTCTCCTTTAAATTGCACCGTGTCGCGATTGATGCGCTGTATAAAAATGCAAATTCGCGTCGATTCGAGTCGACACTCGTGGAGTGTTAACCCCTTCGCTGGTAAGGATGAGTGCAGTTATTCACTGGTTATGGGTGATTAAAGTTACCCGTCGTTGTTGCATTTGATGTAGTTATTCTAACAATTTTTAATAAATATTGCTCGAATCTTTATGTAGCATAACTTAGAACAATTCTTTTGTGTCTGCGTAGAAATGCTAATAACAATTCTGCATTCTCCTGTAGTACGTATAGTTGGTGAAAGCGATATAGAGAGGTTTTAAATTAAAACTTTATTTTCGTATGTCATTTCTGAATTAAAATTAAACATTTCTGCTTACAATATTTTATTAATCGTTTGAATCTCACGCAACGCGATCGTGCTGTTAAAATTTCACGTTGAAAGGACTTATCATATTTGATCGATTTGGACAACCGATAATTCAACTTTTCCGATACTTGTCCATCGTATCATTAATTTTCTCATATCAACTGTACCAGTAAAATACATTTTGTTTTTAGATGTTATTATTTCCGATCTATAACAAGCTAATCGACAAACACTATCACGCCGCTTAGCTCTTTTCGATCAAATTTTTCCAAAAACCTTGCCTTTTGGTCAACAGTAAGTGTCGTTTTAGCAAAAATGAAGCAAAAGAACCAATACTGAGCTGACATTAAACTACGCTGAATCAGAGTTGAGCTTTTTATATCCTCTGAATTGTGTTTAGTTGGTTTTAAAATTTCACTAAATCGATTCCACCGACTATACATTTTCGAACTGGCCATTACTATGACAAAAGCGTTAGAAAAGATATTCCACGTGTCTTTCTATTGAACTACAGCATCAAATTGCCTAAGCTTTTGCAATAGGCGAGGCTTTTTCGAGCCGTGACACCGGTCGGTCCATTTCCTCCGCGCGCTATAATCGCGGCTGACGCATCACCGCAGAAAACGCGTCGGGGACGGTGGTGTCCGATGTGTCAGCGAGACGCGCGTCAAAGGTTTTAATCTGGTTGTATCAGATCGTTGGCTTTTTGCGTGCGCGCGCTCGCTCGCGTCGACGTGTCGCTCTGCCCTGGCGCGTGCAACTGACATTTTGTAAAATCAGTCTCTCCGGTTTGCGAAATCGCGTCACCCGGAGCCAGGGGAAAAATGAGATTCACGGCTACCTCCCTGTCTCTCTTTCTCCCTCATCTCTCTCTCTCTCTCTCTCTCTTTCTACTGTGAAAATACCAATGGCTCGTAGGCACTGTGGATACGCGCCGCGACGCGTTTCATCGAACGTTACCCACGTGTATTTCACCCGAGACATAATTTATGCGCTATCACAGTCTCCCTTGAACGACCCTGTTACTTCATTTTTATTTTTCTTCTTCTATTATTGAAAGTCGGTGTTTTTCGCAACGCTATTACTGTGATTTACATTCTATTTATCATAGAGATTTGCATAAGAACCGCATTGTGAGAGTTAATGGGACCAAGATTTTCCTGATTCCTCCATTAAACTAGTCGACTGGTTTAAGAAAAAGAATTTCCTGATTTCCGCGGTATATTTCCATTCTCTACCTCGCAGTGATAAATTGGTGTATGATTATTTTCTCGAATACTGTCGTTCGATGTAGCCCATTAACATAAGTAACCGCCTGTCTGACTCATCGATTAAAATACAGACAAGTTCTATACTCTTGTCGAACTTTGCTTTCGATACCATTATACATACGTGAAATCCTTTACAATACCCGCTTCCGACGTAACGTACAAGCCACTCTGCAGAGCCAATATTTCCTACGAAAAGAGAGAGTAGTAGTCGCGAAAGGTAAATTTAGACGGTCCCAGAGCGAGAGAAGAAATTCGCTGGTTTCTTCGACAGGCCACGATGGAGGAACACCTTAGAAGTGCGAGTCACGCATTGACAGTTTGGTAATGGAGCCCCGGCTCGCTACCAGATTCAACGGTGGCGCCTGGTATAGACGTATCTCGTTGGTCGATATTACCTTTTGGCGACCTGAAAACGAACCATGCCACGGTGCTCTCTACGCTCCGTCAAAAGAGTGCGCGAACACGTAGCCAAGCTGTGCACGTGTGCACCATGCACCCAGCCCTTTGTCAGTGTGTACCGGGGTAGAGAGGTTCGCGCGCGAGCTTACGCGATAGTCGAGAGTGGAAAACGCAGAGGGTTGCAACCACCTACATTCACGTCGAAACCCACTTTGCCACGCGGCGACAGACACACGATAAAGTGGAAACAGCTAAATGCCTTGTCAGCAATGGTGTGTGGCGGCGCCAATGGCGTCGGACCGGGTCGCTACAATCAATATACGGTGCAACTATCGCGAATCGCGTCGCGTTTAATTTCCTGAGAATTTTCCGCCAGTATGAACTCTATTTTTTTTTTTTTTATCCTCAGTTGCAATCGCGTAGCAACGTTCGGAAAAAATCGAAGATTCCCCTGTGTTGAAAAATCGCGCTTATCCTCGCGTTCGTTCGAACAGATTGGCGACTCTCGCGCGGACGCAACAGCCAAGCAACCAATTTATATTCGAGTGGGTGTCAGGGAAGTTAGTTTAGCGAAGCGCGTTCTTTTTCCGTCGGTGATCGACGAGCACGGTTGGGAAAAATTGTATTCAAAACGTTCTCGTCTAATTTTTCGCTTAAACAAGCACCGTGTTTCTCCTCCGTCGCAGAGAGAGAGCGCGCGGTGTATCATCTCTACAGAGTTCTATCTTCCAACCTTTGCGCCTATTTTTTTTTTTTGCGCTACGTCTTTCCACGATCGACTGGCCAATTAATTTCCTCGATATTCTCGATATCAATGAAACAGAGACGAAAGTCTTCAGCAGCCTCTCTACTCGAGCCATGTCCGTCACAATTAGGCTCTCGCTTTTTGCCTCTATCTCGCCGGTTCGTGACACCATGTCGGCTTATCTCTTCGCACAGAGGGAACGATAGACCTTGTTGTTTTTTTTTCTCTTTCTCTTTCTTTCTCTCTCTCTGTCTTCGAGCTTCGTTACGGCTCGAGTCGAGGCGTTTTCAAGTGCCGGAAGAGCGATGAAAATAACCTCGTGAAGAAGGGTTCACTTCCCCCTCCTCTTCCTCCCTCTTTGAACGTTGAAGAGAGAAGAAGTATCGCCCTACACCCGGCCGCTTCGATGCAACGTGTCGGCTTGAACGGCATTTAAATTAGCCGCCTCCTAGCTACCTAGTTGATTTATCGCGACGCGTACGCATTTTTTACTACGAATTTCTGGCGTAGTATATCGCAACCACGAGCCGGCTCTAGATTTACTAAATTTGGAGCGACAGTGAACGTCGGGCGGAAAAGCGGCGCAGCCTGGTCACAGACGACGGGAAAGGAAATTGTTGGCATTATACAGGAACGCGTTAGCAACGAGGCTGGCTATATTGCAAAATCGAATTCGCTTGTGCCCCATTGCGATGACCCAATTGCGGTACACCGCGGGCGAATTAATTGAACAGCACCTGTGAAACGTTTCTGGCCCCTCTGTTACCTCGCTCTTTTTATAGTTACCAGCAGTTTTCCCTGTAGGTTGCAAACTGGTTCGTGAATGAACCTATCAAAAAAAAAAAATAAATAAAAATAAAAAAAAAACGAGAAAGAAAAGAATAAAAAACAGAAGAAAAAACCCAGTGGAAAAATTCGCGTGCCGTCAACGCATGAGAGGCGACGCAACGATATTCGCGTCGTTGAACGTATCACGCTAAGGGTGCTAAGAGGGATAATCGGTGGTCGTGTCAGCGTGCTTTCCAATAACTCGTCTCTCGCGCCTGTGGATTCGTTGAAAAAGAAGACGAGGGAATCAATGGATGAAAGGGTGGAGGGAGAAAGGAGAAAGAGAGAAAGAGAAGGAGTAGGGTAGAAAATGGACAGGGCTGAACGAAAGGAGAGCGGCCTCGGTGTTATTTATGGGGGTTGCGCGTATTTCTGTCGGCCGCGCGCGTTTAATGTAAAGCCGGTCTTATCTTTTACGCGATTTAAGGGGGGTTTGTAACTGCACGTAATCACGCAGCACCATGCGTATGTAATACACAAAGCTGTCCCTTTCACTTTGGAATCCGTTGAAATGCCCACATTTTTTCTACCCTAGATTCTCAACTCTTCATCGTCGCCGGGGAATCGTTGCATGAGGAAGGGAACCCACGAGAGCTCGTAACGTTCCTTCTGTTCTGCTTTTTTCCCATACACGCTTTTTTACCGCGGTTCCGCCGTATAGATCGCCGGGCGAAGTGTATCTCTCGCGTACGCGTTACAGTGGCTGGTAATTTAGTCGATTGTGGGGAACGTCTAGCGAACGAATACGCACGGCAGTTTGTTCACCTTTCAGGTGAAGCCCTTTGTGGGTGCTCCGAGTTTCTGAACGGTACGAATGTTGTTACTGGATGATTTATTCTTCCATGGTTGAATCGAGGCGAGCAGGGTAATGCTATTACTCGACTTTTCTTCCTTTTTCCGTGGCTTTCTCCTTGTATCATTAGAAGCATTTCATTTAATATTTTTATTTGTTTACTGTTACACCATTGAATTATATTGTTGTGCTATTATTAGTAATTAACTTCCTTATAATAATTATTAATTTTTTCTTCTGTTAAAACGTGAAATTGTGATCAATTGTAATTTTCTTTCTCACGATCAAAGAAAAATTGGGTTATATCTTTCGATCGCGATGCTCAATTAACGTCGAACTTGGATTCGGTTATATGATTAAATAGTTTTTATTTTATCTATCCTTATTCATATAAAAGGCACCGATTAAAGAAGTGTGATCATTTATCGACATAATTTTTCCAAAATACCCCTGACACTGAAACGGTTAAAACACTCGAATATTGTTCGAAATGTTCGAAATAAGAAATCATGGTCTCACCGCGCAAAGAGTTTAACCAGAAAATTACAAGTATCGTCGAAGGATTTTCCTAACTGACGCCGTGACGACCAAGCGAAAATAATCGGATGAAGTAGGTAGCAGCCGTACTACACAATTGTTTCTCGCGTAGTATCCTCGGAAACACTCGAAATGGTCTCCCTGCGAGTGTGTTTCCCACGTACCGCTTTCGTGGAATAGCGAGGCCAGTGTACACGGTGAAACGTGGTCGACGACACCCGGGGACCGATGTCGTCTTCCACGTTCTCCTCGTCGTAGTTGCTCGCCGGTGGAAAAGGGCGATGAGAATGCTCGGAGGTAATTTTATTTAGAAACGCCGCGTGTGCTACTGTACTCGTTACAGGAGGTAATAAAACGGGTCGTCGGGAGCCCCCGTAGGCATACGGGTTGCTCGCTGTGTTTTCGACTAATTAACGTTGCCCGCCACCACCACGGTGCTTCGTGCCCGGTTTTAATATCGGCCTCGTACACGCGGCCGATTCGAATATTCCTCGGTTGTTTGGTATTCAGGGTACGACGCGTTTCCGCGTTACGCCGCCAACGTTAACGGTGTTGTTACGCGGACGATTTCTTTTTCGCGCCCTCGCGAATATTGCACCACGCCAGTTTCCGTTTTCCATTATACAGGATGTTCATAAAAGGATGGAGCTTTTACAGGTGAAAAGGCAACAATAGAATGCAATTGTTTAATTAAATATTCATCAAATTCATTAGCATCGAAATTCATTACCTCGGTATCTTTCTGATAGAACGATAATAATAATAATGATGATGATGATGCTTATTTAATCGCAATTATAGCCAATTTACTTTCAGCAATGCCAGGACTGTACGATACGTTGGATAAAGTAGTTTTTAAAATTCACCTTCATCCGTATGTTTTATCATAGTTAATCCCCGCCGTGATCGAATAACCGCGGCCCGTTGAATAGCAATTAACGTTCGTTTTTCTCACCGCGTTTTCTTCAGGTTGCCCAGCAAGCCATCGGCTGCTGTTTTTCCGTAGCGTTGACGGAGTTGACTAGACGAGTCCATTATACAGCTTGCCGCAACGGGCCGACAATAAACGAGGATTTATCGCCATAAACAGATGCACCGGGACACGCTGTTTCTTCTCTCATTAAGCATCTGTGCGCGAAGCAATTTCGAATCGAAATAAATCTTATTTTATCGTTGACCGTGGACGCGATTATCTTGTCAGGGGTTTCGTACACCATTCGTGACTCCTACCTGGAAATGTCGAAACTCTATATAAATATATTCTCTGATTATCCTTCTTCTATGCCATCAATTGCCTTCCCTTCACTTCATTCCACGAGTTATCGATTCGGACGTATTGTTTTTTTTTTCACGAGGAAAATCCGAGTCGCTGGTTACCGTGAACATTGATAATCGTTCATACGTCCATCGTTGTCTGTGAAATTATCGCAGGGAAAAAAACAGAGCGTTTACAGAAGCGTTCGCGATGCTAATCGTCACGATACCGTTCCCGTTTCCCACGGCTGACGTTATTTCGATGCCGTGCACGTTGTACCGGCAATCAAAGTCACGGAAACCACTTTCAAGTGGCCCATTTTCTTTTTTTTCCCTCTCTTATTCCCTTTTCCGCGGTTCGTTTTCTTTTCTTTTTCTTCTTCTCCTCCCTCTGGCTTCGATCGAGAGAAATGGTCGGTAAATCCGTGTTTCACGAGGCAAACGGAAGACACCAGGAACTTTGTTCGCTCCTCCTGAGAAATATCGCGGAAGGAACATCTGTGTACTCATTTCTCTGGCTCCCTAAGGATCCTCTAGGAAGCTGCGTAGACGGGCAATAAACCATAAGTCGTTGACGGCTCGGAGGAGACTCGAAAAGGTTCTTTCCTGCCGCCACGTACTTCCCTTTTCACCGAACCTTTAGCATCTAAATTCTCTCCACCTTTTTTCTCTTACTCTTGCTCTTTCTCCATCATTCTTCCTCTCTTTTCTTTCATTCTTTCGTTCTCTCTGCATCCTTTTCCAGAGGTAGTAGCTTCGAGGAAAAAGTTCGTGGCGAAAAGCGTGTTGGTCGATGTATTCGAGCTCCAAGTGCTCCCCTTGCGAACCCCCGGAGCAACTCGCTTTTAATCGTTATTGTCCCGATGTAAGTGTTATAAGGCCACCCCCGTTGTTGCGCTCCGGAGAGCGTTGTTACGGTCCGTGGTACGCAACAGTGGCTTCTTCGGGGTCGCCAGCCCCTCCCATAGCTCGTAGGATAAGCCCGAATTTCGTATTATACCCGTAATTCGCACGTTTCGCCGCGTTTCGCTTTCACGAACCCTCCCTTCCTTTCTTTGTCCCCGTTCGTGCTCTCTTTCCCGCATATAGGCTTCGTTTATATCTCTGTCCCTCCTCCCTCAGCGACCCTTTAATACTTTTATAACGTCATGTATATACGCAACCGTACAAAAAGGTTCAGGAACCCTCGCAATCCGTGATCCTCTGTGGCAGCTTCTGATTTCGTGAAAAGCCTTTCGGATCCTCCAATGTTACAACCATATACACCGTTTCCTCTGCCGCCCCTCTGACATTCGTACACACGAAAAAGGGGTTAAAGGTTAGAGAACGATCGGAGGCGCTTCACCGGGTTAATCGTCGTTGTCCAGCCATAGCTAATCGTTCTGTAGCCAGTGTTTTACCAGAGTGAGTAGCTTCATTCCCTCGGCGTAGAGCAGAACCGAGAACAAGTCTCAGATTAGGAAACCCGTTCCCCTAGTCGGTTTTTTCTCTGGTATTTATGCAAATAAGCCACGCATTCTGAAAGCAATCCTGTGTTTAGCGTTCAACCAGGATGGATCCTGGGTCGGAGAATGGTCGAGTGTTTTTCAAATACGGATTAGATAAAAGGAACGTTCGATCATCGGTTTGGTTGGCCGCGAATTGGAATTCCTCTCGATCGGCGGAGGAGAAAGAGTACTAGATGGAATAGAGATAGAGAAAGAGAGAGGGAGATATTGTTCGATCGATCGATCGATCTATCGAGTTGAACCACATCGAAGAGAGTTTGGTTGTCGTGGCGTTCGAGAATCGCGCGCTCTGTTCGATCGATTTATAATTGGATTACCGCGGTCGTAATTCGCGGCGAACGCTAGTCACAGCTATTACCGAACCTCCATGAATAATGCATTAACGCTTATGGAATGCCCGTCCGAACAATGATTGTCATTGACTCGATGATGAACCAAAGTATCAGATTCGTATCGGTAATGAATGCCGGCGCGCGCGTTCACTCGCTCGCTCATTCGCTCGACCGCCTGCCCGTCTGCCTGACTGCCTGCCTGGCCTGCCTCGCTTGCCTGCCTGACTGCCTGCCTGCTTCTCTCTCCCCTTGTTGCAATTACAATCGGATCTCGTGACGTTCGTGCGGTTTGACGATTGTAATACGGTATTCTAACATTGTACGCGCCTCTCGGCAGATGTCACGTGGCCATGAAAGAACCCTCGTCCAGCATCTCGGGATATATCCTTATCTTTGATCAGAGACGACCACATACGATACGAGATCTCGTACACACGAGCGGTGTCTCTCCTCTCGCGACGAACGACGAACGACGAACGAAGACAACGACAACGAAACCAACAGGAGAGAAGATAGTCAACCATCCTAACCAACTAGTATCTTCCATTTGGAAAAGGTTGCATGATCACGGCATCGAATGCTTGATTTTTTTTACGTTTCATAATTTATCGCGTGATATATAATGCAGTAAAAGCTTGACGGGGGGGCCAGAGTCGCGTAACCGAGCCACACGCTCGCTATGAATATGGAATCCGTGAATAGAGGAACGATTTTATGAATGCTCGGATGAATACGGTTAAGCGCGAACCAGCCGCGTCCTCCGTGATACCAACCAGAAGATATTTGCAATGCTAATAATTTCGCGTGATTTTATAATGGCCGTTCAGCCGGAAAACATTCAACTCTTTGGTGGATAGTATCGTTGAACCTGTGCGTCGAACTGAGACAAAAGTATATTTTGCTTCGGCTCTTTTCTCGAAGAGGAAGTAGTATAAACCTGCATACCGATCGAGGAGAGAGAGAGAGAGAGAGAGAGAGAGAGAGAGGAAGGAGAGTGGAGATGGATCGACTACCGATATTCTCGTCGCGGTTGCGATCGACGACGGTACTTCTCCATCGTAACCGCGAGAATTCGCGAGGGACGTCCGGTTTGATTAATGCGCCCACGGACCCCGCGGACATCATTTTTCAATATCTCAGCGAGAGGATTTAAACGTGGCACGAAGAGATCGACTGTTGTTAAGGGTAGAGGGGAGAAAAAGTGATAGAAAGGGAGGAGGGAAGGTCGTGTGCATGGTCGCGCGCGATCTTCTATTTGTATCTGTCGTTATGATGAGGTACAAAAAGACAGGCAACGGGGGCTCCCGTTGTGTTCTGCTCCTCTCGCTGTCTCTCCTTCGATCGCGTCTCTCGGAGGGATCGAGAGAAAGAGAAAACGACCTCGACAACTAGGAGATACTTACAATCCCGATTCGTTACAATAACTCTTGTTTCTTGTGCAACGCGCCTTCTCTCTCGGTATATGCTCTGGAGGCATTCGAATTCGATCGACGGGAATCTAACCAGTCTCGTCTTATTAGGCACGCGTCTACACACGTTCAAACGTCTTTATACGCGTACGAGAATCCGTTTGCCGGTGATAGTTGAGAGAGGCCAATAAAGCATGACTCGCCGTATCCTTTTTTCGGCGATTGGAGTTTAATTGTGAGCTGAATTTGAATCTGATCGTTGACGTGTTCCTCCTTCTCCTCCTCCTCCCTTCCTTCTTCCATTCGACCGTGATAGGGCTGCTTTCGACTCTTTTTTATCGCGTCTCTCGACCGCTCTGAACGAGCCATGTACGGTTCATGATCGCATGCGCCTCCTCTTGGTTTCGATACGAGTACCATTCTCTCGTCTACGCATAACGAGGCGCTGGGATTATAGACTCGTTGCGGACGGAATGAAATTCATGAGCAAGTCGTCACACGTAAGAACGCGGCGTCGTTGCCGTCTTTTCATGGATCTGCTATGGCTGATTGGTGTATCCTGCTCGATAGGTTTATCGTGGAATCTCTGACTCGAGAATTTTCTCGGTACGATTTAATTTCTTGAAATCAGATCGTTTCTGTTCTTTTTCTTCTTCTTCTCCTCTTTCTTATTTATTCTTGGAAATATATTTTCAAACACGACGGTGCAATTTTCCCCTATCTAAATATTTCCACGTGATCGTTTATAATTTTCTATCGGAGGATCTGTTACAACTCCCTCGTTCGCGATCAATTTTGTCTACACAATCATCGTAATTGACAACAATGCAATTTACTAGAGCCATCAAACGCTCCGAGCTAACAGAGAAAATCACGCGTCGAGCGAGACTAATTACGAAGAGTGGAGAAGGGGAGAAGTAGAGAACCGGAGGCAGTGCTCTTTTATCCTTGCAGAGGGAATGGAGGTCCGATAAGCCGGTGCACCCCTGGTTACGATATCATTACGACACTATCGTTAATTCTAACATTGAAACATAACGTCCAATTAACAGCGGGTAGTTCAAACGCGTGTAATCTCACCGGCATCAAGCCTCGTATCCCCGCCAGTCCCCCCTATCCAGTTATTACGAAAATTTTTAAAAGCCGCGAGGCTGTGTCAGGATATATATATATGTATAATATTGTATATATTATATACATATATACATGTTCCGCCCGTATATACAATCCTGGAAGCTATACGGTAACCCTACGGGGGTGAACATAAAACCTGTTTCAAGTAGAAGGCCAAAATTACACGTCCCGTAGCTCAAGTTTAGTTCGTGATCGCGCAGCCTCTTGGGCATAAAACAGTATACTACCGTCTTCCCTCCGTGGAGCTACTAAGATGAGTAGCGATCCAACCGATCGTGGAACCGTTCTCACCCGGCCTGTACCTTTCTCGCCAAGGTGTTACGTGTTCTCACTTTACGCGTTCAAATTAGAACGATCCGGGCTACGAATTAGAACGACGAGCTCCGCTCTTATACTCGATCTTTCGTGAATAATGCCGATACCTGAACGATGTGAGAAGCGTTCAAGTGTTTCCGGTCGTTTCCTAGCGGATCGATTCGACGAAGAACGAACGTGTCACGGTGACGGAATGTGTCTGTAATTTTATCGAGGTTCCGTGCGGGTAACGAAACGGGAAAACGGATATATATGTATATATAGCGGGTATAGAGGAAGAACGGAGGCTGAGCAATACTAGGGCGATTAACAAGCCCGTGAAATTCCGAGCATCAGCTTACTAATAATGACCGTAATAACAACAACGGTAACAATAGTAATAGCCCGTGTTTTTATTGCCACGCCTGAACAAAGCGGAAGGTTTCAGGGCAACCCCGGCCACTTTACAACCTAACCTAAAGAGGTACGAAAGAACCGGGGGTGTCGGCGGTGAAAGAGGGAAAAGGTCCGCGTAGGAACGAGCATAATAATAACAGCGGCGCAAGATACCGGGAGTAAGATACAAGGCGCGTAATTCAAAAAATACGATACACACCGAGCGAACGGTAGAGAATATCTTGGCAATAGTAATAAAAATCGCGGGATTGCGTCATTCTAGAGCTCTGCTGCTGCATGCCTTTCGTTCTTCGTGTCTGCCAGCTCCCTCCTCCCCACCTTCACCGCCCCTTTCCACCCTCACTTCTCTAGTGCCTCCATTCTCTTTTTCTCTTTCTCTCTCTATCTTTCTTATATCCCTCTCGTTCAGGTTTGCGAGCTTATTTTCCTCGGCCAGAGAAACTTTACGAGCGGCGCGTCGATAAATTCTCCCCGTAGTCTCTCTAAGACGGCGATAAATTACTAATTTCCTCGCCGTCCTCTTAACGTCGATAAACTTCCAAACAGTATTCACGCTTCGAGCGGTTATTAATGATTCCCAAGCAAACGGGAGAAAGAGTGAGAGAGAGAGCTAGCCGAAACAACGTGAATGTTTCTTTCTGGTGGATTCCCATTTCCGCGCAAGCCTCCAACTACCTGTGCCTCCTTGCTTCTTCCCTTCCTATTCGCGGTAAAACTCGGCTCTTTCCCCGGCTCTAGCTGCTTTCTTGCGTTAGGGAACGCAACGAGGAAAGCAGTCGTTGCCTCGCTTCTTCACCATACTCCACCACTCAAACGAACCTCGACTCTCGAACTCACCGCGAGACGAGTACTAATGATAGATGCCGCGCGATCGGGGGATATCGTAGCTCTCGGGGTTTCAACGAGCAAGTTACCACGGATAGAAGCTACAGTATACCATCTGAAAGAGAAGAAGCGTCGGAGATGAAGTTTTCAACCGAAGGAACGTTACCAATAAAGGGAACAACGCCTGTCGTTCGTTCGATGCGTACACGTGACGTACGATGAATCGAAAACATGTCGTGCATGTTCATCGAGGCCCTCGAAGACACCGAATTCGGTCCCCGGAGCAATGGATTTCTTTTTTCTTTTTTCTTCGTTCACGTCCCCCTCTCGTTTCGACCGTCGTCTCTTTTCCTTTCCGCGCTATTATCTCGTTAGTACGACGCTGTGTCACGGCCCAACAAAGTTTGAGGCTTTCATAGAGTGCCTCGGGACCGAAGATCGACCCCTGCCACCACGCTTATAAGCGTCCTTCTTCTGTCTCGTTCATTCCGTTCTGACTTCCCCTCGGTCATCCTCTTCTCCCCTGTGGTTTCTTCTTCGTTTTCCTGCTATGGTCGTTTCTCTTAGCGCTATAGCTTCGTGTGTATATACAACGAAAACGTCGCGAAGCCACGAGGACAGAATTTTCAGTGTGTTTCCCTCGGTTATTCAGGTCCGCGCTCTCGCCCCAGATTTTCCTTTGCAAAAGGTACATAAGTGTGTACCGCTTGGCTATGCACGCGCTGTTCCAGATACTTCGTCGCGATACACCAGGAGAAAAGGGTTAGAGATAGAGATAGGAAGAGGGAGAGAGTGAGAAAGGGTTAAAGGGAGAAAGAGTACCGTGACGACCGCGCTTCTAATTGCCAACGCCGGTGCAAGCTGTACACGGTGTATTCGTCAAATTTTTTATTCGTCGCATTTCGCGCGCGCACTTGTTAGCCCGCTGTCTAATAAGCGGGAGAGAGCGGCGTGAACGTGTGGGCCGCGTGAACGTGCACGCGCGACAGAATAAAAATGTTATTCTTCCACGGGAAGCCAAAGCCCCGTAATTATGTTGTAACGCGTTGCGCGAACCGTTCTCCACGTACACCACCAGCCTTACATCGTTCGCTCGTTCGCTCATTCGTTCACTCGTTCACTTTTACACGGCAATTGTTAATAACGAATATATTTGCACATGTTCATGCGAGGAGAACAAAGAATCCGACGGCTGACCTATGAACACCTCATCGATCAGTCGATTAAAGAAAAATTTTCCGAATACGTAAAAATGTGGTAACACAAAGCGTATAAGTCATACAGTACATAACTATATTGGAAATAGAAATTTCACGCTCAATCAAACAGACAATCGTCTAGAACGCGCTCGTGTGTACACGTCTGTCTTGTGTTCACGATCTGAAAAATCCTCCGGCGGAATGTAACGTATTCTTCAGGGATCTCTCTCTCTACTTCAGCAAACGGCGCAAAAGATCGTACGTGCCGATACGTATAACGGACAATTAGCCGTTTCTCGATATCTCGGGCGGGGGCGTAAGAGCAAATCTATAGAGTATGGCCGATCGGTGTGTTCGATCTCTCTCTCCGTGGAATACGTATACGGGGGCTCTTGTGGTTCGGTGGCGAAGCGGGGTGAAAGGCCGCGAGAGAGGCAGAAAGAGAGACTGGGGGGACCCAGAGAGAAAGCGAAGAATGACGTGTTCGGTAATTAGCGTATTATGCATTCGGCCGCGTTTGATTTATCGGGAGCCTCGAAGGGGAACAGGATGTGCCCCCGGGGCGCACCCAGCTTCATCTCACGCAACTCTCTCTTCCTCTCTTCTCTCTTCTCTTCGAACCCGACTTGGTGTGGACCTCTTTTTCTCTTTCTTCATGCACAACTCTTCGTGTCCCTTTCCCTCTCGTTTCCCTTCGTCTTTACGTACTCTGTCGTTGAATCTGGCCTCTCTTCTTCTGAACGAAGTAACGCTGGGCTGGCTGGCTGGCTGGCTGGTTGGACTGTTAGCTCGCTCTTTCCCTCTTGCCACGTTCGTTTCTCCTCTTTTGCTTTACCTCTTCCGCCCATCCTTCTCACCAACGCTCACGGTATTCTCTCCTCCTTTCTCTCACTCGTTACTCGTCTCTTCTTCTCTCAGTCGGCCCTCATGGCACTCCTCCAGTCCTCTCCTTTCCTCCTCTATCCAGCAAGCCCTTCCACGACTACCCTGCTTCTCTCCTCCCTCCTCCTTCTTCGACGAAGAGGAGTCTCTTCGTCCCTTCTAGCCCTTTTTTCCTTCTCTCGTTCTTACCCGTACCTACTCGCCATTATCTCCTTTCATTGGCCTTCGTTGCCTCGCCGCGGCAATAGTCGACGAGGTTTAGAGGGACAGAGAGCGCGAAAGAAAGGAGCTAGTCCCTGGCCTTTTCTCCCTTCGAGTCTCTGGATAACTACAACTCTTTCTTGCTTTTTCTATACCACAAAGCTTACTATCCACGGTGTTCCGAGGCGAATGGAATTCTCGTGAATCGATCTGGATTAATACTTATATCGCGATCTCATTGATTTATTCGTCGAGGATAGAGAAAAGATCGTGGATGACGATGAAAGTTTCACAGGGTGCAACTACCAACTTTTCCTTTTCAGTTTAACTTGGTCGTTTTCCAGACAGGTTAAAAGACCAGACGCAAACAACGGTTTCACGGAGGTAACAGTCCATGAATGCGAGTTAATTTGACCTAGGGCTAGTTCTTTCACGGATTGGAGACAGGCAGACGATTCGTATACCTGAAAACGAGACCCTGAACCTGGTTAGTTCGGTTCTGCAACTGTTAAGCATCAGTTCCTTCTAGTTTCTCGGGGAGATTCGTGAAAATGGAATGATTTTACGGTGTTTTTCTCAGTAACAACCTTTCTATCTTAGTCAAGACCGTGTTTTGACTAGACAGACGCCAGTCTAGCTACACCGTCTCTATGCTAACTCTTGGAAAAGGAACGTAGATTCCGCTCCAATATGCTCGAGAGGTGGATTTCCTACTTGGAGAGAAACCAGACGCGTTTCTTCGTATTCGTGCATCGAGGATAAGAGGAAAGGGTGCGCGAAAAGTTTGAAGGAGTGGAAACGAAGCTTGCAACGCCGATTGGATTCGTTGGATTACCGTACGAGCGATCGTTCCGCGGAACTCGTCGACGAGGAACTTTCTCTCTCTTCCTCGTTCTCTGGTAAAGTGAATCGCAAAAAAAGGAAGCGGTTCGTTCTTTCGCAAAAACTTACCTTAACAATGGTTACCTCGTAAACAAAGTCTCGAGGGTCTCTTCGTCTGGTCTCGAGGCGAGAGATGTCCGTTCTATCGGTCAAATTCGTAAATTCTATGAAACCGCGGTGCTGAGATACTCTTTTCAGATATTCATGTTTCATCTTCTCTCTTTCTTTCTCTCTCTCTCAAAATGAATTTATCTATTCTTCCTGAAATTTCTTTATCAAATCCGATCGAGAACTTCCCGAAGCAACTCGCTGGAACGAACTTCTGTCGAAGTTACCTTCCTCGAGTCATCCTGCATTCCTTTTGCCTATAGTTGAGAAGCGTACTGCTGTCCTTCGAAAGGGTTCCTCTCCTCTCGCTTCTCTGCATCCCTCTTCGACCGTTTTATTCTCTGAAAAATTTCGAAGACAGCCCTGACTCGATGTCACGATCAAGGAGCTAGCTAATCCCTCGCGCGCGCGCATCCTCTTTCACGGGACAAAGATCTAAAACTCGACATGATAGTACGGTGAAGGGTAGGCTCTCGTTGGACCACGTTGTAGGTGTATCACGATGAATAACGCGATAAAAATAGCGCGTGTAGAAATCACGGGGGATCTCACCCCTTCTAACCACACGTAGCCAGTCTGTAGGGCTGACTTTCATGTAAACGATCAACCGGGGGGGAACTGCGTCAGCGTTTCCGTGGCAAGGTGTACGTATACGCGTTGCACTTTTTCCACAACGAGTACGCTCTTCGGGGATGTGCTCAAGGCGAAGGTGAAGGAGAAGCGGAAGAGCGCGTGCCAACTTTTCAAACCATAACAGGGTTGTCTGAAGAAAAAGAGAAAAAGCACATAGACTACCTTAGAGATGAGAGAAGACTTCATCCATACGTGAGGAACGAGCACAGTAGCAGAGTCGACATGCACGAATCTCTCCAGCGATTGAAACGATAACATAAGCTAGAGAGAAAATCGATTTCCATCCCTTTTTTCCCTGGTCTAGGTGCCCCTGCGTCGCGATAAACGCGCTTTACGAGCCGATCTTACGAATTCCCGAGATGAGATCCATAAAGTTTGCCGTCTGACCCCCACCTCCAGCCAGGCTCGAATCTTTTGTTTCAATTTTCCAAAGGGGATTCGAGGTACGCGCGATAGCGTAACGACTGTCGTATGATAAAAGAACGTTTCTCCCCATGTACCTCATACACAGCTCAGTCAGCCACGGTTAGATGATTCCTGTACAGTAACACACGAGGCAGGACACGATAATAGGGGAGGACTAAGGTGGATGACTGTCGCGGTAGCTAGGGTGACACGCACGGCCAGAGTGATTATATCAATAATAGCTCCCTGGAGGATCGATCTGTGCGACGTATGCAACGACTAAGCCCTATACACCTCCTCCCTTTCTCTCCCTGGTTTACGTTAAGATACCGCGGCCTGATTTCGTGTGTCCTATAGTTTGCACCCCTGTACACCGCTTCCTGTATCTGATCGCTGGATGAGTTAATACCTTTCCTTTTTATCAGGCCTGTTAATAAATTTATCGTTATCTCGTGATCTCTCGTTATTCCTCGCTTTTATTAGCTGGCGAGATTACCTCGTTTTTGGAGGAAGGGAGAAAGGGGAAAGTAATTAATCGTGTCGCGTTCGAAGAACAAACCAACCCTTCCTGGCAAACATCATCTCGATCCCCCTTTCGGTGTTTTCTGTTGCAGATTCGCCTGTCAGATTTATCGTTATTGCAACTGTCTTATTCCCTCGTCCTAATGCCACCGTATCAGCGTCGTATGCGAGTTTATGATGTCTCGAGAGCCAGACGAGATGCACCCTAAATCAAGCGGCGGGTTAATAAAGCCTTCCCTCGCGGATCCAGCCGCGCCGCGAATAGCATTCTTCCGCCGCGGCATTCAACGGCAATAAAGCGTATTTACGACGACCTCCGTGGCTGCGCCGCCTCGGCCACGCTTTTCTATTCTCGACAACACGATTTTCCGCGACCTTTCTAACAGAGTATGTTTCGTGGCCCACTTCTGGGAAACGCGAGACCACCGGCATTTCAACGTTCGCGTTGCAGATAGATATTTCCGGTCACAGACGAAAAGAAAAGGTCTCGTGCCCGTTTGACTTTATGCCGCGCTTGATTGCATTAATATTCGAGGATCTCTCCCTCGTTCAGAGAGATTTACGAGTCGATCGATACCGGCCAGGTTCTCTTCCTAGTGACGCTCGTTTCGTTGGAAATGTTCGCCAGCCATTTGATCATAACGAGTTGAACGGTTGAGAAAGAATTATGGTGTAGATTTAATCTGATTGTTGGGGGATTAGCCTTGACGCGTGGAATCATTGTAGAAGAGAAATGGTACTTTATAGAGAGGGTCTAGGGTGATAGGGAATTTACTGGTAATTTAGAGGGTGTTCAATGGTAGCCAGTTGAATATTGAATATTTTTTTATCTGTATCAGATTTCGTGGAAAACTTTCTTCAGGGTGATTAGATTACGCAGTAGATTCTTTTAACCCTTCATCCCGACTGAAACGTCAGGAATCACTTGATGATCAAGTGACCTAATTTGTAAAAAAAAAATCTTAATTTATTACACATTGGAGATTATGTATCATTAAAGAGAGTGCAATAAAAAAAAGTTTTTTCTCCACCAAATTTATAGCACAATTTGCAATTTGCGTATGCACTTTTACGCTCCTAAAATTCAATTGATCATAAAAACTAACGTTTTCACAAATGAGCCTGCATACTTCTCTTTACCGAAAAAAAAAAAAAGAACAACGCGTAAATTTCCAGACATCGGTTTTGCAAGCTCTCCGGAACACAGTTGTTCATCTCGTCGAACGAGCAATTTAAACCAACACCGTGGCCGCTGACAAACACTCCCTGACGGTTTTTTCGCCCAGTCGTAAACGGGAAGTGGACGGCGTTGTGGGTCCCCGGTGTTCTTTGCCGTGAAGAAGGCGGAGGGAAAGGTTCACGCGCGGCAATTACACGCGAGTAACGAGTCGTGCCGCGGCGACGCGCGAGATTTAGAAGGCACTTCCGATTCGACATTGACGAGCGTGGCGAGCGTGGTCAACGCGTGAACTGGATGGACGCAGTACCACAGAAGACGTGTGAAATAGTGGCGTCGTTAGTCGTGTGAGCTACGACGAGGATTCCAGGAACGAGCACTGTTAGTTGCAACAACAGTTCCCGACATGTTTCGTTCGTCACCCTCTCGAATTCGAACGGCAAATATTTGCGTCTGCAACGCGAAAGAATTTTCCTCGCGAAACGCAGTCGTACGAAGGAAAGCTGTTGCCGTTTCGAGTTTACGCTCGTCTGGTCGTAAAGCACGAAAGCTTCGTCCCTGTTGAAAAGGGGGAAGTTCGCCGTTTCGACGGCCCCTATTTTTACAAGGAACGCCGTTGAATCTGGAAACGGCACTGCGTCGCGCTGTAAACTTATTCAAGCGGGACACGCGTTGCGAATACTGTGCGAGAAGGGCTCTCGTAAAAAGAGACGTTTCGGAAAAGTGGCCGGTACTGGCTGGTCGAGCGGTGTATTTCGTTTCGACGAATCGCGCTCTTCCGGTCATCGAGATCGCTCATCTGCCTGAAACTGCTTGAAAAGTATACGTAACTGTGGTATACTTACATAGGTATCCCACACATCGCTATTTGGCATTGACAGTGAATATCTTTATCACGTAAAACAGTACATTTCTGACTTTATTAATTTCTCATTCTAAATTTTAAATGCCTCCCTGTAAAATTAATTTTCTTAATTTGGTCATTATCAATGTTAAGCAGCGATATATAAAGAACTTCGGAGTTAGAATGATTCGTGGAAAATAAATGGATATGTATAATTTATAATTTCTTCTTTATTTCTGTGAGAGTCATCATACACTTGGAAAAAGACATCTTAATAATTTCAGTAATTTAAAGTAAATATTAATATAATGTTAAAATATGTCTTTTCAACGAGTTTGATCATAAATTTGTAAGGAACAGCAGGTTCCAAAAAGGAAATTTCTTTTTTAAAGTTCCTGTACCACGAACATTACAATTTTCCAAATATCGATATAAACTGCGGAATGATATAACACTATTTTCTAGTAAATTCTGCATTTGATCAGATAAATCGGCTATCCTTTATCGAATTGCACGGTAAAACTCGAGTCGAAGAACAATAGAACGTTTCATGGAAGCGTAACGTCCGCGTGTCGTTGAGTAAACGGCGCAAACAGCGCGCCAACTAAAATTCAAGCACCCTCTTAAGAGTGACGTCGTAAAGAAACGAATTATCTGGCGGCCTTTCACATCGACCTTCTGTTCTTTCTCGTTATTTACCAAATCCTCTTTCCCCGTTGTGTTCTTCACATCGGAAAGACGCTTGTCCACGGAACCAAACTAATAAAACTGATATAATCAATAGCACGAAGAAAATGAGCGCACATGTTTCTCTACCAGCGACGTTTCCACGACTTTAACCCTCTATATACGTTTATTTATATTTTATACTTCACGTTTCATTTGTTTATTGCTATTCTATTGCATCGTTGTACCGTTACATCATTTCGAGTCTATTCTTTTACATTAATTATAAAATTCTCACATTTCAACATTTGTCAAAATGCAGTATTGTAATCAACCGTTATTTTTCTGCTCGTAAACACAGAAAAGTGGGGTTATAGAGGGTTAACTGTTAATTTAACTGGCTACTCTCGTCGTTGCCAGAAAGACACGCGATTCTCGCGTTACCGCTTTGCCCGCGCGAAACGTAGAAAGTAAAGGAGGAAGGATAGTGACTCGATGATGAAGAAGACGAAGAAGGGAAGGTAGCTCGAGGGAACGGAAAACGAATGAACGAGGACAGAGAGCGTACACAGGGTGGGGCCACAATGTGCTGCGTCGTGTGTTCCGGTCAGTACCATCTTCTCTCCATCGTGGCCTCGGCGTGCCCCTTCGTAATTTATGTTTGCTTTATGGCCAGGAGAATAAGGAAGCGTCTTATTAAAGACAGCCGCATTGCTGCTCGCGGAGAAGAAGAACCATCTTGCGAATAGAGGGGAGTAACGAAGAAAAGGGACACGATCTCTCGCTACGTGTGTAACGTCCCCTGCAGAATTCTGTCCCCCTCGTCGTCTGTCTGTTGCGAGCATGGTCGCGGTTTTACGTGCCGTTTCGTCGTCTTTCTTTTTTGTCCTTTAGGCGTAACCGACGTTTTGTTAGTGGCGCATTTACGTAAACGCGCCGTTAAACCGTCGTAAATTGCGCTCTTCTGCCTCGTTGTGTACCTTACCAATATCCCCTTCGAGATGTACCGACAACAAGAGGTCCCGCCTGGTCAACCAATTTTCAACATTTCCACGAGAGATTCTTGCTGGTTGATTCGCTGAATTCTCGTTTATTCGTTAACATTTTATCTCTTAATCCCTGTTATCTCTGAACATGTTCAGCATAGCAGGGAAATCGACGAAACTCTCGCTACTACTGATGTTTTGTTACATTCGAACGATTCAATTTTACGGATCTGTTTATTATTATTAATAAGTATTTCATATTTTCATAGAATTCATTTCATTTATTATAAAATAATGCGATGACGTTGTTCATTCAATCTTTTTCGGTGAGTCACATCGGCTAATAACAGCACAATTAGATGGATGACACATTTCAGAACGCGACAAAAAAAATTAAGAAATAATATAAAGACTCGTCGAAAATAGCATGGAATAAGTTTATCGATTGTAGACACTGATACCTAGGGAATGAATATATCCAGAAAATGTGGTGGTATATTTATAATTCATAATCGCGATGACGTACTTGAGAGAGATAGATCGTCCATTTTTCGAATTGAAATTTTCGATGAGACCGAGGAAGCAAGATAGAAGAACGGTGTCGGGGATTGAGATAATAGGATCGAGCAGAGTATGGCGTGGTGGGTGTGTTTTATCTACGCAACGACGCATTAATAGAGGACCAGCGACGCGACGGTGTCCGTTTAATCGGCTATACGGACGATCCGCTTTTAGGAGAAACGAAAATATCGAACGAGCCGTGGCGTTGAATGGCCAGCCTTCGTAAAATTGATGGCTTTCGGTGAAACCCGCGATAACAAAAGGTCCCGCGCGAACGTTATTGCTCGTCCATGGACGAAGACAACGGGGGAACGTCATTATTGTTCAACGATTAACCCAGCCAGGACGACGAGATATTCACGTTGCTCCTTTTTTTTTTTTTTTGGAAAACGCTACCAACGATCGTAACGTATCACCAGGCCATCGCGTAATACGTTGGGAATATTTCATGAGCCTAGGATATCCTGAGGAACGTGCTCGCGAAATTCCTATTTCATACCGTCGGGATTGCTTTTCTTTCACGGTGTAACATGTTCCGCGGGGAAATAAAATCACATTACACGGAGAAATTTTTGACGCCAGAAGTAACTTTGAACGATAACATTCGCTTATTAACCTATCGCGAATAGAACAGGAACTTCCGACGAAATTAAACACGCTGTTTCGTCGAATAAAATCAATGTGAACGATGACATAACCTAAGCTCTGAATTTAGATCGATGGATCATAAAGTAACAAGTTTCAAGAAAGGATCAAAGAAAAGGTACCCTTCGCTGTTCCGTCGTGTTACTTCGAAGGAGTATACCCATTTGCTTTCACGGAAATTGGTACGGTCCAGAGATTTAAAGGGAGAGATAAAGAGAGAAAGAGGAGAATCGCGTTTGTTGCGACGTAGTTTACGTCAGTTGGTTCCGGATTTTCGGCATACTTTAACGTTGTCCCGTTTACCTCGAGGGAGTAGCGACGGTTGTTTTCGAAAAAGGCTCCAGCAGAGCGCGGCTACGGAGGCAGACCAGGATTACCTGAAATCTACCTGAGAATTCTCCCGTCGGCACGTCAGTATGTAAAGTCCCACGGGAAATCCATAGCTTTGTTTGCTGGACGTCCACGCGTGCAGGGGTATAAGCGGATTTATGCTCGTTCGTTTCTGACCGTGCTACCTATTTCCCACCTTTCTGTCTTGGCTATCACCTGCGTTTAATAAGCTGGAAACACGTTGAAACGCGTAATAGGTGCGTAAGTGTGGTTTCGTTTCACGCTATCGTTTAGTTCGATCGAGTCGTTCGGCGATAAAGAAATTTCGCGTATATATTTTTTAGAGAAACTATCGGTACACGATCAACTATATTTCTTTGTACGGTTCTCTATGAAAAATTGCTCTCTTTCTCTCTTTCTCTTTCGTCTCGATTATTGGCGCGAATCGTCCGGCGATATTTATACAGAATAGGGGGATGGGGGAAAAAAATTGACGGGATAGAGAATCGAAAGCCAATAAAGCGAGAGCCGATGGCGAAGCGAGAGATTGAAAAGTGGCGACGATCGAAGCGTGGAACGCGCAAGAGCGCCCCCCAATCGAACCTATAAAACGTGAGCTCGCGTGTTTTTAACCGTCTCGCTCTGTCTATCTTTTCACGGGTATATGTATGTACAAATTAGTTTTCCATAATAGATCCGTGGATCGAGCGGCAACTCATTTTTCCATTAATCAATTCTCGCGTACGATATAGTGTTTCAACTGTGAAATGAAGACACGAGCAACTTAATTATCCATGGAAATTAAATCTGTGTACGCAGTATTATGTATCTTTACTTAAAAGGTACCAGCGAGTCGAACGCTTTACGCAGAATTGATTGAAACGAAATTGTCGAAAGCTCTCGTTTCTCCAATTTTCCAAGCTCCAGTTTCCCGAATGGAATTCACCACAAAGAATTCGACCGATATTTCAACAGAAAGAAGAAACACGCCGCTCGATGAGCATCGTTGCATTCCTCGATCCGTAGCGAATCGTATATTCCGCTAGTGTCTACATTTTCGAGGCCGGCTTATCCGCGCACCGGTAATGGAAAGCATTAAAAAAGTCCCGGACGATCGAAAAAGAAACACAAAGACGTGAGAACGATTCAAGGCGGGGAGAGACAGGCAGATTCTCCCGCGAGCGTTCCACGCCGTATATACGGGCCGTTTAGCCGAGAAATCGTCATTTAGATACTTGCTAAAAGCGATTCGCCATAAAACTGAGAGCACGCGGTCCCTCGTCCCGGCCGATAGGAAGTCTAATGGGATCCGTTGCCTTGCTCACGCTCAGAAAATAACTTTGCCGCGTTTATGTAAAATCCTCGTGTGCGTCGCTCATAATCCTCCAGCTTGGAGAAACGACTCTGTCCAATCCTGGCGTCGTGGTTCACGCTTAAATCACCGAACGACCTAGCGTGAACGACTGCCAGAGAGGGATTTTCAATGCTCGAATACCATCGTCGAAATCCGCGTATCCAACACGCGGCTCTTGTCTCTGTCGTCTTGTAAATCCGGCCAATGACGACGACTCGTCTTGTAAATTCTCGGTCGATCCTTCGAAATTCCTTTTTTCTTCTATAGATAATCCCTGGTCGTCCGAGATAACCACCGTGTCGTATTATCGCTATGGTTTTCACGTGAAAAAAAAATGAAAAGAAGAAATAAAAGGATAAAGAAGACTATTCGTCTCCTATCCACGATCGCAATTATGATCTCACAGGACCTAGGGAGAGCGAGAATGTTCCATCGGAGCACAGGGCCATTATGTTGGTCCTCGAAATGCTTCTCGAAATGCTCATCGCGAATTACAACCGGCTCAGAGTACAGTACCAGAAAGAGAGAGAGTGAAAGAGAGACAGAGAGAGAGAGAGAGAGAGAAGGGGAGAAATCGCGTTCCTGATCGGTCTCTCTGCCGGTCTATCGTCGGCGAAGCTATTAAAGGGACGTTAATCGTCGCATCCGACGAACAATGGCGACATCGAAATTACAGGTATACGCCCGACGCGCCGCGGCGTCCTCTCGATATCCACTTCTCCTCCACGATGTTTCTCTCTTTCATTCTCTCTGTCTTTCTCTTGCTATCCACACCGGTGTACCGGTACAGCACGTTGTACACAGGTGTGTACGCTCGCCACGTGTGTACACTCGTAAAGCACAGTGGAACAGGCCGGCGAGAGAATTTTACGCGTTGCTACGCTCGTACGTGCGTGCACGCGCACGCTCGCTCGCTTCCTCGCCGCTCCTGGAATGTCGGAGCTTGCTCTCCCTCTCGTTGCGATACGTATCCTGTCGCATCTATCCCTATGCGAAAAGCACGAGCAGGACGCATCCTCGTGATTCGCGACGCTGGAATTTGGAGCTCCGAGGATTTCGAATGTTTGGGAATAGCGTGGAATCTCGCGGACGGTACTGGTAATTGTACCGTGGGAGATTTTATTAGGACGGTATATAGTATAACGCGACGTTCTCGACGTTGTTCCTCTTTATTTAGCACTGAAACGGTAATACGATAGAAAATTTGATATAGTTATATCTAGTTTTAGAGACCAAATTGATAATATTTCTTCTTTTTTTGGTGAATCAGTTTGTGCAGGGATTATCAGGATATCAAGATTGACGGGTAATTTAATTATTCCATTCTTCTTGACATGAAATGTCAGAGATGTACAGGTTTCGTTTCACAATTTCTACAAACTGTACTGTTGAACATGTAGCCATAAATAATTGAGAATCATTCTCCGTTTCGAAGCTTATTAAGAATTTAATGGTGTATTTATTACCAAACATCTAACGAAACATTAACGAAGTCCACGACGACGTTACCTAGCCTCGATTTTAAATTAAGAAACGAAGACAACCTATCGATGGACATTCTCAATGGGAGATGAAATAAATACAAATGGAATATCAGGGATAGATCGAAGTACGTCGATCGATGAGGGCAGCTTCTTTCTCGTAGTCACGTCACGCGCGAAATTGAATGAAACATATTGAAACGTACCGCGGCTATTCATTCTTTTCGCGCGCGCCGCTCGGATTCGAGGCGAAACAAGATTAACATGTCGTCCAATTTGCCAATGATTTACGGTCGTTCCGTTTGTTCGAAAGTCGGCAGAGGGGTGCCCCCTGGTTATTACGCAGCTTTTAATAATAGAGACGCCCGTGTACGTACGCCTTCCGCGCATAAATCTTTGCCCGCGCGATTTTGCGCCAGCGATTAACGTCGAAGCGTACCTCTCGATGGAAATTACGTTTCCTTCTTTTATTTCCCCTCTTCACCATGCTTCTCTACACCCTCCTGCCTCCTTCTGCCGCCCCACTCGATGTTCCTTTTATATCTTCATACGAGGAAAGATTGCATACAATTGGAATAAAAAATGGACATTTGCCTCGAGAGATGGAATTATTATGATTTTTATTTGGTACTGGTATGTACAATATATACAACGATTCGTTTCTTTTGCGCTTGATATTCTAATCCGGATATAATCAAGAATATTGCTGTTCCATAATTAATAATACTGAAGAATAATTAAGCGTATCGAGTATGGAGATTGCTCGTCTAAGAGTCGTTTCTCAGTCCGTGCGTTCACCAGGTTTACGATGTTTCTTTAATTTAACGATGTTGTTTCAGGATAATACTCTATATTTTAAAAAACGCTCTAATTTTCAATAGCAAGTTTACGATAATCCTTAATTTTGCTCATTATAACTTTCTCTTTTTGAAATTATCCCTCCCAAATTTTTTTACTTCCTCTCTTTTACAGTTCCTTTTAAATTATTCAAAGCTGTCATCGTTAAAATGTCGAATTCCTCAGTTTCTACTAAACCAGCTTAATTTACGTAAATCTTTGAGAATTTTCAAAAGATACGATACAACCTCGAAAGATTAATTTCGACATCTTCCAAGGAATATTCAATCATATCACGCAACCACGCGAGCCTGCTTCCTTTCCTTCGTCAAACAGTTTCGTCGACGGACGAGTAGCGACGCCGGCGTCGGGCGTATATTTACCGCGGGCCGACGAGTAGCTGCTCGCACACGCGCGGATACACGCGAAGGCACGACGGCAACCAGCGTGGCCGTGTTTATACCGTCAACATTTGCTCCGACCCCCCGTCGTATTAATGACATTCGGATCGCTGCTCGAGTCGAGACGAGACGATATCGGGCCCCGCTCCTCTTTCTCCTCGCCGCGTTGAGCGCGTAACCCTTTCGCAGTGGCGCACAGCAGCTACCCTGAGCCCGGCGTCATAAAATTTCGAACGTCCCCCACGGCGTATGTCGTGTTTACCGAAATGCTTCGAACTCTTCGAGCTTGTGGAATCCACTGGCATTTCGTAGTTTCGTAATTCCGTCGTCTCTCTCTATCTCTCTTCCAAGAGACAACGAGAGAGGCAAAGAGAGAGGTGTAGCATACGCATTCTACCGACAGTACGAGGAATTAATTCACGACTTTGTCGCGTACAAAGCGTCCACGACCGCAGAAGGGCGTAGGACTCTGACGGATACAAAGGGAGGAAATTGAATTAAGGAATTAAAATTAAATTAGGATTAATTAAGTACTCGCTGCTAGCATTCGTCGAACGCGGAATTAATTCGTCGGTTCGGCCACGTGAATCATCGAGGTTGGTCGAGGGTTAGGTTATGGGCCTCCGTGTTTTCCGCTGCTACTCAAACCCACTGCCTCGAGAAAACAGGCAAACTAACAAACGTCGACAGAGTTCACGGTGAAGCAACGAAGAAGGATGGAGTGAGAGAGTTGAAGAGAAGGGAAGAGGGAGGACAACGTTCCTCCCACAGGCGGGTGTAATTCGAATGGCCGGCCGCGCGCATACATATATATGTCCGATCTGATTGCATGCCGCAACGATATTAATCATAGTAGGCTGACGTACCCTCGCCCCTTCGCTTCGCGTTATTTACCTCCTTTCAGCCCCCTACCAACCCCTCCGGGGCCGTCCAGGGAGACCGTACCTACCAAGAGGTCCCAGCAACCCCCACAAAGAAGGGTCCTTCCTTGCACGTATATACACACCTATTATACGTGTGCTCGTTCCACCGTACATATACACGTGACAGCATATTCTCCTCTATACATATATGAATTTTTCTGCTTAGCCCAGCTATGAGCGAGCGCCGTGCACACGCGCCTCTACTAGGCTTCGTTGTAAGCTTGGACGGATCCCTGACACGATCGCGGTGTGGAATTCTCATAAAAAATACTCGGGGATTAATTAAAAAATGCCAGGTCCTGGTGGTGTAGCTCTAACAAAAAAAAGAAAGGGGGGAGAGAACGGAAGGTGATAGGGTGAGTGCGTGTACCAGCACAGTAATAGTCTCTCGATCTTTCTATAGACAGAGAAAGAAGGAAGAAAAGTAGGGTCGGAGGATTATAAGGGGGTTTGGAAGATTATATTTAAGTTCTCCTTCCCCACAGTCGCTAATCGATTCACATTTCCTTGTCTTTCCTCTACGTTTCCCAACTCTCGCGTATCCTTCTCGTCAGTTTCCGAGATCCAACTACTTACTATCTATCTATCCCCCTTTCGTATTCGTCGTCATCGCCCTGCCATCACCTCACACCCCCTTTTTGGACGTCGATTGCTCGCGGCCGCCTAGAGTTCTGTTCGGTTCATTTGCGGCTTAGGCTCTCTCGATTAAATCGCTCTCCCTTTATCGTTGCTACTCCAGGGATCGAACGAACGGCTTCATTACGATTTGCTGTTTTCGAGGGGACAGGTCATAGGAAACGTCGCGAGCCGATAGGAAAGGGAAAGAGAAAGATAGAGAAGGAGAGAAGCGTTCGACAATAAGAGGAATTGATTCGTTACCGGCCCTTTCGTTGCCGCAACTTCTCTCTGGAACGGATAAGAACCATCAGGAGGAGGTAATTCGTGCAGTTGGGATCGGTAAATCACGTATCGAGGTTGGTTTACGGGAGAATGGCCCTTAACAAAGTAGAAACGATACCTTGGATTAGTCTCGGTCGGCTAAGTTCCTCCCGCGGTGGAGGGAAACGTGTATCTATGTGTGTATGTGTGTGCGTGTTTCGATGAAGGTGGATCCCGCAGCGTCTCATGAAAAATATTCATTCAATGGCCACATTCTATGCGTTTCAACGGATAAATAAAGTGAACAAATTCCGGTTCAGAGGATATTCAATGCTCGTACAGCTCGTGCCGTTGAAACGTGACGGAGAAAGATGATTTCGTTGTTTTTAAGATGGATCACTTGATTTCTTTCCATTATATATGGGAATAGCTCGTAAGGAAAGATGGTACTTTCTTTTTACCTCGAGATAATAAAATCTCTGTTTTTTCTTTATTCTTCGTAAAACGAAGACAATTGTTTCATTCGAAAAGATACCAATGATCACGGAAGCGTGAACAAATTGTTCCCCTCTCTTAATTAATGGCAACGAAGCGACATGGAATAAGCGATCCGCGTGCCGCGGTACGCGTACATTATCGAGGTCGCTGTGCGTGCAATCGATTCGAATAAATAACTCGTAGAGAATCGACCAGGGAGAGAGAAACTGCGGGAGCGAGTCGAATAAAGTGGATCGAGTCGATAAATCACGAATCGCTTCTCGGTCCGCTGGAAATGGCCCTTAATGAAGTACGAACGATATCGTGGATTAGCCTCGGTTCGGTTGCCTTCAGAACGAGAGGAAATGTCTTTCGTCGTCTCGAGGGGTTCGGCCCGTTGACGCGACACCACTCCTCGGGAATCGTCCATTAAACGTCGAGGATCGATCCCCGAGTTGCTTTTGTATATGTGGGTGAACGATTTTCGTGGTGCAATTTTTGCGCGTACCCGCGACGGATCGAGGCGAAATATCAACCACCAAGCCAAAAAAGGAGAGGGAAAAAATTGAAAAAAAAAAAAAAGAAAGAACGAAAAATACAGGAGAGAAGGAGGTGTAGCGGGACGGAAGGAGAAAATGGAAACAGTAGCCAAGGGAGGGTAAGAACAAAGGGGCGACTGTGAATGAATAGAAACGTTTTCGAGGCTTTGAACGTACGAGCTCGTATATTAAAAACTTTATTCGAAAGCCCCCGGAGATCGCGCAGCCAGAATTATTTCGACGTTTATTTTTGTTCCTTTGAGCTTCACACGTCGAAAACTTCGCCTGCCTCTGTTGCTTTCTCTCTCTTTCTCTCTCTCTCTCTCTCTCTCTCGCCACGTTCTCTCATGTTACGCGAGCTAGAGTGGGAAAGGGAGAAATAGCGAGTGGGGCTTTCAAACAAGTTCGAAGATTTACGGACGAAAGCGGAATATGGAATGGAGCGAGCGTAGCACCGGGGCTAAGTCGACCATATCGGATCGAGTGATTACGATCAAATGGAGTAACGACAGCGCCGAAAAGGGGATCGAAACTTCGTTCGGATCGAAGGAAGTTAGTATACTCCCCCCGGTAAGGAAGAAGCTTTGCAGTACCGGATGGAAAAAATTGTTTTTCCTATTCGATCTATGTACTTTCGCGCATACTATCGATCTTTCGATTCATGTAACATACAGATTCGAAGCACCATTCGGCGAAAGGCACTAAGTTTCGCAAGTTATTATTCAACGAGAACGATCTAAATTCGAGTGTCACGTATTAACCTACTGGCGAGAACTCTTCGAAGTTTAATGACTTCGGGCCTCCATCCGTTATCGAAATTCCCGCGGAACTTAATTACCCCTGACGTTGAAGAATTCACGTTTCTAAGCGCGACGGTTTTTCGTCTCGTAAATCTTGCCATCTGGAACAGAATGCCAGTAGAAGGAAGAAGCGAGGAACCCGATGTGTCAGAGGTAAAAGAAACGATCGTGTATAACGTCGCGACATGAATTTCCAACTGTACGCTGGTAAAAAAGAAACGCAGCTCATCACTCCTTCTATTTCTATTCTCACATACGACGCACGATATTTCAAAACTACGGTACAAATTCATTTTCGAAGTATCCCTGTTAACGTAGAAAGTCCCCCTTTAGCCACAGCATCGAAAGCCTTTTAATGGCCTTTAAATAACGGGACTTTTTCGTGCCATCGGCGCTTGACTTTTCGTATTTCACTGGTGTATACCTGGTACTCTGGTGTCCCTTTGCTTTCATTCCGCTTTCTTGTGCGCCATCCTGACCACTCTAACGAGCGGCCATCGTTCGTCCCGCGTGCAAAATGTCAGCCAGTGAATCCTGTGCCAGCGTTGCGGATGACGAGGATGGGAAAAAGCTGGTCATTATTTACGCCACTTCGACGCTTTACGCACTGCATAGCCTGTGTTGCTTGGAAGTGGATGGCGCCTGACACACATTCTGTTCCACGGCTCTTCCGTCGGTTTCATTTTCTGCGCAATTATTCGAAACGCACGCGGCCACCATCGACACGGGAAACGCCGCCGGAGAAACAATAACGCGAGGTCCTGCTTGTGTATCGTTATTGTGCTGGTTGTAATTGATAATTAAACACAATACGCGCCAACCCTGGTAACGAATATTATTTCTAGTTCCAATTAGTGTTGTTTCATCGTTGTAAAATTAATTGGAAATGGCATTGAGAGGGTTTGGAACAGTGTGGGAATTATATACGGCGTCTTAATAGTTTGGAAAATCGAAGCTTTAAAAAAAAAGAAAGTAATGAAATATCTTTTTATCGAATTGCAACAATGTACCAGAGTTTCATTATTTACAGTGAAAATATGAGGTATCCTGTATGTATTGAAATCTATACAGATTGTCGTTTAATCTTCGTCGACTTCTGTTACAATGAAATATTTCTTAGAATGCATAATACACGAAAAATTGGCATGGTTGTTTCATATTAAAGTCATACTCTCGAGTGACATAGTTTAGTGGCGAAATTTAAGCACGAAGTGTCCTCGACGTACATTCTATCGTGCGAATTTACAGCGCGAATAGACGATCGCTACGAAAGTGCTCGAGGATTCCCATGACGAGAGGAAAATGGCCGCGCGTGATGGCTCTTTAAACGGGAATGAAACTAATTTGTCGCGAAGGCCGGCTGACTCGGTGTTCTCTCGTGTCTCAGTCGTTCGTCTGAATTTCTGTCAGCGGCGAACGTCGCCGAGTGACGCCGTCACGTGACGCTTCTAGACGTCGTTCGAACGACCAAACACACCCTCCCAAGAGTTTCCCTTCATTTTTCAACTGTCGTCGAATCTACTCAACCGAATTACGAACTTTTCCTCTTCGAAAAATAACTCCTTGTCTTTCCCGCAGCTACTCCGTGATACTTTAACTTTCCTCACAAATTCCAGACAACCAGTAGCATCGTTACAAATTACCAATGAATAGCTTAAATCTTGTTTGAGGACCTCTGGCAAGCGGTAAGCGTAATAACTTAATTACAAGGGCCAGGATCGCCGATCAATCCGCGGCGACACAGCGCATTACCTGCGATCGGTTTCCCTAACGAAGCAATAAGCAGCGAAGCGGGCTTAACTCGAGGCGATTCGACATATCGATTAGCGTTGCCCGCTTAAGTGGCAATAATCCGCCTGCTTCGATAAACTTACTTCAACTCTCTCTCTTGCTCTCTTTTTCTTGCGTATCACGCTAAAAGAAATCTTGCTAAACGTACAAAAAAGAAATACGAAGAAATGACTATAGTAGTACGATACAAAAAGAAGAAAAGGGAAGAGGAGGAGAAGGTGGAGTGCACGAGTCGAGGTCGACACATAGTAGTCATCGTGGTTAGACTGTGTAGATGAAATGATTAAGAGTGATTCACAGGCCACTAGGGACAGATGGCGGTTGCTCTTCCTAATGAGTTGTAATTAATGGTTTGGGTATGCGTGTTATATAGGCAATGCGCGTCGCTTGGTCGCGCGGCAGCGAAAATCTCGCGCCTTCTCTCGAAACCGAAGGATAAAAGCGAACGAGCACCGATGTGAACTATTAATAATTGGAAGGATCGCACGAGGTATAGTTGGGCGCGTATCACGACGCTTAACTACCGTGAAACAGGGCCCGCTACCTTTGCGGATTAATGGGTAAGCGCCATGGTGTGCGCGATCGCGGAAGTCGCCGCCGCGCGTACGTACATGGTCTTTTTGCCGCTGTTCGTCGAACGTCGTTAAGGACGCCCGTCTTTTTTCTGCCGCCTATCTTTCCTTGCATGGCCTGCATAGCTTTTACATGGCGAGCTAAACGCGTGGGAAGTGTTGCAAGAAAGTTCGATGTTTGCGAGCTGATAGGAGAGCTCGATGAATTTTCGTATCAGTTCTAACGATTGAGTTTATTCGCTGTTCGATGTACAATAATTATTATTTTTTTTAAAGCGCTCGAATAATATTCAGCTATGAAATATATGGTGACTTAAGTAATGAACATATTCCATATATGGAGATTATTAATTGTGTTTTACTTTCTTCTAGCCAAGTAGTTAAAGGGTTAGGTACATGTAACGATTTAGATTCACACTTAGGTTAGTAGCTTCGAAGAACGTAACGATTATGTCCTGGCTGATTTCGCGGATGAGAGAAGCAGTTCGGGAATCGATCTAACCGCGTCGATCAACCAGTATAAAATCAGTGGGTAACCTCCGGTCGATTTCGGGAAATCGCGCGCAAAAGCGCAGCTGCGAAGGCGCATTATCTCTCGCGAAGCGGGCCCGACGAGCGAAAACCGAATGTATAATTAATTCGAAGCGCGAGGCGCGGCCGTGCTTAATGAAGCCAGAGGTCAATGCGGCGCACTCGCTCGAAAATCAATTTTGACGCGTCGTTGCTCGTTTCGACGGGGGGCCGCCGTGTGCATCGCGGATACGTCGAGTCGCGGTTTTTCGTTTTCGACCGCGTACATTCGAAACATCCCGATTTTATGCGGAAAAACCGTAGCCAATTTTAATATTTTCATCGTAAATTATTAATTTGCATATGAAATAGATGATTCTGGCCCTTTAAAATTCCACGACCGAACTGTCGTTTCGAATTTTGATAAGAGACAAAGAGAGAGAGAGAGAGAGAGAGAGAGAGAGAGAGAGAGAGAATGAGATGTGATCGAGGATAGAGAATTGAATTAAATTTTAGACATTGTTGCTTTTATTCAAGTACTTGGCACATCGTTAGCACACTCGTTTATAGATGAAACCAATATCTGGAGTAGTTGTATCCGCGAAGTGTCTGACGTCTATTCTGGCGAAACTTAGGGTATTTGTGGAGTAAGCAAAATTAAGGGTCACGTGTATCTTTAGCCACGGAAGCTGGTGTTTACTCATATTACACGTTCTGTTTCTCAAGCATTCCATGAAGTTCGAAACAGCCTGTTTAAACACCGATCCCTGCTCGAATTCGCAGAATCCACGACCACCATTTTCCTTCCATTAAAACGTTGAATTTACGTACCGTTTCATAAGATCATCAGCTTCCCTATCGTTAACTATTCCCCTATGAATCATTCTCTCTTTTCGAGATAAATCTCGTTAGCTTTGTACGCGATATAAAGTGTACGTTTGAAAATATCTACGAATCCATCAGAAAGAAGCCTGGCTTGGTAGGTGCGATCCAGAACGAAGCAAAAGACGAGAAACGAAAGCGGGCGAAAGAACGGTTATAGAGGAGGAGCAGACCAGCCTCTAACCATAATCTAGCATTATGTCGAGTGGTGTGTAGGGTTGGAAGAAGCGGTTGGAAACGAGTTTGTTCGTTTCGGCGGATTATCCTGCTGCCTCCGCGTCTCGGCCTGTGTACAAAGAGGCACGGGCATATTTTCATGGTTGAAATTCACGTTCGAATCTACGGACGACGTTACGCCGGCTTACCGACGTGTGTATTCGTTTAATCTATTCAACGAGCGGCACCGTGAACGAGCTGAACGCGAACCGGTGATCCAAAGAGAAAGAGAAAAGGATAGATACCGACGAAGTAAACCAGACAAGAAGAGAAAAGAAGATACAGAAGAGAGAGAAACGTTCTCGAGAAGATCTCTTCAATCCTCCAACCCCATCTTTTTCTATTATTTTTTGCTTCACCTATTCTTTTTTTTTTTTTTTTACTCCTTTCATATTGCAGTAAATACTCTCAGGTTAATGAATTCCCGAATTGACATCGGTTCGTAAGGTTTCCAACGCAACTACGTGTATCCACAGCTGTCAGTCGCAAATAACTGCCTCTCCCCTCGATGTGGCTTCGTCGAACTCCGCGGTCCGTCATGGCCATCTAGCCGCCATTTCACGAATATCGAATTCCTTCGGGCAATTTTTGAATGATACTTGATAGCGGGGAATTCATACGAGTGCGCGCTCGTTGTCTGCACCAGGCTACGCGTGGATGTACGAAACTCCCTCCTCTCTCTCTCTCTCTCTCTCTCTCTCTCTCTCTTTCTCTCTCTCTCTCTCTCTCTCTCTTCGTTTGTACAAAATTCTGCCATTTTCTCCCTTTCTCTCATCGAATAAGTTTATCGAATCCGTAGAATATTACGCGATGGTGCACGTAATAAATGATCCGACAAAGACAGTGAAAAAATGTGATTGAGTTTCATACGGTAGCTGACATCGGAGATTGTATTACGCGAACTCGGTCTCGTTCGTTCGCGTTTCAAACCGATACGTTTCGAATACACGGGATCCGATGTTCACGTTCTCGCGCGCACTTTTATTCGTGTCACTCTCTCTACGATCGATCGCCCACACTCTTCCATCCCTTCCTCCTCCTCCTCCTCCTCTCGTTCGTCTCGGTGAACCGTGAAAAACGCGGCGCCGGCTGAATGAACGGTTGTAAATGTGGATTTTTCAGGAAACTCGACGTTCCTTCACGAATATCGCAAAGGAAAAACCTAGATATTCCGAGACGTAAAAGCAATACAAGTCTTTGGAAGTTTTGTGCAGTACTTCGGTGTTGGTATTGGTTAACTTCGTTTATCTTGGCGAAGATACTCACATTCCACCTTGAAAAGAAAAACGCCCAGAAAACCGACAGCCCCATTGTCCCCGAAATTCCCCTACTCGAACGGTCACGTGTCCCTATTAGTACGGATAATGGAGAGTCTACGGTACATTCATTTGTCCCGGACTCTTAACCGAACTGCTTAACGCTCTACTAAAAGCACGCCCCGAAGGAGGGAAAGTGCCCCTTAAGGGTACGTGCTTCACTGGAAGATGGTTGATTCGTCATGCAGCCTATCGTAAACATGTGCACCGGATAGAGCTGTCTTCGAACAAGCACTTTACTCTTACCATCCCACTAGACGTTTACCATTCGAACGAACTCACCCTGACACCATAATGAACTTCAGCCATTCTCATCAATATTCGGACACCGCTTAAAACTTATAACTTTCCTAAAATCGCAACCGTATAACTTTCCTAAAATTGGATCAAATCTACTGTGTTTTTTTAGAAATTTAAATGGATTAGTTTATTAGATGAGGTGTGCAAAAAATATTGTAAAAATTGCAACTAGTTGAAATTACAAAGAAAACAGTAAAAGTCGTCTTTTGCAACTTAATTATCTGAGCCATGCTTCTTGCAAATCGTGACTTCTATTTTTCAGACTTTATCAATTAGTTCTCAACGATATCCTCGAAAATGTTAACTTTGATTCCCGAAAAATTTCGCTATATTTCTTCCATCGACTATACACTGTTCAATTCAATCCGTTTTTCCCTCTTCCTTTCAAAACGACTCGATATATTACGTTACCGTCATCGATAAAAAAAAATAGCCAGCATTTTTCTCTCGGTTTGTCATAACACGCCGACAATGACACACACACGCCTCGTTTCAAAATCACCGTATGAGGGAAAAGGATAAAGGAATGGATAGAAGAATAGAAGAGAACGAGGTGAAACGATGTAGAGAAAGGGAGAGAGAGGGACAATGTATGTACGTCGAGTGGTCCTTTACCCCGTTTTTTTCGCGCCTGAATTTTAAACTAAGGCCGAACGCGTAAATGCGGAAGCCGCCTTTGAACGAGGGTGGCGGCGAACGTTTTTCGCCGAGAAAAACGAGCGCGGAAAACGTTTTCCCTGGCGAGATCCGTGTCCGGCCGTGCAACCGTTGCATAAATATGAGGGAACCGCGCGAGGAACGGAGCACGCGGCGACATGAAAATGCGATGAAGGCTTCGCCGATGACAGCAGCAGCAGCAGAAGGTGGAGGAGGAGGCTGCTGCAGGATCCAGGTTGGCCGATGAGAAAAAGAGAATGCAGGAACGTGAGCTCGAATTTCTCATCCCTCGTTCCACGAGTTTTCCTCGAAAATTTCGACTGGCCCTTGAAAAATTAAACGCTACTCCTCTCCATTTACTTGAATCGTGTGACCTAGAAATTCTATTTGACACAAGCGAAGACACCAGGAAATTGAATTCTTTCGAAGATAAACGTTTCACGTGGAAAAATAGGAAAAATGGTTTGTTGTCTCGCGGGGATAGAAATTGATGGATGAATCATCAACTTAGCAGCCATCGTGTTCCGGAACAATTACGACGTATAAAATCTGGGATTGTAGCCCAACTGGTGGAGACGAGTTCGTTGCATAAATATGAGGGTGACGCGCGAGAAACGGAACAGCCAAAGACATGAAAATGCAATGAAGACTGTACGGAGTCGAAGGAATCCAGACTAGGTACGAGAGGAGAAGTGAAAGAAAGGAGAAACAGGAGCAAAGCTACCACGAATTTATCATTTGTGTGCAAGTTAAAGAGGAAAGAAGATTGCGAATTTCTCTAGACGATGAGAACATTCGGTTGGGTTTCAACACGACGAAACAACGAGATATCAGAGCGTGATTAACAAAAAGGGGGAAAATCGAATTATATACCTAGAAAGAGCAGTGAAAAATGGTGCATGAAAAGAAGTGAACAAAGGTGGCGATGTTAGAGCGTCTCCGCGATTAAATTATTGTAATTTCCCTGGCTGGCCGTTGGCCGCGTTCAATGGTCATTTCTTAGCGAGCCATTCTTCTCGTAATTGCAGTTTTAATCTGTCCAGCAGACCGGGAAACCCGGTTTCCCTCCCCTATCGCTATGCGAGACATTCGTTTCTACCACCTTCCTCCATTCGTGGCACGCCTTTTCTTTTCTTACACCCGGACGAATTTTTCTCCGCGAAGAAACGCCATGGAACTGGATGAACGTTTTTCGACTGGTCCCTCCGGTAATCGTCGATCATCCCCGAGTCCAATAGGGAAATTGCTTCCGTCCCTGGAACCAATTACGAGCGTTGTTACCGATTTGCTGGATCTCGAAAGTGCTCCGAACCTCGAAATTTCTTTTTCCCGTGGTCCCTTTCGATGGGTAGGCTATCCAGTCAGCCAGCCACGGACGCAAATTACCGAATCTATTCTCTCGGACGACTTTCACAGTCTCGCAGGAAACTGGGAAAAGAATCGTAGGTGGATCGCGAGTCTTTTCGAATCTCGTTCCTCTTCATACGATTAAGGGTGGAGAGGAAAGGGAGGAACGTCGTGTGAAAGGGATCGTGGAGAGAGGAGAAGCGGAAGAGGGAAGGCAACTCGAGAGTCAAAGGTACAGACCAAAGGAAAGAATGTTTCCGGTTCGCTCGAAAATCGTATCCTTCCATCCCTCGAATGTGGTAACACGGTCCAGGGCCACGCGAATCGCTAAATGGGGAAATATCATTTTCCCGCTCAAATATTTGAGTATTCTCCTTCCCCCCCTCGAAACGAAACGAAGACCCGTCCATTCGCCTAGCCGCTTTTCGACCTTCCTGCTTTTTTCGGGACGCTGCACGCGTGTGCTGCATCAACGAAGATTGTGCGAGTCTGAGAGAAAGGGGAGTAATTCGCGATAGAAGGATCGACGGAGAAGAGTATCGCGAAGGTTTAAGGTAGAACAGACAGAGATGGAGAGAGAGTGGGCCTGCACTTTAGCCCGATTAAATAGTACGATCCTGGCCGGGTAGCTGGTAATTACGCAAAGTGGTCGGTGGTCCCTGGTTACTTCGCGTTTTCCGGCCTCTGCCTCCACTTTCCATCTCCTTCCACGCTTACCTCCCCGCGCGTTTCGTCGCCACTCTTGCTTCTTCGCCCCGTGATTTCTACACGGGTGGAAAAACGAAACGAAATTTTTCAAACGACGCATATTTTACCGTTTAAAGGACACGTGTAAAATAAACAGATAATACCGGCTGAATTTTTGCGCCAGGTATTTCTGACAGAATTAACGTGAAACAAAAAAAGAGAAAATCTATCCATCGAGAGTATGATTATAGGGATCCTTATTCTAACTGTACTCTTTTTCTCTCCAACATAAGTTTATGTCTACCTAGCAGGCATAAATTTCCACATTTTATGATTTCCAGTACATCACCTGGCTGCTTAATTACGACCAGACTATCGTCGTATCGATGATTATTTATACCGTGTATGGAGGACGTTTATTGCTTGGTCCGTAGCTACGGAGTACCGAGCGTCCTCGTCGTCGTCGTCTGGTTGCCCCAAGGGTGCAGGCGACTTAATGGTGTCCCACGGTGGGAAGTAAAAAGGTATTTTATGATTTACATGTCAATCACGACACCATTACCGGGCAAGAAGCCTGGCAAAGTAATCTAGCCGAGTCTCCTATTGAATATTTATTAGGTCACGGAACTCGTTTTCTCCAATAGCAGTTTATGAAAAATATCCCCGGTCGCGCCTTGAACCGTCTCCTTGGCGATTTTAACCGAACGAAACGAGGCGACAGTGCGCCGCTGTCGTAATTGATTCAACCTGATCGCGTAACCAAATAAAGCTACGATCCTTTTAACATGTAACATAATTACAAAGAATCTCCTTTGATCGAACCAAGCAGGAAACTTTTCCTTTGTTCGTAGAATCAGGATAAGCAACTCCCTCTCTCTCTCTCTCTGTCTCTCTCTATCTTTCGACTAAATTTTCGATTATCGACGTGAGAGGGGAAATGGCGTCGTTAAAAATGAAAGAATCGCGAGACTCCGAATCGATTCGAGGAAAAAGAAGAGAGAAAAGAAGAAGCAGAAGTGGCATGGCACCACACAGGGCGCGAAATTGATTTGATTACGCGGCTTCCTGTTTCTTTTGGGCGATTCACGGGGACAGGATGCAACAAAAGTCGATTCTCCAGCCGTGTTGGAGGACGAATCGCAACGTTTCCCCAATCCATCCCCTCGGTTACCGTGCCAAGACGCAACCGAAGAAAGATGCGTGATTCCATTTGCCTGGTTGCAAATCAAAACCGCAGTTCGCCACGGACCGCAGAGATGGGCATGAATTACCATCGATCGAATCGTTGGAATCGCATCTGCACGCCGTGCCGGCAAGATATAATCGTCTTTTTCGAGCTCGCGCGCGCGCAACTATACGAGTTCGTCCCTTGGATTTCTTTGCCGTGAAATCGGTCTCTAGCAGCCGGATGGAACATGCACGAAACTTTCGCGGAATAAAACGAAATCAAAGTTCGTCGCGTGTTACTTTGTAATCTCGCGAGATTGCTGGGACAATCTCACGTTTCGTCGATCGAAAATTGCCAGACAACTGTTTCTCCGTCTTTGAGAAACTATTCAATGGGAATGATAGCGTGTAAATCGCGTTTGTTGAATTTTTCCTCCACGTTCGTAAGAGAACGATCTTCTTCGCGCACTTCCCCTGCCACGCTTGTTTTCTCCTGTTTTCTTCTTTTTTTTTTTTCCTCTCTTTTTCGCCCGCGAGCTTGTAATCGGCTCGAGCAAAAGCCCATTACGCCAGATGGCTTTGTCACGCCGGTGCCACCGTCCCAGAATTAATAACCCTACTACGCTCTCGACGTGTACCATACTCTTTCCTTTTCCTCCCTCTGCTCACTCCTCGTCCTACCACTCGTCCCTTCGATTTCTCTCTTTCTCTCTCTCTTTTTCTCTCTGTTTCTGTTGTAAGCTCGTTCACCCCCTCTCTTTCATCCTGGGCTCAGAGCTCTTTGTAGCCGGCCGGAACAACTCCGCCGAATTATTTGTTCGACACGATTCGATACGCGCGTTTCTGTCGTATCTTATCTCCGATCTAACGTCGAGCTCCCTCGACGATGAACGAGGGTGAACGGGTACGGAACGAGGAACGGAACATACAGCGGGGGATAAGATTGTTTCATTAGAGTGGTATGCCACGCACCTTGCGTTCCATTACGTCCAAGTATAAAAAAAAAAGAAAAATAAGAAAAAGAATACCTTCTTCGTTTTTACGATTTTGAATATTTTATATCATACGAGTGTTTGGAATTTTCTACAGCATATTTGTGTTTCAATTACACGTATCTCGGTCGCTGGTGATTCAATTCCAGCTAATCTACCCTGGCGAGCAATTAAGGAGCATTAGAAGGGATTCGAAGAGTCCCCTTTACAAAGGGGTTAATTTAAACGGGATACAATGCCCCGAGAAACTCGAACGACCTCCCTAACTTCCGTGTCTCTGATTGAAATCGAGAGAGAAAGAGCAAAAAATAAGAGGAGTAAAAAAAAAAGAAGTGGGACGAGGTTGCGAGCAAAAATGAAACTATCAAACTTGGCCAATAAGAAATTAGAAAAGCCGGAGAGGTAAAAGAAAGCAGCGTGAAAGATGAAAGATGATGAAGAGAGACGAGGCAAGCCGAAGGAATAATTTGTCGATTTAACGGCGCGAAACGGGACGGTCGGGTAGGAAGGAGGTGGATTCGACGGGAATTAGCGGATCGCGGGCGAAAAAAGAGGCCTTTATAAAATCGGTTGGCGTGTGTTTGTGTTTCTGTCTGTATGTGTGTATTTGCACGTGTGAGCGCAGAGTTAATGCAACTGCGCTACCGCCGACGCCGACGCTCTACCGCCGTTGCAGGTCGTAATGCAGTTCTGCTTTTCGGAGCTTTCATACGCCCCCGAAGCTCGTGTGTGTTCATGGAACCGTGGCGTGTACACATTACTGGTTTTCCCCGGTTACCGCGTATAGAGTGTATCGCGCTCTCCTACACGTAACCGCAATACTGCGGATCATTGTTTTCGAAAATACTGGCTGGGTTTAGGTTCCCTGCGTATCGTCAGGAATCGCCCGGAAATTCAATCGGCAATATTCGAGCATCAATCCTGCTGTTTATTATTTGAAATTCAGACTCCTCGAGATAATTGAAACTTAGTTTGTTCAGACGTTCTTGATCATTCTTTGCTAGCATTATTGTGGGACTTTTTGGAAATGTTACGTTATATTGCTGACGAGCTGAATATTTGTTTGACACCTGTAGTGTATAAAGTATCGAAACTTCGATAGGCTATAACTAGTACAAATTAACTTTCTGCACATCCATAGGCGCTGCTATGGCGATATTTGTAACATGAATTATTATTTCATCCAAGTCTCATTTATATTAAAGTAAAGCAAATTGGCAAAATAAATAAAAATATATAAATTCATAAGCAAGTATCATTTGATCGTTTCAAAATAAAATTTTTCTGTTTCAAAAGTTCCTTTGCAAAAGTGTGCTGAAGTCGATGATCGATTATATAAAAAAAATATGCTTGGAGTGCAAAATGTTAATTACTTTAGAATTGAATTTTGTAGTATTGATTGATTTATATTCAGATGAATTGAGAGACCCTAGTTTTTAATTACGTTATTAGTTGGACAATTTGTTAGCTAAACTGTTCAAGAATTTGATTGGAAATTTTGAATGATGTCATTAATATGATTTGCCAGATTCATTCGGTTGTACGCTAGGATAAATTAATAGTTAGAAATATGCTTTGCAATATGACCCATTTCTGTGTTCGGTGATAAAACGCTTCCACTCGTAGATAGAATTGATGCATAAGTAACTTCGTGTCCTTTTAATTCCAAAATCCGCTGTTAATAAGCAGAAGCGAAGGGGAGAAAAATATTTGAGCAAGTACGGATCGTTTTACGGGTCGAGATATAAGGACTGAACCGGAGAGGATGGGAGCCATGATAAATTCTCTCTTCTTCGCGCGGGATTAATCGTATCGAAGAGTCGGCAAGGTGGATTAAAAGCTTTTCGTATTCCCGGTAATGGTGGCCTTCTCCTTCGACTCCGCGCGAACGAGAGCCGTTTCGTTCTGCCGAATTTAAGCCTGCCGACGACCGATCCGGCGCCAATGCACATTTAAATTGATGGCTTCACGGTCCCTTGCATTTCGCGCTGCGTGTACCCGATATCTCGCCCTATCGTCTCCCTGTGGCTGCGCGAGAACCTCTACCGCCCCTCTTCTCTTCGTTGATGCCCGTTACTTCCCTCCTCGAACATTCGCGCGACTCTCCATCACGAACAAGAAAGAGAGAGAGGTTTATCCTATTAATCAATGCGCATAAATTGTTTTAAGGGAATCGTTACTGCCATTCAGACACGCCATATAATGTCGACGGGGTTAATGTCGCGCGCGGAACAAGAGGGAGCCGGCGAACCGGAATCATTAGATGTAACGCAGAATAGACGTTGTTCCCGAGGATTTATCGCGCGGAAGTGAGGAATTCGCAAGCTCGTTTCGACGATGTTCGTATTCATACATGGAATCTTGGAGGAGAGTATCGATTTTTGTGTACGATGCTCAGTTTGGAAATAGACCTGCGAATGAAATCGAAAGCACCCTCAAGTTGAAGGTTTCATAGCGAAACAGAAGCAGAGGAAGATACGAAAAAAGTGTTAGAATTCTCATCGTCAAGTATTTTAGAATACATGTCTATCTCGAGAGTACTCTCAAATATATTGCGCGGAAATAGAAAAAAGGAATGTGGATCTTTTTCTCTAATACAATCGTACTTTCACTATTGGTCGAACGCGATAACATTGACGTATCGGATCATATAGCATCGCGTGACGGAAGATTCAAGAAGTGCGGACAAAGTATCCCTCTTATCTCTATGCTATCCCGCGAGACTCCTTTCTATCTCTGCCCAGGACACTGATAAATTTGACTCTCGAGAGGAACTCGCGATAGTTTCACTCTCAACTGCACACACACCCTTAGGCAGGAAAGGCAACTGAGCTGGTTATAATAATTCTGGAAAGGATATGGTACTATAGGATGAGAATAAAAGTCGAGTCACTAACTTCAGTAGAGATCCAGCAGCGAGGGTAAACGAGCAAAAGATCCTTCAAAGTTGCCTGTATAAGTTCAGAACAAGCGGTTGAGCCTGTAGGAAGCGCGCGAGTACATTTTTCAAAAAAGAGAGGCTATATGAAGTGGTGGATCGCCGAGCATGCTGGAGTTGCACGAGTACGACGAGAAATAGGAGGTCGAAGGTGGCTTAAGTCGCGTTATTCTCATCGTCGCCGTAGCAAACGATTCACCACGTCACCGAAATCGCTTCTTTTTCCTTCTCAGAACCACTTTCAGTGTCCACTCTTTTTCTCGCGTAGGCCTCTCTGTCCTCTTCCGGTCGCTATACTATCCCGACGGAAATCTTATAGCCGTTGGGTAGAGTGGACCTCGAAAGAGAAACGAGCAAAGACGAACGAATCCCCTAAACCATGAAAACGAAGAGAGAAGAAGAGACGAGCTCTTTCGTGCTCGTATATCCAGTTAGACTTTATCTGACTGGTCTCTCCCGGAGATTTATCGGCGATACCGTTTTGCCCCGCTCGCATCACGCACGCGGTAATAACGAATAATGCCGAGCAGTTAGAGGAAGGAAAGGGAGGAAGAAAGGGGAAGTAAAACCCTTGGCGTTCTTAAGTGAAAAGTGAGCCCTCGTTTCGTTTGGAGGAAGGGCAACCCTAAGCTGGGATCGCGTACTCAGAACACGGAGATCGGGCAGAATTTTCTAAAAGGGGCCGAATAATACAATCGTTACCTCTTCCTTTTTCTTTCCCATTTCTCTACATCTCCCGGTAATATTTCCCGTAACGTTCTCCACGATGCCGCGATTCATCCCCTCGTCGTTTGTATCAATTCGAGCGCGCGTTTGTCTCGCTGCTGAAGCCTACTCTTTCTCCCTTTATTCTTTCTCTCGTCACTTCCGTCAAGCACTTCTCCTATATTCTTTTTTCTTCTTTTTTCCTTTTTTTTTTTTTTTAACAATCCCATCACCTCTATTTCAGTCGTTTCTCTGTGTCTTTCTTCTGTCGTCAATTTGACCTCATACCGACAGAAAGTGTGGAAAGACTTGGGACATTTAACGAGCCGAATAAAAGAGGGACAGAGCGTAACGAACGATAGACTCGTCGAGTTTAATTATTTTGTCTCGCGAGTCAGAAGCATCGTGTGTTCTTTTAATTGTTTCTTTGTCTCCTCGCCCCCTCCCGTTCGCTTTCCGTGCGAGCTATTCGATTCTATTTATTTTCCCCGGAGATGCGCCACGCTCGACCACTCTGGAACTCGAAGCATTCGGCCATTGACGGCAAGCACCGATCTTTCGCTACGTTGCACGTTCTTGCCGTCTTTTTCACCTTCTTCTTCTCTATTTTCATCTCTTTTTATCTCCTTTCGTTCGTTTTCCTCTGTACCGTGAGCACCTCTTTGAAATTATCAGCGCTTCACGGTATTCGCCCGTAAGCGTTTCACATCCTGCCCCTCACGACACCGCCCGCCCGTTTATTTGCGCTACAAATAACGCGGATCGCGGGACGAATCGGCGTGTTTACGTGTTTTTCGTGAGAGTTTCGCCTTGCATGAACGCGTATCCAGTCCCACGTCGTGGTACACTCGTGTCTCGTGTCTCCCTAACACGTGATCACGAGCGTAGAATCGAGAATTTTTCTTGATGATGGTTCGCGAAGCATATACCGTGGGATTTTTTCACAAACGTTATCTCTCAACCCGAAGATCATTCATCCGTTTCGCGGAAAAATGACAGTGTCGATTCGCGAATTCGAGCATGTCGAATATAATAATACATTTTTCGGGATCGTAGGACCGTCTGGCGTAGAGAGAGGACAATAAAAATGGCAGGGGGACTAGCTGGGTTCTGTCTGAGCCAGGAACGCTCCATTTCGATAATCGAGCGCAGCACTTTGCAGTTTTCATCTGTGCCCGCCTGCAATAACATCCGATTTCTGATACGTACGAGGCTGGCGGCTGTTTGGAACGGAGAGAACCAGTCGCTGGTTTGTCGTCCACTAAATTCTTTCCTTTCTCTTGGATCCAGGCTGATCGTATTTTCAGACTGTCGATTTCCTCCCTTTCCTTTCCGATGAAAGGATCGCGCGCTCCACTAGAGTCGAGCAATCGCGCAAAAGGGTGCAGGGATCGACTAACTTGTAACTTTGGAACGAATAAACTCGGAATTTTTGATTAAATCAATTTCCATCGGTGTAATTTATATAGAAAGTGTTGGAAAATTCTTGCAAAATATACATGTAACATCTATTTAACCTTTGCACCGATAAATCGTACTATATTCTGAATCCGTTCTCCGTGCTTGCGAAACGTGTGCGGCTCGAGGGGTGGCAGACGTCGACGATGCCTTCGCGAATGAAAATAGAAGGCTGCAACGAAAATGCAGAGACTAGAGAAGATGGTAAAGGCAGAGGGGAGGAGTAGAGGTGTTCTGTAGAGGAAGAGGCTATATACCGATGCACGCGAAAATGTCAAGCGCAATTTCTGAAATTCCATCGTGTCGCTTCCCCCGTGCCACTCAAATGCCGTGCTACACCCTCTACTCGTCTTGCGCCCCCTTGTCCGCCAATCTGTAAGAGAATTTCTCTTCTCTGCCGTTGCTCTAACTTGCTACCGGCTCTTTCTCCATCTCTGGCTGCTCTAATCTTTGCGAAAACGCACCGGAAATAGACGTTGAGCGTGATGGAACGCGATACAGTGCGACAGGGTGATTCTGAAAATTTCACGAATCAATTCGAACGTTGTATGCGACGTATCATCCTCTCGCGATCTTGCCCGTGTGCATGATGTATAAATCGCAACTCGTAGACTATTCTCGCTTTCGTGTTGTTCGGGAGGAACGTTACGAGATTGAGGCTCGTCGCGTCACGGCATAAGGAACAGTTTAACGTTCGTTCGTCGTGCATCACGGTTATGGTAGCAGTGATCTCAGCGAGGGTTTTCCATGCGAAAATAAAATTTAGTCGCAATACATCTCGCCAAGGGAGCTTCTTTTTATTCCGCTCCATCTTGTTCCATGACGTGACCCCGTTCCCAATTGTCCTCCCGCGGCTTTCCACCGCGGCGGTGCACGTGCACGTCTGGCAGCTCGCGTTCCGTGACGTGCATACATGCCGCGATGCAGCAAAAGGAAGACGTTACGCCGCCGCCACGGACGGAGGAACGTCGGCGTCGTCGACGGGAAGACACGCGTTCCATTTACGCGATAGAAGGGCCTTCTTTTCTCCGGGCTGTGCCGCGATTTGCGCTCGCTGCTGGAACGCTGACAACATCGGAAACCGGATCAGAGAGTCGGAGGTATAGGTTGAAATCTATTGGTTACGTAAGCTCGTTTCCTGCATCTTCAACGACGTGAAAAGAAATCTACTTTTCCTTCTCGAACATCTTTTCTGTTTTTGCGACAATCAGACGCTGTTACCGAGCTGAGAAATGAGCAAATATTGAATAACTTTAAACGATTCGGATTGTACCTGTTCTTTGGTGTTGAATTAACACCAGTTCAAGATGATTACACTTTGTGTAATATTAGCTAGGATGAAGGTGCTAGTTAATAATCTGACCTGGAAAAGTTGTAAGAAGTTTCCATTGTAGAAACTGTACGAGTAAATTGATTACACTGAGAGGGAACAGTTATGAATAGGAAAGGGTGGAAGTGACGGTATTCCTAAGAGTAATTCGCTAATTTTCTTCAAGTTCAGTTAGAAAATTGTTCGTTATTTCATATTAAACGTAAGCTAAGGGGACAAGACGTAAGCAGATAAAGCTTCTAGGAATACTCGATTAATTTAAAACAAACTATAGTCTGAACCTGTCCAAGTTAGAACTTCTTCCACACCGTTCCCATTACCATAGCACGAAAACGGTAGCCGTCAGCTCATTGTATGCAAAGCGTGTACGTATATCAGCGAATATGATTGTTTCTCGCGAGAATGCTCTCCCCGACTTTTCTACGTCTCGGCGTCGCGTGAAAAGGGGACAAAGTCGCGCAAAAGGTCTCGACAGCGGCGGCTTCGAAATACCAGAGAGGAGAAAATCGGGACGGTGAACAATAATCAGGATCGGCTGGGAGGCGGGCGATCAGATGAAAGGCGTAATTGTTATACCTAACACTCGGGTGTTGCATACGGTGAACAAAGCTACAGAGTTTTCTCTTTTTCACTTTTTATCTTTTTTCTTTTTTTACGCCGGTGCACGCATCGCTTTCGCACGCATGTCGCGGTTGTTTCTAAGAGACGACGAGGACAATGATTTATTTGCAACATGGTGACAAAGGAGGAAAATCGAGCAAGGCGAGACGGTGCAATTTTATATACCCTGTGCATGCTACCAGCTGTAATTCTTACGTTTGTCAGGTCATTATGGCTTCCACGAGCGCGTGACCGTTGGTTCGACGCGAACGAATAAACAAAAGGGCGCTCGGAAAAGAGAAACAACGTTTCTGAGGGGTGGGTCGGTCGGTTGGTCTGGTTGGTTCGTACGGTTTCTGCTTTTAAGTGACTGTCGTTAAACGCGAAACTGCCTGAAAATCCACTTAATTCTCTCTATTGTAGTCGAAAGAGTGGGGGCGGGGGTTGAAAACGCGAGCTCGTGTCTTTCGCTCGTTAGGCAAATATTTCGAACAATTTGGTCATTCAGAGTGAAACGGTAAGCGGTATCCGTTATAATGACCGAAACAGATCTAGTCGATTTATTATACCGTTACTCTACTTAACGATATACTCGAAATCCATCAAACAATTTCAAGTGCACACGCCTATGTGTGAGTGTATATATAAACCGTCGATTATTTCGATCCTTTCAAACCGCGAATGGCATAGACACGGAAATAACCGGCTAATCAAGCGCCGCATGGTGCATCGCCCATCGACGAAACAAAACTCATCAGCGTTTTGCGCGGGGACGCGCGTGTATGCACATGCCTGAAAGCGAGCGCAGGAGGGTTTGCAGGTTCGGCGCGAGCCTGCGGCAATTCGCGCAGCACGCGAATACGCAATTATTTTTAATTGCACCGGCGATCGCGTTCGGGGTTTCCGCGGCCGCATTAAAATGCGTCTGGGTGTAAAATTGAAACCTGCAAATCCAACGGGTTTTGGGGAAACGCGATGGGCCCCCATGTCCATTCGATAATGTGATTTCCAACAAATAATTTCGCGTCGATCGAGCCCCAACAGCAGCAGCAGTAGCAGCGGCGGCGTTCGGTGGTTTTCACGTCTGGAACACGCGAGAGAGGCTTCCGTACGGGTGACTCGTCGCGCGTCCAGAGGGTCCGGGACGACGATTAACGCGTTTCGTGCTCGAAATCGTCGTGAAATCACGCCAGAACAACCAGCAGGGGACAAAGCGGCCTAGTTGCCGCGGTTCGTTCACCATTCACCCGGGGGACCAGCCGTCGAAACGATTTTAAGTGGCCCCGCGAATTATCCCGAATCGCGCCCGATCATCCGTGTTATCGCGATTGCCCTTCCCGCGCTTTTAACAGTTGCACGTTTTCAGCTTGTTTCGGTTTACTGGTCTTTACGATTCCGTGAAACCTCCATGGATAATTGTGAATTTTGCCGCACGCATATATAGGTTTTATACTGGATTATTCATAGCTGTATCCTCTTTACGTATCTTTGTTCTTTTAAAAATAAAAAATTCATAGATATCTTCTCGTTTGAAGTACACCGCAATTAATAAGACTACTTCTCATCATCACCTACACTTACACAATCGAGGAAACGTTCACAAAGACGAGCTTCTTCTCTATTTCCTGTGCAGAGGGAAGATCGAGCCGCGAATCGAAGCGGAGCGAAACGATTCGACGAGGCGATAAGCGGTGGTGGATTCCTAGAATTTCTCCACCAGTAAAAGCCGCGTCGCCGGGAATGCGTTCCGCGGGAGCGCAACCGGACCCGAGAGGACTCGATTACCGATCTTCAAAAATACAAGGAGCCAGTCGGATCCGACGGCAGTTTCCAAGGAATCGCATTGAAACCAATGAGAAAAAATCGTTCGCCAGTAAGATTACGCTGCTGGCAACGCTAGCTGCGTCCAATTGTGTATATATCGGATATACACGGCGGTAGAAGGTGCGCGCGTACAACCACGGTGAACTTCCGAGAGATGGGAATCGCGTTGTCATCGGGTTTATCGCAATTATCGTGGCGCTTGTGCAAATACGCGCGTCTGTGGGAATGTAATTAGCTCGGGACCGCCAGGGCAAACAATAACGTTTCACGGAGGAAAGCGCGGGTGCACGCGAATTCGGGATTTTTCTCGATCACGCCGATAACTGCACGCGCCTACCGCCTTTCTGAATACACATCAGCACGCGTTCTACGCTATTTATCCTGCTCTTTTGTAAAAAAAGCTTCCTCTGTCCGTGCTTGGGAACTTTGTGGGTGGCTGCTGGAAAGGAAGACGCTTGGATCGTGTAAAACGGGAGAAGCTTTCGTTTGTTTCGTTTTAACGCACTTTGTGATATTCTTGTTGCGAACTATCGGCTCGAGTTCGCGGTACTTGTTTAATTACACAGTTATGAGTGTTAGGTTAAGATGTTCCGTATTTTTAAACTTTCCATTTTGCATGGTTAGGTAAATAAATTTACAATGCACTGTCTGAATCACGGTAGATACGTAGGGTACGGGAGTGAGAGACTATAACACTGTGTGTATAGAGAAATATTATTTATTATATTTTAACAAAAAGAATACAACATTTAATTTAAATAAAATGGACACGAAGTGAAAAATAGACTATGATGTAAAAGTAATACCATTCAAAAATATTAAACCAGATGAAAACAAAAGTTCAGATAAGGCATGGGTTTTCTCTGTCCAATCGTTCCGAAATTTTTCACATGTTGTCTTACCAAGTGACATAACTTCAGAAAGTGTAATAATAAAACATACTTCACAGTTAAGATCTATCCTATAGATCTATCCTTAAGATCTATCTATCTATCAGTTCTAAAGATAATTCTTCTCCTAATAACTTTACCTTCCTCACTTCCATGCCAAGATATTTTCAAAATAAACAGTAAACATCTCCAATAAAATTAAAGAATCTCCGCATCTTATACTTTGAAATATAAAATTCATCGAAAGACACGCATCCTCGAATCGATCAATCAACGAAGGTATCGCAGCGTTCATTTTTAACGATGGAACGAGAAAAAGGAAAAAATAGAAAACCGGGAATTTCTCGATGAACACGGATACCATCCAAGGCACAGGAATAGAAAAGAATGCAAGTGAGTCGAGGGGAGTAAAAAGCGCAGCGCTCGATGAAAGGAGAATCGCGCGCGGTCGATTCTATTCACGCGGCGAACGTGAACGAGCACGGATGCAAGGTTAGGAGAGATAAGCATCGTCGGATTAATTATGCGTAATGCGTCGAACGTGTGCACCGCGTGCGTGCGCTTGGACGTGTAGCTCGAAGTCCTACGCGCTCTCTCTCTCTCTCTCTCTCTCTCTCTCTCTCCGTTGCATTCAGTTATCATTGTTACTCTGAGAGTTTACAGATGTTTCCGCGATAATCACGCTGCCGCGCGATTGCGCGTTTATCCTGCCGGCTCGTATTAACCGCCATTGAATGGCAACGGTAACGGGAAAGAGAGAATGAGGAGGGAGGAGAAGGAGGTGGAGGTTGCTGGTGCACGTTGTCCAGCAACCGGTGAACGTAGTAGCGACGCTATGAAGGGAAACAAAAGCGGAGAAGAGAGCACTGCGAGGGCCGCCACGCGACTTCATTAGACCTCGTTGGGAAAAATTCACGACCATCCTGGTCGCGCTCGTAGTGGCAACATGTCGTTCGAACATTGGCAACGATCCAGATATCCTGGTCGTTAGTCCTTCTGAACGCTTCGACGGGATCGTGCAACGCTTCCGGACTACGCCGTAACGCGTGTAAATCGGAACGTATGGTCGATAGGAACGATATAGTGAGCTCGTAAAATCGGTCAGACGTCAAAGTTACACAATTCGCGGGAGATACGGAGCTCGAAACTTTGTTGAAGGCTCTACGATGTCAATATGAAAAAGGAGTTGTTTTTTGTTTTTTTTTTTTAATTTGATTTGAGGTTTTGGTTTAATCTTACGAGGGTGGATAATGGTTGTTTGTATCATACTATGCATAACTGGTACACTGTTGAAACTTTCTCTTCGAAGTAAATCACAAGGCGTGTGTACATGTATACACACCGTTCTCAAAGGGCTAATAAAGTGTATTGTACCATCTTAGAAACAAATTTAAATAGCAAAGCTAAGTTGCGAGATTGGGTTAGAGCTAAAGTTAGATTGGGTTGTAATGTAACTCTTGCTCGTGAATTTCAACTACCATTGGATACTTAAAAACATAGTAATCCAATGGAATGTACTTGTTTATATAATATTATAATGTGACATTACAGCTAACACCAAGTCGAAAACTGTAAATTCTCTTGGAATAAGTTTCGTTCGAAGTAAATTCGAAGGAACTTTTTCCATTTTTAATTAATATACGTTTCCAAATTATATAAAGATCCTCTTAATCATTTTTTCGTACTTTCAATACCATTGGAAATTCAGATGTTCGTTATAAATGGAACACTCTCTGTAACCCAGATTCGATGACAATGTTATCACAAGCTAATCAATTATCTTAGAATACATCGTAATTCGTGAAATCGTGTCAAAGATAATTTCATAGGACACGGAGAAACGTTCCTCGGGGCTGTTTCTTCGAAGTTATAGGTCGAGCTTCGCGCAGGAGAAAAACGAAAATGAAAGCATAAGCGAGAGGGGGTACAGCATCGAACGGAAATAAATAGTTCGGTAGTTTCTGCTAGGATTCCGGTTGCATGGCTCTGGGAAAAGCGGTCGTCGGCGGGGGAGGGAAACATGGTATTGGCGTTGCCGCGCTCTATTTCCTTCCCTCTGTTTTTCGGAGCCCTTTTTCTCTTTGCCGCCGTTTCGTTTCGTTTTCCCTATTCTTCCTCTCCGTTCCTCTCGGCGTCGGGCTCGAATGTTTTCATTCGACGGCGTCCCATTGTGCGGCGCCCGCTAAATGCCGAAACGCTGATGCGAAAACTGTTTTCCTTTTTTGCCTTCGTTAACCCACATTCACCGATGTGCGCGCGCGTTCCGCTCGCCTAACTCCCGAGAGTTCGCGAGGCTAGCACACAACTCTCATTTCTCCTCTCGCCCCTGTGAAACCTGCATCCCTTTCGGTTCACGTTTATTCCGTTCGCTCCACTCTGAATTAAGCTGATTTACGGCGTTTTACCGACAACACCGTTACGATTCTCTTCCTAACGCGTGTATCAGCGTAAAATTCCCGGAGTTCTCGTCGTTCGTGCCTTTTGAAAAATTAAAACCGCGAGAAGAAAATCGACCGGGCATCAGGCTTGATGAAATCTGTCCCAGGTGTATCTTGAAAATGTTTTGAAACACATTTTTTGGGGTTGGATACGTTTGTATCTCTTCTCTGGAAAAAAAAAAATCTACGAGACATCCTTGTTGCGAATTTCAACGGCGATAGGAGAGCAGGTGCGTCAGCTGGATTAGGCGCGAAATCGCACGGATAACATGTTTTCCTTCGGTAATGCCGCGCGACAAAGGGATTTCACTAGGACCCGACTGACATCGAGTTTAAAGCTCGACAGGCGCAAAAAAAGAATAAAAAAATAAAAAACGCGCGCGATGTGTATTGGACGCGCGTAAACACGCGGCGTTATCAGGGTGGGTTGTTGGGAACGATCATCCCTTCCAATGGATCGTGGAATTTAGAAAAGACTACGCGCGTTTTTTCCGCTTTTTCTATTCTAATATCGTGTCACGTGGATGTTGAGCGAAATTTTTAGAATGTTCAGCAAGACGTATCTACCATCAAATAGATAGGTATTTAAAACTTTAAACCCAACGGATGTTAAAACAAAAAAGAAAAGGAGAATTTTGAAATTTGACAACTGCTATTTATAAATATTCTTTTAATCCATTGTGCAAATTTATATTTTTGCTTTAACTTAAGTTTGAATTTAAGTCTGACAGCCCGGGAATCCACATCCATAACTAAGGCACCCTTTTCATTTCCTCACTGTTATTGCTGCCTTTGATGATGGATATGGAGGCCCCGACCCTACACATATATTATTTTTCCAGCCATTCCATAAATAATTCTATTTAATGGAAAAATAATTGTGCAGCGAGGAAGTACAACTTATCCTCGGTACACATCCTTTAATTTACTACGCCCCTTCACTCGTTAGAGCAACACGATTGCGAAGTTAACCTCCGATACGTGACCCCGTGTAGTCGTGAAACTGCTCGTTCGCGGGAAAAACGTTCGAACGTAACGAAAAATCGCGTCGAAAAAGCGAACGCGGTGTACCGCGGACTCGGTTGGCAATTACTCTCAAACCCCCTCCGTAACGATCCTCTGTTGTTTTGTTTGCAGGCGTAGTCGGAGCTCGGAACTTCACGATGGAGTGCCGCAAGGGTCGACGGAAAGGTCTACTCAGTGGCCTGGTGTTTGCGTGGCTCCTAACCAGCGGTTGTACCGTCGCGGCGCGAAATATAGGTGAGTGCGAAACAGTATTTACGATTTCAGCACGCGCGCCGATTCCTAACCGGCGACCTGTCCACGGGTTGGCTCTGTCCTTGTGCCAATTAAGCCTCCCCGCACGAATGGAGTACGCGCGAATATTTACGCGCTGCACGAAGCTGCACGGCCGTGTTCCTCGAAGTCTGTGAAAAATTGCCAACTTTAAGTCGAACGCAAGTTTCGACCGGTTGACGACGGGAAGACCTGTGGATAGAGGTCGAACGGCCAGGTAGTCGGTGTTTCTGCTTTGTTGCATGGTGGATAATTGGTAAGAAGGAAATATTTGACGGGTCCAGATACCATTGAGTTTTTCAATTCTACCGTTGTTGAACCTTGAGTGGTAGAGAAACTGTCGTTGCATTCGTTTCGCTTCTCGAGATTTTTGAAAAATTGAGTTATAAAATTATAGAACATTTGTATGTTCTTTATGAATAAATGGAGATGTTTATGCAGTTACAACATATTAAAATATGCAGAGCACACAGGAGTAACGCTGGGACTTCTTAACATTGAAACAACAGAAGTTGAATGTATTCTACTCTTTCTCCTTCTGGTATGCTTAGATATAATACATAAAGAACATCGAAATTAGTATGATTAATAAAAAATAAGTTGACATATCAAAGTCAACACATACTTGGAAAAAAGTGTCTTAATAATTTTTATATTTTGAAGTAAGAAATTCTGAAATGTTTGATTATTCGGTTATTAAAATTATATAAGCAACAATACTACATCATACATAAATGAATCATAATACAACAGATAAGATTTCAACGTTATTTACGTATCTTGTATACTTTGTAATTGCATAAACATCTACAGTCCACTTATAGAAATTATTAATCGCGGTATAATAATTTTGGCTGGACTATGTGATTTGGATATCTCGTACACCATCCAGATATGTAAAATATAAAAATTCACTTCGTCGTAAATTTTTCATTTCGAATTTACAATAACGGAAGTTAACTTTCGAACAAGTAAATTTAAAATTGTCCACGAATTAAGTTCCAATATGCTACGCAAAATAAAAAACACACAAAAAAAAAGGGAAAATATCCATCGGTGAATGTAGATAAACACGCAACGTAGCTAGGGGTGGGTTTTCCAGCGAGTTGCGAAGGGCGGACAACGCAGATCGACGCAGTGCATATCCGGTTGGGCGAAACCGCAGCACGGTGGCCGCGCTTACGGGTTGACCGTTGAAACATTTATCGGAAAGCAAACACGGTGTGTTTAATAACGAGGATGAAAGTAGCCCGTCCGGTGTGTACACTACGCGGCCTGCTAGATTCTACTATCACGGGCGAAGATCGTCCCTTCGACCCCTCGAAAGACCCTTAGGAAACGGACCACGAGGACGCCGCCGCCAGTTGTGTATAGCTGTTTAGTAGGAGGAGGTATAGTTCCTCTGTGTGTATAGAACGGCACATCGAGAATTAACTCATTCGCCCTGCTAATCGATTTAGGAGAAGCCGCGTGTGAAGTGATATTGTTGCGGGAAGAATCGAGTACGGCTTGTTTGCCAGGGCAATGGTATAATTAGAGAACAAACACGCGTTATGGGGCTAACTGTGGTTAAATATTTGGAAAAATATCGCGGCAGATGTGACGGTTGCCTCTTCTATAATTCAGGATTGGCTGACAAAGGGAGCGAACTGAATTATAATTTGTTAGTCTTGTTTCTTTGTTCGTTTGATTATATTATATTTATAACAGATCCCCGCATTTTGACTTTTTCTTCGTTCAGATGTTTGTGCGAATAACGAGTAATAAAATGCAAATTGAAAAATCAAAATTATTCTCTCGGTTTTTTTAAATGCAAGCATACCATTTAGCCTATACAAGGTTGCAAACTTGTTAAAGGTACAAGTTTTTACATGATATAGGTGGTCATCGAAATGTTAACAGAATTGCTGGATACACTTAAGTTAAAATATTTTCCAATCTTTTATCTATCCGCAAAGTTTCCCCGAAATCAATGCGAAGCACAGTTTTCCCCCTAAGCGAGTTGCAAGTTGCGAAACAAAAAGTCGTATTCGTTGCACGAGCCACGATGAAACAACCGGGTTGCAAAAAGGGTGGAAATTCGGTTGGTTGCGCAACCAAGCCGAAGTTTCGGAACGCGTGTTGCACACACGTCGGAGCGGAACCGAGCATTAACAAGCGGTAGCTCTCGAGAGTGATTTCGAGTGGTACGAGAGGGGTCGAGAAAGGACAGGCCAGGGTAAAAGGGGGACGAGGAGAAGAGTTTCTCTCTATTCCTTCACGATTATCACACACTTCGGTGCGCCTAATCCGCGCGGAACCATCGTCGTCCCCGCGTTTCCATCGTTCTGCCTTTCTTCGTTCTATTCGACCTCGTATCGCACGGTTCAACCTTACCCTTCGAGCACTCGAAGGAACTTGTGTTCTTCCTAGCTAGGTTCGTACGTTCGCTTCACCCTTCACACACAAGAAGAAAACTCGCGTAGATAAATCAAAATCTTCGGTATTGTACGGTGTGCGATCGACGGCTCAGACGGCTTTGGCCGCGTCTTTGATTCCGCCATCGGGAGAACGATGGAAACCGCTGAAGAAAAATGGCAGAACAGTAGATAAAAGGGCTGAGAATGATCGTGACGTGACCGTTTCTAGCAACGGACGGCTTTATCTTTTATTTATTCCACGGAATATTATGCGGCTCGATTGACCATGATTCTGAAAAATCTCTCAGCTCGATATTTTCTCATCTGGCTACTCCTGTCGCTCGCGTTCTGTCTGAATAGTTCGAAGTTTATACTAAAGCATCATTTTACTGCATAAAGTATAAAACAAAGTAGTTTAAAGGATTTAAAAATCGTACAATTCACGAGGTCGTAAACGAAACTTTTAAGAATCAGCACCGATTAATATTGCAGCACTTAGAGCAACGCGTTGCACTCAGTTTTAAGTTTCCAGCAATAATAAGTGAATGGTAACATATGATTTGGTATTTAAATTAATAAATAATATTTTATTTACAAATGGAAAATTTTTGAAATATTTGGAATTTTTTTCATTTCTACATTTGATATATATGTAATATATACCTGATTATTTTATAGACACCATTTTAAGAAATGGTCAATAAGAAATGAAAAATATATATATATGTGAACCAGAATAAGCCAGTTTTAAACCTTTGTCTTCGATTCGAAGTGTCGCGACGATAAGAAATATAACAGCGGTGTTCGTTCTAGAGAAACGTATATACTATACGGTGCAGTTGGAAACGGAAGTGCGCCGGCTCAACGTCGTTCACCAACGACCGGCCAAACAACCTCGTCCCGCCTGAACCTACGACCCCGAGAGCGTCTCCACCCCTTCCTCTTTCTCTCTGGCTTTTCCAGCTAACCCAGGGAACCGTAACTTGCCGCGAACCTTAGCGTCTAAGATTTGTGGTACATCGGCAACACACGGTGGCCCCAATTTACTGCGCATTACGTCGCTTTTCCTGCTTGTTTCTCCTCAGTTCGAGTTCCCCTTCTTCTTTAAGCTTTTTACCCTCTCTTCTATTCACTTGATCCGTTAGCCCGCACTCGTTCGATTGTTCTTTCGCTATTACTTCTGCGGATTCTATGCTCGTACAGTGAACCGAAGTTCCTTGTTAAATGATTTTTCCACTTCCTAATTTCCTTTTCTTAATAATATCTTGTTAAAAAATTATACTATTTATCGTATCCTGAGATAAATCGTCGATTGTATTTATTATAAAAAGAAAAATCAAAGTTTCTCACGACTTTTGTGAAATTTGCGAACTTTATATTAGAAATGATTATTATTAAATGTTCAGATAAATTTTTAAAATACTTCGATATATATATATATATTTTTTTTAATTAATTCTACGGGCATTATTTAAACTCTCGTGTGTTTCACGATTTGAAAAAGTTAGTTTATCAATTTTTCCACTTTCACTCACATAGCGAAATATAGATATCAGAGATTTTTCTACCCATAGTACAATGTGCATCGAGGCTGGTGGTTTAACCACGTAACAATGCTCGTACAACGATGAGGCTCGTTCAAAGCCGCCTCAACGTGACTAATCTAATTTCCAATCATGCGCAAGCGGTCGCTGCGAGCACAGTCCGCTAGCCGTCTCTTCTTTCTCCTTCTCTCTGTGCCTTCGGCGTGTGTTTTCGTCGAGTTCATTGAGTTCTATGCGATTAGCCGTTCAGACGGTAACGACCCGTCTGAGGAGCGAATTTAACTGGTCACTGACACGCGTCATCGTTCTTACTCGTAATTAGAAAAAACCAAGATCTACGTGTGTTAACAGCACACAATTTCCTTTACCTCTATCCGGTCGATCAATTTAAATTATCGGAGATACTCAAATTGATATCTGTTTTTCAAACCTACCATAACGGGACTTTTATGGACCAATAAATGTTACATCGTATTATTTACACATTATCAATCTGGTTATGCAACTTTTCTTTCTTTCATTCTTCTTTTTTTTTTTTTTCTTACGAGAGCAAAAGAAAGATAATTCAATTCCGTTCAAGCCTCTACCATAGCAGTCGAGCGTGTAACAGGATCGTGTACTTTAAATTACTCGTACAACGGTATTAGCAAGATCTTTATTGCCTCTTGCAAGAAACAAATTACATTACACACCATGCTCATAGAACGTACTCACATGTCAGAATAATTACAACGGTAGGAGAAGAGAAAGAGAGAGAGAAAGAAAAGAAAAGAGCGAGTGGTATTCCGGTGTACTCATCGAATCGTCGTGTTTCATTGCCGTAAAAATCTCTCAGGCTGATGGAAAACGACCGAACGAAATCCCGTACGGAACTACCCGTATTCCCATCCCTTCTCCACCTTCTCTACCGCTTCTTCAGGTCCCTTCCAGGTCGCGTAGAACTTCGTTCTCTTGCTGCTCGCGTTTTCCAATTCACGCCAAATGGATCGGTCGCGCGGAAAATAAGAGATTGCCGTGATCTTCGCGTCTCTCGTGGTCGTGCCGCCCCAGCTACCGTTTCCTCCTCCTTCTCTTTCTCCCTCTATTTCGTAAGCTGGAAAAAGAAAGAGAAAAGTAAGAAGGTGAAGAGAAAGCATAAGAAAAGAGGGAGAAGAAAAAGGTCGAAGAAAAGAAGAAGCAAGTCTTTCAACCAGAATTCCTCGACGCGGCTGTGGGTGGGTTCGAACGTCGAGCTACCAGAATGAGAGGACTTTTAATTCTCGTGACGTTTACTTCCGGCGTACGTGACCCAGTTCGTTCGCGAGCGTCTCAAAAATTGCTTCCAACTTTGGTGCGCGCCCTATTTCAACCTGTTTTCTATTCGCGCAGGATCTCCTCCCGTCGTACGAGTTTTGACCGTAATTGAAAATCTTCCCTCTTACTCTCTTCTTCGTGTCTCCCCTGGCGCGTACCTCTTTCTTTCGCTCTTTCTTTCGTTCTGTCTTTCTTCAACGCGTCGGCAAGCCGCCCCTACGGTGCTGGCATTTGCATAGAGCACTCGTTGAGCGGAGCGCTCGACGCTGGATTATCGTTTCCTTTTTATCGGGGTCGTGGCATAGTTCGCGCCACGTTAGCCGACTCAGTTAGAGAAATAGTTTCCTCCCGGAGCCGCGGCCCGTTACGCGAAACGCGAGAGCCCATGTTGCTTGCACGAGCTGCACCTGGTGAAAGGGGAGGCGACGAAGCAATTAACGATATCGCGATGGGAATAGTACCTTTACAACCTTTTCAGTTCTTCTTTGCTTTCGGTTCTTTCTCTATGAATGGTAAGCGATCAATTAACGAACGATTCGCTGTGAATAGAAATATTGAAATATACGATAATAAAAGTTACAATACCTTTCTATTTTGGAAAATTCAGATACTTTGTATTATCTTTAGACTCTTTAGGTTCTCTGAACTTCCAAATCTTTTACTACCTACATCTGCACAATTTCTCTCTTTCATTCTAAGCAGATATGTTTAACAGACATTCGGCGATCTTTTGTCACACGATGATCTCATGTATATACTTGTCCAAAACACATTTCTCTCACACCTCTATCGCTGTAACCTAACCTAAACACTCTTCGTGCACGCATCTTTCGTTCTAAACTAAACATACGCAATAAAATCCTATCATTGTTCCAATAGTGTTTTTTAGAAACATGCTTGAGTGCTTGAGAAATTTATTGAAAGATTAAAACACCGATAAACCATTCGAAAAGAAGATCTATTTCTCTATTAGATGGTTTTGCAAGAGTTCCTTGTTTAATTCTGTAGAATCTACGGGATCAGTATGTCGACAATCGATTCGAGCGACGCACAACGGAAGATCGATCTGACGTTCCGCGAGAGCGCAGCTACCGGTGTCTTTCGAGCAGGGAGCACCCATCAGTTTCTCTCCTTACGACGGCGTCACCTCCGTCCCGGATTCCACGACGTAATCGATTTCCGATTTCTTAGTGGTGGCAATTTTTCAACGCTCCGTGAAAAATAACTCCGGAATAAGCCGTGCTTTCCAGCATCGCGAGACAGCAGCCCCTCTCACGCGTCATTCACCTCCATCTCCTTTGTCGCTCTCATTCCCGCGTTCTCCAATATGACTTAGAAGAACCTAACCGCGAAACCTGAACTCGTTCCACTTTTCCACACTTCCCGATCCTATTCGTGATTCGTTCGATCTATGTAACATCACCCTCGACCGCGTTTCCCTTCGTCGTTGCACCGATTTGTAACGAGCAAAATAGTGCAAGAGAATGAGCGAAGGTGAGGGTGTAAGTCTAAGAAGGGTAGGCGTTATCTGTTTAATAGATTACGTTCGGCTTTACTTTCTGGCCTGTGTTAACTGCTTCCGACGGCGAGTCGGCTGGCCCACGATAAAAAGAGGATAATAGGCGGCTTAGGGTGCAACAGAAGAGTGGGAGAGGAAGTAAAGGCACGCTTCGGTGGGAGAGATACAGTAACCAAGCTGCTTTTCAGCAAAAAGCCGCGAGAGAAAGAGGAAGAGAGAAATACAATGAACGAACGTGGTGGATGGAAGAAACGGATCTTTATTAAGACGCACGAAACGCGGGGGTGGAGCCGCGTTTGCGATAATAAAACGATCTCTCTCTCTTTTTCTTCCTCTCTGTCTCTGTGTACGGTGGAACTCACGCTCGCGATCGCTCTATTGTTCCCTGCTAATGCACACCCCCGTACGAGTCCGCTTTCATTTCTCCCTTTATCATCTCCTTCTTTCCACCCTTCTTCGTCTCTAACCCCGGTTACAGACGCTTCAGTCACCGTTTCCACCCACACTTGACCTGTTTTCCAGATTCTCTCTTTCCCCCTTTCTCTTTCTGGCAGCAGCCGATGGAAAACAGTCGACACACTCGAAATCGTTTCCCATTTCGTTCTCCGACCGGAGGCAAACCCCCTCCCAGTTCGTTTCCATGTTCCTTTCTCGACCGTTCTCTTTCTTTCAGCTTCTTCCGCTTGCTTCTACTTCCTGGTGCACCTTTTTTCCGATCACGCTCTCGTTAACATTCATACGAGCGAGCCCGGGACCTTTTTGCTAAGTCGACTCGCCCCCTCAAAGAGAGAAAAGAGCCTCTCTTCGGTCTCTGGGGTAACCACTACCACCGACACACACACACACACACACACATCCTTCCTTCGTCCTTTTCCCCGAAGGTTTGCCCTCCGTACACGCGCACAGTTGCACCTCCGTACACTAGTGGTGGTTTTCTTTTTTTTTTTTTCGGGGAGTTAAAGTCGCGTGAAAGCCGCTCGAGGGCCTCAAATTTGCTTTGAGTACGTAGTTGCTAATAAGAGCACCAGAGAGATCTGCCCTTTTTTCACTGTGAACGTGGGAGTGGGTGGTATTTGGATCGGCACGTTTCATCGATTCGCGTCTTTTGACGATTTCGATTCCTCCTCTTTCGGATAATCCGACTAGACGGGGGCAGATGATTCGCCGAAAGATTTCGTCGATCTGTGTGACTAAGGTTACCGTTAAATAAACCTGGCACAAGTAATTCCACGAGAGTATATAAGATTTCTTCGATAAACCAAGTTAACCAGCGTGAAACCTGTCCGCTTAATCGCGCTGGCCAAACAAACTTCGTGGCCCAGAGGGGATGCGGCGTGTCGCGTTGCAGAAGAATTTCCTAGCGGGGCTGCGAGCCAGGCGAGAATATCGATATCGACTATCGTGAAATTCGAGAGAATATCGTGGTGTTAAGGGAGGATTGGCGATCGTGATGGGTACGTTCTTCGTAGAGTCTATTGATTTTTTAATAAGCGCTCCGTTTTCCCAACCGATCGACGTGATAGAAAAATTAAAGGAAGAAGAAAAAAATGAAGGAAAAAGAGAAGAGAAGGGGGGAACGCGAATGAAAAACACGCGAGAGAGAGAGAGAAAGAGAAAAAGGGTACAGAATAGGAAGAAGAATGGGAAGAAAGGAGAAAGAAAAATGATGGTAGGCAAGAGAAAGAGATTGAGAGAAGAGTGGCTCGGTAGCAGGCTGGAACTTCCTGACGAAGTTTCCCAGGCGCATTAATGCGCGCCAAATTAAACCGAAGTTTCTTCCTCGGCAACGGGAGAACTTCGTTAAACCGCTTTGTAAATTCCTGTCTGGCCCGAATGCACCCGCGAAACGGTGTAAAACGAGTTCTGGCGAAATATTGCCGCTCTTTGTATCGATGGATCAAGGACCAAACTGATCAACACCATCATACAACGTGTACAAGCGCGTACGATCTTATTTTTCCTCCTCGATGAGGTTGCCTTCTTCCATCGTTGTTGTTCCGACGCGAAAAGAAGGAAACGAGTGTAGCTCTTTGCCACCCGACTGAAAGAAGGCACAGCTAAAAAAGACTTACCCCTTCAGCCTCCCTCCCCCTTTTCTACCAGGTTCCGGTTAAGCGTGGCTTCTTTGTTCGCGCGAAATTAACGTCAGCCCCGTGGCGCTTTGTTTAATTTCATGGAAAAAACGCCGACATTATTGCCGCGTTTTCTACTTGAAATTTCGTTTCATTATCCCGCCCCGTGTTGCGTTTGATAGTCGCCTTCTATCGCTCCCCTTTCTCCTTTCCCGCTTTTTTTTTTCTTTCTTCTTCTTCAGGAAGTCTCTGTGTGCGTTGTTTGCCAGTTACTTCATTAATACGGACCTTTATAGAAATTTTATATTTTCCAGCTTAACAGATGGAGGAAGGAGTAGGGATAGAAGATACCGGAACAACTTAATCAATAGTTCAGACATTTAGTAATCGTCTCGTTTAACGTCGAAACGGTTCAAACGTATTACACTTCGTTTCTTTATTCAGAAACGATTACCCTCGTTAAGAGATGTGTTCGGTAACGTTTTCGAGCACGAGAAATGGTCTTGTACCTAAACCAGTAAACGTTAACGAACACCGGTGCGCGCTTTACTTCTTCGAGAGACATGGTGTCGGTGTTCGAGTGGCGGTAATTAAACGAAAACGTGGCGGCTTCCAACAGGAAATACGAGGGATCGGTACGTGAGACGCCGGTTTTCGTGGTCGAAGAGGCGCGATACAACAAATAATCCTTATCGGTCGAGTTCACGGGTACGCGTAAAAAAAGCGATGGCGGCGGGCTACCGGTCCAACCAGGGATCAGATTATAAGCCCGTCGCGGTCGCGCGTTACATTAATTTAGCGCCCGAGCTACGTCTCTCTCTCTCTCTCTCTCTCTCTCTCTCTCTCTCTCTCTCTCTCTCTCTCTCTCTCTCTCTTTCCCTTGTACTCCTCCGTGGCTGGCAGCCTGCTTCTGCATTCATTCTCCCTCGGAGCTGGTTGGTATGCGCGGATTACAAGAAGCTCGTGTACGCTTCCTGGCTGCACGCGCCTGCTTTTATAAGTGAACACCCTCCTTTTTTTCTTTCCCCGTGGTCGGGGCCGTTTACAAAGACGAAATGGATGTAGATGCGTCTCTTCTTGAAACGATATGGAAGTGGTTACATTGGTATAATGAATAAGCGTCTCTTATTGCAAATCGCACGGAGAGCCTGTGCTATTGAAGCGATATTTAGTATGATATTTTCCGTTGGTAACCGGAATACGAAATGGCTTACAATTTAATCCTGCAAACTTTGACTGAATTATACTCGTAATTACACATTTGCAATTTACATTACAATTACAGTTGTCGCCCATCATTTTTCCGGATCGTCAAATTTCTTATCCTGTCCGATATCAATTTATCAAGCATGACGTTCATATTTATCGAACGATTGAAGAATTTCTCACGCTTGATGTATATATGCATATATATATATATATATTCCTCGTGCAAGATGAGAGTCGTTGGACATTAGCATTTTAAGTAACGCTTTATCAGGCATTTTTATCGCGCGAGCATATAGGAGGCAATGTGACGAGAAATTTTCATAAGCCCGCGGCCATTTCGATATTTTAACGAGTGTCCCATATACAGGGCAGAAGAGCGTCTTGGAACACGGAAGCGGTAAATCACGCGGCGAGGACTTTTAAAGAAGCCACGAGCACTGCTGTAATCGGTGAACGAATTCTGTACACGTGTACGTATATGTATATCGGTGGCAATAAAAGGCCAACAGCGTTTCATATCGCCTCGCAACAACGCGATAAAGCGTACAAAAGAATCGCTCGAACGATCCGCAGCGATTTCATATTTCTCGCTGTAAATCCTAAGAAGGCGTTACGCTCGATTCTCGTCACATACGGCGCGCCATCAAAGCGAGGAAGCTCACGAACGAACAAGAGACTTTTACGAGGGAATCGTTTCGCGTCTCATTTACACACTATCGTCGATCGGCGAAATTTCACTCACCCACGTCACGGTGAACGCAATTTTATCGCATACTAGTTGCCGCCAGCTTGTTTGCACGCGCGAATTCTCCCCGCGCCGATATTTGCGAAATGAGTCCCACTCGACTTTTCACGCAGCCGCGAAATTGACTCGCGAGCGTAACTCGCGCGTTTCTCCGCGGCAACAACAATAACCGATGCATACGCGTGTCGCGGCGAGTGTTTCCGCTCGTAAAGCATCTGGAAACACGACGGGAGTTCGTTCTTGGAATTCTCGTAAAGGATCTTGAGGATCGTTATCGCAACCGACAAATTACCCCTTGGATATTCGCGAAACGAACTTCTGAATGGGCTGTAGTTTTCTTTTTCGTGAAAAAAGGTGAAAAAGTAGGTGTCTCTCTGACTGTGGTCGTATAAATACCACGATTTCACCAGAAATTTATTTACTTCGTACAATGCCGAGGTGTATTCTTAAGAGTCGAGAGAAATTGGCAAAAATTTGAGAAATAAGATCGTAATTAACATGATGTAGCAAAATTCATTTAGAATGAAACACGAAGTATCAAATGTTATATGGTAGAAAATATTAGGTTGTCTCAAAAGTTCTTATCGTTTTATTGCTAGACACTATGTGCAGAATCTTTTATCTTCGGTATAATTCTACGGAATTGTATATGATACATTCGGATTTATCATGCTCTTCCATCTCTTTGGAAGATTATGATACCATTTCAAAATTGCCGTGCAAATTACTAGCAAAATATTGTGTAAGGTAGATTTTTATCTCATTTAAAATATCTGGTTCAAAATCTCCCGAACCAACTACGAACTATTTGAACAGTCACAGTATGATCCTCATATACGACCTAAATCTCATTTGCAGTATTCCGAGCACTGTTGCTTTTTTTTTAATAACATCACGTAACATCACGTGACGTAAATTCATTTTTTAATATTTCATCTTTTGAAAGAGCATAGAAAATTCAAGAGACACTCTACTAAAAACGAAACGTACTGTTGGAAAGCTAAAAGGCAATTAGATCTATCCATTATAAGATCTGCTTTAAACAGATCAGGCTACATGTTTACTCGAAACGTTGACAGGCAAAGCAGTGTTTGAAAATAATGAATAAAAAGCAAGGCAATTCTAGAAGAGATGAAAAAAACTATAAGAACTAAAACGCTAAAGTTGACTTTTATATAAACTTTAATTACTTTCTTAAAAGATCATCGACAAAAATTAGACTTATAAATGAAAAAGCATAAAATATCGATACATTTTTTTGAGGAACCAAAAAAATTATTTGACCATTTCTTACTGGATTATCCTAGTAAATCTGTCAAATAAGGATAAGAAAAGATTTTCGAGATTCTTTTCCCCGTAATTTAAGCAACGGATCAAGTTACTATCACAGACAGAATTGAACTGAATTTCTCTCAGAAACTTTCGTTCCTTTTTACTTTTTCACACGAACGTTATCGAAGGAAGGCTTTCGGAATACAGTTTCGTTTATCGCGCGAAAGTCGCCCCCTTAAAAATGTAATGATACGCGCTAGCACAGCTAACGGGCCGATAAAATCGAAATCGTAAAACTACGAAACTTCTTTCTCTCGCGAAATGAACGTTCGTAACTCGACAATGGGCCGCGCCAGCGAAATTATCTTTTAAACTATACTCTCCATACGAAACTTTACTTTGACTGTGCGCATATAACTTCTGTTTAAAATTGTGCCTTTCGATTGCACTTTTGTTTTTGCTTTTTTTCTCTGCTGGCCACGATTACAATGAGTCGTTAGATTTTTCCACCTCTTTCACTCCCCTCTGGCCAGGATAATTTTTATTTGAGAGTCTCGGTTATTGGAATCGTTATCGAGACGCATTAAAAAGTTTGTTGCCGCACAGCCATTGTCGGGCTACGTGGCGCGAATTTAACAAAAGTTACGTAGCCGCCGGTGCAACTTTAATTAATTTCTCGTCGCGACGATGGCCGATTGACGCCGCTAGTATTCATGGAACACCGTTACGCGGGAATTAAGATTCGTCGCCCGAGTTCTCCGTGTTGCGATTCTCGATAGCCGAGACGTTCAGATATGTGGAATATGTGATCGTGCATCGAGTGACCCGAAGCATTTCTTCGAAATTTTGTTGGATTTTAACGGAGAAAATTCGTTGAAAAAGTAACACAATTTATGAAATATGCGGAAATTTCAATGTGGGAATTACAGAGATTTGTTTTTAATACTGGTTGACTATGGACAAAGATTTTTTTTTATACATTATACATTTGTTACATTGACAAAACGAGCGAGTACAAATGTGAGATGAGAATGGATGACTTGTGGGTTGCAAAGCGTTTTCCATCGGATATTATTGAAATAACATTATTGTTTGATGATTCTCATCGATTCCCTTTATTTTCTCGAAAAGTGTCATTTCGAGCGTTCATATTTTTCGGTTTACAAGCGGTCGATGAATAGAATTTATCCAGCATAAATGACGAGCGAAGAATTACCGAAATGAAAAAGAATAATCACAATCGATCTGAACATTGTTTACACTGTAATCCCTTAACGAGAACTTTTAACAATACCGAGAAAAAAAAAACGATCGGCAGGGAAAAAGAGATTTTTCCTGAAATAATCCTACAAAAATCAAAATTACTTTGCCAGTGTTTTTCACGGTTGTACACATTATCCATCATCAGACACCGTTATTCGCATTTATACTTTTTCCACCATTCAACACGATAATTGTATCCACTTCACCGATCCACAAAACCCCTCTTCCTCTCGGAAGATTAAATACCAGCCACAAATTACCCTCGCAAGAAGAATCAAGATCCGCCATAAAACTAGCTCTATCACTTCGACCACTCCTAAGCATAACGCGCGGTAATACGTAAAACCTACAGATAAAAGAAATACGCGGATCAAGGCTCGATAGAAGCGAGAAAAGGATCCATCGTAGAGGGAAGAGATCGATGGTCGGTCGCAATTAACGCGATAATTGAATTACAGTTAGCCGGTTATCGTTCCACTGTGTAATTCCATCGTGAGATGGAGAGAGGGGTAACTCGCGTAGCGAGTTTCACGGCTCGCTATGTGATCATCGTGCAGCCGCATTGAAGAGGGATCGCGCGGATTCCTGGCACGATGGAGGCAAGTCGGTGCAAACGGCGGTCGTAGCTGGCGCAATTAAAGCCGGTTACATTGTTCCAGGGAGGAAGAATAAGGGCCGCGTGGCGAAGAAGCACAGCCTTGCTGTATCTCTACACGTTTCTACTCTCTTTCTGCGTTTCTTCTTCTCCTCCTCCTCCCCTCCTACGTCCACCAACGTTGGTTGGTGATCAAGAAAGAACGCACGAAACGAGAACCGACGAAATTGTTGCTGTTCGATCGTTGAAATCGAGTAAGGGTGGAAAGAGGGGGAAGGAGTCGGGCCCTCTGATTGTGCAGAGAGCAGTTTCGTTCTTGCGAAGGCGCGTAATAAATTGCAATTAAACGACCCAGGACCGTTTAGGCGGCGCGACTTTGGAGGATTTCGCGGACACGCGTCTCGACCGCCCCTTTCGCCACCGAATGGACCACACAGCGTGTCCGATTAAATTACGCGGCTGGTCGGGCGCGCGCGAGAAAGCGAAAGACCTCTTCATTAGAACGATTCAAATTAGCTGCATCCACTGGCGGTAGCAATAACGGCGCGCGACCGTTCGCGATTTTAATTGGCCGGGATTTTTTATTTTGTTCTTTTTTTTTCTTCTGCTTCTTTTTCTTTTTTTGTTTTCTGTTCTTCCTTTGATCGTTCTTCTTTCTTTTCCCTTTCTTTCATTCTTTTTTGTTTTTTTTTTTTTTGTTTCTGATGCGCGCGAGCCTCGAACGCGAGTGCGAGCCGTTCGACGCGTTTTTCTTCTTCGACGCTGTTCCTTATCCACGAGGATGTCTGTTATGTTAATTAAAACCGGTTACGAGGTCTTTGAGGCGGACGACACGCAACAATGCTCGCTTAAAGCGAACAAATTTAATGCGCCGTGTACGCTGTGCGTCCACCGGTCCTCTTCGTTCTGTACGGCTACTGGTAGCATTCGAGATGATCCTCGATAACGATGATTTGATATAGATTTCAACTCTTTGCTGTTCGCTTGTATTGGCGTTCAGTCGACGACTGTTCGTTTCAATAGAAGCTTTGTACAGGGCGCAGTAAATAAATCAGAATTTTTTGATAAAAATATTTCCATTGTTTTATACACCTTGTCACTCTGGTGTCTTCAAACGTAACACATCCTCTGGTTATTCAAAAAGATCGATGTTCAGCCAACTCACAGTTCATTCATCGACATACCTGACAATCGATATCTCACGTACTAATCCTTTAAATACTTCTCTACATTTGTATAAAACTTGTAAAGTGGATATTTATACTTGTTAAACTTAGATTCTAAGTAGTGGTAATGATCATATCATTTACGGACAGAAAATCTGTGCAAATTAATCGCGAAACATAGATCTTAATAACACAAATTACCAATGCAAACATAAAGAAATGTTTGAGTTTCATCGTAGGCGGCTGTATTGCGAATACCAGCAGCCAATGTACGAAGCAGTCCTTAAAGAACCATAAAAGTTGTAGTTTAGATTTATGACCGGTCCATCGATCAGCACCGGTAGCCCCGGGCTTAAGACAATTTCCTGAGAACAGATGTCTCTGTTCCCTCTTCGTATCGCCGTGCTGGGGTTCTCAGAAAATCGAGCAACAAGCCAAGAAGCAAGCAAGCAAGTCGTGGAGAGTTGAGAGTAGTAAGAGCAGCTCGAGAAAGACTGTACGCATATCTCGCGCGACGCCTTGACTTTCGACGCTTTTAATCCGGTGTGTGTACAGTCGCGACGCATTCGAAGAGGGGGAAGACGAAGGGAGCGGCGAAATCACGCGCACCTTCTCGATACCTTTTCGGGAGACCTCTTCATTATGCGATCCCGATGTTTCCGTGCAATTAAGTCGGCGTGCAGGCAGGTAGGCCCGTTAGTCGGCGCATGTTACGACCGCGTAATAAACGTCCCGCGGAAAAGTTATCGCGTCGCTTCGTTTGAATTTGTGATCTTTTTCAGAATGGAGATCTCGCCCCTCCCCTTCTTTCAATCTCTCTCATTCCCTTCTCGTTTCTCGTTTGGTCTCTCGTTGCTTCGAGCCACACATGATCTCTCTGCTTCTCTCTCACTTTCTCTCGCTCCCTCTCTCTTTCGGTCTACTCGTCGCGTTGATGTCCGATAATAAAAAAGGGGCCGAAATCGCGCGCTGCTTAACGACTCCGGACCTGCAAGAAGCTCTCGCCGTAAAAGCCTCTAAAATCCTGGCCCATTCCGCGTAAAGAATGTACACAAACGCGTTCACGAATGTAACGAAACAGTTGCGACGCGTATACGTTGTCCGCGGAATTTTACTGTGTATGATGCGCGCCGCCATGGATCTTGATAACGTTGCTCCTTCCTCCGAGGGTTTGTATAATGTTGAAGAAGCATTTAATGGTGCTTGAGTAACTTTTTTCGTATAATTCCATATAGGATAAACGGAGAGGTGAATGATCTAAATAAATCGACGACGACGGTAAAAAAAGAAAAAAAAAGAAAAACGAAACTTCTCCGAAGTATTAAATCCTTCGAAAACACGATACACAGCAAGAACAGTCTATATACATACCACGTTGAAACACGAGGGTGTTCTCCGTATCTAAATCCATTGCCCCCGTAGCGAATAATACCATCATCGAGTGACTTCTGGTCGGACGTGCAAATATTTCTTCCCATCGTGGTAGAGTGGAAGAGGCGGCAGTGGCAGCAGCAACGGCGTCGTCGTCGGCGGCGACGACGTGCACGCGGCTGGAGGCCTTGTGTGCGTGTGCGCATGGAACCGAGACAATCGCTGGAATGAGGGGAAGAGAAAAGACGAGCGACGAGTGCATTCCGAGACCCGCGAGAATGAGGCGCGAGCATCGAGCAGGTGGTAAAGGGGAGGCAAAGGACGAGCGTAAGACGGAGGACAGAAGCTGGACGAGGGAGGGAAGGTCGGCAACCCGGCGTTACCGCTTCACAAAGACAAGAGAGGCGAACGAGAAGACGGTGAAAAGAGGGAGCCAGAGAGGCAACGGCAGCAGGAGGAATGCCGAGGGAGGCGCTGAGCCCTCCGTGTATAGTGTTTTGCGCTTTTGAAGCCAGCCTCGCGTCAACCTGTTTCTCGTCCACCACTTTTCGTTCGCCCTCTTTCCGCCGTCCACAGCCTGTCGTTTCTTTCCTCGCTTATCCCGACTCTTAGCCTGGAAAAAATTCCTGGTTACCAAAGAAAAACATGATTTCCACGAAAGCTTGTATCCAAATATTCGTATACAACTGTCGCTGTCGAGCACGGGTAACGAATGGACAGCTTTCCACTGACGACGTTGGTAAAAAAAAAAAAGAAAGAAAAAAGGAAGATGTGTACGTCGTTTGAATGTTCACGTGAAAGCGAGGGGAATGGTGAAAATTGTAGATTCAAGAATTGTATCGCAACGTATTCGTGGAATACGCAACAGCCACGTTTAATAAAAGTTAGACTTTTGACAAATTCTGTGGGCCAGCGATGATTTACGTTCAGTGCACGACTACGTGTTGAAATCGCGACTCGTGAAAGCTTCTTTCATTTTCTCCCTCGCCTCCTTCTATTTCAGCCTTGAGTGAGAAACGGCGAAGGTAATTCGTTGATGTCATGAAATCGGGTCTCGTAGACGGGACGAAGTGTTTGCTCTTCTTCGCGGTTAGCTCTCCTCTTTCGTGGCAACGAACGAAGCGAAGAGCTCGTCAGGAAGCTTGTTCGTGCTTTTTTTCCTCTCTTTTTTTTTCTTTTTTCCCCCTTTTTTCCTCTCCTTCCTCTTATTATTCGATCGTTCCACGGCAACACGCGAAATCTCGTTTTAATCGAGTTCAAACAGGGTTGGCCGGCCACGGCGGCGTCGGCGGTCTCGGTCGGTGCAACAGAATTTTAACGAGCGGACGCTTCCGATAGGCTCTCGCGGTAATTTGAAAGCGTCAGAAAAAGGCAGAGAGTCTCGATCGATTCTCGCGCGCGCGAGTGGAATGAGGAAAACTGGGTCAGCCGCCGGGCGTTCTACGTCGGTGGAACGGGAAAATCCTGGTCCGTGGCGGCGACGAGTATTGGTGGCTTCACTCTTTCTCTCTCTCTTTCTCTCTCTCTATCTATCTTTCTCTATATCGCGTGCCCTCGCACGTAGACGTCGAAAACGGACAATTAATTAGCGGAGCGGAGTTTGCGCGAACTTCGGACCACGAAATTATTAACCCGCCTATTATGTCGGGGTCGTGTAGGAGCAAACGTTCGGCCATTATACGCTGGACGATTTATATTATCAGAGGGGAAAGGCGCGATATAATTCAACGTTGAACTTAAATATTCATCGTGCGATAAATTCGTACGAACGTAGCACGATGTCAATTTCGTTGTCGAGCAAAGAGAAAGATATTCATGTACGTGTTAAGTCTCTGGTAGAATAGAGAGAACATCTAGCGAACGGAATTTGTCTTAGAACATGGTGGGGAGGAACGGTGATTGAGCGTAATTGATGACGATTTTACTCTCGGTTCCGTGCGAAGTGGTTTCAACCTCTGACGAGGTATATACCAGAGCGAGAGTGATCGTTGTGCATCAGAGTACGGAGATGACGAGTGACGGACTGATTGCTCCGTGAAAGGTGAGAGAGTAAATTGTCGAGGCGCGAGGTGAGAGCGAACGGTGGTGTGTACACGTAGGTAGAAGCGAATCGAGGATGAGAATCGAACCGGTCGAGAAAGTGAACGGAGGAGCGCGCACGAACTTGTAATAACGAAGACATCAAAAACCCGGTGCGCAAAATAGCGGCACCGCGCGCGCCTGCAACGACGGATAATAATTCTTCTCGAGACAATAAGTTCGAACGTGAAATTGGATTTATTGTATGCTATACGTAATACTCCTATAAGACTGTCGAGCTGAATGCACGTTGAATAGCGGAGAGTTCTTGATTTAAATCCGAATCTTTCATTCCACCGACAGTTGGAGATCTGCTTTAATTTGTAATTCTTTTTTAACCGTTTAAACGTCGACCCGTCAAAAGCATAATTCTCCGTGAAACCAATGGCAAATGATCTTCCAAAAAAAAGAACAAAAAACCAAAAAAAAAAAAAAAAAAGAAGCAACACCATATTTTCAGCTTATTTTACCCAGGTATTCCCCCGACTCGTTATAACAGGAATAATTCCGTGTGAATGGAGGGATGAAAGCAGAGGGGGCGAGAAAAACAGCAAGCTCTCGAAAATACAAAGTACAATATTTTCAACGCGCGTGACGGCCAACGAAAAACCGGAAATCCGCAAAACCAACGGATCGACGGGCGGTTCGTACCTACACGATAATATGCCGCGAGTTCTCGCCAATCAGCTTTGTGCGCTTTCGGTTGGCGAACAGAGCACGGCAAACGAGGCACGAACGGAACCCGCGCGCCACCGTCATCGTCGTTACTCCTCTACCCCCTTTTTTTCTCCTCCTCCTCCTCCTCCTCCTCTGCTGCTCTGGCCGGGCTTTTATTTGTCCTCCTTCTTTTTGTACTTCAAACGCAATTAGTGCAGTCAACGCTGGCTGTGCGCGCCGACGGGGGATTATAATGGCAGCGCGTGCACTCGCGCGGCTAATGAGATCCGGAAAAATCAGGCCTTCGGTTTGCGCGCGCCCGAGCGACGCTTGTTAAATGACGCTCGTTTGAAGCAGGCTTCCGTGTTTTCGGCCGCGACCGCTTCCCTCTTTTCCGATTACAAGCGCACCGGCCAGCGCAACCCTCCTCACTCTCCCCCTTTCTCTTTCTCTCTGTCTTTCTCAATCCACTCCTCCATCTTTCTCCATTTCACCATTTCACCCTCTACCATTCGATTGTTCCGTTCTCCTTCTCTTCACGCTCTCCAGCTGTGATTTCTTGTCGCGTATTTTTCGGTACGCGCACGCGCCACGTCAGGTTCTAGGGATTAGAGGCGTGCTCCACGAGGCGAGAGGAACCACGATGATAATTCACCCGCTGACGAAGCAATTACGTGCGCTGTTCGCGCCACTGACTGACGTTTTTCTTCGGCCAGCGTGTTTTGAACCTCATTGAAAATCTAGCGTAAATAACTATACAGAGAAGGGATTCCTGATTTTTTCGTCGATGAAGGGTGGAGGATTGAAATTTGTCAACGTGAGACGTGAAAGGCTGTTTTGATGGATTGCATTTGGCGCGTGAACATCGAACTCAATGATTGTTCGACGGCTGTTGCAGGGTTAATGCGGAAATGATGTTTCTGTTTTCTTTTCTTTTTTTTTTGTATTTCAAGGGGATAGGTATATTGTATTATTAAATGGAATTGTTCGTGATTAGATGACTCCCAATGGTTTGCACCGTGATAGGTTTATCGCGTTCATATGCATAACTGGATAAGCTTATCGACGATCAAATTCAACTACCCCCCGAGACACGCCGTACCTCAGCGTTTCCAGCGGCATCTAAAATAACTACGATAATAATGCAACCTATCTCTACAGTAGAGGGGAGAAATATTTGCTTCTAAATTCAATTAACCATTCTTGCGAACACAACGGTATTACATTATATCTATGGACATACGAATGGTACGCGCGCGTGGTAACTTCAAAGAATACGAGAGCTTGATTACGCGGTTATTTTTTCCACCTGTTCCTCCGCATATAATTACATTTGTTCCGCGTAGTAACATTTTCCATCGTGTTTGTAATTAAACGAAGGAAACTTCATATAATTAGAACCACTCCTACGTTCAACCCAAACGTAACAATAAATCCCTAATTATACGTAATCAATTATAATTAATATTTCCTGCATCACTTCGATACTAACGTTTACAGAAGAATTCCAAAATTAACATCCGAAATTTCTCTAAAATATACAACAATATTTCACATTTATTACAGTATACTTTCCTCGTTCTGAATCCATCCCTCTTTCACTAAGAAATCTCAATGAGGTCAAATTCAAACCACGTTACGCTGCACTTCAATTTCACCGCAGCAACGCATAGATTTATAAAGCAAAATCTCAACCATGTACACAGACACATACATGCACACACGTATTGCTCTATAAACAGCATGTGTACGCAATGCTGGCGTGTTGTCCTGTTTCTTCAAGGGGCCACAGGCTCTCGCGCCCCTCTGGAACGCATCATTTAGTCGCAGCGTGAGCGCGCATCTGCATAAGGCTTGGGGGTGTTCGTGCAGTTAAACGAAACAGGTTCCGATGTAGGCTGAAGCTTTTGCATGGGCGCGAGATGACGGTGAAGGAAAAGCGTTTAGAGGAAAGCGACTAGAGTCGCGACCGCGAAAAGTGACGCTGGCCGAAAAGTTGTTTGCCGAAGCCGAACGCGCGCGTAATCCGTTTTGCGAGGCTGGATTAGCGTTGGCCTCGATCAAAGGACGGAACGCGTGGCGAAAGGACCTTTGTCTCGTCGTCGCGCGTTTTCTTTCCTCTTTGTCGTGTTTCACTGACTCGTGAATTTCCGCGTGAGCCTGTTTCCTATCTCTCCTGCCTCTCTCGCTCTCTCTTTTGCCAACATATTAATTGTGCTTTCCAGTTATGTGTTTCACGACCGGCTAATTAATTTAAAACTCCGCGAAGGCCTTTGTCGCGAGAAGATACAACATCGACGGGTGTGTGTTGATTCGCGAAAAAATTTCTAGCTTTTATGATTTTCATTGTGCTTCTGCATACTTCTCTTTTCCTCTTTTTGTTTTTGAAAAGTTAGAGGTAGAAATACGGGTAAATGGGACTTTCGAGTTATTTAGACGGTTTGTAATTTTTGTAGCAGAATTTTGAAGTGTATTAATTGTTCGTAAATATTGTTCGACCTTAAAGCGAATACTTGCCGAAACTTAGCAACTTAATTATTTTACAAACGCTTTACTTGAAAGCGCCTGGTTCAAAGGAGGAGGATGAATATACATCTCAACTCACACACATACATGCATACTTGTAAATATCCATAATCGATAAAACGAAAGGTTTACTTATTATTTTCCATATCAAAAATACAATTCACTTGTTGCGAAATTAAATTATCAACTCTGTGACGCAAAACAAAAATTATGCATTTTCTTTCGTTCACAGACACGCTAAACTATTTCAAAACCCCAAAGATATCCTTCGTTTGGATGTATTTTAGTATAAACGTATACCGATTATAATCCTTTGACCATAAAAAGAGTTCTGAAGAAAAATCGCGTTAATGTCGGTGAAAGTGCGATAATTTTTTTCTGTCTAACGTCGTTTGCAATGGTCATCGGGCGTGCTATATGGTACGTCGATGGAAATCAAATTTCAGCAAGAATCTCGAGAACTGATGGGTGAAAGAGGGAAAGAATAAGTGCTGGAGCGGGAACGATCGAGCGGCGAATGTCCATGGATAATTGAACGTAGGGGGATGAAAGAGAGAGAGAGAGAGAGAGAGAGAGAGAGAGAGAGAGAGAGAGAGAGAAAGAGAGAGAGCCGGGAAGAGAGGAGGACCAGGAACGAGGTGGCTTTTACTAACGAACGCCATTTGGTCCTCGGCGTGGCTCTCGAGTGTGCACTCGTCGCGCATTCGGTTATTTGTTCGGTCAGGTTCCGAGGGAGAGGCGAAGCGAAAAACAATCGGCGCGGTTCTCGGTTGAATCGAGCGGATCCGTAGAGGGAGATAAATAGTTCATTTGGTTGCGCGGACAATGAAACATAAATTCGTAATGCTGATGGGGAAGCCAATGGAGGAGGGAGAATAGTGGAGGAGAGGATGGTCAGGCTGGACAACGATTCATTATGGTTTATCGTTTTAAAAGAGATGAATGAAGATGCAACCGGAGAGACGACCAAACATGAGGATAGAAAGAGAGAAAGAGAAGGGGAAGAGAAAGAAGAAGTAGAAGAAAGAGGGAGGTATTAAACAAGTAGAACAAAGGTATTTCGTGTCTAAGTGGAATAAAAAGAAAAAAAAATAGAGGAAGGAAAAAATGAAGGCTCGCAAAGTGTGGAGAACGCGCGAGCCGCGGCGACGGTCTGGTGTTAATGGAATAAAAAGGTAAACTGGCGAATAAAAATAAATTCGCGGATTCAGAGGTGGGGCTGAAACGAGGGATAGCTTCGTTTGAATGGGGACGTGCGTATGAAAGGGTGAAGGAAGGGATTAAAAAAAAAAAAAAAAACAAGCGACGAACCGTCTATTCACGCAGGTGCGCATAGGACGACAGGAAGATTCGTCACGGAATTCTCTTTCCCTCTCTATCTCTCTCCCTTTCAGTTCCACCGATGCTCTCTGGTGGCCTTTCGTGATTTTTAGCGCTGAAGAAAAGAAACGAGAAATAGGGCAGCTGCTCGACGCGGTAACAGTACTAATAATAACGACGAATTCAATCTTTTTTAATTAGGACGCGTTGGTCGCGATTGCGCGTCCATGGACTGGCGCGGACCGACGGGCGGACGCGAGCTCCCGCTTGTTTGCTAGGCATCTTCCGTTCTGCGCGGCGCGAGAGAGCTTTTTAATTAAAAGGCACACCGCCACGCTAGCAAATTAATTGTGCGCGCGTATTGTTTACTATTTGTTCGTGCTCCCGGAGCAAGAGATTAATAATTTGCCGTAAGCGTGCGTGTGCGCGCGGCAACGTCAGTGCGAACACCGGCACTGGCGTTTCAACGTACGTGAAGTACCCTACGCCATATTACGTGGTCGTTTGCACGGGTTATCGTACCGCTGTGAAACAGAAGCGGAAAAACAGAACGATTTAATTCGGGACGTTTCGATCGTCTCGAAATTGTCGTTGTTACGACGACGTGTCTACACGTGAAGTTCGGGCAAGCTGAAAATTATTTATCCTGCTCCTTCGTTCACGAGAAATCGATAATTTGTAATTAGAACGAAGTGAACAGAGATGGAGAGAGAAATATGGAGAGGAAAAGACTCTGAGAGATGGTAAGGGTGATGAATAAAAAATAAGAAAGAAAAAGAGGGAAAGAAAAAATTAAGAAAAAAAAAAGAAAAACGCGTAGACTCGGGCCCCAGCTACTTTTCGAACAATTGACCTCGTTTAAGGGCGCTCGTCGCGCGACAAAGGGCGCTCGATGCTTAAGAAAGGGCGCGCAAAGCTCTCGCGGAGGGCTGTACAGGTCAAATTGAAGTGGCGGCTGTACCGTCGCAAAAAAGGCGTCGCATAGAGCGACGTTTTATTTTGCTCCGTCGTTTCTCACCGAGCCTCCGCGTTCATCCCAGCAGCAAGACGAAAAGACGACGACTACGACGAAGATGTCGACGATGGTGCACGCTTCTCTCGTCTTTCTTTGCTCCCCCTTTTTTCGGTATTCACTCCGTTCGATAGGGTTAAGGTCTCTCGAGTTACGTCCCATTGTGCCTAAAAATCTGGTCTGCTGGGCGCACGAGGAATAAAGCTATGAGCGTTCGAACGCCTTGATGCAATTAACTCGATAGGGGAGGAGCTTAATCCGCGAAATTCCTCGAGCGTCACGCGTCTTCCATCGCTCGAAGAAAATCACCGACTGGTTGGATATGTAGGTAAAGTTGAACCAAAAAGAAAAAGAAAAGAGAAAGAGGAGAAAAAAGTGAAGAAAAAATGAAGGAACGAACGAACGACGGAGAAATTTCAACGAGAGCGTATTTCCGTCGAGGGACTCGAATTGGAGCACGACCCTTCCGTTCGACAAGCAATGATTTATGAAAGATCCAGCTCGATTATCCCGCTGATTAATTTACCACCGTGGCCTGATCGATTTCCAATTCATCATAAATGTCCTCTTTCACATTCGCGGTGGCTCTTTCACCGTGAGATCCCTCGCAGGATGCCCAAGAGGACGCCTCCTAAAAGATGCCACCAGTCAACCGCAAATTGACTTTAATGGTTAATCAGACCGGTGTGTCGATCTGCCAAATTTTTCGACGATAACGAAGAAGCAGGCGGCAGCGGCCGCATCTACTCGCGCCGATACCTCCATCGACCTACGACCCGCGATGTATATATCAGCTGGTGAGGCATTCATCACTCTGAGGCCGGGTGCACAGACCGGGAGGGTTGAAATATAACCGGGCGACCGGGACGCGTATTTTTTATTCCTATCGACGTTTAATTAAAAGTTGGCCACAGCATGCGTGAGAGAGAAATCACGCGGCTGTGATCGAGGAAAAGAGACGTGCGCGTGCGAGGAAAAAAGAATATTCGTGAGGCAGCAACGAATCGCGCCACGCTACGATTTTCATCTCCTCGCTTTGTTTTTGTTCCTCTATTGCTTCGTCATTCCTACTTTTTTTTCCCCCTCATTATTTTTCACTCCTTTTTCCTCCGCTTGTTCTACGAAGGCACGAAAAATCTTCGAGTATTTTTCTAACGAACAAAACGAACAATCTCAACGGTGCGTACGTCTGATAATGAGACAGACCCTCTCTTATCGGTCCCTTCCGCCCAATTAAAAGCAAGTTCCTCCAGAAACTGCGCAAACGACGGGGCAATGGGCTGGAAAGCGATTTCGGACGTTTCTGACGAGGATGTTTCGAACGTCGTTTAATTCGAGAGACCTGCCACCGTTCCTCTATCTAGTTCCTTAACCCTCGACACTCGACGACTAGAGGGAAATCGTTATCTCGAATCTTTCTAGAGCATGTAGGGTGAATAGACCTGTGCTACGTGTCCTCTATAGAAGAAGAACGAGAAAGAAACGCTAGAGTCAAGGAGGTTCTCTATGTAAGGCGAAAAGAAAGTCTCACGACGAGATGATTTTGTGTTGGTTGCGTGGCCCTACCAGCTCTAGCCTGCTGTTCCTTCTCGCGGCACCTCGTGCTTGTGAGGTACAACCAGCGAGGTGTGTTATTTCATATCCCCGAGGCAGACCTTTAAGCAATTTTCGTTACAGCATAGGTTTCGTCGACGATCTTCGACGGCTTCTCTTCGCGTTCTCTTACCTCGATTATATCCAACCAAGCAGGTAGACGACGCTCTCTACGAAACAGGAGGCCTCTAGCCGAACAATAGAATCTATCCTATATACTCCCTTTCTTCGTTTTCCCCTTCTCGACACTTCGCTTAGACGTCCCACGAAGAATCAAAAGCATCTCTCTCATTTTTCTTTGCGATCTTATTGTTTCGTATTTCTGTGTAAAATCCAGGCCAGAACGATGCACCCATAAAGACAGCGAGACCTTAGAGAAAACAGCCGGTAACACGATCCTCTTTCTCCCTCTTTCTCGATTGCTTTCTCTTTCTTTCTCTATCGATGAGACGAAAGCAACATCGAGGGCAAGAAAATTTTCTTTGTCCCCTACTTCGGTGAGAATCCATCTTACCGGGGTTTCATCAGGCTCTGCCGATCCCTGACGTTCAGAAATGATTAACTCCCGTCGCGGGTAAACCGTGATAAAGCGCGCTACCGCTGATTATAATTCCTGGCAGACGTCGTGGAAATTCATGAAAACACAGAGTGAGAGTAAGAGAGTGAGAGAGACAGAGAGGGAAGATCTGTGGCGGTGGGACGAGCAATTTCGGCTCTCCGACTTGGAAACGGTCTCGCGAGGCCTCTCGACCTCCCCTATCGTCTTCCTCCTCCTCCTCGTCGTCGCGTTCCTCCCTTATTCTCCTCGCGTTTGACAGAGGGTGACAAAGGAATCAGCCTCCTCTGGCAGCCTTTTATGGCACCGGTGTCATCGTCTTTGGCCCAACGAACGAGGAAGCGAAGCACCGATGGGGGACGATGGACTCAGGCCTGCCTGCCTGCCCGATGGAAGTTTATTGCGAGGATACAAGGGGGGTTGCTGCGTCGGTTCTGCTGACTCGTGGCTGGAAGAAGATGAATAAGGGAGTGGATAGGAAGTGGATAGGAACAGAATGAGAAGGGAAAGGAGGGTATGGATGGGTAACGTTGGATTCGAGGGAACGAACGACTCGAGTATAAGAGAGACACGAAACGTCCGGTGTTTTCGATAGACTTTGAACACCAGGCCACTTAACAGGCATGCCTCGTAGCATCGCTTCGAACCTTTTTTCCCCACTTTTCTTCCACTTGCCAAGAGTTCTCCTCCCTACCTTCTACTTCTTCTTCTTCTTCTTCTTTTTCTTATTCTTATTTCACTATTTCTTCTTTCTTTCTCGTCTACTTTTTCCTTCATCTTACTCCAACCCCGTCAAGACTACGGCTCTTTACCTGTGCTCTCGAAACGAAACCACCCTATATCTATCTGTATATGTATGTACAGAGAAGTATACACATATATAGATATATATATATATACACGCATCAGCTTCGCTGGTTGTGCCTTATAGAAAAGGGTAATCCCGCGCCATCCACTTTTCGTCCCTCCGGGGATTTCGAGAACGCTTTTCCGCCCGGTCGACCAGCACTGCCGACGCCACCGGCGTCCCGCACCACCGTGGGTATGAATAAATATTAGAATTTTGCGGATAAGCCCCGTTTTACGAGGCGATACTTGTTTCCTCGACGGCGACGCCGGTAGATCGATTGAACGATCATTCTCCGCAGCCTCCCAGTCGAGAAGCTCTCCTCTCGTTTTCCAGACTCTCAGTGGCACGTTCCCCCCATCTACGCGTTATTATATTTCGGTTCACTGGCTGGAATGGTGGTCGATAGTTTTCGAAACGTCCTCTTCCCTTTAAACGAACAGGAAAATATCAATCTCGTCTCGTTCTCTCTCATCGAGCATACACCGTTTCCACCCTTTCCGGTTTAAAGCACAGGAATCGCGTGTTTAGCCGACGATTTCCAACTGGAAACTCGCCTTCCACAGGTCCAGTTATTGGAACACAGTGTTCGTATGACCAGGTTCATCCGCTTTGGAATATTCTCCGTCGTACGAACGACGATTTAACCAGACTCAACCCCCTTCATGAACAGCTTCGAAATTCGTTGCATACGGCGTTAAAGAGACAGAGAGAAGGGTTACCGGATGCCTGGCGTAAAAAGAGTGGAGAGAGAAAAAAAAACTCTGGAGAACGACTACGGGAGAAGGAGGATGAGGAGGAAGAGAATGGAAAAAGTCGGTGGATAACCAACGGTTGGACAGGTACACGGGGTCAGCGGGCAAAAAGCGGATAGGAAAAATGAAGAAAAAGCCGGCACCGACAGTGCTGCACTTGACGTATGGTGCACGAGATAAGCGTGCAGATTGCGCAAGACTAGGCTCCGGTTGTGACCACGGATCGAAGGCGGAATGGAACGGGCCAAAGTGGAAAGTGGGAGCAGAGGGGTCAAGACACCCTCTCTTGGTCCACGCCGTTTCCAGACGCGCCTGGGTAATAATATTACTCTTACGTGTATACCATTCGCTGTGCAACCTATATCTCGAGCCGGCGAACCATGGATAATCGATTCTTCGTAGGAAGAATTATCGGTACGGTGCGAATTTTGAATAGCCAGAGACACACCATACCTCGTGTCCAAAGGGAGGGAGGATTATTTGAACGCGTTCGACCGTAACAGGATACCGAGGACCAAGTCGCGATTTACAGGAAAAGGACACGATGGAATCGGATTAAATTACACGAGCTAGAAAAACGGGGGAGTCGCTGGAGTCACTTAATCAGCCGAATCTTCTAGTCACCGAGGGTTACTCAGTACTCAGTGAAGACTTGTGAAGGATGAAATCGGGGAGAAGCTGGTCCTTGGAGACACGACGAGGTACGAAGGATAGAGAGATAGGGCTGGAAAGAGACAACAGTGGTGTTGGATAGAGAAGGTGTTGTAGATGGTGAGAAAAAGGATCAAGGGGGCAAAGAGAGAGGAAGAATGGTAGGGGTTGGAGATGCTTTCCACAACGCAGAAGGGGATGTCGGAAAGACTAACACGCAGCTCTGCACACAAACCTACGTAGAAGTAACCCAGTGTACACGGGCTAGGGACGTAGCTTGTCCGCCAAAGGTCCCAGATGCGAGCAACGAGAATACATAATTACAATGTCCTCGCGCCTGCTTGGGGAGCCTCTCTCGGAGGTTAGCTAACTCTACTCGGTAATCTAGACAATGTTACTCTTGGGAAACCGTGCTGCGAGCAAACGTATCCGTGGAAAAGCTGAAAGGAGATTGCGAGGTGTAATAGGGGAAGGCGACGACTGTGGTTGCTCCTGTTGGCGTGTTCAGCAGCGTGGCTATCGTTGGATTTAACGGGACTCACTTCGCTTAAGGCGTACACAGGGATCGAACGGTTCGGTTTTGTTAGGCCGTAAAGTTTATGCGCGGCGTTAAAAAAGAGGAAATGGATGAGATAATCGTTCTGCAGGCTCATTTTTCGACGATTTACGCGTACGCAGCTCGTTTCAAAAGGGACGGGATTTGGCAGTTGATGATGATTCCTCGATGAAACAGCTGAAAAGAGATGTAGTTGTAAAACGTGAGGACATCATCGTGACGAGAGTTACGAGAGCTGTTCATGTGGCTCGTCGTAATACGTGGCTGTTTTTAAACGAGTTCCTCATTCGACGATAGCGGTCGAATCGTCGAATTGATCGTGTTAATCACCGAGCAATCGCATCGATGATTGTAAAATATGAATAAAATCTGTGATCGAAGTTGAATCAGGGAATCGTGGGAAGAGATACTTCGAGACCATTCCCGAGATATTCCTTATCGGTGACTTTTTGCCGCGAACACTCGTCGATTGCTGGATTACGAAAATGGTGTAGCAATCTTAAACCCTCCTGGTGGAAGGTTCTCAACTCGAACCGAAATTGAACTCGTCTTCCCTACATACAAACGCACACGTTCGTTTCTCCTTCCTTTTTCTTCTCAACTGAACGTAAACTTTTCGTTTCATCGTGCCTCGCGAAGAACAGTCCTCCGATTTGAGCCCAGGAGACACAGAATTCGCTATGCGACCATTAACTTCAAATTGCGCGGATGAACGGCGAGGGAGAGAGCCCAGTCTGGCCGCAATTGCGCCGCAGAAAGCCACGAAAGTCAGGGCGAAAGGGTGTGGTTTTATCCGGCGAGCACGCCCGTCCTCTTCTCTCTTCCCTTTTGTACACGTGCACCGACGAAATCGTTCCTATTCTTCGCGGAGACGCCAATGGCCGACGCAACATCGGCCGCAGGAAGAGAGCACAGGGCGGTTTTTCCCCCCTCGAGCCGAGTATAAACGACTTAGCGAACTCTAACGTACGACTCGTGACCGCCCTCGTGAATGGAGCGCCCCCCGCCGACCAGGCCATCCGGAGCGCTCACCCCATACTCTCCCCCCTTGTCCCCTGAAAAATTGCGAGTTCCTGAGAGTTTCACGAGCATCCCACGACCCGTGCAACGAACGACCCTCGCGATTTATTTTATCGGCCGAGTTGCAGTGTGTATCGTTTTCGGGTAACGACTTCAAGGGTCTTCATTCGATCGTCAGGATTTCGTTGAATGAATTTGAAGGAACTTCGAATTCTAGAACGAGCAACCCGTTGTGCAATATGACATTTGACCAATGTTTAGACCATAATTATTAAGTCCAAATTATTTGGAATTTTTTCAAGTTGTTGCCTTTTATTGAGAGTATGATCTATTAAAATTGTACGTGACGCAGAGTATCGTTCAAACGAGTACCGCGATTGTCTGCAAACGTGAATTATCAAAATTTTCAGTATCATGTTCGAAAGAAAATGATCCACTGATTTTATCTGTTCGAAATGCACACAAAATAGTTACTTTTTGTAGATATAGAAATTTCTCATGAAGCTTTTGAATATATTTCTTCTTTATGGCATTTTAACGTAACATGAAATGACTTCCCGCGTACAAAGGATCACCGGATAGATTTCAATCAATAACTAGCATTTCGGGGGATAACGAATTTCTCAGACGCAGAAGTTTACAAGCTGAAAATCCTCCGAGAATCTCTCGCGTACCAAATACTCCCGAAGCACGCGAGCGCATAACTAAGAAGCGAGTTTCCGTAGTGGTAACCGGCCGGTTCTGGCCGAGGAAATTCGAATTCCCGCCGGGACAATTAACAAGCACGGCAGCGTTCGCGGTAATCGTATATTTGCCGTAAGCCACCGCGTAACTGTGCTAACGTAGCTACCCGTTGCAACAGCGTTGCCCATTTGTGCCGGCGGTTCCTCGAGAACCGAGCAACCATCCCTTCTGATCCCTATTCCACACGCGGCAATCTACGTAAGTTTCTTCTGTTAGCGTGAAAGCTTACGCGCGCGCATCCCTTGGCACGAGTAATGCGCGTTTTCACAGTCAGAGGACTCGTCAGCCAGGTGGTCACGACTCTCTTTTACGTGTGCACGTTTCTCGTCGTTCCCCTTCTCGCAAAGCCCACCTCTTCTCTAAGCTCGTGCACCGCACGCGCGTTTGTCCTTGTGTCTACATCCTTAAGTCATGTTACGTGTCACTCAAGACCACGCTCCACCCTCCTACTGACCACCGACCCTTGTACACTTCCTGTTCTCGCGTACACGCAGTTCCACGTGTTCTGTGCGTGTGTATGTATACACAAGTTAGACGAAAGAGCAAAAGGGGGAGAAAGAGACACACAGACAGGACGTGCGGGCATTAAAGCTCTCCATCTGGCTTTCCCATGACCTGGTTCTCGACTTACCGAGTTTTCGTTGTTAAGCCCGGACTAAGCACGCGACAATCGATACCGCAGCGGTCGAATTCGCTTGGAAAAATCTACCAGCTAAACTGATGAGTACGTTTAGGATGTGTTTCGTAAAACGATTCTCTGGCTTTTGTGAATCGTTGATAAGCTTACTATCTGGGATCAGGTGGTAATTAACTTTTTGAAGGTGTAGATACTCGAGAAAGAGAAAGAGAGAGAATAGCTAGTCGGGGAATTAATTCAGCTGGTGATTGTAGGTAGGACATGAGTTTCCGTCTATGCTCAGAAAGTTTCTAGACTTTTGTCTATTTCTTTATCTACTGCAACTCTCGTCAAAGTAATCTGCATGAGATAGACGAACTTCCTCGTTGTCTGGTGAAATCGTAGTCGACCGTTGAATATATTTCGTTCATGGTGACACGAGTCCCATTTTCATAGCAAAAGGCACAATTGCTGGCGTCTCGTCTGAGAGCTCTGTCCGTGATTCGCATGCACGAGGGCAACCGTTTCGTCCACTTATCGCGGCCGGCAAAGAAAGTCTCTCGGTAAAATATTCATGCGACCTTGCAGGGGAAAAAATTACGCGATCCTATCGTGGCCAGGGCGTGATATGTAAAAAAGATGAAGTCGGACGTGTCGCGTTCGGAGTCGTAAAAACCACACGTGTATCCAAGATGATGTTAGTTGATACGTTCTAACCTCTACGTATACATGTATGTACATTTCGTGTTGTAAGTGTTAGAACACTCATTATGTTCTTATAGAAAGTATCGTACTATTTATATTAAAAAGTATAAGGACTGATAAGAACAAAAAATGTCTGCAGTGTATGATTCATTCAATACTATGTAAATGAACAGAAAAACTGATGATAAAATACGATGCGATTATCAGTGTTCTAATTATTTTTATAAGATTAAATTAGAATTCTTTATTAACTTTTAACCTATTTATTTATTAACCTATATATTAAGGAGTAGATTGTAAATTTGTAGTTCTTTTAATAAAGAAACAAATCAGTTGACTTTCAGTTGTTAATGTTATTTTATTTGCAAAGTGCAAAATTAAATTAATAAAATATGTATACAAGCTCTTCGCAACGAAAGATTTAGTAAAATTTAGCGACGTTAGTTCAGATATTTATCTATCAAACTTCGTATCTATACTCATACCATGAGATTCTCGACTGAATAATTCTTCTAAGAATCTTAAGAATCTCTGTTTAAAATGACTGTTTAAGTTTGCTTCACATTCAGTAAGTGTCCACAATACTTACAAACATGAGTGTACATTCCCTTCACGAGAGAAACACATTCTAGAAGTGTAAAGAGATGATATGCGGTTTTCTCTAGCGTTTATCAGCAAGATTTACAAAGATTACAAGAGGAAAACGATCGATTGAATTACCCGACACACGATGCCGGGTGACTTTGTGAATTCCTCTTGATCACCGTGCATTGAACGACACCGCGAAGCATTTGTCGTGTAGAACGTGTCTGCTAAACGATTATTCTTCACGCGGAAGTCCTTTCGAAACGCTGTATCCTACAACAACGCTTAATTGCAGCACGCGAAAGTATTCTAATCGATTCGTTACTTCACAATAGCTATCCGAAGTTGACGATGTCACGCTTGTAAACCAATTCCATGGCAAGAAGAAAGAAAGAAAAAAAAAAGAAACAAGATAAAAAATATATTCGAAAACTGGACAAAGCACAATTAAGCTTATCATTCGTACCACCTGTAACACCAACAAAAGAAACATCACTTCGAACGTTGAAGAGAGGTACCAGCATGAGAATCGAGTCGCGCGTGCTCACTCAGGCTCGCGCAGTTTCTCCGCGGCATGTGTATGCAAGGCAAAGTGAGTTATGGAGTAACGAGCGAGGCTGACGAGCCGGCAACGGGCTCGTATACTCGCGGTGCACATGCACACTCGCAGAGGAATCGTGCTTTCTCCGCTCGCACACGCTTCCCCGTATACGACACGTACGAGGTTGAGGGTGCTCCCCCGTCCGCCGGCCGGCGGCGCGCAAGAACTTATCTGTGGAAGCGGGAAACGCAATAGAAGTAATAACATCCCTTATTACGACGTTACACGCGATACGGGATCGCGAGTTCGTGTTTCACGAGCGTACCGCGTCGACCGTGCACCCGTTCCCTGTACTTAGCTCACCTACCTTAGCTTTCCCTTCGTTCACACATACACGTACACACGAGCACAATACAGATATACATATAGAAGCATTTGCATGTCCGAATAACGTACACGATCACATAGCAACCTATCTATTCATAAATAATCCACGCGTGTGACAACGGTCGTGTGCGTTTACGTATTTAATTCGCGAATGTCGCCTACTTCGAAGACTGGATATCTTCCTAATGTAGTTTCGTACACCATGCACCGGGTAATTTGGCTGGTAGAGTGTATGCGTGCGCGTGATTCCGCCGCGGGTTGCGGCTAATGCCCGCCTTGCCGCATACCTTTCGCGTCGACGATGCACTCGCGAGAGTTTCGCGTGTGGTACACGTTCTCTCTTTCTCTCTGTTTCTCTGTTACTATATCGGCAAGTGTAACGTGGTTCTCATTTGGTTTGTCCGCCTGTGACAGACAACGACGTACAGGTTACGCTTGGAGAGGGGAGAAGGCTCCTTTCCCGGAGAAGAATAGGTGGAATTAATTGGCACTTTGCTCGAAAGTCACTTGGTCATCGTCCCTGTAATTAGGCGCGTACGAGAAAGACTCACACGGGGGCAATGACTGGTAGAAAATGCGGAAACTCTGGTAATGTTTCATCGGTCGTAATGGGGAATAGTTGTTGCACAAGGCCATTCAAATTGTGAGATCCATCGTACGCGTACGGGTTACTTTGTTACTTTAACCATTTTTCTTCGCACGGTAGCGCCTTTGATATCGATTAAAGTTCCCATCGCATGTGATCAGGTGTCTTCGGAGTTACTCGTTAACAGTAATGGTCAGCGGAACAGGCAGACGCGGAATTATTCACGCGTGTTCTCCGCGAGCTCGTAAATAGCAATGACGGCGGAGGGTGCGTTTGATGCGTGGTGAAACGTTCGAGGGAGAATGGGGAGGCGAGCGAAAGAGAATTACGATCTACGAAACGGCTGTCACGTGTGCACGGATATTTCTACAATTTACACGCGCTACATCGCCATCTTTTATCCACATCCACGTTTATGCACTGTTTACGTAGATGTAGGACAGACGAGAGGAAATATGAAAACGAGATGTATATTTGACAGGTGTAATTATGCAGCGGCGAACATGCTCGCGGAAATTAATATAGTATAAAGTAACCCGCAAATATGTATATGTACACAAAGAGAAATATATTTACATGAAATATTTGCACGGCATCGGTGCGTGCATACCGACCACGACGCTAGCAATCGCCAGCTGAGGAGGGTTGATGAATTTGTTCGGAATGGAGAAACAGTGAGGGATATGAGGGTGGGAGGTTGCGGGTGGGGTATACGTTCTTCCACACGGGGAGGTCGAGATTTCGCTAGCGGGAAAACGAAGGACCTGCTGGTGTGTGTATATATACCACGGGCGTGCACCGCGAAGAAAGGGTGGCTCCGGAACCCTTCAAAGGGCTCTCCGACGTTTCTGATAAAATCCACCCCAGCCAAGCGGAGAGGGTGGCTCCTAGCGTGGCTTACGCCGTGGAAAATTCTTGCTTGCGCGGCGCGGTGCGGCTGAACAACTGTATCGACGCGTGTAATATCACCGGAGGGTACTAATTAGTTGTACAACCGCCCCCAACCGAAGTTCGAGCAACGAGAACACATCGCGTCAGCGTTCGAGTTGATGATTTTTCGTTTGTTTTTCCTGCCCCTCCATGTAACGTACGTGCGCACGTGTGTGTGTGTTTTTTCTGCCGATTCGTTGAGTGGTCTAGACATCTCGTTACTTCTTGACGAAATTTCTTGGCTAATTTTCACTCACTTCTCACTCGATGGGATAGGTTTAAATTTCTTTTTTTTCTTTTTATTTTTACGTATGGTAGGAAAGTTTGGTAAAGTGAAGGAAGAACGAAGAAGATTTTCAATTGATTCGATCTTGCGCACGAGTTCCTCTTCGGAACGACTTCTTTTATTTCGGCCGTCGTAAAAACACCAGTTCCCTCCTATATATCGCCCCTGCGAATTTCACGATTCTTACAATAGTTGCAGCCATTCCGGCCACGGCGTCTTCACCCTTCGATCCGTGGCAATTACATAAGGGCCTTAGCCGTCGGGACGATAAATCAGTTGTCGGGACGGTTATCCCCTTGGCCGTAATATCGCGATATTTAGGATGCCCTGAGCATGACAGTTTTATCGTTCGACGCCGTGGATCGTGGAAGAATATTCATTTAGCCCGTAAATCACCGGTAAACCGTATTTCTCCCTTAACCAACCGAGACAGATATCACCCCTTTAACGTCTTCGCGACGCGTGAAATCAGCTAGAATTCACGTGGAATAACAGAAACATTCTTCTCCGCATTTCTCCAATCTCGCGATACACACTACGATTCTTCTTCGTGGGCTTAAGAAAAAGAATACGCCATCGAACGATGGCGCAACCCTCGAAATCAGTGGAGAGTAAGCAGCAATCGAACCGCCATAGTGGTAGGGATAAAGAGAAGAAGAAGAAAGAGGCGAAGGAAAGAGAGAGATGGAGGTAGTGGATAAATCAGTCGGAAAGCGCTTCGTTTAGCTGTGATATCGTGGTATCCTCGAGGATCCTGTTGGCGGAAGGGATTCTATTGCGTTCCAACGGCATCGAGCCGAGTAGCGTCAGCAAAGGCGCGCCTCGAATCTCGATCTACTTATTCCATCGAGGGGTGGAGGACACCCCCGCCTCCTCGACGTACTTCCCCGCGTCGCCTTGGAATTTAAAGGCAAATTTCTTTTCCCCTTCCCCCTCTTTTTCTCTCACTCTTTCTCTCTCCTTCTTATTCGCTCGTTTCACCCCAAGCATGAACGTCTGTACCGGTCTCGTTCTATCTTAGCCGCGTTTCCCGTCGGTTTTTATTGCATCGCCGCCTCCCTCGCGATCATCGATATCCGAGGCAAACAGCTGTAAACTTCCATCAAGCCACGTCAATGCATCCTCGTCGCGTGCACACGTCTGAACCCGAGGATTCGCGTTTCCACTTCCTTCTTCGCTATATACGCGACTGATCCTCTACTCACTACCGTGCCAGCATTACGCGGAATTATTTCGAACGCGCTAGATTAGAGATCTATTCTTAAAGGGGAGGGAATGGATGGAGACGACACGATTGGGTGTCGACTCGAACCGGTGATCGATGGAAATGGAACGCCTGATCGCTTCCGAATATTCTTCGCGACGACTCGTTGAGGAACGGGTAGGAAATGAGAATTTGGTCCCTCTGGTTCGCGAAGGGCTGTGACACTCGCGTGAAATCGTGGGAAAAGTGATGTTCACTTTCGTATATACTTGGCATAAGGAGAATATCAAACATAGAGTATCAGAATATGCATAATTTCATTTTAAACAATCTCTCAAAAACTACTCTAAATGTATCAGCAAATGGTAGACAAAATTTATATCAATCTAACCGAAGGTCTCGACATTTTCACGGTTTCCTGGATAGAAGAGATGGAAAGCAAGTTATTTACCAGATGATAGAAGCTTCTTTTCCTTCTTCCTCCTCCTCCTCCTCCTCTTCCTTCTCTTCTTCTCCTCCGTTCTGCGAAGAATACCGCCGCCGCGTCGTGGTTTTAAAAACGTCCGCGTTTTTTAGTCCAGCCACAATACACCAGACGGAATTGTCGTTTGCTTCGAGCCATGCCCATCTAGACTAACGACGATGTATATTAATAAGGTTGGGTTAGCTTCCTCGATTCGTCAGCGTAACACAGAGACGAGTAAGACCGACTCGGTAGGATTGTTTTATGCCAAACAGCGGCCAAGAAACAGGCGCCTAATTAATTGGACCGGTTGAAGAGGCGGGGTGGAACAAAAGGAAGATGGGCGTCATCGCGGTCGACGGCACCCGCGTTTCGTTATTAGTGTCGATGAACTTTCCAGACGCGTAAGACTCTTTGGTGTCGTAGCGAAAATTAAAGGGAGTGCGTCAAGCTTGCTTTTTTAGCCGCGTCAGTCTCGCAACACGCTCCGGTGCAAGCGTCTTTTGACACTCCGATACACCCGTTGGTACGATAGGCGACGCCGTGACGAGAGGAACAAGGTGTATTTTTAACGAGGATGTCGCGCCTCGTACCAGATGCCGTTCAAGGATATTCCGTTTCTTCGCGATATTTTTCTGCCGATGCTCCTTGTCGCAAGAATACCTTTTTTTCTTTTTTTTCTTTTTAGAAGAGCTTGTAATTCTCGTTCAGCATCCAGATGTCAAACCATGCTGTTATCTTCTTTTCACCTAATGATTTGATTTGTTACCCCGGTGAAAAGAAAATCGGTTGACCTTCGCTAGGTAATAAATTGTACTCTGAGAAACTCGTGGAACATTTATTTCAAGACCTTTCGGTATAATTGCCACTCGTTGGACTTCTAGCCTCTCGTTACTCCCCCCTTGCGACACTGCGATTATAATAGAGAAAAAGTTGGATAAAGAAAGACGTAATGGAGGTCGTGGAAAGCCCGTTGCGGAAATAAAAGGGGTAGTTAGCTGGTAGCGGCGCGTACTGGGGTACAAAAAGGTGAAGAGGGTGCATAAATTGCGAATTCTTCCGCCGCTTCCTGCTGAAATTAAACATCTTCGATGCTTTAATTTGCTACTCGTCCATTGTAATCTTTCATCGGGAGAACGATGATGATTCAACGATGGTAATAGCTTTAAGAACCGACTGGGATACGCTGGTATAAAAGAGAATACGTTGTTAAGTATTCTCTGGATATAAGTCGAAACGAACTATTCCAACCTCGAGAATTCACAATGCATCGTCGTTCGGGCTTGTACGAGCCAAAAGTGGCCGCCCGTATATTAGAATTTCTAGAAGATAGTCCGCAAGCTTGCCGCTAGAATCTCAGGAGAGAAACGTGGCCGCGAGAACGAAAGGTGAGAGATCCCTTAACGACCTTTCTGCGGCGTGGAGTACCGTTCGCTTGGATCGAGAAATCTTTAAATAAAACACTTTTAGCTGGGCCACGGGGTTTGGCATCGATGGCCCTTCGGTGTACTTTAAGGGCTGTTCCATGGCCTTCGAAGAGAAATGAGCCCCATAAAGAAGTCGCTACGGCTACTTTCGCCGCGAGGACCATCTTCTTTCACCATCCTACCTCTTCTTTTTTTTTTCTTTCTTTCTTTTCCTTTCTTTTTCCCATAGCAGGGAGCCACCTTAAATCCTCACCTCTCCCCCGATACAGTTTCCATCCGTGAAATTCGATTCGAATCCTCGACTCTCCACGGTTTCGGTTGTTTCTTCTTAATTAATTCGAGACCGGCCCCGAATTAGTCCTGCCCTGCAGCGTTTTGCACCCTCGCCGAGAAGAAGTTTTCTCCTCACCGTGAAGATTTACGGACGGATTAATGGAAAAGTAACCCGGCGACCCGTGGAGGTCTGAACACTTGACGAGGAATTGAATGTTGCTTCGCGGAGACGGTGGGGAGGTAGAAAGAGGGATAACGTTTTAAAGTGGCCGCTTATTGATGTTTCTGTAGATAGGGTAGGAATATTTATTATGCTCGCACCCGACCGAATTAATCGACGATAAACTTTTGAAAACCTGCGTAAGAAGCGATGGTAGGATTGAAATAATCAGCGATATCTTCTACGCGTAAGTTTCTGTACGAATTAAATTTCACGAATCAATCTCCTCTCGAGAGGATCATCCCTCGCATTCCCGAGCTTCGCAATCTCTCCATGGAGTAGCAATTCCGCCCGTTACAGAGAGAGAGAGAGAGAGAGAGAGAGAGAGAGAGAGGTTATCTTTCCGCTCTAGGATTTCAACGCTCATCGAGCCGACATCTAATCCATAAGCAGCGATGCGTAACGAAGTTGGAGGGCGCGATAATAACCGGTGACGTGGCAATTAAATTCCGTGGAATCGTTTAGTGGCCCATAAATCTTCCTTTCCGGGATCATAACCGAAAAGAAATGGAAGAAGAGGAGAGGGCGCGTGCAGATGGGGTTGTGAGAGCCTCTCTCAGAGGCACCGCCTTAAATCCGTTAATGGGTTTACAAACGTGTGAAGTCCGCGTAACGCCGTAGAACGACCAGCCAGACCGTCGAAACATATTTTCTTGGGCGCGGAATGATTTGTGGCGGCGAAAATAGGCGGGCATGGAAAAGCTGCAGTCCGGCTGAATCAGCCGAACCACGCTCGTCGCTTCTTCTTCGTCTTCTTCTTCTGCTTCTTTTACGCCACTTCTTCTTCGTCCCTTGTTCAGACACGACGATTTGTCAAACGAACAAATCCCGGGAATTTAAGAGAGATTCGGGGAAGCTCACGATGCCTGGAATTAATAATTTAGATCTTTTTCCAGTCGATGTTGGAATTATTTTAACGAGGGAAAAATGTGAAATTCTCGTTCGAAGTTAATTGTACGCGTGAATTAGCGAAGAACTTTATTTGGAACCGGTGGCATCGATCCGTTGGAAAAATGAAACACGTCCCTCTGATCGGAGAAGGGAAAATTATAGTTATCACCAGGACACGACACTTTATCCGTGTTTTGCATCGACGTGAACCACGCGGCCTATATGCAACCCGACAATTGACCATAGGTCGAGAACTTCAAATGAAAGAGGGAAACCAGATAGAACCGACAATTTCGTGATTTCTTTTCCCTTTGTTCGCGGAATACCTATTATCCACATGTAGTCATACCATGTGACACTCACCGTGCTCATTCCCCTTTCTCCACTTCATTCTCCCCGTTTCATCACATTCGTACATCGCCGCGAATCACGATTGAAACTCCCTATCTTTCCATTTATACGTGAATCATCTAATCCGTCGCGTGGCTCGTGACGCAACGTTGTCGCGTGTCCCCTTCAATCGCGGAATGACCTAAACGAAATCGCGTGGTCGCGATACCGGTGCAAAAACTGTCGTAGTAGAAAAGTGCTGACTAAACGGCGTATGCACGGGGTTGGTGAATGCAAAACGCGGCCACGGGTGCGGCGAAAATTGTAGGCGCGCTTATCAGAGTTCCCTCTGTATAAAATAACGAAGGAAAGGAAGAAAGAAAGAAAGAAAAGAAAAAAAAGAAAGAAGCAGTAGAAAGAAAACAAGAAATAGGTGGCGAAAAAGGGGTGATGGAAAGAGGGGACAGAAGGTGATATAGCGGTGCGATTTCTTGCGAGCGCGAACACAGAGGATCTGTCCAGCTTGGTGCGAGGCGAGGAACTCTCTTTCTCTCGTTCACCGTTGGCAAACCGCGCACCGCTGTCCCGCGCATTGTTGATGTTTCAAGATAAATACCAGATACAGACTACAATGCGATCCCCTCTGTACTTTGTAGGTAATTAATTACCAGCCATTGTCCGTCACCGGCAGTAACGTATACGTTATATCAGCGAGCCGTCAACGGTCGTCGCCGGCGCTATCGCGCTACGAGATTCCATTGTCCTTAACTATTATTCCCGCCGGTGGCAATACCGTACATGGACCCGATGATAATGCGCGGCTGGATCGAAATCACCGGGAGCAACATTCCTGGCTACGTTCTGTCCTCTACTTTCGTCCATCGTTGGCCATCGGCCGCGAAACAACCGCACCCCTCATTCACTATCCTCTCCACCTCTCGCCCCACCTTTACAGCTATCCCGCTTCACCAGGTTCGATAAAATAACTAGCGCGATCTGCGATTCGCCAGGCATGCCGATGGATTTCCCATTGTATCCACGTTACCTGGCCAAAGGGGAAAAGAATAGGGTATACCGTTGGCGTTCCAGCGAAGGCGCGAATTCTTTGGGAAATTTACTACGATTCTCCGCGGGAAGAGGCAACGGAACGTGCCGGCTTGTATGCTTATCTGTAATTGCACGTACACGTCACGATTGTCCACTTTGGTTCTATCGGGTTGTTAGAAAATTGTCGCCGGAGAAAACGTGGGATCTGATTTCCTCGTGATATTGTATTCTTATGAAGAAGCGTGGGTGCGATGGAATTTTTAGAATGATAGATAGTGTTTGGAATAGCGTGGCTTGAGAGTGTTTAGTCTACGGTATTAGGTCCGAGGGAACCGTGAAGATTGAACGATGTTTTTGTTTTTCTCACAGATTTGTGAGTGGAAATTTTAATAGACGACTGCAGCAGGTATAGAATGTGTAATCTTTTAGAAGTAACACTTCATTTTACTATTGTTTAGTAAGAAATACATAGGGGACGTTTGTTATGTAACTCTTTTACCTTAGATTCCCGTATATTTTAGAATCCCAATCTCTAAAGCGTCTCTGATAGATGTGACACTTTTCCTCCAATAATCCCATCGTATTCTTCTTCACCATGTGCGCGATTTCGAACAGTTCACGAGTGTCTCAGGTTATCGGCGAAGCGAAATTGTCGCGAATGCGCGCGACGGGCAATCATCGATAAGAAAAGGCCGGAAGCATTAGCGGGAACCGTATTCTAGAGTGTCCCGGAAGTGTTCGGCAAGAGGAACATCTGTAACCGCGGCTGAAGGTCGGAAATTCCTGGCGCATTACTGGCCAATCGTGTGTTCTACGTGGAAACTCGTCGTCTGCTTGCCTAATGTACGCCAGCTAGCAGCGTAATGCAGTCGTGTTTCGTGTGAGGCAAGCGCGCCACCTTTTCCGCCTCCTTCGTCTCTTAGCCGCCTCCGCCACCCTCGCCGGTGCATGGCGCCGTTTCGGTGCCGTGTTACCGCAACCTCGAAACACGAATGGTCAGATTGAAATCAGAGTGTGTAGCGGCGACGGAAGGTGGATGGCGAGAATGCGCAGTTCCCTTGGTGCACGACGTAACTGCGAACGCGTTTATTCGGTCATTTGGTGGCTGTGTTAGCGATGTGAACTATGACCACGTTTGAATTTCGGGGACATTTGAAGTTGAGTTGATGAAGGCGTTAAGGGGAATTAATGCAGAATGGTTTTTGCTCGATTTTGCCTCGAGTCTGCTCTTGGTATCCCGTAGGAATACGTACAATTGCGAGAAGAACACTTGACGATCAAATTAAATAATGTGTGCGATCGTAAAACGAACTTTTTACATCACATGTTGCGAAATTATACCCTCAACACTGTGACGCAAAAACACAATTACTCGAATTGTTCAAATTTTAATTCATTTTCTTTTATCGAATGCAACTATCGTTAAAGCTCTTAATCAACGATGCACCCTTAAGAAACAAAAAGAAAGAAACAAAAGAAAGAAAAAGTCTCGTCCTCTTTAGGCGAAGCATCGCGAATATTACGCAAACAGGTAACGGGAGAGAGAACAAGCGCCTTATCGCGAATTCTTAATACTAACTCCGAGAATTAACACGCGGCACTTGTAAAATTAATTCCGAAAGAAGCGCGAAAGCGCGGGACGAAGCGTCTCTTTCTTTCTCTATCTCTCTCGCTTTCTCTCTCTTGCGCGTTATACGTCCCTTTTGCGCGTTCGTGACCGCACGAGTTGGCTCCTACGGGAACGCCACGAACGCCAGCAAAGGAGAGGAGAGACGTACGTTACCGGCAGGCCTGTTTTACATGGCCGATTGCATCTCCTTTCCATGCGCCACAACGACACGCGTTCCCTCCCGCTCTTTCTCCTTTTCTCTCCGTTAGCCGGTGCTTCTACCGTGCACGCTTGCGAACACGAGGATTTTCTAGCGGCGTCCGCTAGCGGTCTTGAAGGGTCGCCGATCGCAGTCTCGATCTCACGCGGCACAATTAGGATGCCCTTAAACGGAGATCCGCGGAAGAGCTGCGCAGCGTTATGTACCGGTTTCCGGCAGCGTGCACGGATTACGAGCGGAATGCGCTTCGAACGCGTATCGATTCGAACTGTAGCTAGTCTGTTCGCCACTTGGTATCGATTTGCCGATGCGTAATTGGTAATTTGAGAAGCTGTTTCTACGTATCCATGTGTATAACCGACAGATAGGAAAATATAAACAAGCAATGAATGATCATTTGAAAAAATTGCAATTTCGGTTCGATTCCGTTCTAGCCGAGTAATCGATGTTTGTTTGCCTGAAAAACGGATCCAGCGATGCACAGATGTACACGATGATAATTAATTACAACCGAAGAAGCCAGGTATAACAAGTAACCCTAACGCATAGGGCTGCTTTTAACGAGTTTAATCGAGTCTCGAGAGTTCCCTGAAGTATAATTGAATCCATAGAAGGCCACCGGTTTAATTACACCGAGATTAATTATTAAATTACCAACTCTTCCTCCCAGAAGATACGGAACTTTTAAATTTACCCTGGACTTCCCTAGTCGCTTCTCGAAACTTTCTACGTTATGTTCGTCCGACGAGTATCCTCTCCTTTCCACGTATTCTACCTCTTTTCACTACCTGTCATCGCAAAACGGTAGAACACAATCACGCGTCGTCTGGACGTTTAAAACACACCACCTCGAGAATACTATCTGAAAAGGGACGTGGTCGACGCGACAATTTCCAAATTGATTCGTCCCTTTCGAGTAGTCCCATCGTCGAGCATCGTTCCCAGTCGAAGCGCGTTAAAGGGTATCGACCTGGATGGCGCGAACGAGTCCCGACGGAGATTCATTAACGCTTCGTCCGTGTCCCGCTTAAGTACTCCAATCGTGAAGCCACTCTGGAACGATTCCACGTACGGCACAGGACAGGGTAAAGGGTAGGTAGTGTAGAGACAGAAGAGGAAGAAGACGAAGGGCCAACCAACTGAGGGCGAACCCACTTTGAAGGGCGGTTGGATCGAGAGTAGTTGAAGTCTGGTTGGAAACTCCACCTCACGGGACGAGACTATCCCGAACTCCTACTAGCAGCTTCTCGATGAGAGGACCAGAGGAACGGTCGAAACTGGTAGAGGAGTCGGAAGAAGCATCGTCGCCGGGGGGACATTCGGTCGAGAGTCCTGGTAATTGTGACACTTGCATCTCACGATGCGTCTGCGTCTTATTAAGTAGTCCTGACTCGTCGTCTGGTAGCTTCGTATGAAAGCGAGCATCGATTTTGAGCCACCGGTTACGAGTCTTCGCGATGATGGAGGGCCCGTAGGGAATCGAAACGAGCTGCCTGTTACCTCGTACCACAAATCATTTCCTCGCGACTCGTCTCCCTCCCTCTTACTCTTTCAACGTTCGACATCGACGAGGATTGTATACAAAGAAACGAGGCGACGCCTTATTCCCTTATTCTTCTGCCATCTGACTGGTACATACCATCAACAACAGGGAAGCGTTGACAAGGCTGAAGAAAAAGTAGCTTCCAGTGAAATGTTTTGCTCGTGAATCATAATTCCGCGGCACGTCGCGGAGGCGACCTCGTCGCACCCCCGGGAACGACACGGTTATACAGGGGTGGCGGAGGCCGTGACAGCTGGGGCGACGGGATCGGTTTCCGAGCCGTTCGCTCGGATGCCTCGGTTACGAACGACTGTCACTCCGTCGAATAACGTTTAACTCGGTTAAAGAGGGAGGCGGATCAACGACGAGAAGAAGAGAAATGTATAATACTGATGGACAGTCTCTGAGCATTGTAATTCTTCGAGGTGAAGTAATGTATATCGGTGGAAGAGTATATTTTACGGTGGAAGAGTGGTAAATTAAAGTATTAAGGTAATAGCACTGATTGACACAGTAAAATTTGACATTTTTCAATTGTGACTGAATCAAAGCTAAGATATACTTCGTATAACTTTGATTTAGCTTTTGAACCCCCGTTTTCTTGTATTCGTGATTTTCACTGTATTTCTTTCATCGACTATACTTCATTTATAAATCGTTTTGAGATGAAATACAATATAGTAAACGCTATTTTAGTACCTGAAGTTATTAGATAATGTTAGTAATGTGAATTTATATGCAAATTCACATGTTTGAAAATACACTAAAAATAGTAGAGCTTTGGTAGAAAATTATTTTACCTACTAGGTATTTTAGAAAGCTCTATAACTTGAATATTATTTAAATATTTCTAAATTTTCTATAAATATATAAAAATTTGTACTAGAGTGATGAGTTTTTAAAAAACATATAGTTGATGTATCATAAAAAAGTGGATTAAATTGACGATTTTCAAAATTAATCTAACCTATTCTAAAATTAAGTACTTCATAAATTTCTGTCTTACAAAGATACGTGTGTATCTTAAAAATGATCAGTGCTTTCAAATTTCGTGCTGGTAGTATACATAAAAAATCTAGTTCCTTTAAGTTTATCAAACAGCTATAAAAATTTCTTAATAATCCTATCTACGAGTCTAACAATGTCGTTTAAACATATTCAGATTGGCCTGTACCTCGGTAAATTAAAGAAGATCCCCATGGAATACAGTTTCATCTTCCGCATCATTCCGTAGAATTATTCTCGTACGCTTACATGTATCGAAATTTCCTTATCCCGTAACGTTTCACGTTGCACCGCGCTGTGTTTCATCCGACAGCATCGTTCCTCTCCGGCGACGACGTCGTTGCTGCCCTTCCGTCTAGATAATACGCGTTCCAGAAGGATCGCCTTGTTCTGAAAATAAGGCTGCTGCTGCTCCTCTTCCCCCCGTCCGGCACCATCAACCGTGTTCCCTCGGTTTATTCGCGGAAAAGGGACCCGTTGACGTGCACGAACAACTTTCATCCCTCGCCACGAGCAATAAATATATATGTATACGTACGTATGTTACCCGGCGTCATGAGAACGACGTAGTATCTCGTAAATTGACCGTATGCCGGAGAGAGGAACAGGAACTATTATAGATCACGGAAGGTAGATGAAGAGGGAGAGAGAGACATAGAGAGAGAGAGAGAGAGTAGGTTGGATAGAACCAAGCTACGTTTCTATATTACATTTGCCTGGTTCCTCACCCTTCAGTTCAGCTTCTAGTTTCTCTAGAGTTGTTCCTCTATTCTTCCTTTCCTTCAGTCGATTCCTCATTTTACAATCGGTACCGACTGCAGGCCGATACTGCATTTTATTCCACGAGGGTGGTGAGCCTGTGCTCGAGGGGTGAGCAGGCAATTTTATTGGATGTGACACTAACGCTCTTTCCCTCCGAGTGTGAGCCCTCGATCTTTCGTTTGGTCACCTCCCACTCTATTCCTCTCTCTCTCTCTCTCTGTTTCTCTCCGTAACACTTTCTTTCTTCAACGTTGATTTCAACTCGGTCCCTCTTTCTCTCGTTTGCTCTCATTCGGACAGAAAGGGGCTTCAAATGGCTGCAATATCCGTGTGTATTGACTCCTGGAATTGGGAAGACCTTCTCGTGTCCGGACCTGTCCCGTCTATCGGTAACCAAACGCTACCCTCTTTATTTCGCTCCTCCTCACGACCTCCAACCTTTTTTTTTTTCTCCCTCAAACCCTCGTTCCTATACATATACACAGACACACCCCTGTTCGTCACAGACGGCTTCTCGCCGATCCTCCCTTTCGCTCGACTGCTCGTAGATAGCTCGCGCGTCATTAGCCCGCGTTTCACAGGGGATGATCGCCGTGACACGCTTGCGTTCGTGCTTGAGATTTCGCGCGGGCCAGCTGTCAAGGAAAAGCGATATTCCGTTGGTTCGTTCACTGGATAGATCCTTAGGCGTTCGTAGAAGGAACGTGGAAAAAAGAAATTACGATTCTCCCCTTGTTTGCCTTTCCTTCGAAGGGCTTCTTCGTCGAAATAACGTCATGTTCCCTTGTCGATCGTCTTGCGACGAAGCTAGATGTTGAAATCTTGCCTCGAGTGGTGTGGAACGTTCGGTTTGTTTGAGCGGGAATTACATGTTTAGTGGATGGTTGGAGAAGGTTGTTACGTTTGATGATTAGAGGAGGTGGAAGATCCTTTGTCAGGAACTGCTTTCGGTTTCAATTTCTTCGGTGGGTTTGTGTAACGAGGCGAGGAAATGAGTATTTAATTTAAAAAGGATATTCCAAGCATACGTAACACAGTCTTAAATGTTTTAGCAAGGTTGTATATTTAGACGATGTATATATAAAAAATTTACCGACGTTAAGTACAGTGTTAATATTCGCTCTAAACGTTTCTCGATTCTCACGAACGCTATTTTACAATGTTTTCGCTCGTTTCACGACAGCTTTACAGTTCGCATCTTAGAAAAAACGCGATATCCGCGCGGGAATTCGGTGTATTTGGCCGTTTGCCAGGTATCTAGCAACGCGGTGTTCGCGGCTCGTGATAAATCAAATTGAAAATGCGTCGACGTCGGTACAGAAATAATTGGATGGATCTCGACACCGTTGGCCCCTGTCATAAATCACGAATTTTTGGCCCGTTCGACGATTTCCACGCCGGTGAAAAAAAATTGCCGGCCAAGGGTGGGACGTTTTAACGTCGTCGGTGTGTCCGACGTGTAAAGTGAGCGTATTAAACCGTTAACCGCCGCTGTCTCGCCGTGGTTTTTGACGTTGACACGCGGTTAAGTTCCGCTCAATCGTATTTCACGTCTTCGCCGAATGATTTACATTTACAACCAACGATATTAACCACGAAGAAACTTGCAACTCTTTCGGCTCGTGATACCTCCTCCGTTTCATTTAACATGGACGATTTAATAAAACGGTCACGAAGGAGGAATGATTCCATCCACCCACAGTTCTGCGGGGGATCAATAACAGACACCAGCCAATTGGAACCTCAAGCTTAACAACAGTTCAATCGGCTAGCAGTGATCCAATAAACGAAGAGACCCAGCTTCGCAAACTGTTCATCCTCGAACGAAAAAGAAGGCAGCCTCTCTCTTTCCCTCTCTCCAAATAAAAACGATAACCCGGGTTCTTCCCACGAATTCGTCCAGTACCGAGGTAGAAATCAGATCGCTGGGTTCTCGTTCAGTTGGCATGTTTCAAAACTACCCAGGTCCCAAAAACGTCTGACAAAACGGGGATCGGTTTGTGTCTCCTATATGTCGAACGCATAATGCGTAGCTGGATTGTATCGATGGTCAAGCGACATTAAGCCGAAGGGATCGGTAGAAACGTGGCTGTCACGCAGCGTACGGAAGCGTAGGTCCGTGTCTCTTCTCGATCGGTTATCAGCGTGGCGTGATTTACAGGCTCCCTTTGCTCGCGGCTGGTCTCGTGAAGTACGCGAGAGCAGCGAAAGTCAAAGGAGCACTTAGCCGTCATTGCCGAACGATAAATCAAAGGTGGAGCGACGTACGTTGCCTCCGACGATGGCACACGCTTCGCGAGGACGGAATGGAATTACCGTTCCTTTCGTATACACGGGACACACACCGGGTGAAGCGTACACTCTGTGTAGAAAAGAGGTAGGAGCGAAGGAAAGAGAGAAAGAGATAGGGTGGACGTCTTCTTGACTGACTGCACGGTGCTGTTGGCAAAAATACGAACAAGAACGGGGCCTCGGCAGTCATCGTTTAAAGTATTGCCAGCGATTTATCATTGGCCGCATTAATGGCCCCGGAATTCCGTGTATTCCATTTGTATCTGTCCCCCACCCGGTCGCGGCCATTCGTGCGGGGATGTGGAGAACTCTCTCTAACCTCGTGCCAAAAGAAACGGACCTCTTCGATCACCGTGCTCGTGGCAAAAGCTCCGGACAGAGACGAGACAGACAGGAGAGGTAGAGGGAAAGGTAGAGAGAGAGAGAGAGAGAGAGAGAGAGAGAGGCTCATCGAGGGCCACGCCGACGGAGGATGAGGAAAAAGAGGAGGGGGAGGGGGCAGTTATTAATTCGAGGAAGCGACGAGGGCGCTCGATGTCGCCTCTCGTGTCCTCCCTTATTCTTCGCGCTTCGCGAGGGACCTCCTTCGACGAAATTTGATTTATATTCATCGCGTCGTCTCGAAGGGGAGAAGAATCGTCGACGATGAACTTGATGTTACATCGATTTGCTTTTTGAAACGATAGAAGAATATAGGGTGAGAGATTACGAGACGGAATCATTTGTACGTGATACCGAAGACAGAATGTTAGATTGTTAGAACCCGGTTAGATTCTATTGGATGAAAAACTGCCCTGTATTGTACATTTCTGGACAATAACGTTAATTAAACGAAGGATCAGTGTTCCGATCGAAATTTCTCAGGACAGTACGTGCTACTTTTCCACGTCTAAATTGCATTTGGCAGGCAACTGAAGCCAGTGTCGGATCGAAGCCACCGTAAATCGCCCCCTCACGCTCGGATTTTCCATCGGCCGATTTCGTGGCGAACACGGACACGACCGGGAAACGAGCGAGCGAGAATATACACAACGGGATTCCGATTCGGCTCGAGGTGGAATCGAGCAGCTTCCAGACCATCTGTCCATTTCCTCGGAGAGTGCTCCCGTTCGCCTCGGGGAGCCTCGGTCCAAGCTGGCTGCCGCTCCAAATCGAAGCCAGGTCAAAGCCGTGTACTCTTTCTCTCTTTCTTTCTTTTCCTTTCTTTCTTTCTTTCTTTCACTCTATACATACATATATCCTCCTCTTTTTCTCTCTTTTCGTTGTAACAGAGGAGAAGTTAGAGGAAGCCAACCAACAGAGGAGAAAGATCGAGAGAAAAATTCGGCGATCATTTCGCCGTCTGACCACTTTGCTCTCCACTTTCCGCTCTATTTTTCTTACTGTTCCACGAACAGGTATTTCCATCGTGCTTTCCTATTTTCTCTCTTCTCTCTCTCTCTCTCTCTCTTTTCTCTCACGCGATGCATTTTTGGGAACGTTTCGGTTGGAAACGGTACTATTTCGGGAAGAATTTCTGCTACACCCTTGGCAATCTCATTAACGCATCCTGTTGTTTCGCATGACGACGCTGGTAGCACTGATCACTATGAAACAGTCGAAAACGGTCGGTTGTATGTGGCGTGAAACGAGAACGGAGTGTAATCAGCGTGTTCGAGGCGAGATTATCGTAAGCTTTCGCCCGATCCAGATCGTCCTCTGCTCTGGACTGCTCATTTCACGCGATGAAAGCTCTATTCACCTGAAGGGAATCCGGGGCTTGATCGGGCTTCAAAAAGAGAGAGAGAAAGCCTTCAGCCCTGCGAACGGTTTTCGAATCGAACGAATTTAAGCGGTGGTCAGCGTCGACGATTCGAATGGGAATCGAAATTGAGTTCTTCCAAAGAAAATTAACGATTTTAGAGTTTCACCCGTTAAACGCAACGAAACGAACTCTCCCTCTTTCTCTCTCTCTCTCTCTCTCTCTCTCTCTTTTTCTCTTTTTCTCTCTTTGTGCCCACTGTCTGCACGTCTATTTGAAAGTATTTGCCTCGACATGCGGTTTGATCGTTAAGTAATTAATCGTAGTTAACAGGAAACGATAGACACTCAACGGTGAACAATTAACGGTTCGTATGGAATCCATTGATTTAAAAGGATCGCTTCAACCGTCGTTGTAATTATCTGACTATTAAAATTCTCCTTTCTGTTGGAAATTCTCTCGATGAAAAATGAACCTCTTCGATGAACGTTGAAGAATGCGAGGTTAGGTAGCATTTAAAACGCAGGTGTTTTCCGTGACACCGATGGTATGAGGAAGTTGTAAAAGGTATACCGGGTTGCTGATGGTCGTGCTCGCGTGGACAAATAATAGCAAAATGCCGTGGTGAATTTACGCAACGAAGAATTTCGATCTTTTAACGGTTAATCCGAATGACCAAAGTACGAAACTACCTCTCGGCCAATCGCGAGTTCCGCTCACCTCGGTCATTCTCGTTCCTGACCATCCTTCCCTCCCGTTCTTGGCGCGCGCTTAATCCCACGACATTCAAGCCACCGCTGCTTTACGGCCAAATAAAGTAGAAAGCCGCAAAAGAATGGCGTTGGTCGGCTCTTTCACGGTATACGCACGTTCCTGATTCAATCCTCGCCGATGCTTCGCGTTTCGTGGCCCTGCCTTTCTTCCCCGTCCTCCCTCTCACTCTCCTCTCCTCTTTCTCTTCTGTCTCTCTCGCTTTCTCTTTCTGGGCGACATCTCATCTACGTCGGAAGACATCAGATGACTGACGAGTGCATGAGCGCACACACGCGATATAATACACCAAGATTCCTATACAGGATGTTCCAAAACTAGGTAACTAACGTTAGGTTACGTGAAATCATAAAGAACATCAATGAAAGTATCATCAGTGGATATTATTAGCATAAGTCACATGTGACATTACGCTGTTCTGAATTTTATTGAACAAAGTATTTGTTCAGTCACACAACCAACCGAACAATAGCATTGTAAAAGTGATACGCTTCTTTCCAGCCCTAATTCCTGGACCTACATAAATTCCTCTTCTACCATAAAACAGTTTGACACATACTGATTACTTCCATCACTTTTCCTTTCTCACCTCAAGCCTCTTTCACACTTATTTTTCTTCTTCCACCAACTTCAGTATAGAAAAATTTACAAAAGTGTATCAAAAACCTGGATTGTTCTTCACACCAATTACTAAAACGTTGCTTTTTCGGCTTTAATTTGCCCGGAACGCATTTGGTACTCGTTGCAAAATCTTCGTATCGTGATTCGAGTATCTTACAGTATTTTAGAACACTCCTACGATATTCCTAGGAATATTGACACACAATTTCACGATAATTTCTTCCGTACATATGCCGAAGAATGAAGTTTTGAAACACCCTGTAGGCAGACATGAGACACATCAGTGACAATCGGCTTTGGCTGCGGTTTTTCGAGGCGGCCGAGCTAGCAGACACTGGACCAGGGTGCATCAACGTGGCAGGCTTAATTTATGTCGCTTAAAAATGCAAATACCGTCGATTTGTCTTCAGAAGTCGCGGCCGCCATGACGTCGCTGCCGATCATTGTCAAGATCGGCGAGGATCGAGCGTGCTCGGGAAAAGGGCTCGAGGGAAAGCACGCGCGTCAACAAAGCCGGGGAATTTCTTTAATTAATCCCAGCCGCCTGTCGACTTCTTGCCAGAGGAACAGGTCGAGGTCCGAGGCACGATTACGAGCTACCCGCTCTCGAACCTTTCATCCTCGCGCGTTCCTTCTGCCACCTAGGTGGTCCTCAACTTTGAGATCATTTTTTTAAAAGAGTTTCCAGTTCGCCCTTTACTCTTCATTACGTCCGCTTATCCCTTACACCGACGTAATGCTCAGACTTTTACATTGGAAAACTTTTCTCAGATCCAGGATATATTAGTTTTATTTTTCCATAGGATGGGATGAACGTTTCACGTTGTAACGTGTACGATGAAACGTTGGAAACCATTCCTGGGAAATGAATGGATCGTGATAAGGGAAAACGTGTTTCAATTTGCGGACAAAGATGGAAGGCGATCGCGACTGACTGGTCATGTCTTAATCCGCGTTCCCGCGGTGAGAACGCGTGTTCGATAATTAATGGCGTGCTGGCAGCTGCTTCGAGTCGCCGGTCGGTTTCAATTTCACTGTACACATGTCGGTATTAGAGGAGAAAAGATGTGAAGCACCACAGATTCGTGGTATTTTGGGTATATGAAAAGAAATTGCTGTGGAAATTTTTCTATGATATTCGTTTGCACTGGAATCGAGGAGAATAGATGCAGAAATGATTTTTAATAAATTGTTGTTATTATTTATTTCATTTCGTTTTTTAAGTAAATAGGTATTACAGCAAAGTGGCAGGAATATTGAAGTCTGACGTGTAGACTGTCGAAAATTTCGCGTCGAGCGTTTCTTCGACGCGCGGTTAGTCGCCGGAAGGCGGACGAGGAGGAACCGCGCGACGTGGCCAATTATGTAAATTCGCGATTACATAATTAAACAGTTACCGTCGCGACGGAGGGCGTAGAATTCTGTTTCTACCAATATCTTCCCTCGAACGAACCGTCTCTCCCTTGTTCTTCCACCACCGATATTCCTTCGGTAGGTATTCACCCCAACGCAGTTCCGCGTAACATAAATTTCCTGAATAAAAAATAACGAGAGCTTGCTACTCGTCGGTGTAACAAATTACAGAAGCCAGTGAGAACCCTTTGGTATATTTAAAGGATTGAAATTTACAGGGAATAATAAAACCTATTTTACCAAAAAAAAAAAGGAAAAAAATGAAAACAATTTTAAAAGATTAAATTTCCACTTTGCTGCATCGGCTGATTATCAATAGAAATTTCACCAGACGGTGTAAATTAGCGTGACACAGACAATCTACGCGTTCGTTATTTTTTTCTTTTTTGTTTTTTCTCGTCGAGACACGAGGACGCCGCAAAGTAAACGAAATTGCGGACAATTTATAATTGCTGCAGCACGTGGTGGAAAGAGAGAGCGAGAGAGATAGAGAGAGAGAAGAGGTGGACACCAGAGGAAAAGCGTCGAGGGGAAAAAGAAAACGAACCGTGGCCGCCAGTTGTTTCCCAACGAGAACGAAATTACAAGTGTTACCCCCCTCGCGGTGTGAACTCAACGGCCATCGAAATTATTCCTCGCTCACGCCCCTCGTCTTGCCCTTTTCATTAATTCTCATTGTTCCCTAATCCCCTCTATCGCCGCGTGCACCATCCGTGCGATGCCACTAATTATTAAAAAGGGAAAGAAAAAAAAAGAGAAATAAAAGAAAAAGAAAAAACGAAGGGTGGAAACTTGGGTTGTTCGATGTGAAGTTTCGTTACAATTCTCGTGAATTTAGGACAGCTATTAAACTTTAAACGAGCCTGCCCCTGTTAATTCCACGTCACCTTGGTCCTCCTGTTGGCTAAACAAAAGTTCTCCAAGAGTATTCACAGGAAAAAAACGTGAAAGTGTTTGATCCATGTTGCTACTCGAGCGAACATAGAAGATTTGCCCACTGGCGATGTCGGTAAATCTGTACGCTGGAATTTCTACCATTGTAAAAGTACCTTTCTTTTCCCACTGACTCAGCTTCCTCTCTAGAATTAAAGATTAGAACTCTTGTTGCAACACTCGGTTGAGATCTTGTTACTTCACGTCAAGAACCAACCCTCTCTACTTTCCTAGTGTCTCTAACCTAACCTGAAAGTGACTCACAATTAGGGCTGAAGAATCCAATAACCGAATCACCCACGTGACTGCTCACCTCCCTTCGATCATCGTCACTATTACCACGAAATTGTTACCCCACGAATCATAGATTAACGAATATTCTCGACGTAATATCCATAAGCGTAATAACCATAGCAATCACCCTCCGAAACGTTTAAAGCCGAGTGAAATTTAAAGAGAAAAAGAGAGAGACCTGTGTTCCCTTTGGATATATTCGACCAATAACAGCCACCGTATTCGAACGTGGGCAAAGAAATCAGGCTGGAATCTTTATCGATGGCCAGAAGTCGTGATGTTCTCCTCGTGTGTACACTGAGTCCGGTTCTCTGTCGTTCGTTTGAAAAGCAATACAAACGCCTGAGGCTTGGCGACGCTGCTCTACCTTCTTTCCTTGGCTCCAGAGCGGAGGCACGCGAAAAGGGAAATCGAAAGAAACAGATAGAAGGCGAATAGAAGTGGATCGTGCCGCGACTGCCTCATAAAGTGCCGCAATTTCCGGCGGCTATTGCGTTCCAGAGAACAGAGAAGGATGGGGTCTCTTCCTTGAGAGTCAACTTATACTGGTGCGTATTTTAAAATGACGCGAAGCGCGGTTGTTTGATGTCTTTCAACCCTCTCACAGTCCTTCCTCAAGCAATGTCATTTCGTAACAACGTCGAGATGTCTAGGACAATACAACAAGCCTTTCCCGTCGTATTTCTCCAGGTGTTTCTTCCTGTAGCACGAACTTCATTGTGGAACTTCGTCGTCGAAAAGATAGACTAGAAGCTGCGGTGAACAGACCGAGACACAACGGTGTGATGAATGAACAGGCTCTTCCCTTTGGTCACGTACCCTCGAGAGGCTACTCATCTTTGGCCGAAGCTTTTTTCGCCTCGCGAGTCACACCGTGCCCGAATGGAATACAAAGCGAAAGCTTTCAAGACCCCGGTGCTCGTTATTAGGAGAAGTTGTCTCGAATTTCGATCCGGACTAGTCAGCGTTCTTACTCTCACGGAGAACTGGCCGTGACGCCATTAACCTGATTACATTTACATTTTTCGTCGCTCGTTGCAATTGAAACTTGAACCAGAGAAACCAGAGAACACTTGCCCGTTTGCTCGAAGACAGTTGAATTCTTGAACGTTTCTCCAGGTTTGGAATCTCCTCGAGCAGCATAATTTCCCTCTGTTCCATGATCACTAGCATCAGCCGTAGTCAGCGTTTTCGACGCTCCAATTAATCGACGCGGCAAACCAGACCAGTTTCTCGATATCTCTCATCGAAATCTTGGTCGATTCGCCGAGCACCACCTCCAGCGACAGCACCGGCAAAGCGGTTACCCATCCGTTTCGCCATTTTCCTGCCGCCAATATTCCAACGCGAACACAGCAGAGAGAGCCTCCCTTTCGTGGCGCGACGCCGCCGTTCTCTCGGACTCTCGAAACGAGCCTGGGACTTAATGTCGTAATTAAAATGCACATGGTAAGCTGCCGCCACGCCGTTGTCCCGCGGCAACGACTAAACGAGACGAGCGTTTCGCACACGAGCATGTGGAGAAAGAGAGAGAAAGGGAGAGAGTAAAAGAGAGAATAAGGGAGCAATGGATTCGAGGGAGAGCCGGAGGCAGCCACCAGACCCCTCCGCGACCATCTAATGCTCCCTGCGTCCTGGCCACCCCTCGAGAAATATTATAATGCCCGGGATATTTGTCGTCCCCCGCGAGCCGAGAATGAAGAAGGGGATCAAACGTTTGCACGGCGTTCCTGCCGTGCGAATGAAAGCTTTCAAAGGAGACGCTCGATGTCGCGAATTGAAACGCACCAGGGAAACCGTGTTCTTTTTTTGGGGGCTTGAAATTGTACTCGTTACGCGAACCTGAATGGCTTCCGTGACGATTAAAAGAGTGGTAACGATCGGGGAGGGAAATTTGTATAAATAAGAGTTTGATGAAACGTTAGAGCAGTTTGATCGTTTGAGAAATATACGTGTCACTTGGAATAATAGTGGTGTAATTGAGATTATTTGATTTTTCGAGAGAAACGAGCTTTTGTGAAATGTTCTTGTATCAATTAAATATAATTGTATAATTGTATCAATTAAATGTAGTTGTTTTACAAAGTTCTACAGCAGAAATGTAATTTTATTAATGAATTTTGCTAATAAAAATGAGAAAAGTGAATTATTACATTGAATGAAATTAACTGTTGTTAAATTAATAATTATATAGGTATTGAAAATTATTTCGAATTACTTATTATCGGGAATTCTTGGAAAATGATGGAAACTCGGCATATATTCTACATAAATAGTCATCTAATTGACAGAGTTTATTTTAAAAGATTCTCAGAATAGAATGGACAAAATTTTGCTACATATATGAATTCCGCGGGTTATAAAAGTTACGATCTTTAAAATTTAATTAATACGAATAGCTGATTTACTTGAAAAATAACCTCAGCAATCTTGAATAAATTACCACTGTTCATGAATACTTAACTCACCGTCACTGCTTAATTACTTTCAGATTCATTGACCACGGAATTTGTTACAGATTCGCTATAATCAGATTCCATACTATGGATATAGCAGGATAATATTTAAAAAAGCTTACAAACTTTGTTACTAGTGAATTTTTGTATGTTATCTATTAATTCTTGCTTTCCAACATTTGTCAATATAAAAAATTGCAATTGACTGTAATTTTTCTATTCGTGAACACAGAAAATCGGCTTATAGCGGGTTAAGATTGTCTTGAACTTGTGGTTGTATTTCTAATAAAATTGGAAATACACTGCTATTATTCCAAAGCACACATTAAAAAAGAAGATTCTATCATTGCCACTTTCCAAGAAATAGCGTTTCTTCTAACAGGTAAATATTCCATAGGAAAAACAATACACACCGAACGCTCGCTCTCTTTTCACTCAGCGAAATATTGAAAATTGTCCGTTCGTGCATCACGTGGATTAAAGAAAAAAAAAAAAGCAAAAAGAAAAAGCGTGGCCGAGGTTGTGCTCGCGAGAAACTATTAGCGTCGCCAATTGCGATTGCATTTTTAATTTCGTGAGAAAGCGGTTGGTCGGTCGGCCCCGATTCCTCGAAGTGTTTCCGCCCTGAGCGCGCGCGCAGGTGCAAACTTCTTGAAAAGAAGCCGCCGCTGTCGCTATTGTGCACGGGCCGAAAGTAAAACACCCGCTGAATTTCCGTGATGTGGGCAACTTCTCGCCTGGGGTTTGCTCGCGTGACACACTTTTCCACGCTCCTTTGACACGACTTGCGCTTCTGTAGATCGCCACGCAGATACCGACACTCTCTCTTTCTCTTTTTCTCTCTCTCACTCTCTCCTCGCCCTACCCCACCTCTCACCTCTCTGTCCACCTCTCACGGAACTCATTACGCGCACGTAACGTTCGTTCCATCACGGGGAGAAACTTCGCGAGCCAAGCGGAGAATGCTCGACCACGAAGGGTGAACAAAGGGCAATCGCGTTTCGATCACGACTCTTGTCCTTGCTCAACAATCTGAACATCGTCGGTATAAACGCGCTTTATATCGTGCTTCGCTCGCTGGCTTCCGCGAACTTTTTCTACCATTGACGAACTATGGACGAAATCGAATCTCGACCGAGCCTTTGACTTTGTACGACTTGTCGAAGGGAATCCGATTTTATCACGGGTATTTCATTTTATTTCTTTTTTAACCCCTCTCTCTGTTCTGTGTTCGTCAGTCACAGAGTTCACCACGAATCTGAACTATGGATATTCGAAACAAAAGGTTTAATTAGAGTTAATTCAAGGATACGAATAATTCTAATTTTATCATCAGAAGAGAAATGATTCTGGATAATTCAGGAGAGAAGAAATCGCGAAGTAAATTAAGGAACATCTTGTCTCGATATTAATTATCATTTCAACAAGATGAACGAAAAGCACAGTGTGCTTGGCTGAACCCTCCTAGCAGCTCCACCCTTTCTCCGTCATATCCCCCTTACGTTGGAACGCGCGCGCACCGGCTGGCTAGCTGGTGAAAATTGATACTCAATTTAAACTCCTTATATAACAGGATGCACGTACTCGTAGCCACGACTACCAGGTAGGTACGAGTCACGTACGGATATGAAGGTGAAAGGAGACCATGATAGACGAACAGGAAGAGGAGAACAAAGATCGACAGAGTAGAAAGGGAGAAAAAGGGAGAAAGAAAGAGAGAGACTGGACAAACTGGACGTAGAGAAGGGACACGCTGTCTATGTCTATGTGTATATGTTGACTCGGGTAGAGGATGAAAACGCAATCGATCTCTCATCTATTGTATTACCCGATCACGTTTTACGCGCGCTCATCTCCATCGATCTTTTATCCCTCTTTCCCTTATCGTTTCTCTCCATTCTCCTCTTACTCGTTCCACGACTACTACATAGATATACACCACTACGTGGATAAGCATATAGGCAGAAAGAGCCAGAGTGAAATAGAGAGAAAGAGAGAAAGAGAAAAAAAGGGAGAGTGAGTGAGAGAGAATGGTGGGAGGGGTCGAAGGGTGACAAGAAGGGAACGCGGGTTCGTGAGACAGCGTGGTGGTTCGAATGGTCTTTCTCTACGTGACTGGAAATCTTGTTCAATTTACGATTACATATTACGTGACAACAACGGCTGCAAATCCGACCTGGCTAACTTAGGATAGGACGAGAGAGAGGTAAAGGTAAAACGCAAAGGATGATTATAACGTCGCCGTTCATGAACGTTGCACGTTCGACCATGCGCTGGAATTACAGGGATAAGGAGAAGAAGAGTCTTCACGGCTATCGAGAAACTCTTTCTCTCCTCTTCTTCTATCGACTTTCGAACTGTGCCGCGAGCGATCTTAGCCAAAGCTGAGGATTCCTGTTCAGTCTTTTTGCACCCGTTTGTCTCCACGGAAGCGACGAGTAAGCATGTTTTCCGGCGATCCTCCCTCAAGCGTTCGTCATCCCTCTCTCTTTCTTTCTCCCTTCACCGTCTTACGACTTTCCAATCTTCCTGTACGAAACTGAACAGCCGCGAACCGCTCAGCTTGAACAGATTCTCGACTTTCGAGGCTTGGTTGCTTAGAACGGACTTCCCGTACGTGACTGGAAATCCTGGTCAGTTTACGATTACCCATTACGCGACCAGGACCACGAAGTACGAGCGTGAAATGCACGTCCACGGCTGGTAGATTCAACGAAGACTAGGAATAGGTGGAGGTGGACAACGTCGTTGACGACAGGATGTCCGTTGTGCTGCTAGACGAAACCCTCGTGGACGAAGACGAAGACTGGTTGGAACTCTGGACGACGATTTCGATGCCGGAAGTTCCTTCGTAGCCTTCCGTTAGCGGCCACGCGCGCCATTCTCCGCGTTGACTTTGAATGCGTTGAATTTCGACTGAATTGTGGGAACGCCGTGAGCCGCATTAAGCGGCGACCAGTGTATTTATCGTGGCCACGACGACAGTTCCACGGAATTTGATAGTTGGACGCTTTTTACTCGGTTCCTCCGGGAATTCGCTCAAGCCCCCTACTGGTACCACCTTTCTGCTGGTCTGGTGTGTCCCCTTTAGTCCTTTTAGCGTGCCGTTCCGCGCTTGAATCTTGCAAAGACAGAGAGAAAGAGAGAACTCAATGCCGGAGATGGAGAATCGCGACTCGTTGCCCGTGAAATTGAATAAACTACTTGGAAGCGATGGTTTCCCCGGATTCGTTCTTCTTCGTCTTCTTTTTTCTTTTCACTTTTTATTTCTCCTCTCCTCTCGATACTTTCTTTTGGTCTCCGATTTCTTGCACGGTTGTTGAACGTGGATATTTGTGGTCGTTCGAGTAATTGGAAATAGATTGGCTAATGGCGAATGAATATATTTGTTCCGTTTCTTGCCGGCTCGATTGGTATTCGTGTTATAGCTTTCTTTATCGATGGAATAAGACGAATATGTTTCTCGAGGAAATCTACCTTGCGGATACTTGATGTCCGTATACGATTTTCGTTTTATCTTCACCTCTGATACCTAATAGACTTCAAAGTGAAGTATAACTATTACATTTTTTTTACCATCGATTTAACCTCACTGTCTCTTTTAAGAGGGGCTGGGATTTTTCTACCAGTTACAAGCTTATTTTGCACTCAGAGCTCTTTTGTTTTTCCCGTACCTCTCATTTAAGCCACCCTTTCGCCGTCACGTGACTGATCGATGGCGCCTGCATCGTGAATTGTTTTCCCGATTTCGCGGCTCCGACAAATCCGTTGCGACGAGATATTGCGCCTCGGCTCTAGTCCTCGGCTGCGTTTCGCACAAAGTGCAACAAAATCCGATACGAAAAAAGCAGGAGTGTCGAAAAAAATCAGGGAGGAGGAGGAGGAGGGCGGAGAGAAAGGCTGACAGGGGTGAAGAGAGACAGCCGCACACTTTGACGATGACGTCGAGTTACAGCAAGCGTTCGAATATTTCACAATTCCGCGCTCGGTTTCGGCGTGCTGGCCTATAAATTCGCGTTGGTTTTGCCCATTTTTTTTTCCTCTCCGCTCCTCTGTCTCTACCCTCTGTATATATACCACCGTCACCCTCTCCCCCACCTCCCTCTTTTCTCTTCTTTTTTTCTCCCGTTGGTCGCGTTTCACGAAATTTCACAATCTGCCGGCGGCTGATACCGTGCGGCGCAATAACTTTTGAACGAATCAGTCGAAAGGGCGGACACACGTGAATCTCGTCTTCTGCAACATGCAAATTGAAGGTTGATTTTTCTACCGCGTTTCCTCTTTCACTTTCGCGTTCTCTGCATCGTTGAAGTTTCATCCTTCCTTTTTTCTCTTCTTTCTTTTTTAATGCGATCGAAAAAAAAAGACACAGACACGCGGGGTCAAAGAGGGCTGAAGCGAACACTGATCGCGTGTCTAATACAGGCGTTTATTGAGCTTCTGCCCCGGAACACGGACATCTTCACGCGAATTTTGTTGATCTTTCGCAGAGTTGCATGCAATCCGTAACATGCACGCCTTTGTATCTCTGGAAAATTCAATTTCATCATCGTACGTGAAATCAATCCCCAATAAGGCAAAGCGTGATGAATTGTCGAATTTTCGATATGGACAATCTGGAAATTGTGTAACTTCCATTTTACCTCGAAATTCGATGTACACAGTATCATTAATCCATATTCACTCATCGGACACCGGGGGATAGGGATCTCCCGAGAGCATTCCTCATTCGTCAATATCAACAACACTCTTTTGCCACCAATCAGTCATCCCATTTGCCCTTTCTTCCTTGCCCCTCCTCACCATACATTCACTATACCATAATTAACCCAGGCTCAGATCTCTCCATTCATCATCCAGGATATCTTCTTCACCGTTCTTCCCCCGGAAATCTTAACCCCCCTCCCCGTAAAATGTAACGTGTCAACTCGTGCCTCGCCCATAATACACCTAAACACACACACACACACATACACACATACATAAATACACAAAGGGGACAAAAATATTTAGCTGCTCGATCGAACAATCTGTGCCTTTCACAGGGGCTGGCGCAAATTACCCCAGGTGTCCGACCTTCGACCCGTAATCGCGCGCTCCTATTAGACCCGTACCAGTTTGTCGTCACGTGAAAACACCGCCGGAAGGGGCAGACGCCTGGAAACGCTTACCAGGATCGCGCAGCGGGAAGTTAAACCCCTAAGAAGAGCGCGAACTGACTTGGAAAGCTAGAGAAGCCTGGCATGGTATTATAGAGTGAGGTGACAGAGAAGGATGGAAATAGGAAAGGACCGTTCGGATTGGATCGAAGAAATCTACCTGCCTGAGTTGGCCCGGTGCTAGCTTGGAAAAATGCATTTTTCCAACGGTTAGGAAATTTATGGCCGTCGGACAATGTGACGACCGATCCGCTCGTTCCACGACAAAGCTGCACACGCTCTTCTTCGCTTTCAATCTGCTATCGTCCCTTACCCCCGCCTCCCATGAATCTCCCTTTCATCGTACCATTCGTCTTTTCAATAATTTCTGGTTCGGTGTTTGCGTAAGCGTGGTGTTGCACAATGCTCTAGCCAGGACGTCTCAATTTACGATATTTCATTTCGCATTTCGATCCGTAAGAATATCTTCCGATTATTAACATCGCGACGCTAAGACTTGCTAGCTGTGTTTTCTTTTAACTAAACGTCCGGGGAGGTTGTAAATTCTAAAGACTGCTGTTACGAACTTTTTTAAAACGGTTAAAGAAATTGCTAATTTATAATACGATCGGAAGTATAAAGTACTTAATATATGATCTCAAATCCGGCGGGAATTAAGAAGTGCCATCATCCTCTAATTCCCCTCATTTCGCTCGAGGAACACGCCCCGAGACTGTGCCACGGTCGCTGGCGTCGTAAAAGATTATCGACGGCCGATTAAGCGGCGTGTAATCGTGATACTGTTGCCGTTATTGCACGAGAATTCAGAATTGCCGCGGACGAATTCTTAAGGACTCTGTCGGATCGGTCGTTAGCAGAATGTTCAAGCGTGTGCGTGAAGTGGAAACCAGTTCGATTTGGTAGCGGCGAACGAACGGATTACCGATGTCCGGTTCCTTAAGCCAGCCCAGCGATTTAAAAGCCTCCCCAGGTACGCGTTTCTCTCCCCCGAAAATAAAACCGAACTTCTCTCCTCGCCTGTTCGGCTTCCTTTTCTCTACGGATCGAGGAGGCAGAAGCGTCCGGCGGCGCGTTCCGCTAGATTTTATTCCGGATCTCGAGCGATCGTAAAATCAGCCGGTGTAATACCGAAGTAAATTTTATTGCAGTTTAAAGGATCGGATTCCATCGGGCTGTGCATTTCCTTATCTCTTTTTACTCTCCTATTTCTACTAGTTTCTCTGTTCTCTTTTTATCGCCGATTCAGCGAAAGGATGGAGATTATAATGCGTTAGTTATATACATTTTTTAATCATCTACCTACAAAATGGCTACAAAATGTGTTTCTTTTACATAAAGAATGACTTAGGTATAACGAGGGACTATCGCACTAGTACATATCTTTGGCATACTTTCACAGAAAAAAAAAAAAACAGACAAATTAATGCGTTTTATAGCACTGTATTTCTTAAACTTATCATCAGATACTGAAACTTTTTTCTTATGAATTTTTAGTTATTATGTATGAGAGTGACTATGTTAAATTGAAACAAAAAGCTGTTAAAATACGCTGCCATCTTCACGTTTTCCCAGCATTCTCTCGTCAATCATTCTTCCTTCCTTCGTACCCGTAAAACTTAACTCTAGGTTTTCATTAAATTGTCTGGTCATAAATGAACTAAAGGAAAGCTACGCTATGACAATACATTTATTTCTAGCTTCAACTAAAGCAAATCTTTCTGTCTCACTCCTACAGAAATACAACTATTCTTTTGTCATATGTTGACGTTAATCTGCTTGACGAGTGTGACTCGTGATTTTAAAGCAGAGGATTAAGCGAAAATCTCAGATTAGTATAAAACTTTTCAGACTCCCAAAAATATTCACATATGTGGGAAGTCTCAAATTTTCGAATAGCATGTCATGGAAAAATTGCTACGTGTAAACTGTTAACAAGACACTCGAGAACACGTTCCGCTTACCAGAACTATCATTTCACTAGTTGCCATTTTTGTTGGAATCGTTCGTAATTCCATGTTGCCCGACGTCGAATAGGTTCTTGTCGAGGAGACTAATCGCCCGCCCGAGCCGAGCAGGATTTTAATTACACGGAACCACGTGGGAGCGTAATTAGAAAGCCACGCGGATCGCTAATTGAGATTTCGCGCTGGCTCCTGTTTGTACTCGGTCTATCGGCCACCAATCAGCCCCGTTGCTCGCCGTGGAGTTAATTTTTTTTTTCTCCCGACGGTTCAACGAATCTTGTTTCCCTCGCGAGCGCCACTTCCTCCCGAGGATTTTTCCCTCCCTCCGTTTAATCGTCGATCGTCCCGAGAGTCTAATCTCTTTTTAATTGGTCCGCAAACCGTGGCCTACACATTTCTATCGGTGATAAGTTGCGCTCGATAGTAACTTCGTGGCCGGTTCTAATTTATCCACAACGATTACTGTCACTATCAGGATTACTGGAATTCCTCGCGAGAAACGATCCCTTCCGTTTCACGTTACTTCCGCGTTTCCTTCTTTTCCCGTATATAGTACGAATATAACTCTCGAGAATATCGGTCAACGTTTAATCACTTTAAATGGAAATATTCCCGAAGATATTGGATTACAAAGTTACTCCGGCGATTTTAAATAACGTCACGGTTTAAACCTGATCCGATTAATTATTCATTCTACCGGCGATTAAGTTCGATTTATCCTACGTGTCTCCATTTCCAAGATTAAAATCACTACCCAGAGCGGAAGGAACAACGGCTATAATGGATAGCAAAATACAGAAGAACCCCTTCAAGTTGGAAACTTACCCTCGTAAATCCACTGGTTCTTGCCAAACTACGCCCCCTCTAGACTTCACCCTAATCGTGTTCGCCCTCTACTCGAGTGTCCAAGTCCACGAAAGGTCCATCCGATTTGGTTGCCAAGTAACAATTAGAGTTCCGCAGTCGGCGGGCGTAGTTATTGCACTTAACTAGACGCCGGGACAACGGGGGCCGCGAAACGATATCTACTAACCCTTTCCTCGCGGAAACACACGGTACACTGGGTAGAAAGGCTGCAACACAGAGAGAATGAGAGAAGGTTAGAGTGAGATGGAAGAAACGGTCGTAAAGTTCCTTGCCGAAGAGAGCACCCTCGAGTAAATGGAACAAACACACCGCGTACTCGTCCGCGGTTGGTTAGGGATTATGATTCGGATCCAGCTGAGTAAATAGCGGTCATTATATTATCCGAGAGCGAGAGCTAGCGTTCCAAGCCTGTGTGTGTGTGTGTGTGTGTATGCATGTGAACTGCGGTGCACAGGTATCATGGAGGAATTAACACCGGTCGCTTATATGCGCGACAGTAAATGTGCGTGACGTATTGCGACCGTAACGTGGTTCGACACATTTTTACTGGCGAGAATTATTTCGGTAAGGAGAAGAACAATTTGCATTTCGGCATGTACGTCTGTTTGAAGCTACGAGATACTTTCTTTTCTTTTTTTGTTAGCTTGATGGAAGATTGTTTTAGTGTCTTTGATATTGACTAAAGGTTAAATTGCTTATCCTGATGAGGCGAACATTTTATGGAAACTAGTATTGTGAACGAATGTTTTATTTATAAGATAACTAAGTGAAATAATAAATGAAATTAAATTTACCAGATTTTTAAATAATGATCGATGTCAGTAATCATTAAACCCCAATAAGGGAATAACAAAATTGATTCAATTTACGAGCTGCAACGAATAAGAATACAAATATAGAAGTAGGTATCTACGTTGGAAAAAGTTAGATAGTTCACGACAACAGGAACTTCAGACGTCTCGTCGGGAGACGTCGACGTCACTTCTTACCTGCGAAACGCAGCATTCACGTTTTTCCCGCGGCGTTTCGTTTCCCCGTTTTCGTTCCTCTTCCGACCAGCAAGCATCTTTACAGTTGTTAAGCCAGTGGCAGCCAAGCCCAACAATATTGTAGACCTGATCTCGGAAGTAGTTAAAACTTGGGACTGGTTGCAATCACCGTCGTAACGTCTGCCACCGACGTTACTTTAATATTCTATATCTAACAATGTCCACGAGGTAATTGACTTGCGAGAGAAGGAAGGACAAACTGAGGAACAAGACGATAGATCCAGATTTAAATCAGACAAGACTAGATGACCGAAAAGTATTGTCATCTTCGAATCATGCGAGTGTATTTAAAAAAATATTATAGGAAGGTTAGGCTGTAGACAGATTTTTTGTTTTCTCGTCAATTATATATATCAAATTATTCAATGATATAATGTCTTAACTCTCACGTTTCGCAACTTTCGCTTTATATTTTTTTTACTGACTTCGTACGTATCTATTACATCCTCTTTGATTCTTTCGCCCACTCTTTTTCTCGTCATCTATTTCTCTACTTCGTGCATTCTACGCGAAGATTATTAAAACGCTTTTGGTCACGTCCAGCCAGAAATTTAGATGATCACGCATTCTTCGTTCACTTGATACTCTCACGCTTTCGATCCAAACACTTTTCGTTCGCACCGTCTTAAGTATTCTTCGTTCACGCAACTATCGCTCCAAGCTGAACTCGTCTAAACACATTCTCTCATTCCCACACTATGTTTCTTCTTTCTGTGCGGTATAATTGACAATGATAAGGATGCACCTTTTGAGACAATCAGGAAATCGTGTTTCATAAAAGAGGGGAATGAAAAAAGAAAATGGAGATTGTATCGCGGAAAAATATCCATAGATAGCAAAATCACAGGGAATCGTAACTGGATTAAAAAAGAAGAGCAGCTCGAAAAGGCTGATTGAATTGCAGCCAACAGAGGAAGAGCCTTGATAACGCTTAATGAATAAGTTATTCATATTCCTGGCAGGGTGAGGGGTAGGCAGGGACGTGGAGGGGAGGGCGGAAGGCTGAGGCCGCATAAAATTATAATAAATTTTCCACTTTATGTAAAATTTAATCTTGTCTGATCGCCGGTTGTATTATCGTTTTATGAATAGAGGCCGGCCTGTTGTATTTAGAAGGGCGGCGGCGAATAACGAGAACTGGATACGCGCGCTCTCTCTCTCTCCTGTGCGCGCGCGCGCACGGGGTGCACGCGTAACTATGAATAATCAGCGGTTTTAATCAACGGGATTACCGGCCAGCTTTTTCCCGGTGTAATAAAAAGTTTCTCAATTTCGCGTCATTAAAGCTTTTCTAATGAAACGGGAAACCCAGATACCAGAGTGGGAGAAAGAGAGAGTAAGTAACGATATTCCGTTTCCTATCGTATCGTATCGTTTCGTATTCCCGGTTATATCGCTTCAGATTCACCAGAAAATTTCGTTTCGCGAAAGCTTCCGAATTCGATACGATAAGGTAATGATAATGTATAACGACTGAAAACGAGAAGAGAGGGGAAAGAAAAGAAACGAGCGAAGATTCGAAGGTTTCGTTCAACATCGACGATGATAAGTTCATCGAATAAATTGATAAATTTGTTCACGACAATCGCACGAGCGACGTTAATGACGATCGTTTCTGTTAGACGGCCGTTCGTCTACGAAAAAGCACGGTTAGAAATCGACGCGGCGATTAATCCTACCGTGTTCTCGCGATCCACAGCCCATTTCCGTCAACGTCAATTCTGTCGTTTCTTGCGACCACGATTGGACGACGAACAAATTATCGTCCTCGACGTCTGGGACAGCTCGTAATGGGTTACAACTGCTGACTGGACTCTTGAAATCGCGTTCGCTCATCGACAAGTCGATGACAAATGAAATTAATCAGCGACCCCACGGTTATTGCGGTTCTCTCTGCTCGTAGCTTCAGCTAGGATGCTTTTTCCTACCTCTATACGGAGGATTCATTTCCTCCTATTATTTTTCCCACGAAAACTCTTAGATTCCATATCATTGGTACAATATCCATGAATTATTCTACTTTTTCTTTTTCTTTTATTTCATTCACGATAATTTTTTCAAAGCGATATTTAGAAGCGATAAATTCAGAATTCACACGGAAGAATGAGACATAATCGACGAGAATCAACACATTCCTACGGAATTCCACGTTCGTTGCGTAAAAAGAACGCAGCATTTCAACACGTCGAGCCGTTTCTTGACCTTCCCTACGGTCCGATTCCAGCGACACACGGCTCCAACCGTGGAAATGAACATTTTATCGCGGCGAGATCTCCTCCGCGGATGCAACGTGCTCTCTCGAAGGCGGGAGAAGACCAAAGCGTCAGCTCACGCGTCGAAAGCGTACCGCCCTTGTCCACGCGGCTAACAAAGGGAACGCGCGTATCCATATGCAACGATGTGCAACAGCGTTGGACAGTCGCGAAACGAGTCTGTGAAAGGGATTAAAGGACACCAGGCGTTCGTTGCATTTATAGCAGGAGGTGGAGTACACCTTGAAGCAGTTTGACAGCGGGGCTGGCCTGTGGATAACGCAGCGTGCAAACGTTGCTGTTGTGGAATTCGAAAAAAATCGAGGAACCTCGAAGGCGTGATCGTCGCGAATCGAACCTCGCATTTGGCAGCTGGTAAAAAATGAGAAATAACGTATAACGAACTTTGTCGTATGATTGCATTGTAAGTCACGTTGCTCAACTTCATACCACGAAGTCTTCGAACTGAGAAGTTCGTGAATCGTGAAGCCACGCTGCGACCACCCAGCCAGCTGACTGAAAGAATCCACGAAAACGTTCCGTGAACATGAATAACGTTTCTTGTGAAGGATTAAAGGAAACCAGGAATTAATACCGAAACTACACCGCGATGGAATCGTTGATTTGGTCGGAGACGAAGTACGGGGGTCTAGAGGCAAATACGAGGCAGATAGCAGCCGCAGGGTGCGCAAGACATATTAGCAGATCCTCCGTAGGCCGGTGGATCTCTGTGTACAATGGTCCGTGACCGCGTGGTCGCCGGTTCGTGGCTGAGAACACAGAACCCTCTGTCCTCGTCCACCATCACGCTCCTTTTTCCCTTCTGCCTCTTTCTGCGAGGCGAATGCGGCCCTTTGCCTCCATCGTCGTCGAGAAACAAGAGTAACCTGTCCTCTCTTTTTCTCTCTCTCTCTCTCTCTTCCTCTCCCTCCCTCTTCTCCTTTTCTCTCTAGTTCGAGTGCCGCGATAGAAGAAAGGGGTGAAAGATAAAAGAGGATCCTTTCGCCGTGGCGCGCGCGTTCCGCAAAACGCGACCTAACCCCTTCCCCTTCTTCTCTTGTTCCTCCTGTTAGGCACCGCGTATGTGTCTTTCTCCTTCCTTCTTTTCCGAAGGGGTTGACGAGGCTTTGACGATCGGCCAGGAACGCGCGCCCCCTTTGACAATGCAGACCAGTCCCCGCTCGTGTTGCGTTTAGCCGCCTTTTGTCGGTTTTTAGACGCGATGCCTACATAATTTTCTGCCACACGGCACGGCCTGAAGAGGGATCGTAAGAGGTTCTATGTGTGTGTGTGGATGTAAAAGAGAGAGAAAGAGAGAAAGAGAGTTCGTCGTTGCTGCTGATCAGGGGATAAATGAAGCGTCACGGCCGCGCCAACGTTGCAGAGGGTTATAAAAGAGTTATAAATGGATAGGACAGGTCGACGAACCTCCCCCGTACAACGCGTGTATTTATATTTTCCGTCGCACTTCGGGAATCGCGTTTTATGGACTACCGATCAGCCTGTTGAATTAACCACCGTACCGTGATACGCGACTCGTGTGTTTGGGGAAGGATATACATGATGGTTTTGCTGGATCGTTCAGATATCCATACGAAACTTTATTTGCGGAAAATTTTGATACCTTTTTACTACGGTAATACACGTACCTACATATATACGTATATATATAGGAAAATATGTAGAAAGTGTAGACGTCGTATAAAGCAAAGAACACGGCGAAGATACGCAACGAAACGGTTCCCCAGAGAGTGAGCGTGGCGTCGATCAAGCCGCAAACGAAGCGTTGTAAACGACAGAAGAGATCGTAAAAGGTTTCAGGATGGAGGTGAGGTCGACGAACCCCGCGGATTCTTCGCGCTTTGCATGGACTCCGTTAATCTCACCGCGGCAAATTCACCGTGCGTGATGGAATTACAGGGTTGACTGACAACTCGCACCGTTGCGGCGATCGTTCACCACACACGCTGAAACTGTTTCGTTTCTTCTTCTGTTGCTCTGAAAAAGTATAAGAAAAAAGGGAAAAGGAAATCCACAAACCCACTGGATACTCTCAGTGTTCGACGTAACAGAAGCGCGTGAATTTCACGATACATAGAAAACGTTCTCCCACCACACGTGTTCAATTAGGACAACCGACAATGGTTTCTCGCGAAAGCAGCTCCAGGTTTCGCGGAAAAGGGAGCAGGTTGGGGGGGAGGGGGTGGATACGGGGCAGAATTTCCACGGAAAACGGAAGGAAATCCAATGGTCGACGTTGGCGGCGGTAGCGGCGCGAAATGTATGGGCGTAGCCCTCTGTAATATCGTGCGCGAACCGCACCGAGCGGACTCTCTCTCCCTGGCTATTTGTCATCGGCGTGTATATCATGGACGGCCCTTTCTATCTGCGCCGGCTAACTCCCCCAAACCCACCATCTCCACCCCCGTTCGACCTCTGCGAAGATTTGCATTACAAATATGCACCGACCGGAATGCATGTACGTCAATATGACGGTTCTCCCTCTCTCTTTCTCGCTCACTAACTCTCTCTCTCTCTCTCTCTCTCTCTCTGTCTTCCTCTCTGTGTTCGTTCAGTTAGATTTCTCCTGTTCTAACGTTATCTCTCTGTCTCTCGATCGTTCTTCGTTACCGAGAACAGTACCGATATACCGGAAACTGGCCAGACAATCGTCTGCGACCACCGACATCGAAGGGTGACTCCGGCGAGGGTGTATCAGGGTGGATGTTAATTTTTTCCCTTTTGTTTCGCTTCTTTCTTTCTCTCTCTCTCTCCCTCTCTCTCTCTTTTTTTTTATTTTTCGCAAGTACGAAGGGATTCGTTCAGTTGAAGGACTCCCTTTTGTCCACGATATATGGGGCTCGTCGAATGTAACTGGGTCGAACGAGCCAGCAAAGTTCTACGGATTCCTCCTACGCGTATAAACCGCGTGTTATTCGCTTGTTTATTTGTTCGCCGCCGGAAGGTTTTGTACGCGGTAATTGTAACATGTTTAATTCATGGGGAGATTCGTTCGGAGTTATTACGCGTCGTCGATGCTCGTTATTTTGCATCCGAGATCGTCGTCGTGACAGAAAGAATTGTATGCAAAAATTGAATATAAACCTGAACTAATTAGATGGAAAAGTACGGTAAGAGGGGTAATTATCGTAATCTTACGTAAAAATTGTTTTAATGACCGGATAATAATTAAAGAATTAACGAGAAATTATTTCACATATTCATTAAAACAAAAGAATTCCTGTACACCAACCTCACCCGTAGTTTAATTCAATTTCCCCCAGAAATTCCAATTGCACAAATTAATTTTCTGTGTCACTGAAATAATCAAATCAATTGGACATTTATTATTACACACGACAGAGAGATATTCCCGTCTAATGATAATGAAATTTCACGACGTATAATTGATGTGAATAATCCATTTGAAAATATCCTGTCCTCTCTCTTCTTAAAAAGTGTCACGGTCTCACGTATCAGCGCACGTCTTTTCTTTTTTTTTTTTCCTTGTCAAACGGGAACGTTTCCAACGTTATCGATGTCGGCCATGTTACGCTTGTTCTCTTAATCCTTAACATATTCCCCGTCTTTCCCGTGGCCGTTTTTACTTGTTAATCGGCCAGAATCCGTTATCGGTCACGGGGGCGGAGGAGCGCGGAATCTAGGATGGCAATAAATCCCTCTATCTGCCCGTTCATCTTGCTTTTCTTTTCGTCGCGCCGGATCCGGACCATGCCATCGTCCTTAGCCTCTTTCTCCGTACGTCCGTTGGATCCTTATCGAATTTGGAAGCGTGCCACACGATCGTTGCGAGAGCCGCGAAGAGTACACACCTTTGCAAATCGGCCCAGGCGAAAAGTTCGCCGACGTCTAAATATCTACACGTTGAAATACGCTGACTGCGTCCTCCTTGCGAAAATCCTTCGGGATTCTAAGCGAGACGTAAGTTAAGATATTTCTGCCCGATTCCACGAATATACGTTTCTCAAGATAGACAGCCAAAGATGGAGGAAAATAGAAGATGAGAAAGATCAAAATTTTTTTTTCGTGAACATTGTATGTAGTAGAATTTTGAAACGGCACAAAATACATAGTTGGTGTTTCGAAAGATATTATTCAAATCGATTCCTAAGCCACAAGCGACGCCACACCCCAGTGAGCGTCCTTCGAGGCGCCTCGAACGATCGCCTCCCACGCCATTTTTCCAGTCCGTAAATCAAACGGATTCCGGAGAAAGCGCGTCGAGCGGCGTAATTAAAAACCAATTAACCGTTAAACGTCGAATCGATTACGAAGAGCCGCGACCCGTTCCCTCGGAATAAAATGATCGGTTATTTATTTCGTTCGTCGCGACATCGGGGCTTTTATCGATCGAACGAAAAACAAGTCGTATTCCTCTAACGGATTACGCGATGTCGAGGTCGCGCGCGATTCGTGGGGGCCATGGAAACGTTGAAAGGGAGAAAGAGAGAAGAACCTGGCTACACGATCTCCGTTCTACAGATCGGTATCCAAAGAGGATACGTACAAACGTTACCGGTAAACTGGTTGCCTCGCGATAAAGTCCGATGGTTCTCAGTGGCGGTAGTCGCGAGGCGAGGGAAAGGATGGAACGTATTCCATTACCGTTATCGAAAGAGGCTGACGACGTCCTCGTGAGCCGCGAGCTTTCGAGCGCATCCCTGCCGCCAACGAAAATATATTGCCCAGCTTGTACGACACACAGCGCGATAAGTTACTTTATTCGTGACTCCGCGAATGAGTCGTACAAACTGGTTTCTATTGGCAGCGCAGAGGAAGACGACGACGACGAATCAAAACCGACTTGTGCGATCTCCGAGCAGCGATACGGCCGGCTGAATTTGAAAGGTAGCTACGCTGGACCATTCAATTGTAATTGTAATTCTTCCATGAATCGGCTATCCGCGGAGGATACGAGAAAAGCTGAAAGATTGCAGCTAGTGGTGGTGAAAAGGCTCTATGGCGAATAGATCAACGTGTATATAATACACAGAATAGGAAAGATATACGACGAGAGGATAGCTATATGATAAAGATGATAGGTATATCCTTTCGTATTCCATTTCCCATTCATGTTTTCTCGTTGTGCAACGATACACAACTTTTTTTCCCGAAACTCTCCGTCGTGTTACGTACACGTACAGTTGAGAATCGTGTGAGACATAGAAATTCCGAAGGGGCGCCAGCGAGTCTAGCAAGCCGCGTATCTAGGCCTCGTAACCGGCCCAGATAACTATCTGAATGACAATTGCTGGCGGCGCGGCATTAATTGCTGTCCACGTAACAAGCCCGCGTTCCCGTGGCCGCATCAATTCTTGTCACGCGACCGCCCGATCGCCGTTTCGCGAGTCACTCTCGCGACTGTCTGTCCGTCTGTCCCTCCTCTCTAACCGTATTGCTTTCGCTACGCACGAAACGCCGATACAACTCTACCGAACACTCTGAACTGCCAAAGAACCAACAATTTTTTTTTTTTTTTTGTGAAACTTGTGAAAGCAACGATTACGCGTGATTTTCTCCGGTTGTCCTTCCTCACTCGGCTATCGATCTGCGAGGGAGCAACCGGGAACTTAGCAAGCGACGTTAATACCCGAATCGAAACGAAAGCAGCGTCTGTTCCTTTGATCAGAAGCACGGTAACAAGTGACTGGCGCACTGCTCCCTTTATCAGACAGTAGCTGGGCATCGATCAAAGACAGAAACGAAACGTTTCAGCGGACAGATTCGTACATACACAAAGAGAGAGAGAGAGAGAGAGAGAGAGAGAGAGAGAGACCAAGCGAGAGAGAAAGGCAGAGGGATGGATAGATTGAGAGAGAGGGAGGAGAGACGATTCGCGTCGCCGGTGCACCACCGTGTACTGGTCTCACAACAACAAGGCGGAGTTGCAATATCCGGGGAACGTAGCAAGGATCCCGCACTTTCTCTTACCGCTGTGGGGGTTATTATCGTGCACGCCGTGGAGACGTGCCAGGAACAACGCTATCCATGACAAGCCCCGAGACAAAAGGAACCTTTCATCGTCGAAAGAGAGGAGCTTATACCTTCCTGGACCCCTCCATCGTCCCGCGGTCTCCGCTTCCTGTGTAATCTGCCAGGAAGGATGGATCGAGCCACCTAACCGTCGTTTCGTAGCTTGAAACGATCAAACGATTAACGTAGTCTATGCTCTAACTACAATTTTTCTATGTTACATCCATTTTTCTAATTATCCTCTTTGTATCTTGTTTCTGTTGAAAATTACATCGAAATAACCATGGGAAGGGAAAAAAAGGACATCAATTTTCTCAGCTGGCACCTGAGAATTCGTATTATCCGTACGGTCAATTAAAACGCCCCTCTTCTCGCGTTAAAACGCGTCAACGAGCGTCTCGACGCTAAAGGAAGAGAAGTACGAGGGCTCGTAACTCATCGCGATCCGAGGAGCAACGGGATATTCTCGCGACAATGGATGAAAGAGAAGATAAAGACACGAGCAGAGAGAGGGGGGTAGAGGGGGGAGGGGGGTAGAAGGAGCGATTTCTCTTGGACACCGCAACGACCGCAAATTTGAGAAAAGAGCCACGAATGACAGTGTGCGGTGGGAATTCCTCAGTTGGACGTTCGCGAGCCATTGCACTCCGTGGCTGTGGTCCCGGGTGTGTCCTTTAAATAGCGTCTATTCATAGGTGGGTCCGGCCGGCGGAATGAATGAACGCGCTAGACGCCAGAAACACGCTGTTTGGCACCCGCCGCGAATTCCCTAGACGCTAGTCTGTGAACACGCGAGCGCAGACACACGCGACCGCGTATAAATACGCGCGCGGGCCATGCCACCTGTCCCTTTGCTCTCTCTTGTCCAGTACTCTCCTCTGCTTCCTGAATCGACCGTTTTAAGAGAGAGTGTCTACGTGTGTGTATGTGTTTTGTGTGTATACGTGACCAGACAGGGCGAGACTAATGGCTGAGAAGTGCAACGGGACGACGATGAGTTCGCCGCGGAATAAGAGGACGTGCAAGCTGGTGACGGGGACGCTTCGTAATTACCGTGTGTGCTACGCGATTCGAGACGGTACGAGGATAATTTTATCTTGGCTGGAACGTTCAATGAAGAGTTTCCTTTGGTATTATGGAAGAGGTATTTCTCCGGGGATGGTTACGCGTTCCAACGGAATTGGTGGTTGTTGCGTGGTTTGGAGAAAAAAGAGATAGGAATAAAAATATAAGTAATGGGATTCGAAGGATTAGTGGATGAGTTTCTTTTTCGAGTGAAAAAGTTATGAATCGTGTATGATCGAGCCATCCGACGTGTTGCGGTTTGCACCGTTACAGAAAGTCTCATTAACGAAAAACGAAGATAACGAGGAGCGAGCCATTAAGAGGCCATACGTATTCATCTAGAAGTAAGCAATCATCTTGAGTGGGTTGGTTGAGTATGGTGAACGGGATCCACTCGGGGAACTTCACCGAACCGTAATGTCTGTGCGACAGAAATTACTAATATAAACTGCTTCATGCCACTTTATGATCCGAGCCGTCACGAATAATGGCCCGTCGTGCTTAAAGCTCGAATTGCACCGTACAACGTCTTCCACATCGTGACGAGACAAGGGTTGGCCTGTGCCGTTGAGAAGCGTCTCTTTGACCGGTCATGCCTGTCCCGTGCATCAATGTTCCTCCCTGACGAAAATATCTTTTTATCTCGACAAGCCTTGCTTTCCATCTCCCGCTTCGTTGTTCTTTTTACCTTTCTATTCTCGAATGGCCACGTCTTCGCACCAGTTCTAACTTCGTTCTCTCTCTCTCTCTCTCTCTTTCTCTCTCTCTCTCTCTACATTCTACAACTTGGAAGCTACAGTGGCGAGAAGTAGGTGGTCGTCGTTCGACTTGATTCCGCGTTTCAAAGCTTTTGCAAACAAAGACCATTGTGCCAGGGGGAACGAGATAATACATCGTGCAGGCTGAGCTTCTCTCGGTTCTCCCTTTCAGTCTGGGCTAAATTATACCTCTTTCGTGGATAGACTTGGCCGTGTGCTCGAGAACGCCACGAGTGCCCTTCTTAAGGCTCTTGGACGCGTGTCCGCGATAATTAGGAGACGCCTCTCGATGACGGCGACTCGAGTCCGAAAGAATGTTTAGCGCTGCTACTTGACGCCGTCCTTCTATTCACTCAAAAGGACCAAGTTAATTAAAGTGCGGCACAGATGGCTGTGTTTTGTGACGTGCAATTATCCCCTATCGTCTCTCGAACGTGTTCGCAAAAACGGTATATATGAATCGGCTTAATTGCAGTGTAGCTGCTCTCTCGGAATACCAAAATTTTTTAAATCTTCAAATCTTTGGGTCTCGGTGTCTCGGAATCTTTGAGTCCAAGAAACTGAGAATCTCAGAATCTTTGGATTTCAATGTCTTCGAGTCCCAGAGTTCAATAATTTCGAAATGTGAAAATTTCAGAATCCCTTTAGAGTCTTCAGAATCTCAAAGTCTGAGACTCTGGATATCACGAGGAAGACAAGTAAACACAGGAAGGCGAATGATCTTACTCGACAGAAAAAAGGCCGGATGCGGCAGCACCGTTAAGCACGCTTCCTGGCGGTAGTGCAGCGACCGTAGCTCGAGACGTTGAAGTTCACGGGAAACAGGGAGAAAAAGGAGAAGGAGGAGTGCCGTGATCGCGACGTCGTACTTGACCGCACGAACGGGATCGCGGTCCAAGGATCCTTGGTTCCGAAGGTTAGCCGAACGTAGCGGTTATTCAAAAGGGGAACGGTTATTGGGTGGCCATGAAACGGGTAGCCGCGTTCAGAGTGCCACGAAACGTCACGTTGCACTCTGCCGCCGTTCGTTGCATTATCGTGGCTTGTACACGACGTATAAAATATGGCGGCAGGCTGGGCACGTTTCATTGAACGGCACGAGAAGTGGTTCCGTTTCTCTAGGCTGACTTTCCATCCTATGCAACTCAAAACGTGCTAGAACAACCTGGATCCACATCTCGCTGCATTAACACTCGTTATCAATACGTTACGTGTGACCTAGTCAAATCTACGTTACATGTACATTACGTGTCATTGATAACGAGTTCTAAATTCGTCTGACTGACACGTTATCTCTGTTATACTTGTATGTAACAAATCTTTGTTGTATATTGATCGAGAGTATAAGCTCAGTTGCTTACTAAATGAAACTTCAGTTCCAAAGTAGGACCAACAGAAATTAGAGTCAATATCTTAATGAAATAACAGGGTGTTTGTTTTTGACAGTGATGAAGAAGCAACTAGGGAATGGGTGATCTCGTGTAGTAGCTAAAACTATTAGTTCGAAGATAGATAGATTTCTATTGTGGTGGGATGATGGGTTGTAAGTTGTAGGGCTTGATTTATGGTATGACCTAGATGTCGCGCCCTGACTGACTTACGAATTCAGGGTCCTAGAGCCACCGTGTGTGTTAAGACGCAAAGCGTATACATACGTACAATTATAAGCGTATAAATGTGTGAACGTAATGTAACCAAGCATCGTGGGATCGTCCTAGTCCTAGTCCTAGTCGTCGTTGTTGCACATCGATAAACGCCCGTAAATCTTTCGGTTTCCGTCGTCGTGGCCCCGGCCGCGTACGATCGATCGCGACGAGTCACTCCGCTGTACCCTCTATCGACAGACCTATCGAGGATTAAAGGCCTGACGACAGCTACAACCGACGCTAGTTACCTTCTATTTAACGTGATTTAAGACGCTCCCAGTTTACGTGCGACTACGTGTCTCGTGGATACACGCGGAACCGAGCAACGCAAATGTTTGCTCCTGGCCATCGCGCACCCTTAGCCCTCGTCGGCGAAATTGTATCGTTTTCCCAATGGCGAACGTCTATCTACCTTGTATCAACGTCGATGGTCAACTATCGTGTCTATCCTGTTGATATTCTATCGAGATTTTCAATTGTCACGTTAGCGAAAAGTGATTGAAAGAGATTAATTCATTCACAAAATTGGATCAGATATTTTATTTAATCTTTTGAGTGTCGCGTTTCTTCCGGTCAGTGTCTAAACGTACCAACTAATTGGTCCGCAGAGTCTAACTAATTGCACGCTTGGATTTTGTTTGTTATCGAAACAGTAACAATGAATTCAAGGAGACAAAATTTATTGCTTAGAAGTTGAAAAATCGTATTTGCACCGGTTGGTATTTTTCGATACGAAACGGAATTTGCACTGCTCAACGTTCTTCGACTAAATTTTTGCAAAGTTCTATAACACTCAAACGACTAAATCTGAAAATATTCGTCTTTAAAAAACAGAATAATGTACAATTGTCTTCGTAAAACATTCGACTTTTAGTCACGATAACGAAGAGATTACACGGTAATTATACCGAAACGTCCCTGAACGTATCATTAAGCGTCATACTTGACACAGCTAATTCCTTCCCTTTTAATTACTTGCTAATTAACCAATGACCATTTATGGGTGATTCGTGGCGAGGGAAATCAGGAAGGCCGCAAAAAGGATACGAAAGAGGGGGTGATGGGTGAAAGAAGGCAAAACGAAGGCGGTTGATAAACACACGACCACACTCGCGAATCCATGAGATATACAACGATCGGTGTAGAGGGAGGTAGATAGTGGAGGTCCGCAATCATCGTTTTAAAAGACGAGCCATTGACTCGGTCCAGCATTGTTCGCTCGAACGTGTACACACGCGTATCATCCAAATGACGCATGCACGCACGCACACGCATCCTCACGTCACCCACACGTCTTACCAACACGTTGAAGATCACTAATTAACGATGACTCTGCCCTGTTGCAGCATTGTCTTGCCACGACCCACCTGCCTGCGTTTGCACACGCGTGCTGCAGCTGCGTGGCATCCGTGCGACTCGCGTATACGGGGTGTTTGCGAATAATATATTTTAATCGAATTTAGAAACACTAGTCTAAACACTACAACTTAACTCTCGTAAATTTGATGCTTTATCACTAAAACAATGATTCATTTGCGAAGAAACAACGCGACTGATTTGATGTTCATTGATTATTCAACAGTTAAAGTCAAGTACTAGAATTTCTACGTGATTCAATTTTAAGTATCGATTCAAGTAAATAAATGAACCTTCGCGTCATATATAGGCATGTTAATTATTCTCAGCCGCGATTGAAATAAACAGCTTTCATAATTATTGGTTTATTCCAATTTCTCTTGGACGTTGATCATTACGCTTTAAATTGAACAAATGAAATGTATATCTTGCGCGATGCTAAATGGAAATTTTATTTTTCTGTTTCAGGTATGTAAGTGATATTTGTCTCTATTGGATTTAAGGAGCAGACAACTTGAGAATGTACAAGGATTCGGTATGTCGGTTTTAGATTGACCTGTTTAACTCAATTGCGGGAGAAAGCGAATTTTTCAGTCTAAACACGAACGAAGAAAGCTTTTTATACTTCGAACGCATGTAGTTCCAACTGAATGATCTTTCATAAAACGCCATATGTTCACCATACGTTAAACTCTGAAATGGTAGCAGAATAACCGCGCTTCCTGTTCGTTCTCTTTCAGCCTCGTGGTATTATTTACACAGTCCTTGAACTCAATTTCGCATCAATTCCCAACAAGAACTCGTTAAACGAGATTTACCTCGAAATCTGTATCTTCATGCAAAACGTGGTTATCGTTCGTTTCGATCGTTTCGCAGGAAAGATTTTATGGAAATTCGGGGATCGTTCGACGCTGTTCGCGAGACGAATCGGTTCGATTTTAATGAGCCAGGTAATCGTCGAACAAGGGGGGAAGGAAATAACAGAGGAATGCCACACGTACGCTCGCTCGAGCTTCGCGATTCCCAGAATAATAAAGCATCTAGCCGGCACAGAGAATCCTCTCTGCCACTCCCTCGAGAAGACAGAGGGAAAAGAGAAAGAACGAAAGAAAGAAAGAAAGAAAGAGAAAGAGCTCATCTACAGATTCAGGTATGCCTCTCGACGGACGAACCTTTCACCTGGCCCGAGAGATAGAGACGTGTCGGCGCGATCTTCGGAATTAAAGGTCTCCGGCGCCGCCGACGATCGTTAAATCCTAGCGTGATTAAGCCCTATACTACACGGTTCTCGTGATAATACGCAACCTATCCTTATATATGTATATATATACGCAACGGAAATCCTTTCGTCCACATGGTGTGTGTATAGATATATATCCTAGGATCACCCATGAAACTCTGTCCTTTTCATCGCTGTATCATCGTAGAAACTAGCAGTGTGGTCGCCACACCACGTATAGAAGGGAAAAGGATACGTTGCTGCTGCTGCTGGAAGTGTTTCACGGCTGGCGTGAAACGCAGGTGTCAGCTGAAATTGGAGCGTCTTGTACGTGTCTTATTTGGAAGCAACTGAGGCACACATAACGGGGTGAACCCGTTTCGGGTGGGGTATACAAACTGTACGTAGTATATCGCTGTCGAGAAGATAGTAGCGGGTGGGGACAAGAGGGGCAGAGTAAAAGCCGAGGATAGGTAAGAAGCGGTTGCAGCAACAACGATGGACGTGGCTGTGCCGTTGCTTCATCCTTCCGCAGTGTAGCCAATCAACGAATCTGCTGGTGCTCGCCTCTCGATGGCTGTCCGCCTGTCCGCCTGAAACGGAAGCCATCCGTTTCTAGCCGCTTCATTCCGCGCGCCCGTGTGTTCCTCCTTATCCGAGCCACAGGATGGTTAATGCCGTGATTTTGTCTTCGTAGCGGACGTTCGGTCTAACGATTCATGGTTATTCCCCATGTTCACCCGCCACGGCAGTGCTTTGGTCTCGTCTCCTAAGGGAAAATAGAACGATCAGCCGTGTACTCGGGCTGTGCTTGTTTCTTTTCGCGCCACGCTGTAATTCCGCAAGATGAACAGTTGGCTGGGAGACCCGTTAGCTGGGATATTTTGCATCGGCGTGGATTCCGGCTACGGTGAAGATGTTTTCATGCTTCGAACGTTGCTATTCAATCTGTTTTTTTTTTCTTCAACATTTTTATGGATCTCTTGAAACATTCTAGATAGATACATCTGTTTAATAAATATTCTAACTAATCCATAAATTTACTATTGTTGGTTATTGTTTTATTTCTCCGACGAGATTTTTATAATATTGCATTTTTTTGCTTACTCCTCTTATTGTACCATCTTTTTTTTTTCTAAGAGTAAAAAAAATACTACATATGTGGTAGAAATTTCTATATGCATATATTTCATAAGTACATTCAATGCACCTTGTTATCAGTCCGTCTGACCATCGACGACTGAATCTACTGTAATCTATCTGCCTTCCCCTGTCGCATCGATTTTCGAAGCGAGCGAGCGAAACATACGCCCGTGCATGCTCTTCTCGCGTTCCCAGCGTCGCTAATTATACCCGTGCACGGATACGGGGAATGTAGCTAGCCGTGGCGAACGAATCTCCGTTGGTTCGAGGTATTCGATCGTTGGAAAAATCGTGATTCATTCGTTCGAAAACGCAGTACCCGTTAGATAGGCTAGAGGTGGTGGCCATTCGTTTTCACGCTTGCTACCAACGGTCAGCTCGAATTCTTCGTGGAAGGTACAGCAGGTTCACGCGAAGAGGAAGACCCTTGCCGCGACAGCAGAAATGCCAAGAAGTAGGCGGCAAAAAGGACGGTTGAAACGCTTCCGCGTTCGAACGATCCCCGGACGGAATATAACCTGGTAAGGTCTTGCCGGTAGCATGGAAACGGCCGATTACACCTGCTCCTTCTTGACTTAATCCCGAAGGATCGCGGTTCGTATTCGTGGAAATTGTCGAAGTGTCTTTCTTCGGGAATGTACGGGGTTGGCTTGCGCCACGCCATGGACCGGATGCCGGTCACGCGCGACGCGCTCGAATTAGCACGATTCGATTCGTACGACACCTCCACTGTGGCTTTGCTGAATCCGCGCCTCTCCACACAGGTAAAGAGATTTTCTTTTTCTTTTTTTTCTGACGTGTCCTGCTTCAAGACTTCCCTCCACATCCTATTTGCTTCTTGGCTCGTTTCGATGCTGCTGACTGGGCTTTGGACGATACTTATTTAGATTTATTGAGGGGAAGTTAGCATTCTTACCATTGTGTTGGCGCAAGAATAGGAGTTTGTGCTTACCATGAAGGAATTTCTTGAAAATTTTCAAATTTTCGAAATATCAATTATTCATTGTAAATCTTTCTATCTCATTGGAATCTAAAGTTAGAAGATTGATTCTATACGTATTATACAATGAAGTAATTTTTTGTAAAAATTTCACTATGAAAATGTGCTATAGTTGTATGCACACCTCTACTCAAAGAATAAATATTTGCACATTCATATCTCTGGCAAAAAATTTAACGATATGATGTAACGAACAAAAAAAAGAAATCGTTTCTTCAACCAATCCATTAAATCTTTTGATATCATTACCATTAACATACAAGAATACGAGTAAACCTTTCAAGAATGTACAGTTACTGAAATAAACAGTAACAGTGGTTCCTTGATCTACACGAACAATGACGAGAATAGTATTCGCGTATGTAGTAACCGAGGGCCAAACGACAAGAGCGTGCACACAGCCTGTGGCAAGACGGAATTCAAACGATGGAAACGATATCGTGTGGTTGGTTGGTTTGGCGGAAAAACGTTGGACGAAAAAGCCAGGCTCTTAACGGAATTCCCAACGCCGTAGGACGAGGGAATCGCGTTAGGTGGAAATACGATCGTGAATCGAGCGGCGGCGACGGTGACGGCGGTGGTGGTGGGTACGCTGGCGGAAGCCGGCAGGGTACGAGAGTGCGGAGGTCGCAGACGTTGTAGGGGTTTCTCCTAGTGTCGCCGGGAAATGTCGTCTTTAATCGAATCCCATTAAGATTTAAGGGCAAGCCGTGCAATAAATTACGTTACCTCCTGGCGTGGAAGGCTATCGCCTCGATAGGCAAAGGACCATTCGAATGGCTTACGAGTGAGTCGTGGGGACGCTAGAATTATTCGAGCGGCTCGCTCGATTACCTAGGATTGTCGTAGGTCGTTGTTACATCTCGCACGGGGGTCTGCTAGCACCGCCACCGGAAAATGGAAATGCCCGGTAATCCCGAGGAAAATCGACGAGCGTGCGAACGGCCAACCGGAATCGCCATACTTTCGACGTCGGATTCGCGCGACGATATTCGATGGCTACAATACCTATGTATGTACGAAACCTCGGATTCTATCGGTAATAATTCCGATTTACCGTGGACATCGAAACAACGATTTACTTTAATAATACGATCACGATTTACCTATTCTTCTATTTCGTGGACAAACGGAATGGTGCCATGTTATTTTCATAGCTTTCTACTAGAAGAATTTGGTTATGTATAGTGTACATCAAATGGAATAGCGTTTTCCTTAGATTCCAACACGGAAAATCCAGGGCGAGACGCCACTTCTACGTATCGTATTGAAATGCATCGATCCATTGAAGGTGGGGTTAGAAATCGCGGCGGATCGTGTCGAGTAGAAAGAGACGCGGTGGATTTTTCGAGAATCCCGTCACGGTGAATCGTCGAACGCCTTATCCATCGCGAGCACTCCGAGTAAGGGCAGTCAAGGCCTCTGGAATTGGTTATCGATGCGAGACGCGACGTCCTCAGCGCCAAAGAGAAAAAACTCGATTGATCGTGGCCGACGGTGTGTCGCGCGTGCACCGGAAATCCCGCACGATCCAGGTGACACGACGCCTGTCATTCGCCGAAGGATCAGCCCTGGCGTATAAAAGATTTTGTTCGGCTGCGATTTCGGATGCACACCGGGGCTACCTTGAATTTCGTGTTTCTTTTTTGGGATACCATTTAAAGGATTCGATAGCTCTGTTATACAAAACAGTTTTCTTTCTCAAATAGTTGGGTGTAGCGTAGGATGAGTAAGCAGTTAATTCAGCCAACGTCTCTCAAGGAATCGCTTTATTTGTCGCACTACGGTGGTTCACCATTTTCTTGCGTTCTTTTATAGGTTAGCTATACCGAATGTATATCGACACGTTATAAAATTCACGTGAACTGTTTATCACGTGCTGCACGACATTCCGATCGATCTCTGCGTCAGACGTGACGTATAAAAACGTTCTCTGTCGCCGTTTCCTTGAACCATCCTTTGTCTACCTTTAGTATTACTTTTGCTTACATACTTAATGTCCATATTGTCATTAATGTGTAAATAATTACTATCCACAAAATGTGTTGCTTTATTCTCGAAAACGTGTCCTTATTAATGTTCTTCAAATCATATATCATGTACTACAAACCTATCTGTATCGATTGGTGAGCGACGCGTTCCGCTTACAGCGATCACATTTTATTACAAGCGTGTCATAGCGAAAGGATTTAATGCGTGTCTTGAATGCTCGTACTAGTTAGAATAACAGACAGTTGTATTTATTGTTTTATTCGAAGACAAAACATTTACTACAAGCTCGAAAGATTTATTAAATATAAAAAACGGTCATCGTAAAATTCAAACACCATTTTCCTACTCTCTAAGTAAAGAAAAAGAAAAAAAAAACCATCGCATAGTTCAATATCCAGGTACTAAAAGTCACAACAAGCTCCTGCGAACCATCGAGCGCAGCATCTTAGCGCGTCGCGCGCATTCCTGACGCGACACAGGCCGTGTAGCACACAAGCCGCAGGAAAAGAAGAACGGCAAATCGAATTACGATCGCCATTATCGCGAGCCGCGCACGGCGTCGAACTATCGGAAACTGAAATTTCGCAGTCGCCTCGCACCTGCCGTGTGTTCGCCGCGCGAAATTATGCGCGTTGCAAATCGCAGGCTCGCGTGTGCAGAGAGCCGAGAGCCGCCGTCTGGCCTCTCTCTGTCTCTGTCTCTCCCCCCCCTCTCTCTCTCTCTCTCTCTCTCTCTCTCTCTCTTGCCTCGCCTCGATCGATAGTCGATCTCTCGCGGTGTCCCGCGTTGCATACCAACGAGCCAGAAGAAAATGAGCTCCTCCTCCGCCCCCTTGTTCTCTGTTTTTCTCTCTCTCTCTCCTCTCCCTTTGTATCCCCTCTGTCACTCTCTCTTTCTGTCTCTCTCTCTCTCTCTCATGTACGTCGATCGTTCGCCACGGAGACAAAGTTCTAACGACGCGTCGTTACACAGGCCGGAAATCACCTTCCACTTAAACTCGCGTTCCCGGTTGACCGGCTAGCGCGGATCGGCGTAATTGATAGTTGATCGGAGGGATGCATCGGTGAACACGGGAAATGGAAGGAGGCAGAGGTAGCCGGGACAGGGTTATTGGAAAAACTCGCGCTCGTAAAGCTGGACGATCGAGAGAGACGACCGAAATGGTCGCGAGAAAATTTGCATGGAAAAGTTTACAACCTTGTACGTTATTTTCCTTCTACTAAGGAACGAGAGATGTTTTAAAGAGCGCAGTACTTTTGTATCATCGTTTAGAAAAAATTCTCAAGCTTACTTGAGATAAGTTTTCAAGAATGTAATCATCAACAAAGATATTAAGATACGTTTTAATGAAGGGATTTTCTACTTGAACGACGATATCGTTTCGCACGTTGCCGATATTGGAAGCGATAACATCGATTAGACGCGCTCGTTCGTTCATCGCATCGATCATGCAAGAGGAACAGGTAAGGGAACGGGGACTACTACGATCGGCCATAACTTTTAACAAATTCAATAATGTCTCCGCGGAAACTTCCACGCCGATGGAATAACGTCCAAAGTATCACCGTAAAGTACTCATCCTTGCGCAAATCCTCCCTGTACTCTACTATCACTTAACTTCCTTCCACGAAAAATTACGATTCACACATCACTGGAACTTCGTCCTTTCGAATTCAATTTCCCCGGGCAATATCAGCGAACCGTAAAAACAGTACCGTAAAGAACCACATAGGAAAACCACATAGTAGATACCACAGAAAACTAATTCTATCTTCCCTATGAAACAACAAAATGTCCATGTGGACAGCATGTGATGTTCGATCGCAAAGAGTAAAAGCTCGTGGCCCTGTGTGAATCCCGGTGTATCGTGCACAAGGCTACTCGAACCTCGGGACTTGATAAGCCGGGACAAATGTCGAGCGGTCGGAAGACGAGATTCCACGAGCTCGATTTGCGGTCGACAGAAATCGTCCTGGGCTGGTGGAAGGTGCATTCCGAGCAGGTCGTGCTTGCAGCCAGGCTGCCGGTGCACCGACCCAGGTAATTGATAGTTGATCGGTGCAACGTGTCGGCGAGACGGGTAGGAAGAAGGAGGAAGGGGAAAAAAGAGCAAGCGTAGAGAACACGATGGATCGGTAGAAGTGGTGGGGAGATGAAGTTAGAGAGGAAAGCAACGGAGGGAAAAAAAAAAGAAAAGAAAAGAAGGAGGAAAGAGGATGGAGGAAAGAAGCAGTTCCGCGGTCCTAGTTAGCAATAAGGCAGATCGCGGTAGCGATATAAGCTACGTGGTAGCCTGGGCATCGTGTGTAACCAACCAGCGTGTATATTTTCCTTCCTCGTTCTTCCCTCATCACTTCTCTATCCTTTCTCCCTCGATTTCTCCTCTCTGCCGCCCCCAGTGGCTACGGTGGTGATGATGGCGGTGGTGTTGGTGATGGTGGTGATGGTGGTGGACGTGGCGCGGGAACGCGAGATTGCCGCACGTGAATGATAGCGAACGAAGAGTGGCGCTTCGCGTTAAATATGCATCGTTCGGGAGATAAATTGCGCCTTAACCAAGAGCCAGTCGGCCGGGTATTATAATAACCTAATAAAAGTGATTAATACCGGACTGCCGCGATATATTACCCTGCGGCGAGGGGGTAGAGAGAGAAAGGCAGAGGAAGGGAAAGCTCAGACGGTGGCGTCTTTGCGAGACCAGGTTCACCAGGACGGCGACGTTCCCGCGACGAGACTAGGGGAGAGCAAACCGGCCCCCGGTGTCGCTGAAATTTAGTAGACCGACTCTGAATGGTCCTTTTGCGACCCCTTGCTCCCCTCGTCTACCGGAGATTCGCTCGTTTATCGCCTCTGTTTCCGCGACGACGCTGCTCCCCTTTTAAACGGTGCTTAAATTGTACCCAACTTTTGAGACGGATTCGGATTGTACGTTCTTTTTCTCTGCCTTTAAGCAAGATGGTCGATTCGAGTCGTTTGAAATTACAGTGGAAGAAAAATAGTTTACTAGAAGTATAAAGTGTTGGTTAATAAAAATAAATTCGATAAGAAACACATTAACACGTTGCTTTCCGGTAACCGATTTAATGATCTTTATACCGCTAGCGTTAATCGACTGGTAGCCTACAAATTGACTTTTTTCTTAAAGCTGTTAGACGAAATGGTTAAAAACAGAATACGAAACCATTTTATTAACTAAATGTTTGCCATACTGTTATTAATAATTCTTAACAATCTACGAAGAAAGGTTATTTGAAATGATTGTGTTTGAAATTATTTTATATACCATCTGCGATATAATATACCACTTTAGCAACAGCCGGGCGAATGTTAATACAGTTGCATTCGTTATCCTCTCGCAGACAGCCAAGTTTTACTTTACAATTCCTCAATTAAAACATCCTATCACAATTTCATAAAAGGAAACAAGAAGAGAACTGGAAGAAACAAAAGCACCGTTTATTCGGCAATTCGACATCGTGGATCACAGAATAACTCGGGGGCGACCGGCAAATGGAATGAAGAAACAACTCGAATAGGAGTTTAAATATTCAAGGATAGATTCGCGGTTGGCAGGGCGGTAGAGGGGAGCCGCCACGGCGCAATAATCTCCCGTGCGATTCCTCCCGCTGAAATATGTATGCCTTCCGGCGGCCGCATTAAAATTCCCTTTAAACTTTGACATTGTTCCGCGACGTTCCCTCGCGGCCCCCGGCTCGTTCGTGACTTAATGTTATTCATAGCTCTCCGAAGCGTCCGGCAACGCGTGTACGCGCTCGCTCGCTCGCTCGCGTCGCCCTTCGTTCCCGGAAGACGTAGCGACCAGCCCGACCGGTGACCCTGTTTCCGGATCGTGTGGTCCGCTATGGGCCACGCGGATCGACCCACGGCTCAAAACGTTTCACCCTGTGGACGGGCGTAATTGAGCCGTTGATTGCAAAAGTGGCTTAGAGTGCAAGGGGGCGCCGTTTTACGAGCGCTGTTTCGGCGCCTTTCGCGGCCGAGTAAACGCTCCGCAAGTCTCTGTGCTAACTCCTCGCTTCTTTCCTCGTCTTTTCGATGGTCTACAGTTATTCGACATCTTCTACTATCCTCCAATCTTCTTCTACACCTCGTCTCAACACTCCTTGCAACCTTTATTTTTTACCAGAAGAAAGAGAGAGGAAGAGAAAAATGGAGAGAGAAGCATGGCTGTTCGTGAAACGAACGATGCACGGTGAAAAGTAATTCGCTGAAAAGGCGGATTCTTATTGCACCGCGGCGGCGGATCGCTGTAATTTCGGTTAAACGGCCGGCTTTACGGCCTCCACCTCCTACTCTTGCCTGCTGTAAATCCGGTAATTCTTATAGTCGCGTGTAGGGGTGAGGTTGATGCAAAGCGAACTACCGAAAGAAACGAAACCGTAGATTCAGAAATGTTCAGTTCTGTTCGTTGGGAATTGTGGTATCGTGAATGCAAAACGTTGCGGGGATACTACTATACTCGCGCATCGATTTCCCTCGTTATTTCTGTTTATTGCGAATATCGCCATGGGTACGTGAAGTATAGAGAGAAAAAAGGATACACGTAGGAAGAGTTGCTCTCGCGCGTAGTTGCACAGAGAGCAACTGTGGCTGCGGGTGGGTTAAAGAAGGCAACCAGGAGGCCGCAATATCGTCTCGTAGAGCCCCTCTGTTTCTTCCAGAAAAGTTTGGCGGAACACTTGTACACGTTGTAACGAAGCAGGCCGCCTCGTCTGCGAAAGCAATAACAATACCAGCTACTTGGCCCTGTACGATGTGCTCCGGCAGCCGCGTATGTAAACTACGGTGGAACGTGAAGTAAAAGAACGATAAGAGAGGAGGAACTCGTGCAACCACCACCCTCTCTCCTCTCTCTCTCTCTCTCTCTCTGTACGGTTTACACACAGAGAAAGACACGAATGGGGGAGAGGTATAGACAGAGAGAAGGGGAGGAAGTTCCAGAGGCGGTAGCACTCGAGAATATTTCTAGGTCGGCGTCGTCTACCTATGCGGATATTCATATTCCACTTGTCTCCCACCCTCGTTCTCTCCTCTTTTTATTCGCACCGCGCCGCCGCTTTTTTTTTTCCTTTTTTCCTTTTTTTTTTTTATTCTTCGGCCTCTCCTCGCTCGTTTATCCGTCTCCTCTGCCTTCGAGCCTCTCCCCTTCAACCCCATAGCCACATTCAGCGCCGCGTAACCTCTGCGCCTGATTTATAGTTTTTAATTTGAGTCTCATTTCGCCGCTGCCCGACTGGTTTGGGGAGGCCTTTTGCACAGAGGACCGCGGAAAAATTCTGACCAATCTTTTCCGACCATAAGTAGCGACGCCTTTCTCCATCCCCCTTTTTTTTCTCTGTGTTAGATGAGGTAGACGAGAGAAAGAAGCGATCGTGAAAATTCACTTTGGAAGGATCGAGCCATTTCCACGGTCGATTAAGCGCCCCACCTCCAACTTCTCGTGCGTTTTAATTCCTTCCGTTCGTGAATGGACCTTCTTAAGGACGAACTGTCTTCCAGGGGGAAGCTCGATGTAGATAGATCTATGTAACGGAGCCTGTTTAGGGAATTGATGAGAGTGGAGACAGTGGTGATTGATAACGTCGATGGTGACTTTTGATACGGGCTAACGTTGGAGGGTTGATCTTATTGATCTGGGAAATGGAAGAGGGTAGCGACGCGTTAGAAGATACTTAAAATCCGATTACGAAGAAACTGTGAAATTTTATGCAATATTAAAAAGCTTCTACATTTTTAAAACATTGCTGCGCCGTATCTAAGATGGAGAGCTAAAGAAAGTTCGAAATATGTACGAAGTAAACAATAAGAAAGTAACTAAAGTGAGAATTTAAAATTAAAAAGAGAGAAAAGAAAATGTGGAGACAATTCTAGCAGTTTATTCTCTGCAGTTACGCTCAATTTTTCCTACTCTATTCCCGGCTCATTCCTCAACGAAAAGAAAGGAAATAGCGTGCGATCTGGTAATCCCCCTCTGGACAGATCTAGACGGATTTCCACATTTCCGGCGGAACTTTCGCGCTAGTCGTGACTCTCGAGCGTATCCACCGCCGTCGCGTTCACGTGACACCGATTTCCAAGAAGACGTAGCACGAAAGGGATCGAGCTCGTCGGCAATCGTCGTTCCTCGATGATTACCGTGATCATCCGTTCGAGGTTGGTGCAGGTGTCGCAGGATTCGCACGTTCCAGCCGGATATGGGTTGGCATTATCCCCGTAGGAGAAGGACCGCCTCTGGCACTGGTCTATCGTTCGTTTTTCCGGCCATTCCAGGCGACGGTGACCGCGGCGCGAAGACGCTGGGAAATGGCCACGATAATTCGCGCCCCTTTCTACCCTGGCTCGTGGCAAAAACGCTTTATTAGCGTTGGTTCCCGTTTCGCGGAAACGAAGAGGCGAGGCCGCGTGATTTTCAACTGAGCAGCGGAAAAACCTTTTAATTAACCCGCACTCGGAGGTGTGACTTACGCGGAAACGGCTGTATTTTTGCGTTAGTTAATCCGTTCACTTGGTGTTCTTGCCCGTGAAAGGGAAGTAGAACCGGCTACTTGCTTGACCGGGTGTAATGACATAGTTTAGTTTCTCTTTCGCAACTTTTGCATGTTTAGAGGAAACGAGATAACAAACGCTAATTGTTATTCGATAATTTATAATACTTTCACATTTTATCCGTAGGTTATAGAGTATTCTCCAGTTTAATCTGTTAATTTTATCTGTTTCTAATGTTAACAGCTTCCATTTTGTATTTACATCTCGTTAATGTTATCCGCGAAGTGAAGTTAACGATTGAAAAATATTATTTTATACTTTGTCTAATTTGATCATTCTTTTCGGAGAAACCTTGAGTATTTATATTCTTTGTTGCACATCTAAAGTATTATTTTTGATATCCTTAATAAATGTTCAATAACTAAGACGAGGAATATTATAATATTTTGACTGTATTCGTAACATATGTGTTGCTGATTGATGAATCAGTGATACAGAATAACACACGATCGTACGATATTTCATAACACTATCAGTAAATTGTCAAAACTATTTGATCTACTACAAAGTGTTTTTCTTTAGTCAAAAATACTGTATAGCTCTTCTCCACTTTACACCGCACAGTAGCATAAAAATTGAGGATCGTTTTCAATCATCGCCGGCATAATGAAACCTTCAATAAAACCTCGATCGCGACAACATCTGAACGTTGTCGCCTCGGTTCGATCCGAGGTAACACGAATTCCATTCGCGAAAGAACGAACGATTCGTTCTTCCTCCGGGCAGGACGCTTTAAAGCGTTATTCTCGGATAAATTGGCCGATATCAGGGGGCGCGGTCGCCTCCTCGATATTCCGCTATCCCCGGACAACGTCGTCGTAGCCCGGGCATCGGGAAACCGTCTCGGGGATAATACTTTAAACGCTTCTCCCCCGACTACCCGAACGTTCGAGACGTCAGAAACTTCCGACAGAGAATTAATCCTCCGTTTCCGCGGGATATTCCGAGAATGAAGCCGACCAAAGTTTCTGCGGACTGACGTTCGCCGTATATATCTCTCTTTCCATCTTCACCACCTCAGCCCAGCCGTGCCATTCTTCCTCGTTTCTTTCCGTTTCTTCCGGTCTCCCCTTACCGCTGCCGGTCGTTTTTATCGATAGAAAAACCGCGACCGTCTCCACGACTTCCCTTTCGAGCGCGGATTCGAATCCGCGCCATATATCGACCCTGCTGTTACCAGCAAGAAAGAAGAAGATTGATGGGGAAAAGTGGCGGAGGTTTAAATGGAAAAAATATCGCTTCTGTCTTCGCGCGCTTGTGTGTTTAGAGCTTTTCTTTTTCCACTGGCATGAATAGAGTTGCACCCGTCGACGACGCCTGGCTAATTTAGTATACGGATCCATCTGAAAAGTGCTGGTGAATTTTTTTCCACATTGGAAATTTTTCTTTGTTGCACGGTTTTGTTTTGTTCGAGGAAGTTTAAAATAACAGTACAGTATGTTTAATTTTTGTTTTCCCATTGTCTGACATTTTTGTAAAATTCAGTATTAGGAAGATATGTAAAATGACTCTTGGTTCGATCTTTCTTAACAGCCTGATTTTACAAGAATCGTCTCAATTTTCTGTGCTCGAGCACAAGCGGCTCGTGAGGAAAGCAGCTGTTCGGGTAAAAGCGCGAAAAGCCGAGCAGATGGAACTTCTTAGCGAACCACGTTCCGCCTAATCGAACAGGAAATCGTCGAAAATTCGCGTTGAATAAGGCAAACTAAGGCGTCCCGTTAGAATGCGACGCCGTTGCCGCGACGTCGTCGAATCGTGGAAGGAGACGCGATGCATTTCGAAAATTTCCCCATTTGCGATTCTGTTCTCGCCTTCTTGCGGAAAAACGAACACCTAAAGAGAGACTCCATCAAGAGAAAGAGCGTGCGCGATGAAATGAAAGATAGAGAGAAAGAGAGAGAGAGAGAAAGTAAGAAAGAGATGAGAAGGAATCGATAAAGAAAGTGGAACGGAGCGGAGGCAGAGGCCTTGCGAATTCCATGGGTGAGTGTCTCTTTCACGGCTACTTAAGACACCGGAAGGATGCCTCTGGTCCAGCAGAGAAAAAGGAGCCATCGAATAGAAGGGACCAGTGAGAAAGCAAAAAGGAAAAAAGGAAGAAAAAAGGAAGAAGAAAGAAAGAAGACAAGCAGGGAAAAGGGCGGAGAGGTTCGAAGCAATCTTCGGTCAAGGCACGCGCGTAAAATATCGGCGTACGGGGAAATTACTCCCTGACGTGAGATTTCGCCCCTAGCCAGACCGTGGAAATACGTTACCGCGTGATTAGTATATTAAACGTAACAGTCGTACGTTCGAGCGAGAAAATTTAACCCTGAACTCGTATCCCGCAACGCACGTCCATGGACTACGCATACGCGTCCAATTAGATGTTAATTAGCTGGTCGATTCGAGAGACACACCATAGAATCGTCGAGTTCACGATGCTGGTATGGTGTATACTACCGGTTCGAGTTCGCCAAGGCGAGTAAATATTGCGAAAATATTTTCCCCGACACGATGGAACGAACACGGACTTGTATGCTCGGAACTGCTCCGGAGCACGAAGACAATTTCGCGAGATATCACGAGGCTTCGAGCGGGTTGCCGCACGCCGGAGCTGTTCGTCATCTTGAACCACCCCTGGCGGAAGGAAAATCGTCTCTTTCTCGAGGAAATGGGAACAAGAGAGAGATGGTTTCGGGATCGTGTGCTGGCAGAGATAGTCTAGAGAGAGAAAAAGAGAGAAAAGAAGAGAGAAAGAGGGTAAGACGGTTCGAGCCGACGCACGTTCCGCGCGATAATACCGAGAAAAATTTCGTCCGTGAATCGGGGGGCCATGTAACGGGAAAAAATGAATACAAGAACGGGCAATTTGTCGCGGCGCGCGATCGCAATCACCTGGGCGTGTTCGTGGCCGCGTTTCTTTAAACCACCCCTCGATTTTCGTTCGCGTAAGTCGCTTCGCAGAGATTCATCTTCAAAGATTTTACATGCGATTTCGTTTCAAACGGATCGATTTGTTAAATTTCTGTGAAATGTGATTCTCGTAGGATCAGAGATTTAAATTCTTCGCAAGAAGTCTTGCAATCTTTGCAATGTTAATCGTCGATCGTGTCATCAAGTTTTGAGTTTCATTAGCAAACTTGTCTCTTACTCATTCCATCTTAAGCTCAACTTCACTCGTACGTTTTCCTCAAAGTTCATTCCCGAATCCTGAAATCTGGCGATTTCTCGAGTCGATCGCCGCTCAAGACTCGACAGAAAGTACCACTATGTAGCCAAGTAAAGGGATTTTAATTATCGACGAAGCGGAAAGACGCGACTCTTTCACGACTTTTTTCTACCGACCGGTGAAATCGTCCACTCAAAGACGTCGACGATGGGACTTACAGGACCCGTTGGTACCTTGGTTCGCGAGCACCATGGGCACACGAGTATAAAGGCATAGAACGTAAATATCAGCTCGTTTGATCTTGGGGGCCCCATGAAAATGACTTGTAATGGCGGGGCCCCGTGTACTTTACAAGCCGCATTCGAAATAAATATTTCGACTTTACGGTCCCGCGAGCGGACGCAAGCGTCGCTGGTGTTTCACGAGCGAACATCTCGCGATGGAAGGGGAAGAGATCGACGCTGGACATTAAAACAGAGAGAAGCACGTGAAAGCCGCCGGCATAACAAGCGTCCATCGCGTTCCTTAGCTCTTCACTTTGCCACGCCACGTGCCATTAGACTAATTCTTTTTACCGAAACGTTTATTACTCCACCGCCTTTCGATATTCGCGTGGCTTATGATCCTTATACCACCAGCCTTCGTGTGGGCGAATCTTAAATATAGCCACGCCGTTTTTTATTGTAACGACATACGGTATATTGCACGTATCGTTTTGCTGGCCAAAATTCTGTGACACTCAACCCGTGATTCTTTACAAACCTTTTATACCTAAATATTCGACCTGTTGGAATAAACGTCGCGTCCGTACGCTGTGTACACCTATTACACCGTGCGAAAAATGTTCGTATATGACACTTTTTCTTAAACAACCGTTTCCACGGATTCATCTCACATCCCCTTGTCGACTAAAGTACATCAAGCGAATATCATTCTCCACACCCCTCTTGTTCCTTTATAAAGTGTCACGTGGCTCCTTAGCATCGTCGTTTCCCAATTCTTTCGCATCATCCCTCTTCTTATCAAGTAGAATCCAGAGAAAAATCGCGATCGAGGGTAAGAGCTGAGAGATGCCAGTTTATTCTCCCCAGTTTGATCCCCGCGGACGGTCATCATAGCTGTCAGAGATGAGGTGGCGAAGCTTATCGAGAAGTCGATTATATACGCGTCTCTCTGTCTCTTGTCGCCCTTTTCACGGGGTCCCAACCCCTGCGAAGCAAAAGAGCGCGGGGTAACTCCTCGTAAGACCCTTATCGGCTCGGTCCATGCCGTCGACTGTCGGGCGTTAATAATAATCTTTTTCGACAGTCACCGATCCCCGCGCGTGCCGCGCGGCTTAAGATGCATATAAATATTTCTGAGAGCGGGCAGTGAGCGTGAAACGGTCGGAGGATTAGCAATGGTGACGGGGTAGAGGGGAAAGGAGAAGCAGATAAAAGAGTGCGCGCATCGGTCTTGACCGTGCTTATAAGGTGCCTTTGTCGCGTCGTTTATTCCGCGCGCCAGCCTCTTACGGCGTGTAAGTAATAAGGTGAGAACTGTTTGGCCCCGTGGATCGCGAGGCCAACGGTGAGATTTTATTACCCGAATGCTCCCTTCGCCGTGTTCTCGTAACGTTCACGCGGTGTACGGTAATTATTTCTGTTGAGTTTTTCAAGTTGAAAGTCTTTTAAAAGGAAAAATTCACACCCGAAGAAATTATAGTCGGATTAACACCTTCGGGTGCAATAATTCCTACCATTTACAGGTAACGACTAGAAAGTAATGGCAAAGTGTTTCTCGTTAGAAACTATCCGGCGCGGACAGCTCTCGCGTCGTTAAGTAACACTGTGATTACCATTGTACCTCAAGTTCATAAAATCCAACGAACCGGAGGCTGAGTTTTCTTCGTACCGGCGCGGCGTGGCGTCTTGGCTCGTAGCCACGTCCTTGGTTCGGTATTAGCAATAAATAATTGGATTCTAACCGGACGATGTAGCGATTAGCATTTAAAGGTGTTACCTTTCGTGAGACGGAGAGAGAAAGAGAAAAAGGGAGGAAGGGAGGGGATGAATATGGCGCGTGGAAAATGCACAGATAACGATGTCTAAGAATCGACGAACAACGCGAGGCTACGCGGCAGATAAAAAACACACACAGGGATTCGACGATACGGCTGTTGCACGGTTGCTCGCCCTTTGTCAACTCGTTTATTCCACGACGCGCCGTTGCATCGTGTTACTTATGCGCATGCACCTTATTGTGTGTAAGTAACAAGGTGAGAACGAGCGTAGCAGAGGCTGCTGGCCTCGCTAGAGAGGCATCACGCGAACATTTATTATCGACTAAATATCGTAACAGCACACCGTTGCAGCTGGATAAATCTGAACTTCGTTCCATTCGTACGTAAGTTTCACGTTTGCAAATCCTCTTCTCTCTGGGATTTCGCGTCTCTGGGTATGGTTAACTTGTTCCGTGTGTCGTTTGCAATACACGTTGGATCCGGTGAAAAAAAAAAAAATTATAATCGAAGAGAATTGGTGAAACACCGTGAAAGAGTGAAAAATAAAATAAAGTAATCGGATGTGATGTGATTTAAACAGAGTTGAATTTTTCGTTTCCTCCTCTCTCTGTTTTCTTCTTCATTTATCTTATTTTTCTTTTTTTTTACGAAATTTTTATAATGTTTAGATAAATTATGATGCATCGATCGCGCATGCTTTTTTCTATTTTTCTTCTCGTCGGTTTTACACCGACTGCGTCCCGCGTTAATTATCCACCACCATGAATTCCGAGTCTCGCCTCGCCAGTCGCGTTGTTTTCGGTACATATAAATGTACATTTTTACGAGCACATTAAATATGATTATGCCGGTTTTTCTTCGTACCCGCAAACACGTCCTCCACTCGGTGTCTCCTTTTTTCGCTTACCCACCCATCCACCTTTCTTCCAGCTGTTTCTCTGGCGAGATATTTTCTTCGCCTCGTTCCCGAGCCCACCCTCAGGTGAACTCCGAATGTGGATCGTTTAAAATAGAAATTAAATTAACTTATCAAGTAACATGTATCATTTCTCGATGATACGGCGTTTATTTTTAAATGTCAAATAAATTTCAAGTATTCAAATTTCAAACTCTATTCGAATTGAAACATTCGAGCCATCGTGAGTACAGGTAATTCCATCTACCATTCAATTCTCCTCGCGTCTCACGTTTAGCTGTTCTAACTTGTACTTTTACGAACGCCTCGACATATTCCCATACACCAAACAGCACCCATCGTTCAGATTGTCTCCGTTTCCTCCGTTGTTCCTCTGGTTCGTCCGGATTCCACTCTAAGGATTCCTCTTCGAGCAAGCAACGATGTACGGTTTACTTAAGGCCCTCCCTTCTATCGAGACGAGTGTTTCTCGGATTAACGTGGACTTTTGTCGTCTTAATTAGCTTACGGGACACGCGGTGTATACTGGTGGTGGCGCTCATACCGTGGCCGCTCGGTCTAAAAGAACACCACGAGTCTCCGCCGTCTCGAGGTCATCTTCTCGGTAATCTGCGTGCACTCCTAATGAGCCCAGCTATAGGAAAACAGCGCTTATGTTAAACTCGGCTCTGGCACGCCGCATACTCTCCCTTTTCTTCTTCTTCGTTCGTTCCTCTTTTTCTTCTGGACCTGCTGCTGGCTGCTGTTGCTGCCGCTGCTTCTGCCCGTTGCTACTTCTGCCGCTGTTGCTGCATCTCTTCTTCGACTCTGAAACCCTCCTTCCCCCATTCTTCTTTCTCTCTTTCTTTCCCACTTCTGTCTCTTTTCCACCGTCTTTGGCCCCCCGATACGGAACGATCGTTTCTTTTCCTACGTCCCCGTGTCCCGAGAGGTAATCGATTTAAATCGAAGAAACGCGGTTATATATAAAGATCGGCGCGGTTAATTCATGCCGTGGTGTTGTACGGTATACGATAAATCGGCAAGGAACAGAGAACGCAGCATGAGACATCAGGATAACCTTGGATCCATCGTCCAAGTTGAAACGTAGAGGGTAAAAGGGAGAGAAAGCGTTATCCATCGGCGCCTGGGCTAAATGGAAAAGATAATCGTCGCTCGTTTAATTAATATCGAAGCGTTCTGGAATCCGATGTAGCTGGAAAACGCGATCCTGGACCCTTTGATGTTGTGCCATACCGGTCGTGAGTTTCGCGAGCTGAACCTCCTCGCGAGATAACGCTTTAATCAGCCGCCACGCTCTGCTACGCTTTTTATCTAGCCCTTTTAATACGTAAGCCGATTACCTGGCGCGCTACTCTACCCCGTATTTATAGCGTTATCGCGCGGAACGCTGTGAATGATTTATATCGAGCGGGCTATTCCCTCCTCTCTTTCGCCATGAAGCAACGCGGTGAGTCGTCGTGTGTGAATAAAGTTTGTTCACTGGATAAATGGATATTGGTTAGAAATGGATCACTGGAAATTTGCCTAATGGTTCTTCCCCAAAAAACAACCGATACCAAAACTATCGATTCGCATCTTAACGCTTATCTTCTATTCGTCGTGTTAGAAAGAAATCGTTCACCAAAAAGAAAAGAAAAAAAAAAGAGAAGAAAAAGATAATTGAAAAAGAGACGCCTGAGAACTGGAACGAGCATCCAGCGAGCAGCGTAATCGGGCAGGTGATTTATCGGGTGCAATACAGAAAAGAACGCCACGGGTGAATGTATATCCTCCGGTAAAGCCACCACTGGCAACCTTTTATTCCGAGTTGTCGTCGCGGGCAATAATAGTATAACATCGGCGTGGTCGGATCTCATTTCGCGCGTCGCCTTTCCAGCCCCTGGTTCTAGGGAAACCGAAGTTAGACCCCTGAACAGGCAAAAGTAAGAGGGTCGAAGGGAAGGCCAGCAGCCGGAGAAAGGAGAGGCTTGCCAACGTTGGAGAACGCGCCTTTAGGGCGGCGTGTGCAACCGACGGAGGCGACGAGGAGAGGCTATATCGTTGGTCATAAATAACGAAAGTAGCAACGGCAGCCTTCCACCTTTCCTTCTCTCTCTCCTCCTCTCTCTCTCGTCCTCTCTTTCTCTGTCTCTTTCACGGTTGCTCTCCACGCCAACTGCTTTCCACCCCCGGCACAACGCCACCATTTCCACCAGCAGCGGCAGTACCGTGGAAACGGGTGAAAAACGGCCGGTAGGCCGGCGTTCGCCGGAAATGCTCGCGGTCGAAACATCGTAAGCGCCACGAGAAACCTCTACGAGTGCCACCAACAGCGTTACTTCCGTTCGCGTGACCGATTTCCTACGTTCTTTTCGTACCTCCTGCTGCGAATGGATCAGCATCGTGACCCGGAAAGTTTAGGGCCAGAGATAATTCTTGTTAAAAGGAACGTGCACGATAGTTAGGCGACACAACAAGGGCTGGTTGGAATAATTGATCGCGCGATTTGGCCCCTCGAATCAACCGGAATTCGATGGTATCTCGAGGCGTACCAGTTACAAGAATGTTCACGTTGAACGAACACACAGCCGGGGCGTCTGGCCGATTCTCTGTGAATATTCCTTTTCTCCACCCTTAGTCGAGTCGTTTCGGTCTTCTTTCCGTCGGGCTTCCCCGGCGAACTTGAGCGTAATTAATTATAAGCACCCGAAACGGGAGCTGGAAATATAAATTACGCAATTTAAAGCGGCAGAGCCGGTAGATTTACCGAGCGCTGCCTCCTTCCGCCCTTACTCCTCTGGATCCTTTGGAATTTTACTCGAAGATCTACAACCCCTTGTCTGCACGCTCTCTCCCGCCAAGACCTCCTCGATCTCTGGGTACCACCAGTTCGCCGAGATAAAATTCTAAGGTTTGAACAGCGAGGGAGAGAAATTCGAATGGAACAACAGTCGGGTGTCTGTACGGTTTTTACACCGTCACGGGGATTGGACAGCGGCGTTTCGTTCGTCGAGAATATTTCTTCGGTCTGCTAAATCGCGGCATTAATTTCCTCGTTACGGACGGTCGGACGAAATCGAATTTCACAATTAACCACCCACTCCCTCCCCTCGTGGTTCACGAATCGATGCCAGGCAATCTGGTCGCGTACGAGAAGGGACAGAACCACGACAGAATTTCTAGAGCGCGACTAACGGCTGGATGAAAGTTAATTAGCCGCGGAGATGAAGGGACAGGTATCGTCGAACGATAGGGGATGCATACCGATCGCACCTTCTTACGAGTGAATTTATCCGCCGTCTTGTTTCCGCGTCCTCTCAACCGTCCTTCCTTTTCGTGCTTTTTTTCTTCTTTCTCTTCTTTCCCCCTCCCTACTCTTCTTCATCCTCCACTTCTTCTTCGGCGAAGGTAAAAAGCCCAAGCCGATCGTATAGCAGGTTAATTTCACGTGGACCCTTCCCGCGTGACGTTTCGCGCTAATGGATTTTCACCTCTTCACCCCTGCCACTCGCGCGGACCGACTCATCCGGCGTTAATTACACGGAGAATGGCTACGAAACGCTCGGAATGCCCGGATACGCGATAGAATTTATGACGCCCATAGCGTCCCTCGATACAAGGCCTCGAGAGCTCATCTTTACACGCGTGTTCCATACACTGTCTGATCTTTCCTGCCACACGGTTGACATTGCGGTGATTCCTGAAAAATCGACGCAATTAAACGAGAACCGCACGCAGCGATCGGCCGGTCCCCGAACGATTAGCAGCCACGACCATCGTCGGATCGATTTTATCCCGCGTCGTGTTTGTCGGTTGAAATTCACGCTTGTTATCCAAAAAGTCGTCGCGATCAGTCTGTTTCTTTCGTTAATAACGTTGTCGTTGCCGGCTTAATACAACGTGAAATGTTCGTACTTTCTTTTTTCCCTGGTTGACTCGTTAGGAACTTGTGAGGACGAGTGGAAACAAGGTATCCCGAGTAGAGAATGTGTTCGTAATATCAGGGTACGACAATTAGCGTAGATAATTAAATTCAGACGAAGCTGCATAAACGTCTGGAATTTCACAAGATTCCTGCCAGCTTCGACGTGGAAGTTCTTTCCGCGAAATTTAGGATTCACTTTGGGATTCTTCGGTTTCGCGAAGTTGGGACTCGAGAGTTTCTATACTTCCGACAGACTACCGGCGATGGAAGAGCCGCGCGGCGTATCCTCGATAGCATCAGAAGCCATTAATCAGCCTGTCCAATAATCAGTAGAACAACAATACGTAGGAGAGCTATAATTCTTCGTGCAGTCTGTTCTCTTTGCCAGAGAAAGCAGGAAGCGACCATTATTACGTATTCCACTGTTCTGTACGACGCTCCAAATTTTATTTCTTTCGCTATCCATCATCATGGACGATTGTACGGGCATCGTTAGTGACGAATCACGCGGTTGTGTGTAATGCTTGTAGTGCAACGGGGTAATGAACTCTAATGTACTATCTCTGATACAAATTAATGTGCCGGAGTTGAGTCGAGGGTTAATGAAGTGGGTGGATGAAGAATGACTTCGATGGTGATTCGGTTGCTTATTACTTTGGTGTAACTGTAACACTATACGGTGTTAGGTTTCAACTCTATTCTTCATTCTAACCTCCAAATTTGAGGACAGGTAATTTGCCTTGTTAATAACATCGGCCACGGTACTAACAAGTTCACGGTTAAGTTCTCCACCTGATCACCTGTGTTATATACCTTCAATCTATCATAAGAAAGTATTGAAATAGAGGATTCTACATGACCTCACGAATGAGTCTCACAGGATTAAGAATTGAATCTCAAATCCGCGAAAGCATTAACCTTTAACCGGTCACGTGCCGTCTGTGCACTAATTCTCACACTATTAAACCTCAACTTTTACCCGATAAAATAATCATATACAATTATGCAACATTTTTTATCAGTTGTATCCTGTTCCTTTTCCATAATAAGTAGACTGTAGATTTGTGTGCATTTAGATATAATTTAAAGGTGCAAAATTGTACAGAATGCACATAACCACGAAAAATGGTGGCAGATATTTCTTCTTTATGTCATTCAGCATTAATATACTAACGAAATAATATATCAGAATGCTAGACGAAATTCACAGAAATCTGAACACAAATCCAATCACTTTACTTTCCACCTATATCCGTCTTATCCCTTTACGAAAAGGGCAAAGTGGACACGGAAAAGGGACAAGTCAAGCACGATCAAAACGCCAGTCCATTTAAACTTGGACACCGGACGACTGTATACGCGGTATCGTTCCATCGTCGACGGGATCGCGGTTCTCTGTACCGCAGAAAGCACACGATGTCGGTTATATTACATGTCGGTATAACGTGCGCGTGATTTATGCCGCATGGCGGCGCGCGGCATTAAATGGATCATCCGACGTCCGACTACGGTATACGTGCGGCCAACAGTCACCTACGTAGAAATCTGCGATTTATAACGCAACGGAGCGAAGGGCAACTCGTATATTCGCGTCTGACCGTTTCTATCCCACTTTCCCTTTCCCCTTTCGCTTTCTCGCACGTTGCGGTTCCGCGCGTCTGAACACCGACGTCGTGCGTTTCACCCGGCTACTCCTTTCCCTAGGCTAGATGCTAGGTGTTCTTCACTAGGATGAGTTAGGGAATAGTAAGGTATTGCCGGTGGTCGAAAGGTTCTTCGAGGATATTCTATTGAAAAGGGTTGCTTGAGTACCTTGCGATGGAATGGTTCTGTTTTATTCCAGGACGTTGATGGTTCTTCTTCCTGATGGTCAAAACTGAAGAACAGTTTGCGAACAGATTCTATTAGCTCGAGTAATATGAAATTTCTCAGATGGGAATGAAAATTGTTTCTTTCAATTTAAAAATTACCCTGCAGATTCTTCGGTTAGTAATTTTCTAAGAATTCTATGAAAATTTTAAGTTTAATCACTCGATCGAATTCAGCATTGAGACGATGCTTTACTCGAGTGTTAGGAAAGGTGTGTTCGACAAGTGGAACAACATATTCATCGGTATCATTGATCCACCGCGGTAGCTGTTTGACGCCAACGATGATAAACACGATCGAGTGTGATTTAACGACAAGAAGAGATCGTAGGTTCACGTTAAAGTTCCGCCGTGTCGCGAATAGCGGACCGGTTGCACTGGAGACGACCTTAACCCTCAAACGCGCGTACTGTTACCGCTCGAGGAAAACTTGAAACGCACGAAACAGGTTTCCTGCAATGAGAGCAAGGAAGACAGATAGGAAGAGTGAACGGGAGAGAAAGAAAGGGGAAGCTGGTGCCAGTGTCACGGTATCGAGCAAAGGCGCGGCTAGAAGTTTCATAGACGATTATATTTAGTCGCTGAAGCGAGAGCTAAGATTTCACGTCGCGACCGACATAACGGTGCGTCGATATTAGGTTTCTGGGAAATCCTCGTCCCTGGTGAATCCTGCAACCGAGCGAATGCACTGGTTACGCGTACGGTTGACATGTACAAAATGTCAGGAATATTCTGTTATGCTCTAAAATATGGAATTCTATTATAAAAATAAAATTTTCATAAAAGCAGAACAAATTAACATCCAAATGTACGACAATTTCACTGAAAATTCACGATAGAAATTCCTTACAAACATTATACTTGACATCGGCCAAGTAATTCAAATGAAATAAGCGCAATTTACCACACATGTTTAACCAGAGAGCTAATCTAAAGCACGCAATCAAGGATACTCCCATTCCCGTTTAATCTACGATAGTACAATCTGACTATCTTCGAAAAACGAGCATCCACGACTAATTAAGCGTACTCGAAGAATCCCTCGAGCGTCCGTTTCAATTAAACCTCGGTCAATTTGAGGCGTACAGATTCCTAGGATGCGACCACCTTTCTCTCTGTCACACTCTTAGGAGATTACACCGAGAGGAGTTCTCCAGGCAGGAAAGGCAACCAGTTCGCCAAGCAATGAGGGACGCGTGCACGCCAGAGCACGAGCGCGTATCACAGAAAGCCAGTTGACGCGGAGCGATTTAAAGGCAAGTGCAAGGTCCGATCGCTAAAAGTCCCGCGGATCGTCGGGGAGCAGAGTCCCCTGGATGACTCTAAGTGCCATGTCTCGGAGGTAGAGAGCAGGGGAAGAAGAAGAGGGGCCTTAGCAGTCGTACCAGGCTACAGAGAGAAGAGAGAACCGGTTCCTTGGGTAAGAAGGCTCAGTTTCTCTCCCTGCTCTCTCTCTCTCTCTCTCTTTCTCTCTGTTTCTCCAACGCTCTGCGTCCTTCTAGCATCTCCTTCTCCATCGTCTCGAACCACAGTCGATCCGACTCTGCTCGACCGGTGAGGTTACTACAGGCCATCGCCTAAACCAAAGTGTACGCCTCTCTGTTTCTACTTCGATCGTTTGCCTCGTCTTCGTTTCTTCTTAGCGGAGATCTCTTCCCACTTTTAAACGCACCCTGTGCTACGTAGCTGCTGTGCAACTATACCGATATGCTTCACCTCGATGTCTTTTTCTTTTTTAATTCGTTTCTCGAACATGGTTTTGTCTACGAATTACTGCTGATTATTAATGTCACACGATTTTTATACTGTTCGACTATTTCTGCGGAGTATTAGTAGTTGTGAATTACCTGTGGTTTCTAACGTTTTTTTCTCGCGCGCGCGGTTTCTGAGCACCGTGTGAGATCGATCGATCGATCGATCGCGCGTCGACCTATCTCTCCCATCGACCAACCGGTGACCAGTCCCTTCGATACGAAGGCATCGAATGACTGGATACGTTTCACGTCGAGACATTGGAAGGATTTTGATCTCTCGAAGAGCTTCTGAATTCGCTCGTACATTGTTGTACCTTGCGTGCATGTGTGTGTATGTGTGTGTGTATAGGTGGAAGTATGAACGATAAGAGAATCAGTTTCATTCCCTCGACAGATTAGATCTTAAAATGTAAAATAAATACGAATGTATCGACACAAGAGAAACTGGGTGGTTCAGGTACGAGAATGTTGATGTAGATTCGATGATTTCGGTGGTCTCGTCACGCCAGCGACCGCAAATTTCATTCGAAAAAACGACAATTGCCGGCACGTCATACTTTTCTCCGAACTAGCCCGGTATCCTCTCGTTGCCAGGGATATAGCAAACGAGACCGCGTTCCAATACGTCTAAGGAAGCGGTAAATCGTCGTCGGCGGTCCTTGTTCAGGTCGTCGTCGACCCTTTACTCCGTCACCCTTCTCCTCCAGTTTTTCTTCTTCGCCGCTCACGGTCTTTCTTCTCCTCCTAAAAAGGCCGAAGCTACGAAACGAGCCAGTCTTTTCCCTCTCCCTTGTCCCTCTTTATACTCTCTTTCTTCCTTATCCACCATTCTCTCTCTCTTCTCCTCTTGCTCCCTTTTCTTCTCCCGTATACCATGACGTTGTTCCTCCCTTCCGTGTTTCTCACCCTCCTTTAGTTCACGGAACAAGCCAGCCAGACCGGGGAAAGCCCGAAGAAAAACGGATCGGGGCGGGAGAGTACTCGAGAATCTCGGCGGAATCTTAAGCGGCCCGTAAAATTCATCTCGAATCGCTTAATTCTCTTTCGACGGTCCCACCGTCGAACTTTTCCCTGCCTTCTCCTCAGCCTTTCGTCGGGTCACAATTAACGCCGTATAGTTCCGTTCTCAGGCTCGTTCCGCAGAATTTTTCCACCCTCTTTCTTTCCTTCCTTTTTTCCCCTCCCTTCTACCTGAAATCGTTGGAACTCCACCTTTCCCGTGTGTTGAATGAGAGGTGGTGCGTTACAAAAGCTCTCGAGCAGAATCGTATTGTCTCGATACGTCGCCGCGCCACTTCTCTCTTTTTCCCTTCTATGTTCCTATGCCTCTTTCACAGTCTCCTGGTTTCACGTGGCCATCGAGCAAGACGCCCGGTGTATACGCGTACGTTCTCTCCTAAGCGCCCCTTAACGCGAGGATATAAATCGTCGAATCCTTAACCGGTTCAAGGAGGGAGATCCGGCCGTAAGAAACGTCGAAATCCTTCGTTTTCTTCTAGCCGTTCTTTCACCCCTTCGAGATGCGTCAGCTATAGATGGACACGCCGGAAGGACGAACGTTCGCCTTTGCAGAGAGTCCCTTTTCTCGACGTGTCGCGTGACTTCTCCGTCGACCAGCCTGCAAATCGTTGGAACGTGTCTCTACATTGAAACACCAAGTGCTTCAATTATGACCACTACTTTCTTTTTGCTTCTTTCGCGTATCACTGTTTGCAACTGCCTCGAGCATCGTTACTTGTACAGTGTCGGGGGAAATATGTTCTTCCTTGGACATATTATTGCTACCAGAAGTACACGTTAATAACAGCCAGAAGCGTATGGGTAATATTGCTACCAGGATATAGATTATTCGAGGATCGAGGGCAGAGAACACTTAAAGCGATTTATCCAGCGTTTACACAGCCGTCCACGCACACCTATATAGATCCCTTAACGATTCCGGTCCGAAAAATAATTAACAGGATCATTCGGTGCTTCAGAAAGTAATTAATTACCGAAAGGAGGGTGGGGCATGCGGTAGCCATGCCACGTCAAGCCTGTAGTCCACTAACAGCGTGTTCCCCAGGACGAACGATAAATCACCGAAGATTCAGCTACTTCGATGCGACCTCGATGTCGCTAAACCGCACATCATTTTCCACCGTTAACCTTCTCTATCTCCCTCTCTCTCTTTCTCTCTCTCTTCACAGTTTTCTCACGTTGAAAAATATTCAATTTTCATATTGGAACACACAATGCACCCCTTTGGTAAATCTTCGAAAGGTATCGCCCTCGCAAAGTATCGTCGTGATCGATCTTTTACTATGCAAAAATTTCCCGAGACGAGGGTAAGAACTGCAAATTACCGCGCGAATCTTTTTACAAGGGGAGGCACACGAAGCGATAGAGCACACAGTAGGGTTGGCGGTGTATACAGGTGAAACGCGTCGCTAAAGTAATATCGATCATTGACGACAATTCCCGGCTTCCTTTTATCGTCACCTATTCCCGTGGTTCTCGTCGCACGTGCTGCCGCAAGATCGACCACGTCGTCGTCGTCGTCTACCCACTTCCCTTGATCATCCCCCTCGCGCTCGAAATCTGCTGCTTTCGAAAACGTTGCTTCTCCGTCTGTCGCGTTGTATAACGATCGCGGCGAAGAAGGGCGACGTCGTCTTAGACGCCTTGGCAACATATCCGGCCGCGGAACGGTCGACCATTCAATATTTTCAAAAACCAATTTCACGTTAGACTGTTTGCCCTGGCGTGCCGTTGCCGGAATGAGCCGAGGGAGGGTAGGATATCGCGAGCACGTGTGCTTAACCACGTAGAACATATACGAGCGTGTTACAAGGCGAGTCTGAGTAAACGCTGCCGTCCGCGATATCGATATCAAGAACGCGGTGGGATTTTTCGGATGGTACTGATAACACGCGTCGACCTATTACACACTGGGATATTAATCCACGCATTTTATAGCCAGCTACATTCTTTTTTCCTCAATTTTTAATTCAACTTAACCATTTCACATACATCTGCTAGAATAATCCACGCTGCTTAACCCCTTCTTTCCATTAAAAAAAAAAAAAAAAAAAAAAAGCTCCAGCAATTTGATCCACCCCTGAAAATCCACTAGCCATCCACCACTCGTAACACGTTAGAATCGAAACCATCGCAAACAGGCGTCGGTGCAGGCTCTTAAAACCAGGGAAAGCAGATATTCACGCGAGCAGAGTGCACCAATAAACGGTAATCCGTGATGACTCGTTATTTTTCCCCTATGTTGGTCGCTTTCGAGGCAACGGTAGGAATGGCTATAGAGTAGTAGCAGCAGCAGCAGCAGCATCCTCCACCCTTGGCCATTTAAAGCGGGAGCCGGTGCAAATACGCGAGCGGCGTACACGGGCTGGTTGTTCGTCGTAAGGGCCGTCGCTGGCGTTGGCGTGCCTGGGGACCGTTGCGGGTGCCCCGCTTCCCTTCTCTCTCTCCACCCCCGGCGAATATTCAATCGGATGCATTACGGAGGCTATGGGGGTGGGTTCTCGATGTAATCCTCCGGCGCCAGCGGGTTTCGCCTCTGTGCGTGCCGGAGATGCGGCGGCAGCATCGTGGGTGTGCTCCATCGCGTTATATGCGTGTACGCGCGCGCGCGTGTGTGTGTGTGTGTGTGTGTGTGTGTGTGTGTGTGTGTATATGCGCGTGTAGGTCGTATAGGCGAGAGAACGCGCGCGAATACGCGTCCCTGTGCTCTCTCAACATGCGAGAGTTGAATAGACAGCGGTGTCGGTGCATTCATCGAACGGCTGGTTTTAGCGCGACACGCTGCGCGAACCCGCCAGCCGTTGCTGCTCGAACGCTTACGTAATTATCTTAGACGGTTATATTGCGCGAAGAAGCTCGCAAAGACGGCGGCGGATGTAAGTTCCTGGAAGAGACCGACCGGTCGCAGGATCGATTCCGTCGACACACGTGATTTTAATGGTCGTTAGCGGGTAAAAGAGACACTTTGTGACTTGATGATAGGTGATTGGAGAACTGGTTGGTCTCTGGGTGTTCTGTTGATAGATTACTGGATAATTTTCCTTTTATTGCGTTTGTGGGTGGCATGGAAATTTTTGAGGTTCTCTTAATCTCAAAATTGGATTAGATGTTCCTTGCAAGTGAAATACCATACACGAGGGTAGTTTAAATTTTATTTCAAAAGTGATTGCAGGATGAAAGAGTTGTCGATAAAAGATAGAAGAAACATTCGTGTGCTCTCTATCAAGAAATTATTACGTACTGTTTTTTTTTTCTACGAAAAAAGAAAAACACCACCTCTTCGTAAACATCATTTTTATTGAATTCTTTATCGTTAATTGGCGTGCAGACCACGGTGATAAGAAGTTCGAACGAAACTTTCCAGTCAGTCTCCCCACGTAATAGAGCCGTATCGCTGTATAATTTCGGGACGCGCACTAAGCAGTCGCTCAGCCACTTTATTGAACAATTAGAATAGCTATAATGTAGCGGGTGCTGACGTAATTCCGCGCAGCAGGTTTCTCCATGGTACTTAGAGGTACTTCCGAGGCACATTTTCTAGACTATATACGGCGAACGGGAGTGCATCCTGCATCCATCGAACGGCTGCTTTTAGTATAGCGTGCAACTAAACCACCCGCCCATGAATAGTTACAAAATTATTGTTGGTAATTACGATAAGAAACGCGCGCGCGTCCGTCTTTCCACCAGCAATTTTCGAAATATTCACAAGGATAAAGTTGAGCGTCTCGCGTTTCCGCGAACAACCGCTATTTACCATACGAGAATTTGTCGCGAAGACACGTTGAACGTAATTATCGATCTAGTGTCACGTTACGATCGTAAAAATGAACGTAAAGTAACACGATACACAGTTAATATAAAAAACCCTATTTTCAAAGTAGTTTAATTTTTGTTTTTTAAGAGAGAATGAAAAAAGAACAAAGAAGTACAAATCTCTGGTGTAAAGTTAAGGATGCTCGAACATCTCGAAGAACACTCTGTTCACGTGTACCTAAAGGTCGAAGGAATTACCCCTAGGATATATCCTAGCTGTGGCAGAGTGCAACGTTAAAGGAGATATCTTCTCCGCGAGCAATCTTCTTTCACCGTAGGTTCTTTGGTCGGTGTACAGCTTCAATACGGCCGAGTTTTCTCGTGTACTTTATTAAAAAATTAAAGGGGCCGTAATACGATAGCTACGACGCGATTCAATGCAACAGCTTCTCCGACCTGCTTCCTTCCTCTCGTAACTCGTATCTCAGATCGTTTCCTATGCTATGCACGCGTATCCTGCTCTCGCTGAATGACCACTTTTAGTGTCTTATCGCACGACCAACCTGCGAGGACGATATCTGAAATTATCAACATCTAATTGCAATAAGAAAGCGTGATACGGGTTTTCCGTTATCGCATCCGTGCCACAAAAGCGGCGAGATCCCTCCAGTCTAGTCCCATTCAACGTTTATGGCCCACGATCGTCGCCTAGTCTCGTGTCTGCTAAATGTCAGCCTTGTTCCTGAACGTGCTAGGCTAGGGTATCGATAAACCGACCAGCTGCTAGGTCTTTACACGTGTCAGATCGAGAGAGTTGGAGTATTGATCAGCCACAAGAGAGGTTGTCGAGTATAGGAGTAGCGTTAGTTAAGTTTCATCAATGAATAGTAGAGGCTATATATTGGAAATACGAAGCAACGTGTATAGTCGATGGAAGAAATATAGGCGTCAAAGTTTACATGTTAAACCATATCGACAAGCGAACCGACTACAACTTGAGAAGATAAAGACTCGATATCTTAGTCAGAGATTTCACTAAAATTACTAAAATTACACTAAAAACAATCACTAAAATTACCAAGTTCGAATGGAAAAGTGTCAAAGACAAAGGTACAGACGTCAAGAAATTTTCACTGTCTACGAAATTCCTCGTGCTTTATAAGAAACTTTCCCTACCCCCTAAAGGATACGAGTAAAAGACTTAAGGATGTCAGGTGCCAGTAAACTCGGTCGAAATAAGTGTAACCAAGATGTACACACACAGTAGATTTTCAAGAGGAGTGGAAAAAGAGACGAAGGAGAAAGAGAGAGAAAGAGATCCTTGTGTGGCCGTCATAATTCTTGCGAGCAACGGGTGAATCCAACGGACAAAAGGAAAAAGAGGAAAAATCCTAAACCGTATCACTTACCGCCTCCATGGAGGACGCAGTTGCGGGGATTAGGAAACGTTTTTCTCTCGAAGCGAGCACTCAGAGCTTTTCGTCCGTTTTCCACGCCGGTGTTTTACGGTCCGCGGGGCTCTCTCGAGTGTGTGGCCAAGGAACGGGCGTGGAGTAAAACATCCAGTTGCTTCCCTGTACGTGTACCTTAGCGCGAAACACGCCGGCCAGGAGGAAAGAAAGAACGAAGAGAATATGGGGGCTGAGAGGGGTGGAGGAACGGACCTCTAAGCCTTCGAGATACATGTACTTCGGCTGCCTCTGCTTCCGAACAGGAATCCGAAAGCATTAGCCGCTTCGTAAGTAGACGTTCGCACGCGTGGCTGCTGTGCACTTGCTTAGAAATTCCTGCGGATACCTCTACGGTCGATCTGCTTTTATTTCAAATGAAATTGTAATGATAAGATATACCTAGTGGTTCGTGCAAACGTATAGAATTTGATCGTTAGACCGACACTCGAAGTAACTTTACCATAGATAAAATAGATTTCGTTACATCTGTTTAAAACATACATCCATGCGCACCGCACGGAGAGAATTGATCGTCGACGTCAGAAACTCATCAATTCTAACTTCGTTCTTACACACTCGAAGAGATTCCTATAAAATTAGACTTTCAAACGACGACCTGGAAAGACACTCGTCCACTGGCAATTTGATCTACCCCAGTGTCACTTATAATATATCCAACGACTCTGTGCTTTCATTTATCCTGCATACTTTCCACACAAAGCTAGCCTCCCTTTTGATGCTCGGGGCCGTCATAAGAAGATTCGACGCGCTTCCCGCTAAAAAGCAATCCTCGCTAGCACGCGAACGGCATATAGGCAGGCGATACACTCGCGCTGAATGATGAACCGCGAAGAGAAGAGGAAATTACCGGCGAGGAGTTCGTGCCGCGCCATATTGCTCCGCGGCTGCCGAAGATTTATGTTTTAATAATTATTGTGACATTGGCGCTCGCGTGCGTAAGGCCAATCAATGCAGGTGTGTTACGGGGTTCTGCACGCGGACGGATGGACGGACGAGGCCGACAGATCGACGGACAGGGAGCCACGGGATGCGAGCGAGAGATCAGGCCCCTCTCGGTGGAACAAGGAGGCCCCGTGGACGCGAGAAGCCTCCGACGGGGGGTGCCCCCTTTGCCAAGATGGCCTCCTCGCATTCCTCCACCACCGAGCCGTGGCTGTACTCTCGCCTCTCTGCCTCTTCGTCGCTCTGAGGCTCGTTAATACCGATCGACTGTTCTTTGCTCGTGATACTCCTCGTATGAAAGTTCGCAGCTAGATCGCGCAATTGGAGATGTTTTTTTGAAGGCTTGCTCTTGTCTTTGAATATATGCACGTAGCGTTGAGTTGAAAGGGAATTGTGAAATTGGAAGATGGAGATATAATTAGTTAGAGTTAGAGGAAGATTTAGTAGGAAAGTAATATCCATGTTAACACTGCCGAGCGTGTTACGAAATAAAATGAATAGGCTTGATATATTTGCAAATCTTGTGGTGCGCCATTGCATAAATTTGTCTACCTCGAAAGTCAATACACTTTCTGTATTAAGTAAAAGTAATACTATGTTGAACACCAGTTGTTCTAACATTAATAATCATTATGAAAGATACATGCTCGCGAATTAAATTAAATATTCTGTATTTTATATCTGTAAAATGAATAATATACAAATATAAAATATAAAATGCAAACATAAAGAGTTCTCAGAGTATCCAGAGTTCGAGTGTCTATAGATATCGATAACAGCGGAAGAATTAACAATATCTGGTATACCTCGTAACAGAAGAGTAGTGGGAAAAAAAAAAATTGAAATACTTGTTCTATTTAACCTCGCCTACATTCATCTATCCATCAGTCCATCCTGTCACGAGTCACGACAATCCAATCCAATCGAAACCAGACGAAATTCGAAGTAACTCCGAGAGCGGATGCCTCTAACGAGATCCCCTCTCCCCCGCCGTGTAACCTTTCACGCGCCTCCTATCCGACCGATGGGCAACAATAATTGAATCCCGCGAGAGAGCGTGGCGCGCGAGGAGATCCAGTTTCAAAAAATTCCATCGCTCGCATCCGCGGCGCGCGAACGTACCCGGGCTTCTCTCGAGCACACCACGGACGGCTTCCAGCCGACCTGAAATTATCGGTTATCCGTGCACAGCATCGCCGATTACATCTCGCGTCGATCATCGAACTTTCCACGCGGAAGTGAAACGGACACCGGCGGGGCGCGCACCATCTCTCTGGCTAGCCGTTCTAATAAAAATCCACATTAACCTCGAGACGCGATTCTCTTCGGTTACCTGCGGCTAGCCGCAGGCGACCTAACTCCGGAGACTCTCTCAGCACCACGACTGTGAAACGATCTCCGTTTCTATTGTAACTCATGCACAGAAAGAAAGAGAGAGAGAGAGAGAGAGAGAGTCGAGGCGTGGGCACGCCTCTTAATTAGCAAGCAGCGCTTCTGCCTAAGGCTGATTTTCTCTCTCTTTCCTACATCCATCCTTTCGATGACTTACTATGAAACGTTGGAAAAACACCGACTGGCGTGAGAAGAAGGTTTATCGTTCGGTCAGAAGTCGGTGGCGTCGTCGTCCTGGCCCCTCTTGAGCGTAACTCCTCCATTATCTGACGTTACATCGCAAACGTCCAAGAAAATTAAGACGCCTGCCGTGTCGAACGATTTCGTTGCCCGTGGTTTACCCATGATTTCAATGATTCCCTACCTCCTCGTCCCTTTGAATCTTTAATGGCCCATTGGAACATGATCCTCCTGGTTTCCCGCAGCTTTTGGAGAAACAATCGAAGGTGAGATCGGAACCACCGATGAATTTATTAGCTACCACGCTCTGGAATGCTGTCACGTGACTTCTGTAAACATCGCTCACCGAACAGATCGCCAAGAGGAATGTCAGCTTATGAATCTGCTTAATAGATAATGCGCGGTTTATACAGATGAATTCGAACGATAGGCGAGATCAGGGCGCGAGATAAAAAGGCTCTCGTTGCTTTTTCGACGAATCTGAGCACGGCAGTTAGGGACATTTGTTTGAGCAACTTGGAATTTAAACAGTGGAATTTTTGGAAGTTGTATTTATCGTCAATTAAACTTGGAATACAGTCGTATAGTGACGAGGACAGCTTCCTTTAAATCCACGAAAATCTGAAGGAAAGTTAAACATCATCTCGACGTTGACAGACGCGTAGAAAACACAAGAAGGGCTAAATTAACGTAGAAATTTATTGAAACTTTTTCTTCCTTTAATTTGGCGCTGAAGTTCAATTATACAGCGTTGCTTTGTGGAATTCGGGTCACCGTTGGTTGGATTTTATCCAGAATGACGGAATGGATCGGGAGAATACACACACACACACACACACACACATACACACACACTAGAGAGAAACTTTTATCCCGTGTGATTGGGCTTAACCGATAGCCGACGAGCGGCCAAGACTTCCGTGTCAGCTGTATCGAATACGTGGCTTCTGAAAACTTCACCGCTCCTTTCAGGCCACGATAAAAAGTTCGCCCCATAAAGTGGCGTCGATGGAACGCAGTAAAATTTTCTATAAAATTTGATTCCTCCGGCCTGCCTCGGCTATTACCGCAAATTCGCCGAACGAAAGGAGCGTGGCTATCTCTCCCCCGTGTACCTATTACTTTTAACGACTCCTTTGCCTCCTCGCAACATCGCCTCGCGCGCCATACACATCCGCAGTCATAAATGGCTAATATTACAGCTTTTATTACTGTCAAAGTAAATTACATCGGGCCGTGGCATGGACGCGACTGAAATTCGGTTTGTGGCCAACGGGAATTCTTGCGCCTCTCGCTGTTCCAACATTTCCTCCAATCGATCCGCCCCTTTTCGCCTCTTTTCCACGATAATTGAACGTTATTGAATGACACTGTTACCAGTTAATTTTATTCCATCCTCCTCGGTTGTCTTGGCGTAATTAATTAAATTAAAAACGTTACTGTTGTAACGTAAACAGAAGTACACAAAAGGGAGACATTTAGCTTGTACTGTGTTATATCAGAAACACAGACATATGGTTAATATAAAATACACAATATTTCAATTGAAATTCAGAAGAAAGAATATACTTCAGATAACTAATTTAAGTTAACGATCTTGTTCAAAATGATCCTACTTGATTCCCTTTTATGAGATACGCGCAAAGATATATAATAACGAGTAGCAATTCGAAGAACCGGAAAGGAGAATTATTTCCAGAGAGAGTTTAGATAAATGAAGACACCCAAACGTTCTATCTCTCTCGGCTAGAGAACATTTAGGGACGTGAAGTTCGTGTAAGGGCATCTGCCAGGGATCATCGTGGCGCGATCCGGTGCGTTTCACGCATTCTCGCGTGCGGCCTTCCTCACGATGGCTGCCGTTTCACGTTCGCGCGTTTCTCCTCCTTTGTACACCATGGACGGAGGCGCTAATGGCGATCGTCTCGCGTTCTTGCTGGTTGGCCGGTTTCTGCCGACTGACGTCTCCTGTCTCTTTCTCTCTTTCTCTCTCTTCCTCTCCACACTTTCTCACTCCCTTTCTCACGCACGCTTGTCCTTTCCTTCCCTCTCTCTACCTTTCCCTCGAGAGTATTCTTTCTCGACTATTCGTTCCCCTTGCCGACAGACCGAAAGGGAGAAGGGTGTTCCTCTCGAAGTACTCTCCGGTCGTTATCTCGAGGAAAACTCCCTTTTTCTCGCCCGAGACCAGAGAAATTCTAGCGTATACCTCGATTGCCAGAGCGAGAGGAAGATGAGAGAGGTAGTCGAGTGTAGAAGAGAACGAGTGTCGGCGAGAGAGGGAAAGAGTGAGAGAGAGAGAGAGAGAGAGAAGTGAAGGAAGGCAGAAACGCGGGCAAGAGAGTTCCAGCAACGTGGCTGGAAGAGAAATTGCTTCGTTTCCGAATCCGCTGTGTGTGTTCTGGCTTGATTGGCCTCCGCCAGTGCTACTCGTTCCTCCAACCACATCAGCCACCCCCGTGGAACAGCACCCTACTTGGAGGTAACCCCGCGTGTGTTCACCTTTGCCACTTTGGTCCAAATGTTTTTTGGAGAAGGGTGGAAAAAAGTAATGCGAGCCCATTCTCGGAAACGCGTCGTCTCTTTTCCGATTAATCGGTGCTGAGGGTCACCAGGCTAACACCGGAAACGTATCCTGTCGTGGGGTGAAAAAAATGAGGTTCGTTTAAGAGGGTGAGAACGAGGAGAACGATAATTCCGTTTCGTAAGAGTTCTCGGAATTTATGTAGTAGCTTTATGAGTTTCAATAATGAAACACGATTATTGTAGTTACTTCTGTCTGTCTTTTTTACGGTATCACAAATTTTTCTCCGTGAAAATTCGAAGAATCCTCGGCGAAAAACATGCAAGTTTCGTCAGTATCAGCGTTCACCCGTCTATTCGTGGAGATCGTTCGTTGTTTCCCCGTGGATTATGAACTCTCCTTCTCTCCTCTTTTCTCTTTCCCTCCTTTCTTCCTTCCAACCATTGTTATCACGGCCAGGTGTAATTACACGAACAATCTCGGACGACGATAAACGCGGCAACATCAATTACGACACTTTATCTACACAGTTAGCAGCCGGACGATGAAACGTTTCGCGTACGACAGCCGTATGCTGTTCTATCCGCGTTAATTGCGCCATAGTTAAACACCGACGATTCTTCTGATTTGCACGGTGTCTCGTCAGTGTTAGTGCACTCTTTTTCATCGTTATCACCCGGTGAGAATCGCTCATCTTGATCTCGGCGTGGTTAATTAAAACGATTGATCGATATCCAGCTGATTCTAAACGCCTCTATCTAATAACGTGCCGCGAATACTTTCCGTCCTCTTTCGAACCCTAAACACGGACCGATCTTTTGACCGTCGATACACTCGCGGAATAATTAGAGATAAACTGAATTTATTCTCTGCGACCTAATTACCCGCGGCTCGTTTAATTAATGGCCAGCCGCGAGTCATGACCGCCATTGTTACGCGCCACCTAACAAACTGCACCCGTAAATGTCCGTTACGCTGTTATTGATACGCGTCTGAAACGCTCGGCCGGACTCTTAACCGTGACGGGGTTGGCGGCTCTCTGTTGTTCCCGTGAAATCACGTTTGCCAATCGCGATTATCCTCGGTGCGTAATTCGATACAGCCGTCTCGTCGACAATTCCCATAATGCGCAGCATAGATATGTCAATATCGATCAACTTTCGACCGTTATTCATTGTTTTAAATAGTTAAGTATCAATCTCTAATTTATTAACCAATTTCCCTCTTCCATATTTAACAACGGGGAAAAATTAATTTTTCATTTCTCATTCAGAAATTATACTTTAAATCAGTCATTCGTATGATCCAATTCGATTCAGCTGAAGCAACGTATTTTTGCGTTTAGCGAGATATACGAAACTATGAAATAATTTTCAAAAAGACAAGAATCTTTGCCGAGAAAGAAATTGCTCGTTACTATTCTAGACGTGTAAGTGTACGCAGGAGTATATTTCCAGGATTGTGAACACGTTAAGATAGAATTTTTCCTACAGACGTTGCTTCAATTTCTAAGGGTGCTCTGATGTAGGAAGTGCCTTTTGCTGTGTTTCAGCTATTCGAATGACAATAACGCGCACAGACACACGCAGCTTCCATTCAGTTGCCTATCCCTGAATGCCAGTGTAACAGCAATTTTCCTTCGGTCGAACGTTTTCTCGGTTGATTTACGAAAGGTCTGTAACGTTGATTATTAGAAATCGTTGGCGCACGCGAACCAACGGGAGGAAACGCGTATTCTTCGCCGGTATCATTATCGTGGCGGGCAGGGCAAATAAATCAGACGGGGTAATTCCACGAATTGCAACCGCATTGTTACGTGCCGTCTAACAAATCATATCTGTGTGCGGCTGACACTAGCTGCTGCAATTACTGATATCGCGTCACGACTAGATGGAGCCGCTTTGAACTGTCACGCCGCCCGTTCCGGAAGCAATCAATTTGTCACTATGAGCCTCGATCGTTGATCCGCCATCGACCAATGAATAATGCATGATCCCGTTGAAAAACGTTCCGCGTATTTTCATAAGGTACAGGCCAAGCTTACACGCCTCCCCTGTTGTTCAATCTACTTGTTCCTTGTCGCGAGGTGAAAAAAAAACTTCCTGTTTCAAACAATTCTCGTATGATTCTGTTTTTCTTTTCCTTTTTTTTTTTTTGTCATATCTGTTTACGTCAAATCTTTAAATTTTCATAAAAAATCGTATTTAAAATCGCTCTCGACCCTGGTATTCTGAAACGAAAGAGAAGAAGCAGATTCGTCGGTTTGATTAAACTGTCGCAAAGGAAACGCGGTAAGATGCGGACACGAAACGGAAAAGCAAACGGAAGAGAGAGAAGTGCAGGCGGTAGGTAGACACGAAAACCGTCGATGGCGATAAAAGGCGGTAGTTGTACGACGAAGCAGCAGGGAAAACAGGAGCACGATAGCATGAAAAGGTGGTGCGATAAAAGGTCGTAGCAACGACGAAGAAGTGGCGGTGAGCGAAGAGAAAGGCCATCACATGGACGGAGAGAGACTCGTCGTCGTAGGAAGCTCGAGAGCCCTGACAGACGGTCGACGCTCGTGAATGTTTCAGCCGGTGGAAAAAACAAATTCCCTTTCCATATCTCTCTCTCTCTCTCTCTCTCTCTCTCTCTCTCTTTCTCATTTTCCTCTTCTTCTTTCTTCTCCTGTCAACAGTCTCATTTCACCTGCGACACCATATAGACCATTACGAGTTCACGCGAGCTTAGCCTTTTTTCCCCAGTTTAGGTGATTAGTTCAGCCGCGTGCCAGTTTTCCGGCTACTAAAGGGAAGTGGAGGAAACGTTAGGGAGACTCTGAACGGCTTGAACTTCCGAGAGGCGTCGAAGGGAGACGTTAATGGCAGCGCGTTTCATCTATCCCTCGATCTCATCCGGATCCCGTGATTTGCTGGGACATACGCGTTTCCGGATAAGAATTATGGGTCTCGGAGGATCGTGCTTTATCGACGGAGTGTTCGATGGGAAACGATATCGATTTGGGTTATAGTCGGTGAGAGATGGAGAAAATCTGCTGGATTTATTTCATCAGCGAGAATTAAATTCCTGTTGAAATTGGACGATATATAAATGGATTTTCGTTATTATTCTTCTTTTAAGTTTCTCGATTTTTCATGGAAGATTACATATACAGTATCCGAAGACCGGACGTTGCGGGTGTTTCAAATTTTTCCTCGGCTCCCACAGTTATATTTCCATTCTTTCTATTTGTTTTATCCTTTTCCTGAAAATTACTCAAATCTGCCATTTTCCGTGAAGTGAACTTACGTTTTAAAAAAGCAGAATGTTTCGTGAAATTGCATAATTACACGACTCTCGTATATTTTTTTGGAAAATTTATGGCGAATCGAAGCGAATGAGTATCATAGATTATTTTACTGTTGCGTATATGCAATGTTATTTAAGTATTCGATAAATGTTTCTAGAAATTGCTTTCGTCTCTCTGCGAAATTCTTGCTTAACATTCTCCCCCCAAAACTTTCAGTCGACGATGTATGTAGGATTAGAATATTGTGGGAAGTATATTACGCGGTGGTAAAACGAGCAACGTAAGGGATATAGAGGGTCGAGAATGAATGTACAGCAGGAAACACAGAGAGAAGACACTCGATGCTCTTCGACTACATACGAACCCCTGGTCCAACAACCGGGGGCCTGTTGTAATGCTTCATGGGGGCGAGGCCCCATGTCTGTACGAGAACATCGATATATCAATCCGATGGCCCGTGGATTGTGAATCTCCGGTCTCTCGCCGCTCCTCCCTTTCGTTTGGGAAATCGAGCACCGTCATAAACTACCTTTGGACCGGTTCGAGGTCAACGCAGTCTGTGTTTCGGAACTCGTAAGGGAATCGCCCTCAGGCAAGAAAAATGTTTTCTCTCAACTTTTCGCGCGTTCGAATGCACCTTCGAATAAATGCATCTTTTATATACCCGTCGACGATTCTTTCGATTTCGAGAATATTTCATAGAGATTTAACTTTCTACATATACATGCAACCTAAATTCCCTATCGAATATCGAGAAATCTAAGAGAAGAATAATGATAAGGATATATCTAGTCGACGAAAAGTTTCAGGTCACTGTGCAAGCTGCGCGAGAATATCAGAAATGTATACTAATGGCGTTTTCACTCGAATATAATATACTGAAATAAAGTAAATTGCAAATCCATAATGAAATTGGTAGGAAATTCGATATCTTTGTGAATTAGTAAGAAATTCTAAACTTTCTGGCTCGCAGTGTATGTGTATTTATTTTAAAATAACGATGATGTATATGAACCACGTGTTGTTTTTTTCTTTTTTTGAGAAATTAGAAGGATTAGTTTATTAAATAACGTATAAAGAATTTTTGCAAAAATTGCAATTGGTCACAATTTCCAAAAAAAAAAGAAAATAATATAGATCGCTTTTTACAACTTTTTTTTTTATCTGTGCGTGTAATAAAAATTTAAAAAATACGTTCTGTAAACTTATTATTTTGGTCCAATTTTTACAAAGTTATTCTGCTTTAAAGGATGTCCGAATATTAATGGAGATCACTGTAGGTGTTCATTGAAATTCAATTTCTCAGAAAAGATAATACGTTTACACGATTTTCCATGAATTTTCGCTTGAAAATCATCACGAGTCGTTACTGCAACTTACGTGCTGCCACGATCGACAAGTATCGGCATTTTTCATCCACGGTCTCGCGCGCTAAAGTCCTGTTTCCGTTCTATTATGCGGCGTCGCGACGGCCCGCGATAATTTAACGCGACGCGGTCCGATGTATTTTAGGCATTTTACACGAGAGCACTCGACCGACGTCGACTCTTCACACCGGTCTGATCGCTCGATCTGGCCGCGCCGCTGTTTATTTACCGTCAACACCGACCAGCGAGAGGTTATTAATTATCGTTTGACGCGCGTCAGTAAGAGAGAAAAGGCTGCTCGCTTGCTCGCGTTCGCAATTAGTCAGCCGTACGCTCTCGATGCGTGGCCTCGCGAACGAATCCACGAAAGGCAACGCACTTAAAGAGTGGCACTTTTTGCTGATGGCCAATTTGTCGTTAAACTACCGCATAAAACGTGTTCACTCAGTCCAATCGTTTCTTATTACACATACAGAAATGAAACATGTGATTACGTCCTGTGATATTCTATTAATAAAATTACACTCGCGTTACGACCTACCTCTCTCGTCTTCCTCGGTTAACGATTGTCGAGAATAATTCTACGAACATTTAACCGCACACATATATATATATATGTATATACTTCCTGACAGTAACTGCTATCATGGCTCAATAACCGTTCGTTAATAAGTGAACCCTTGCTGAATTAGTTAGAGGATAGCTCTAATGTTACGAGGGTCCGTTAAAAATTACTGACCCATGGCAACTCGCGTTTATACATTGAAAATCTTGTAACACGGAAAGTTCACTACATGATCGATCCATGGAAAAGAGCAGCCGACTAGTCGAGTACCAAAGATTCACGATTCTGAAGGTTGTAAAATTTCCAGAGGGAATCGTGCGATCATTTGTGACGAGTCGTTGTGTCCGCGAATCGCATAGTCCGGTACTCGAAGTTTCTTCGCTCGCCACTCAGCCCGAAAATTCGATTTCCCTTTCTCGAAAGTCGTCTTTTCGCTCTATCGTAACTTCCTCGAGCGTTTTTCTTCTCCTTATTTTTTTTTTCCTCCCCGATTGCCAGTCGACACTTCGACGACTCGTTCGCTTGGAACTTTGACTTTCCGCGCGAAATAGCGTCCGTTTCATGACCCTTACTGCAAGCCCATCGTTCGATTACGCTCGAATCGTTAACATCCGATACGAATCTACTGTACCGGTGTGCTTCGATCTGGAATTAGCGAGCGGACGAGCTCTGTCCAGTCTCGTAATACCGTGTTAAGCGAGAGAACACGATCGTCCTAGTCGTGGTGATTGCTCGGCTGAACAAAAACTATGGCGAGCGAATTGAATGGCTCTGGATGAACGAGAGGGATGTACTGGGTGATAGTGGAGCTAATCATCGTAACGAAATACGTGACCAATCGGTTTTTATCGTGATCCTCGTGTACCGAGGAAACTAATTTATACAGAAGAAGCTTCTCTTCTCTTTTCCTTTTTTTGTTTTATATTTCTTTTATTAGAATTAGTAAAGATTGTACAAAGATAGGGATCGATATTACAACATAACATTACAGCTCGATACGTATGTATTACATTCTAACAACCCGCGACTTTTTTTTTTTAACCAAGGGAAATTATATTCTCCGGTTTCCTTTCTACATGCATCTAGTTTCGCATGCCTCTATTATTACACCTCTCGTCGGCCACAATTAACATATTGCATACCAAATAATCTCATGAGGTGCACGCAATGCGTAAAACACGACACGGTAAAGATCTTTCAACTAAGGAGATCGTTCCACGTATATACTTAAAAAGAATCCAACTTTACATGAACAGTTCTTGTTCTTCCTAATTAAGTGTACCCCCCGTAACACGGGACTGCTTCTCGTCACTCGTACGACGAGCACTCGACCAGCACTCCCTTTGCTTCGAGTATATACCCAAGTTCTTCCACTCAAGAAGAAAGCCTCCTGGTGCGTGGTGGTCCTTCATTCGGTTAAAGGAGCGAGCATTGTCCTTTACCAAAAGGGCCACAACCATATGATTCTAACCAGATATCTTTTCGTTTATCGCTGTGGCACTTGACGGACAAAAATGCACAAAACGGACGGTCGATTTTCCAGTGGTGTGTCGTCGTGGCCCTTGTTATGTGCATCGGTTCCGCGAACGATCGTACATCACGCGGGGACAGTGTGTAGAATAAGGCGGGAAAAGAAACGAGGCTCGAGGAGAGCGAGAAAAAGGTGAAAGGGAATGGCAAACGAGGGGGAGGCGGCGAGAAAGACGTGTGTGCGTGTGTGGAAGGGGTAGAAAGGCGGAAGGGCTTAAATCAATAAATTTCAAAAGCCAAAGCCGCCGCCTTACCGTTATAACTCTCGAAGCGGGTACCTTTGCCGCGCGTATATGCCATCAGAGGAGACAAAGAGACTTGCACTCGAGCAGTCAATGCTGCTGGGACCACGGTCGAGTGCAAAAGCCGCGAGGGGAGGGAACGAGGAAGGAACGAAAGGGTCCCAAGGTGCACCAGGATGCCGCAAAAGAGATTGATGTTATTCGATTTTCGGATTCGAGATAAGTTAAGGAAAAGAAGGAAAGAAAGAGAGAGAGAGAGGTGTATCCAGCAGTATCACAGAGTAGAATCGTGAAATCGTTCTGTTCTTCTCACTTGTTTTTTCTGTTTCCCTTTCTGTGTCTCTGTACGCGAGCAAAGTTCTACAGCGTGCAAAAGCGCGCGTTTTTCGACCTTCCTTCCGGTTGCTACGAGAGTTTCCGCGTGTACACCGCGGAAACTACTCGGTTGAAGCAGCGTGTTTACTCAACAAGCGAAATTTTTCGGCGGAAAAAACGAGCGAGTAGAGAGGCATTCTTTCGGGCATGCCTCGCCTCCGGTTGGAAACGCCACGAGATTCCAGCGACCCGTTTTTCACTGTGCCAGTTATTCTGCAGTTTTAGGTCGGGATCCGGTTGGTAATGCGCTGTACCGGCGTGTTTAATACAACGCTGCTGTCGTCGGTTCCTATTTCTTCTCCCCTTTCTTTTTTTTTTCTTTTTGGTTTCCCTCTTCTCTTTCTTTCAAGAAAGGTATTTTTCGGAACGTAGACTTATTTAGTTTTACACGCTCTGTCAGTTATTTAAAAAAAAAAAAATGTATCATTACGTGCTATCTTTGCTGAAATCTTCGAACGTTGAGTAAAATCTTACTTTTTCTTTTTTTTAAAGCTACTAAAAAATTGCAGCGTAATTTCTGTGCCTCCGAGAACCGTAATTGAGCTACATAATCGTTCCTCTTTGAACGTTCCGTGCACCGCGAACGTGCACGCACCGTGAACCGCATGATTCAGAGATGTGGCGTCGCGAGAGGTCTCGTGATATAAATTCTAAATTATTAGTTTGCCGCGGGGGAGAAGTAGAAGAGAATCGCCATGTCCTTCTTTTCCTCTCCCCTTGTTCTCTGTTCCCCGTTGAAAAAGAGAAAGAACACGCGCTGGCGGGTACACGGTCGCGTATTTCACTCGTACGCGAGCTATTCGTAATTAGAAAGCCATTCAGAAGTACGCGCATCCACTCTACGCTGATGGATACCAACCATATCTCACCGCTGCTGGATGCTGGGTGCTGTTGCCTTTCATCTCTCCAAGTACGCTCGTAGAGCGTTAAAAGTGAAGCCACCGACCCTGTTGATTTTTCATTGTGATCACGCGTTGCCTAGGAGTACGTCCGGTTTGATTAACCTATCGCAACGATAGACGAACAGTTTTCGGGTTACATCACAGATAGAGAAGTATGTAGGTCGAATTTCCACGAGAATTTCGTAACATGGAATTCCATTGATTTGGACTGTGAAAATTTATTCTCCACGTGGGACAAGGTGAAAAACGTGGAATAGGGATGAAGAGAGGTGGGGAATTTGGTGATCGAATCGATCGGTCGCGTAACAACGGGAACGGTTTCGATCGTGTACGCTGCTCACGGAAATTCATAATTACGGTTAGACAATAAAAGAGAGCGGAGAGGGGAAGAGAGAAAGGCGAACGAGCGAGAGGGAATCGTGGAATGCGTTTAATAAACGTTGATCGCAGAAAATTGGCGAGGGGCCCAAAGTCGAAACGGCCTCACGAGCAGCACGCTACGTGAGTCACTTTCACGCCTCGGGGTAAATTGCCGCTCCCAATTAATTCGCTATTCGAAGGAATGTTTCATTAAGGCGTTTATTAATGCTGTCTTATTTCTATTAACACCATTGACCTTCGCCACCGGGAACTGTCTTGATCCCCCTGAGAAAGTGGCGCCGATCCGATGGCGCGTTACCGTGCCGCCGCTGAAAAATTACGAAACCCCGACGGGACCCCCCGTTTAATCGCCTTAAATTACTGTAATCCACGCGCGCGGAAATTACAGGCATATTGCTACGAATAATCGATGATATTGAAAATACGTTTACTTCCGTTGTCGTTAGAATTCCTTTTACTTTGTCTTATCTTCGTGTTCGAAACCTTCCTCTCTACCTTGAGGCTCCTTACATTGACTGCTTGTTTTTTTTTTTTTTTTTCGAGATAATGTCACCTAAATGCCATTAATTCTCGAATGGTTTCCCTTTTAAAGTTTCAAAGTTCTCTACTACCGACGAAGAAAAATCCACGGCATATTTCACGTATTTTTCCTTTTCTTCTCTCCCCTCCTCCCTCTTTTCGTTTACCAAACGAAACGACGTTCTTTCCAACCGCCTTCCTCTCTTGTGAAAGAGGCGTGAAAGAAATAGAAATGCGAAAGTAAGAAACTCCGAACAGTGACGTTGTGACTTTCTTCATGCGCACACCCCAACTTCGTTATTCATGCCTGTACCCACCCTTCATTCTTCCATTCGCAGATCATATATTTATCAACCAGCCAGTTCCTCCGCTTTCTTTTTTTTTTTATTATTTTTGCAGCGTCCTTAGATATCGCCGTTAAATAATCAAACAAACGATCTACGCGTTCTTCGTTCATCTTCGTCCACGTATATACATCTTTTCCTCTATGTATTTCTTTCTTTTACTTCTCCTCTTCTTCCTCCCCCTTTTGAATCTTGATTTATATCCTCCACTTACCCCTCTATTTCTCTTCTCTTTATCGCCACGTTTGTCTTCACTAACTTCTTCTTGCTTCATCGTTATCTTTCTCTCTTTCCTATCTGCAGTTTCTTTCTTCAACTTCTTGGCGTGCCTTCTTTAAATCGTTGATCTTCTCCTTCTCTTCACCCACGACTTCTTTCTTTTTCTTCTTCTTCTTCCTCCCGTTGGCCCGCGATCCCCTTCCTGGCTCTTCTTCTTGTTCCTCGTTCTCTCGCCACCCTCCTCAATTCGGACACGAGTACCGTGAAGTTGAACGACCACACCAAACCAACTTCCCTTCTGCGGTGTAACGCGTTGTACAAGCGTGTCAACATGCCGAACTCGTCGCGCAAATCGGCAGGTGGGTGGATAAGTAGGTGCGTTACGCGGCTCGCAGACCAACGACGTGATCTTTGTGAATTTACGCGTCTACAGGGTGGTCTGTGTACGATTTCATTTTCGTCGAAGCTCGTAACTACACGTGTGCACGATCAAATCGAAACGCAATCGAGTAACCGACTAGATCGTTCGATTCCAGGGTAGCAACGAGGATGTGTTAGGTTAGGTATATCGGGGTACCCAGCGGGATCATTCCCTGGATGGAATTTTTCCCGCAAAAATCCACGTTGTGAAATTCACCCCTTTAATCTTCCTGTGCCAACGCTGGAATGTCGATTTTCATCGAATTTGGTTATTCGTGTACGGCTCGATGTTTGTATCGTACCAGCCAGATATGTAACGGTGTGCTAGGTATCTCGCTTGTTCGTATATGCGTTCATCGACAGCGGAGCAGCTAAATTTCGTTAATGATGAACGGTCCTTCACGCGATGGTTCATGGAAAATTTTGACCCTGCACGGTTTCAACGCCAGCAAATATCCAGGAATGCGGCAACACCGACCCAGGCAAAAGGCAACGCGCCTTGCGTAATTAATATCGGCGCAAGTGAATGCCGTTCTACGTTAATTGATTCCGTGGTGCACTTTTAAAAGAGAACAATATTTAGTGTGTAATTAATTAACGTTATTTCCACACGCGGGTACTTTTCTATTCTGGTTGTAAAGAGTGCAACAAGGCTATGGAACTTGCAAAGTTTTTGCAAAGTTCAACCGGTTTCGAAGCAGCCGCTGTAAAATGAACATCACCACTGTTACGTTTACATTCGTTACACATCATTATCCGCGGGAGTACCACTTAATGCATTAATCATTATCGGAATAGACAAACGCGAGACACACCGATAGAGAGAGAGAGAGATAGACAAGCCTATCGATTGCGCTTCTCTTTGATAGCGCGAATATTTGGAGCGTGCAAATGTTAGTTATGCACGCAACATTGCTCACAGACCACGCAACGTGTTCGTGATGGAGAAATTAGGATTGACTATCGATCAAGACGCTTCGCTACACTGTGTGATTCCTGAGAACTCGTGATACGCGTGAACAGATGCCGAAAAGGCTAAGAAACTAATACGCCCATGCTCGCGCGTCTTCAACTTGGATAAATACAAATTAACTAAGACAATATTGAGCGGAAAATGGAAACTGTCGATAAATCTGTTTCCACTTTCCATGTTCCACAGAATCAACATATCCGTCTAAAAATTCCAATTTCCCTATTCAATTTTCTTCTCAATCTACCTATTACATTTCTAATCATTCTGTAACGTGAAATACATCAGGTTATCCACTGAAGTTCTCACGAGTCTTAAACGTTGGGATAGTACTTGCTCAAACGTACAAAGGGCAGGTCCATCTCTCTATAACGTCGTGCATGGTGACAATTCCGTCATTGTTTGCAATCGATCCATCTCTCTAAGCATAATTCCCCCGATTGCATTAACACGCGTGCGTCACGATAATCTCGCGGTAGGCTGCTCTCGGTATTTCACGATTTCCAACCACCCAACCTATCCCTTCCATTCTAGAACGTTTATCTCCAACGAAAGCATATCGCGGTGAAAACAAGCTCGATTACACTAGAGATGCACGAGAGCGCATAACGTGCCTAAGCGATTCGCTGATTCCGTCGATTCCGTCGACCGACAATTCCGCCACTGTTTACCGGTCACCCTGTATACAGACCGACCGGCCGATAGCTGCACTGGTATGCACTTAGGCTACAATGCGCCTGGGTACATTGTGTCTCTCACGTAAGCGTTAATACCGGCACAAGAGCGTCGGTGGCGTCGGCGGTGGTCAGAGGAGCAGGAGGGTTTGCGTTGAACAGCGGTACAAAGAGGAAGATCCATGGTGGTAGGACGAAGAGGAGAGAGGTACAGTGGAGACAGAAGGACCAAGGAGCATGCCAGAACCAAAGAGAAGGCAACAGAGGGGCGAAGAGGAGGCGTAAGCCGAACCCGATGCGTCTACGTTGCTTGCCGAGGATCGCAATGCCGCGACATTGTTCCCATTTGTGGCGACCCCCGTCGAACGTGTCGTGGGTAGCAGTGCCGTGTTACCACCTTTCCTATGTATTGCGCGAATGTGAAATCGAGGTGGCTAACGATTACTTGAGAAATTCGAGGAGAGAAAATTTCTTGTTAGACTATGGATGATAGGAAGGACTGACGAGATAGGATAGATAGTGTTGCGAATTACTAGGAAGTATTCTAGGAGAAGAAATCTGTATTGTTGTAGTCTATGCTTTCATTCAGACTTGTAACAACTTGTATTCTTAGCATTGTTTCTCCCAGTGTATATCGTACGATATGAATAAGTATATTTCACGGGAATTAGAATCTTTTGTCAGAGACGAAGGAAGTTTCTCGTCGGAAAAATAGAAAAGTAGAAGTTTAAAAAGTTTCTCTTGAAAGCTGGAAAGTAGGCAAGAAGGAAAGGCAAAGTAGATCAAAATGAAATTGACACGTAGAAATACGATCTTATAAATATTAACAAAAATTCTCGTAAGAATTATTCTATACTTTTATCATCATACGATAACTTTTCTCTGACATGTGAATTTGCATCAGACACGTGTACACTAGTATATATATACAAAAATGTTGGACGATCCTAGAAATCGTCGCCCAAAAACACTTGAACAAAGCCGAGGTAAAAGAACAACTACGAGAGGCTGTCGAGAGGGTGGCTACCCTTGAAACACCGTGCAGGACGAAGAGAACACAGGAGACCGGCAATCTCGACGAAGTTCGTCTGAGTTTTCGCCGAGCAAGTAACAAGATGGGCGTAACAAGTGTACGTGGTCGTGTTCGCTCTCGACGAGGGGTGGATCCGTTTGATTTCGAACTGCCACGCGAGCTGGTCTCCGCTTACGCGACCGTTCACGGTGGTTTCCAACCGTTTCGCCACTATCGTCTCGAGTATCGCGCTCTCGCCTGTGCAACATCCTGCTGGAGCTAGCGAACAGGAGGCCTTGCATTAGCTGCAGCGTTTTCGAACCCGACTGGCGGAGGCGGACGCTTTTGCGTCAGCTTTCGTCAGCTCCTCTTCTGAAGTATCCGAAGCTTGGCACGAGATACAGAAAGTCGAGAATAAAAATCGACGTGTCTGCACGCGAACGAACGCAGGATGGGTGGATACACGGTGAAGAGGGTTGAAGAGGGCAACGACGAGGAGAGAGACGACAGTGTGGGTGCCTCGGATTTGCGGCAAAGAGCTTCGACGAGGCTCTTTCTATCCATTACGATCAGGTGGTGGGGAAGTAGGGGAGGATGGCAGAGGAAGAGAAGGGAGGCTGCCAGTGAAAAGTGTTTTAAAGGGAAACGTCGAAGCACAGCACATGGATCGCGCGGCCTCGTGCTTCACGTATGCTTTTTATGTCCATGAGATTTTTATGGTTTTAATGACGCTCTCTCGCGCCCGGCAGGATTTAAACTGCTTTTAAATTCCGTGCACCGCGGCTTAAGCGGGAAATCTTTTTCCCCTTCTTCGTTCTCCTTTTTCCCCCCTTCTTCTCTCTTTCTTTCTTTACCCCTCCCTCTTTCATTCTCTCCTCTTTGTTACCTTTTTCTTTCTTTACCGTTGGCGAAGGTAATGTAACCGCTCGACCACCAGAAAACAGATGGAATTGTTTATGGCTTTTAACGAAAATACAGAGAAAAAGAACGACAGAGAGAGAAAGAGGGAGAAGCATGGAAGAGGTAAAAGGTTCTCCTGTTTACGACGCGGCGTTCTTTATAAACCTATCGAAGGAATTAACGCTGAATTTAAGTTTCATGCGCTGTTCGACGGGATTACGCGTTTCTTCGTATTAATTCGCCGAAAAAGGATTCCCCGGGGAACTTGTCCACTTCGGTAGTCCCCGGGATGGCAAACGTTGGATCCAATTTTAATGAACAGACGAAAGAGAGAGAGAGAGAGAGAGAGAGAGAGAGAGAGAGAGAGAGAGAGAGAGAGAGAGGGAGAATGCTGCTCGTTTTATACCCTACACCCTAGTTCCAAGTGTCAAACATTCTTGCGCAGGGTGCATCGTGTTGCGAGTATTATCACGCTCGAAACGTTTCGACGGGTGATCTCCCGTGAAACAAGGGTCTCTCCATTGTTAAGAAAACGACTCACGATTAAGGTGGACGGATCGATCGAATACAATGTACTAGGTATGGGGCTGAAGGATACGGTATTCAATTATGCAACGAACATCATCCTCGTTCTGTGGTTCGCCGCGCTCCATTTCACTTTCGAGGGGCTGAGGCGGCCCTAAACACAGGGGTGGAATCACGCACGGATGCCATGCGTTTCTGTTCCTCCGAATCTTGTCTGAGTATACGCCTATCCTATCCCTATGATTATAATAATAATAATAATGTGCAGGGAACTGAGCGAAATCTTCTTACAGATTAATTTAATTATGAAATTCTCTTAATGCTACGTATGATTATTCTAATGAATACTATTATCCAGCACGTGATACCACCACGGTTACTATCATCGAACGTATAAATTAATTAGATACGTAAAAGTAATTCGTAAACGAAAGGACAAAGATTGTATTATCTTCCTTTAAAAAGCAAACTGTAATTGGAACAACTTCAGTAGCACACTTTCTACCGACAGACATCGCGAAAGGTAAATATCGCTTTTCCATCATGAAAAGCCTCCCTTTCGTTGCCTCTTTTTTCCTTAAAACGCGTTAGGGTCGACGCGTTACGAGCCTACTTCTGTGAAATGTTTACAGACACGAGGTTCGCGCCTCCGCCATCTATACATAATGCATCCGGCATATAAGAACGTTTCACGTGTTCTTCGCGAGTAACAGGATTTAGAGCGGCGAAGAGATGAGGACACGAGGATAGAGGGAAAAGAGGACGCGAGCCGATATATCGGCCCGGTGAAATTATTCATGCTGGCACACGAATCACCGTAGGCCTATTTCTTTCGAAGCAAAAACGGGATCAAAGATATCCCTCGGCTGTATGCGAATTCGATTAACCCTATTTCGCGAGCGAGACTCGTCGAAACCGTCACAGCGTTCCTGATCCTATCTGGCCTCGACTGTCTGTCTGTCTGTCTGTCTGTCTGCTGTATCCACCGGTGTGTCCCCGTGGTTTTCCTGCTCGTTTGTTTGCGCTTTCAGGCGCAGTTCGACACCGATCAAAGTCCTGGCGAACGAACACGCCCGACCTGGATACACTGCTGTTGCTGCTGCTATTGAAAAATGTCGTATTTCGTTGAAGAATTTACGGTGCGCCTGACGTCATATCGATGTCGCCAGGGATGAACGGTTATTGATATTCGTTGTCGTACGTTATTCGTTCTCATCTTTCTTTCTTTGCTCTATAGTACATTGAATAGCTGGTCTTCGTTCAAAGTTGGCTTATTCGATTAATAACCGAGAGCTAATGTCAACCTCGTTTCATCAGATATCTTCCTGTTGCAAATATACCTTCAGAAATTCAAGAACTTCGTTCTACTTAACGTTGTACTAAAAAGCAGCCGCTTGAATACACTTATTGTCAGAAATAAACTTCTCTCAATCGTGTTTCAAAGGTTATATCCGTTCTAATTTATCACCGATTCGAGCAGTCTTACCGGGGTATATACCTCCGTTTCCTTCGAAGCAGCTTAATTCACTATTTCACAAGTCTCTCCCTGGTTAATTGCAGAAATCGAGTCGAACGCGGTCGATATTTTCGGTGATGGTTAGCACGACCCTTTGGAAGCCGGGGACTGGCTTTCAGGCTTGATTAAACAGCCCCGTAGAAATTCAAAATTCCTTTCGAAGGGATCGCGTCAGGATTTAAGGGTTTCGGTTCGACGGCTTTTCGAAGGAGCGCTCCGAGAGACGCTCCGCTGCCGTTAGTCTTTAACCCAAAAACGTCCGGCGCATTAGAGGGCGATAATCGAAAATCAATAAGGACGATAAAAAGCATAAGGAAACCGGAGCTGATGTGCGCTAGACTTCTTGCATAATAAATCTCTCTCTCTCTCACTCTCTCTCTCTTTCTCCATTTAGCCCCCCATCTGAGAACTCTCGCGAGATCGCGTAAGTAGACATCGACCTCGATACGTACCGAAAGTCTTCGCGTGAAAACGAATCAGATCGATCGATTCATGAATGCACGGTCGAAGGTACGTCGCGATAACGAGGCCCCTGTCACGACGTACGGAGCTTGTTTTAACAAACGGAAATCCCGTTGATGCGAACCTATTGTACAAGCCTTCGTTCGTGGCGCGTTTTATAGCACTGGGCGAGATTAGAGGTGCCTCGAGTTTTCTCGTTGCAAACGTGCCCGTCTGGCTAAGGTGATATTTTATTTCATCAGACACATGTTCTTCGTTAGAAACACAATCTGCTGATAAAAAGATTACGACAGCTGTAAAACATCGGGTGCAAAAGGTTAGCACCGTAAGCGACTATAGTCGAATGATGACCTTTTCCAATAATGACCACCTATCTACAACTAGATACTATATAACGTAACACTTATCACCGATTGCAACCTTCACTGTACAATAACTGCAACGATTCTCAGAACTGAATATGGATCAAAGAAAGAAAAAAGGAGAAAAAGAAAAGAAAAAGGAGAGTAGCCCACGACGTAAACGGAACAACCAACCCAAGTATACCCAGAGGCAGGGTAAACATCGAAATCTCACCATCTGGCAATCTGTTTGTCCTACAGTGGTATACATATATACTACAAGTAGAGGATAGAATCGTCGTATCCGAACCCCCTTTCAACTCGAGGTATGCCCACGGTTATTCCTTCGGCGAAATGTAACGCAAGAATCTCGACCGGACCAAGTTCCAGGAATACTTTAACGTTTATATCAACGTCTCAATATCAAACAATAATATCAACAGAGATCAAATCTAGAGTAGAATAATCAAGAAATCTTTCGTACTATTGAATGAGACCAAAGTTAATTAACACTCAGATGGAAGAGAGAAGGATATTCAACTAGGAGTACACCTAATTGTTAATCTCCTCTCTATCTAATTCTCTAATGCTTAATCGAACGTCTTAAGGCCGATCGAGGATTATCGAAATCGATTCAGGCAACAGGCAGTGCTCACAGATCATGGTGATACGCCTTTGAGGATCAGTGAAAGGCCATGGTCCTCGAGGGGGACCCTCGAAACGCACGTGCGCGTACGTCGCTAAATATACGTATATATAGAGACACGTCGTCAAGCACATATGCATATATCGCGGCATATCGAACCCCTTTGGCATGAATATGTCGCTATCTCGGCGCCGGTGGACAGGTATACCTAGGGCTACGGTACATAAACGTGGCCGAGCAATAATCCGTTTCATCTTGCGGTCAAACGATCGGTCGTCGCGGTATAATACGAAAGCTGCACGATCTTCCTTGCCTGTGCACGTATCCATAACTTCCCCTCTTTCTCTTTATATCCATCTCTTTCTATTTCTTTCTTCCTGTATGCACGTAGATTTTGCTCACATACCAACAATCCGGGATGTTCTTCGAGATATACGTGTATATATATGTATATATATGTACACGTATTCGAACCGGATCGATCTTCCTTCGTTTTTCCAAGCTAGCGGGAAACACTAGCGAACCGCCATTGGTAATCGTGATTCGATGGATTCCGCGTTTGGTAACTCGCGAAATGCTTCGGTTAGTTTTTGCTCGATCCTCGAACCGGATACCAGAAACCCCGGCGATCTTGTGAAATCGGTTTGGAAAAACATCGATCGTACGAGATCCCGTTTCTCACGTTCGAATGGAAGATAAGACTGCTATCTATGGAGGAATATTGAAAACGATCATGTTTAGGTCGATTATCGAGAGATACCTAAGGTATGGTTCGTAATATCAAGATGGTTCCCGTTCATTCACGCTTTTCTGTTCGTTTAAACAGTGGTGTATACACTCCTGTATGAAACGTGTTGCGTTCAATGAATCCACGCGTTCATTCGAGCCTCGTTGATATTCTTTCATTATCTGGAAGTCGTCGCGCTATTTATAATTTGCTACAAAGAGCACGTCCTCAACCAGGGACAGCGTCCTATTTATAACACACGATACTGCGAGTCAATGTTCCATGATATATTCTAAGGTACTCAATTTTTCTTCGCCAAGTATCGATACTGTAAGAATATGCTTGTGGAAAACGTAGAGAAAGAGGGAGAGAAAAAGAGAGAGAAAGAGAGGGAGAATGGTACATAGTCGTTGCTGATATCAGAACGAAGAGATAATGAAAAGAATACAGAGTTCGGCGTCCGTGACTTAATGTACTCGAAGAAGTAAACAGGTCGGTGGTATATATCAAAACGCGCGGACAGGCTGTGCCGGGTGTAAATGATATAAATAAAATCAACCCAGGGAATACGGTGGTTATTTATCATCCAGCAAAAATGCCTTAGTCTCCTTGCCCCCACTTGGCCCCATTAATAACACAGGGAAAACTCATTTTCGTTCGGTTGAACGCTGCGTGCCCGGCTTACACACCTTTCCGCCTGTAAACGTCTCGGGTATGTGTACAAGTTGCTTCGTGGGAACAGCCAGTTAGAGGCGGAATCTTAAGATTCCGCGCGATTTCGCTGACTGCCTGTGTATATTGATTTATAGCCCGACCGAGCTGTGTAATAATTCTGCCCCGGATCGAAAATGGAAAGCGGATAATTGATGAGATTGGCAAGTGATAAAACGCGGCTTTAAAGAAAATTGAACTCGGTTTCTCGTTTTATTGAATAACCATTCGTCTGGTTGTTAATTTCGCTATCACGATTATGGTCGTCTCGTAAAAGTCAGTAACTATTTATCAATGAAATCTCAAGTAGAAAGTCACCGCGGTGTTAACGCGAACGCGTTACACGATACAATCGATGTTTGATAAATATCGAGTAATATATCAAAAGGACATATGTCCAAGTGTTCCGCACTTAATATTCGTGTTAAGGGACACAAATCTAGTTTTGAAGCGTACCGCTGAATAAACCATGGGACGATCAATCCCTTCTTTGGGTTCGCGGGGTGTACCGCAAACCACATCAATAATGGACAATGTATAAACAGACGCACTGGCGGGTGGATAAACCAAGGAAAAACCATCCGAGGACCTTCCTTTACGCGGTGTGTAAACATACGTACACATAGTGGCGAAAGAGAAAGACAGAAAAGAGAAAGAGAGAGAGGAAGAAAGAAAAAAAAAGAAAATTTAGAGCACCACCGGACGCACAAGGGACGCGAAGCGTTTGAACAAATATTTTCCCTGGGAAACGTTCCCGCCCCTCGTACTCCAAGGCACTGGTCCCGATCTTCTTTAAATATTTCTACCGGATAAATATATCCGTCCATAGAACACAGGGACACGACAGTAAATCAACCCATTCACCTATCGATCTTCGTCGATCTTACCGATCACGAGGGGCTGAGAACCGCTGCTGCGCGCATCTCCTGGCTAGCGCTATCGAGACGAGAGATCCTGACCGTGATTGAAGACCGATGGCTCGGTCATAGGTGCTGCCACGAAACGAGAGAAAGATCCGGACGTGGAGAATGCATAGTTCTTCCAAGGTTTTGACCGTCCTCGCCGTTTTCCTGGGAACCCATTCGATGCTGACTTAACATATTTGAATATTGTATTAGGTGGCTATTTTCTGCGCGCGCGATATGAATTTGGAACGCAGCGTCACCGCTGTTTTAATACCATCGGCGAAATATACGCGACGTGAATCTTCGCGGTGTCTTGGGTAATGTAGGTTAAGCGTTCATTTGCAATCCATCGATTTTTAATTACCTACCAACGCTGATGTACAACTAAAGAAATATTGAACCGTAATGAAAGGGGACACATTATTTTTCATAAAAAGAACAAATTATTCCACGTTTTTCTGACAAGTTTCCTCTTTTTTTTTTTAATTTTTGCACCAAACCATCTTATTAATCTTAATTCATCGAGACGTCCGCCATGATTGCGGCACAATGGAGTCGACGAATTTCTGCCGCGCGAAATTCGATTTGCCAGTAGAGCCGTCCAATGTTCCCATGAAACTGTATCCCTAGCTCGCGAGATCTTTATTAAAATTCATACCTGTTCCGCGTGCGCGCGTCATTAATTACCTTCGCGGCGTTAAATCAGACTTACCATTGCCCCTGTTAATAAATAACCGGGCAACAACAGGCGAGCATAGCGCCGCAAGAAATCGTTTCTCGCGCCCCTATTCATCACGCTATTCACCGCGCGTGTATCCGAAATGGTGGAAAATCAGGTTGAAGCCAGTGACCGGTTCGGCCGAGATTCTCACCAATCAACTATACAATTATTCAGATAACGGACACGGAGTATTTTTCGCGGATTCCTAGATAATACTCGTTCGGTGATTGACCGCGTGGTATCGTTGCGTGTACGATAAAAAAGCAGCGGTTTATTATTAGCTGGCCAGGCAGCAGCAACAGCAGCAGCAGTAACAGCATCGTGATTGCACAGTGTTCGCGAGAGAGAGCGAGAGAGAGCGAGAGAGAGAGAGAGAGAGAGGGAAGGAGTTACATGTGGGTCTCGCGTACGCTTATGCTCGCGCTATCGAGACGAAAGATCCGAGCGTGATTGAAGACCGATGGCCCGGCCATAGGTGCGCTGCGTTACACGAGAGAAGAGGGGAAGAAAGTGGCTGCAAGAAGAAGAAGAAGAAGAAGAAGAGAAAGAAACAGGAGGGGTAAAACGGACGAGAATGCGACCAGTAAATCGTATCGTGATACAGCGAATCCTCGCCAAGGAACGTGGGCGAGTCCGCTTCATTTGCGTGCACGCGTGTGCGTGTATCTTTAAGGACACGCGTGACACAACGCCACCATCAGGATCGCGTGAAGGAAAATCTTCGTATTCCTTTCGTTTCTCATTTTCGAACCAGCCAAGAACTTTAAGAGCCGAATGAGTCAATGGGGAACGTGGTTTGAAAGATGACGAGTCTCGTATTTGTAAGATCGATAGAGGGAGAATCTAGATAACGACAAGAATCATAAACTAAATAAGAGTATTAAGAAAAATCGCAGAGATACTGAGAGGCTTGAAACATCCTATTACTGTTATCGTGAAAGATGATAATACGGAGGACGAGAGGACTTTACGCCACTTGCTACGAGTAGTTCAGCCTCTTCAATTATTGATAGTTTCAAGGAGCTAATTTCTGTGAAGTTTCAGCTGCCTACAGCTGAAGACCGTTTAGGATATTAGTCGGGTATAGCTATCGAGCTTGAGTATACTCGGGTATATAGCTATCGTAGACAATCTGATAAGATAATTGGGAAATAGAAAGAGGGTGCTGAAGGAATTTCTGGTAAATAAGAAAGTAGTAAACTCTGGGTCGTCTATGTCTCTTCGTTACCATTATACTAGAAGATAATAACAGACGAACAGTAAGATATTGGGTTTGGATAAATATTTAGGCGATCGAATAAGATATGTTTACGTAACACAACCTCGTCCATCTTTATCTCTGCGGTTTTTCTTCTCCAGCTATACACATTCGTTAGTCAGACTCACAGACGAGACGTGACATACCGCGTTGAAATTTATTTTCTTTGATATGAACATTCGATACGGGAATTGTTTATTTGAACGACGTGTACGGGGTTGTCGGCTCGGTTGTGTATGTTTGAAGAGGACTCGGGGCCTCGAGAGCGATGAAAAGTGGAGAATAGTTTTCCCTTGCTATTTATATTCTCTCTGCTTTTATACTTTATTCTTGGCTGAATGTATACCAACTATACCATCCTCCGTTGTTTAACTTTTAATTTACTTCACCGATGTAATCAAGCCGGGTTACATTGCTAGAATTTATCGTCATTTTCCTGCACCGAAAATTCTAATAATATCTCGGTACACGTTGCTTCTGTATCGCTTAAATAAATCCCCTCTGCGATAACTTCAGTAATATATTCGTTTATTAGACGTATTTCGAAACATTCATTAATTGAGATCATTTTTCTCTTTCCAGGTAAGTCACTTCACTGTGTTATCTACGTCAGATAGTGAGGTACACGAGGATTACAACAGCATGTGGCACGGTAACGTAAGCATTGCAGCACGAACGCCGGAAATAATTTAGATACGTCGAATCGCGTACACGTAAAGGGACGATTAAATTGAAGCGATCGAAAAAGGAGGTTCGTCGTTACACTTAACGCTGTTTTCACTTAACTAAATATTCCCTTCGTTCTGTATATCTGATAAAGTCAGAGCGTGTACCTCGAATCAAATGTAATTCAATTTCCAACGAATGATATATCGAAGCAGGTTGTTTTACGCGGAATTTTAGTCTAAACACCGAAGGTTATACACAAGTTCCGTCGTTTAAGCAGTTTCAGTGGCAGATGGAAAATTATAGTTATACGCACGGTGATTACGCGTCTCGATTTTTACCAGCAACACACGGACGACGATCGAAGAGAATGAAGGAGAAAGAGAAAAGGGGAGACAGAGCAGTCAGGTCTTATTTTTTGTCGCGCGACGTAAAACACGAAACTACGGCTGGTCGCGGCGCGCCGTAGAAATTTCGTTCGTTCGTTCGTTGTTTCATATCGGCCGGCTCGCGTGATTTATACTTTTAGTTTCTGCTTTACGGTCGTCCAAGTTTGTTGCTCGTGAAAAATAAAATCCGTGATATATTGCTTAATATGGGTCGGCACAGGGTTGAAGCAACCGCCGTTTGCGTCCGACTTCCGGAATATAACCCGTTCCTATGTTGTTTTCTTGTAAATGACTCGAAAGTGTTCCGAAGAATCGATCCTTAAACCCAAGAATTATCAACCACGTGATTTCCTCTTAGACATCTCGGAGCCTTCGTTAATTTCCTTCGAACATTCGCGTTTATCGATAACCGTTTCGATACTTTTCAAGAATAATTGGAAAATTGAAGGCAATCCGGTGATAATATACGTTAAGCTAGGATAGGAAATTAAGAATAGAAATTTTTATTTTTATTTTTTTTTTTTCAAATTATTCCATCGACTTTGTATGCAGAAAAATTCTCTCATCTGGTTTTGTAAGCTCCCTGTCCCACGGTTTCGCACGTACGCGCGAAGTACGAAACTACGTGTTATCGAGCAGCTATAGCGTCTAATGCACGTATCAAGTTCTTCATTCGCCGTGCATCAACCTCGAAACGGACGGAGGAACGGTCACGTAGATCGTTTCGCGTTTCTCGTCGCGGGTTTACCTTGTTATGCCTCTGGTACCGGTTGCGTTCACGGAAAGCTTATCGCCGTCGCGAAATTGTTGCCCGAGATGACAAACATTAATACACCGCGTTGATAAGCCGAACAAACGGCACCATTAATCAGAAGTTTTTCCCCACCCCCAATCCCGATTCATGGATCATTCATCGCGATACGTTTGTTTTTGCGTGGCTGCTATAAATCAGATCCACGGTTCGTAGACGATGTTCTACGAACTAACCGGGGCCAGTTCTAAACATCAGATACAGTTTGAACTTCGAAATACTGTCTCGGGAAACTTTCTACTTATCGTGAATTCTCGTTACGAGCGAAAACAACCAGTTCTATGAGGGAAAATATCACAGATAGAGGAGGTAGAAAATGATTGGAGAGGAATTTCCACGATCTCTCTAATAAATTACGAAATTCTAGCCTCGTTGAAACACTTGTTATTCAAAATGATCTTAATTGCCATTGAACCATGGGAAAAGGATGTTATTTCCGGCGAAGGGGAGAACGGTTAACGAGAAGAAATTGAAAATTAGCCCGCAAAACGGGCTCATTAACCCGAGAACGGTATAAATCGCATCGCTCGCTTTGATCGAGCACGATTAGCTCGTAACATCGGTAATTACGGATCGACCGTGAACCGGCCGCTTATTGTCCAGCATTATCGCAACGTTACGGTTTATTAGAGCTACGTTTCTCCGTGTTACAGTCTCGACAAATTTAACCAGGGCTGCGTTTCGTATAAACGCGCGTTGCGGCCGCCGCTACCACCGCCCGGAGGTGGGAGCATAGTTGCCACTATAATGCTCGACGATAGCCCGGGAAATGGTAGCGGCGTAATAGTGGACGCGGTGCCAGATTGCCGGGAAAATTAATTACGTAGCGCGCGTTTAGCTGGTGCAATGAGAGCAGCATCGTGGCCGTAATTGCATATTGCAGCGGCGCATATACGTGCCTAAGAAGTTATTTAATTCATTAGTTCGATGAAATACGAGGCGACGTATTAGAAGATCGCGAGCGGAACATGTCGAACCCGTTTTCATGTTGCGCTTGGCGCAATGGATATTATTTCTTTGTTGCAGTTCAGCGTTCAAAAGTGACGTACAGTCGGTGGAATAAATATAATCGTAAAATCAGCCACGTGTCGAAGTAGACATGTTTCGAATGGTCCGACAAGAGAATTTGCAGAAATACGAGGAGATAAAGATCTAAGTTCTACACGTTGGTCGTACAGATTTACGACTCGTCAGTAGATAGGCACGAGAGAAAATTTCAAATATTAAAAATGCTAATTAGCGTTTGTTTGTCGTTAGTTGGCATCATTTTATTGCATGGATCTTAAGATAGAATGTCGTATACGACATTCCTAGCTGTCGCTGTATGAATTGGTGCTGTCACTTGATGTTTCCATTTACGACTTTGCTATATTTGTTCCAGCGACTATACATTTCTACTCAAAGAACTCTTCTTTCCTCTGGTGAAAAAAATGTCTGTTTGTTGTATTAAAAATGAACAGATATCGGTGTAAAAATAAATTATTCAAGCCGCGTTTCGATAACATTTTATTTAAATTAGTTACTGTCATTCGATTAGCATGTCTGTTTCACGTCAGAATCAACAGGAACATCTCGTGAAATGACGTGACCAGTCAGCAGCTAACGGAAAATAGCCAAATAACCCGTATAATCATATCTGCTGCAAATATTAGCCGGGCGAGGGAAAAACAAAGCTGACTGAATAATTCGCGGCTAAATCAGTGGCACGGAGCGTGCATTAAACTAACCGATCGAATATTTCCCGGGTAATTTATCCAGTCACGATTATTTCACGGCACGTACGGGTTAATTTCTCCTTGTCGCGACGCCCGTCCGAGCAATATCCTTTTTCCGTGGCGGAAAATTAATATCCTCGCGCTACCCCGCGACAATCGTAGCTCTCCTCGCTTGGCGCGTTTCTAACGCGCGAGCCGCGCACAATGTAAGCCGCCTGCCTTAAGTGGCCGATAAAGCACGAAACCCGACAGCCTCGAGTGGCCTGGTGTGTAAACAGCCTCGACACAAGCACAGTCTACTTCGCAGGAAGCCGCATAGAATACACAGTGCTGATTGAAAACCCGCCCTTAGTCGATGGGGTTGCCAGGGAAGCTTCCTCCTCCTCCACTCCTTCTTCTTCTTCACCTTCTACCACGTTAACGTAATTCTCAGGGTTCCTTTTTATTTCGGTCAGAATCGCCGCTCGTAAGGACACGCTGTATCGCTCGGACGATTTTCGAACAAATAGCGCAGAGACGCGTAAATAAGAGAACCAAACGATGGATCAAAGGAGCAGTAACAAAAAAAAAAAGAAGAGAAAGAAAACAAGAGGGTTGAAAAGATGCGAGAATGAATGGACAGTACCTAGATGGGGGCGGAGGGGAAACGTAATTATTCGCGGGCTTGATGGAAAGAGCTGGAAGAAAAGGAACGGGAAAAAGTGAAAAGAACGAAAGAAGGAAAACGGACGTAACATTAGGAAATATAGCAGGATGGCGCCAGCCGAGGGTTTTGCAGGGATGAATGGACCCGGTGCGAGGAGTTGGCGAACATGCGCAAGGATACGTAGAAAAAGAAAAAGAGAGAAGAACGTCGAGCTGGGAGAAATCAGCATGCTAACCGAGGTTGGAAAGGAGAAAATGATGGTGTAGCGCGGGGATGAAAGGAAAAAGAAGAGGAAGAGTACACCTCGCGGGACTCGTATTCGTGGAAGAGGCACGGCCATTCGAAGGACGGACGGTCTTTTGGTATTCCCGTGAAAAATTTACTACGCTAAGCGGCCATCTAGCGCGTAACGGTGATACCAGCGTCGAGACGCTCCGTTTCGTCTCCATTTCGCCTTATGATTTTCGAACACCGTCTTCATCCTACTGAGAATTCGCGGCGAATTTTTCACGCTCTCTCTCCTTCCCCGCCTGGAGAAATTTCAAGAGATACTAACGACGTTGCATATTTCAATTCTTCGAATCGCAGCATGTTTCCCCAACGGTATACTCGACGCTATACGAGAAGCAGTTTCACGAAACAACCAGCCCTCTGGCAAAGCTTGGCTGGCCGTTGTTAATGACTTTATTAAATGCTCACCGGGATTCATGGTATTATACCATTAACGGTGCAACGCCGGCCTTCGTTTATCCGACATTAATTAGCAACGTCATTATCGTCCGGCTATCATATTCGTCTGACATTCAGCAGGATTTTTATTAGCTCGTTTCTCACGCGCGAGTGTAAACTGCGCGCGCGAAGAAGGAAGCCGATCATGGTTAACGTAGAGGAAGCTGGACTGGCTGGCTGCTGTTGGCTTGCTGCGGCGATTCACCGAGCGAGAACTTAACGGCCCAAGCTCTTAAACTTCCCATTTACGGTGACGCCACGCTATAAATTGCCGATCGATAGGATTATACGAACGTGTAATTAAGGCCACCGCTTACGAGCGTGCGTGCGGAGGCTTTACGCCGCGAATTAGTTTGGCAAAGTACGAAGGCGAGCACGTTCGGCCCATCTCTAGGCCACGAAAAGCAAATAGAGTCGACACGATAAAGTGGACGAGATATGGAAGTAGTGGAACGATTTGCCTCGGCACCTTCTTCTTTTCGTCGCGTTTTAACGGTCGCGTAATTTCTTCGTTGCCGAGGTGTTACCAAAAAGAAGCTGAACTCGTTAACCGAGCCTGCCAGGAAACACCGGAGGCGATAATAAAAGGACGCGCGTCGTAATACCTTTGTTAATCCGTGTACACACACACGTTTACAATAAAGTCACCCTTATTACCTTCGCCATGAACGAACAGTTTGTTCTTCGATTTCTGTTATGAAACATTAGAGCCGCTGCTTATTAAAACTGCATATTACACGAACTTACAGGAGATACTTACAGTCGTAGAAATTGTAGCCTTATTAATATGCAAAGAAACGCAGGCATAAAAATCTTTTCATCCAACAACCTAACTTTAACCTGTTTACTAGTAAAGGCGAGTTAATTCGCGATGGGTTCCCCAGTATTTAGAAATTAATAGTTTATTCATTCAGAGATTATTCATTTTTAATTGTAGTATTATACTTGCATTAAATACAATATACATCGTATTCAATATATACGAAGTAAGTGTTTATAATTTCAACACACTCTTCATTATAAGCTAGAGAGATTAAATTTCTGTTCGAGAGTTGAACCCAATAAAACCGTCAAGATTATGTTAGCAATTCTCTGGTTCGAGAAACAAAATCATCCACTTCATTCGAAAATATTCGCACGTTCCAGCGTATCACTTTCAAACCTCAACTTTTCACCCTCGAAGTCGAGGCAACATTCTGAAGTAACTTTCTACCCAGCGATTTCACCAACTTTATTTCGTGTATCTTTTTTCTTTATTTTTAAAATAAAGAAGAGGAAAAAAAATAATTCGCTAGCACCACAAGGGGAGTCAAACAATGCGAACAATTCCACGGTAACAACGGGGGCTAAGATCAAATCCGGCAAAGGGTGAGAGGCGAGAGGGACGCGTGCCACCCGTAAATTAGCGGCGAACACGAGAATTGCATTATTTCTGCAAACTGCGCGACGCGGAAAGGTCGCGACGTCGGCCACGGTCGGTGGTTAGAGCGATGGCGGGCAAAGGGGTGAGAAACGGGGTGGTCGAGGGCGCGATCGAGGGGGTTAGGAAATAAATCGCGCGGTATTTCGACGCGTGGCGTGTCGTTTCCCGCGCGTGTAAGCAAATATTTGAAATTCGTCGCGCGTACGCTGACGAGAGACGCGTGCGTCGCTCGTCGATCGGTTTCCCACTGCCTGCCTCTACCCGTGTTTGAATCTACGAATTCGTTGCCACCGCGTTTCCTCGAAACTGTCGTAATAAATTTCCAACGATCAACTTGGTAAGTTGCGATCGTCTCGAACTGTATGTTTTACCAGAAGGCAACAGTAGAATGGTTGTAATTCCTTTTCCGAAGCAAGCGTAAATGTCAAAGTTGTATCTTTCGGTACTTAACCTGGTTGTTACGAAGACACGGTATGATTCATTGATTATTAAAGGCACTTAAGCGACTTAAATATGACGCGAAATACAATTGTCAACGTAAAAGCGACGAATTTAAGGAAGAACGACGGCCACCATCAAATATTTGCCAGCTGAATGGAGTATGCAACCGTCCGTGGAAATAAATAAAATTGTTGAAACATTCACGCCTATTAAATTTGCACGTTCCGCGAGCCAACTATATTCGGAACGAATGTACCGCAAAAGTCGGTAAGCTGTTGTGAAAGCTCTTCGAACGTTGCGTTCGTTTCGTTGTTAATAAAGTATGGTTAGACTACAGTATAGTCACGACTTTTTCACACGCGGTATGAATAACGGTGGAATCAAGAAAAATTAGGATGGCGGAACGAAAGACCGAGCGAAGGAGCCGCAATTTGCACGCATTGCGACATTTCGACCGAAAGCAGCAGAGAAAACTCTTCACGTTCCCTCGTTCCCTCTTTCCTTCTTTTTCCCGTCGCAAGCGAAACCCGGATGCAGCTCCTGCGTCTGGCCGCTGGAATGCGCCGGAATTCCGCGGAGGCTGCGTCCGACGAGATAAATTTTATTTAACTCTACCGGCTGATGGGCGCCCCGTTGAAAGAGCTAGAACTGGATGGCGAGAAAACCTGGGGGGAAATGGGAACGGGTTAGAAAAGATACGCGAAGAGAGAAAGAGACAGCGTAATATAGAAGGAAGCCGGAAGCTGTGCCACAGTGAGAGGAAATCGTCATGTTTTCCACTGTCCTCCGGTTTTCACCACTGGAGGATTCTTCGACTCTGTCCGATATGAATTGCGAGACGAGGAAAGAGAGAACGTACTTTCCAGTTGAACGAGCAAAAGGAAGAAACTCAAGCCTCTTTTTCACTTCGTTTTCTACTATTTCGGAGAATTAAAGTGGCGTCATGGCGCCTCGATACTCGTTCGAGGAAATTCCTATATCGAGTGGCGAACGCTCGAATCGTTTCCGGTGGGCCAAAGGTACGTGAGTCAATAGCAATTCGTGGCGATTTCTTCGTACTCAGTCCGGAAAGGAACTCGGAAATCGTGACAATTCGTCGAGGCTCTTTTTCGATAACACGCCATAGTGTTTAGAAAGTACGAGTGGAATTTCTTAAAGACGCGGATACGTGGCAACGGTCCGTTCGTTCCTTCCCTTTGGTAATTCGCCGACGACTATTAGTAGCGTCTTCGTTCCTGGTCGTAAGCGGCAGATGTTATTAACGAAGCCTGCCCGATCCCATTGTGCCTCCAGAAACCAGTGAGAATTTACGGTTTTCATATCACACCTGCGGCAACCGGAGCCTCCTCGTTCGCGGACTCTATTGGAATATTAATTGCGTGAAACGAAACGGGAACTGGCTCCTGGTGGAGCAGATACCGATAATTCTGATCTTTCAAGCACAGACATGAAATCGAAACTTCATAGCAGTTACATGCTAACAGTAGACCTAGTTATGGAAAAATACAACGTCGCTTTAATGTACTTATCGTTACATCTGTTGGACAATTTTCGACTAAAAGTTTCGAACATTTCCAAGAAACTGAAATAAAATCTAGTTTTTTATCTGTCCGTAAAAATAAGCGTTTTTGTACGAAAAATGTACTTCCTTTCGATTGGTTTAGTTGATAAAAGGATTAATTACAAGGTTCTGAAAAATTTCTCGAATTTTGAGTGTGTATCAGACGAAGTTCATCACTATTAAATTACAATTACCAAGAGACAAACTATACAAGCCATAAAAACACCGAAAGAACATGCAATAAACGCTTTACGCGCAGAACTTTCCATTTCGAACGTGTTAAGAAACGCGTCGCGAAACACTGTAGAAGGTGAGGCGGTATTTGTAATCGTCGCCGGCGGTGACCATGCGGCCGATTCGGAATATAATTCGCCCGTAAATAGTCGAGTGGCGTTCCAACCCTCCGCCATTCCGGCTTAGTCGACTCCATAAACAAAAGCGTCGTTTCGTTTCTTTTTCTTAGGGCTGCCGCCGCGCGTGCACCGGGGGCTGATATTTGCAAGGTAAAACGGAACGCGTTCGGTCGCGCGTGCGCGCGCGCGCCAAAACGGGCCCAGAGAGCGAATGGACGCCTTGTAATATCTACGCGTTCTCTCTCCTCTATCTCTCGGTGTACGCCTGGCCGGCTAAGCGGAAGGTGCAACGATGCCTCGAAAGCGCGATCTCAACGACGATAATCGACTCTGCAGATATGCATAAACGTTTTCCGCTCCGTTTCTCTCGCGCTTCTTCACCCCTTCCCACTTCCTCTCCTAGCTCGATCTCGAGTTTGTTCTCGGCTCGAACAGAACCGTGTTCGTCTTCACTTATCTCTTAATAATCTTTCCGTCGAATCGGTGGCAGATGAAGGGGACCCTTATTTGCCTTGGATGTCATGTATGATTCCGTTTTTCGATTCGAACGTAAAAGGAGGAGAATATTGTATCGCGTGTCGACTATAGAAAGGGAGTATAATTTGTCACGTCGATTTTACCCGGTGGTTGAAATTTGTTGTATTTCGATCGGTGGGGTAGGGAAAAAAAGCCGTGCACATTTTTTGTTTCATCCGACAAATGGTTCAGTTAAAAACGATCAAATTGAAAGCGGGAATATTAAATATTCTGGCGGATATCAATCGCTGAAGGAGAGAGAGAGAGAGAGAGGGAGGGAGAGAGGAAAAGAGGAAGAGAAATTTCATCGCTATGGACCGATACTGTGTGGTGCATGGCTTTTCCCGCGACGTTTCATTTTTTTCCTCTGTGTTCTCCCCTCCCGAAGCACGGCATCGATTGACTCTCGACCGCTTTTTTATTTGTCCAATTCGAGGCTCATTCCCGAAATAATTCCATATTTCACAATCGAACGATCGAGCCCAAGAAGGGGTGAGGAGATCGTGAACGTTACCTTTGCACACTCGCGTTCCCCCGCTCAAATATTTGGAAATTAAATTAGTCGTGATTATTAAATTATTAAATACGTATCAATCCCAGTCACTATCGCTCGTTAATCATCGGACCGTCCAATTAACGATACCGTTCGTCGCGAAATCGAACGCCTGGTTGGATAAATGCATCGATTCACGAACTGATAAAATAAAATGACCTGGTGCACGATTTTATCGAACCACCTAGATATCAACGATCGAGAGTGTACTGTAAGAAACTTCTTCGAGTTCTCGTACTCTTAGCTTGGTGTACAAACTGGTGCCAACAAACTGCACCAAAATTTAATCCCTTCTCGCGTCGATGCTTCCGCGAAAACACGGGGATTCCACGCAGGCGAGTCCGTCGACCGCGAAAATAGATAGCAGAAATTGAGGCTCGCGAGTTAAGTCGAGGTAAGCGCGAGCGACCCAAGGAAAGCTCGGCCCTTGTAATACTCAAAGGTACAAGCTTGAAATCCGGGAGGACTTACAGGAGGTCGAAAGGAGGGCAAACGGGTGGGTTAGTAGGGGAGATAGGATGGTGTTTCCTCTCAAGGATGAGGTTATTCGCTGTGTTAAATGCTTGGCTAAAATTGAGTAGCTCTTCCTCGTGTAGCAACGAAGAGAAAGAGAAGCGGCAGGAAGACCTAAACTTGAGTGCACGAGAGATGGTAACAGGAAAGAGGTTAGGTAGCGAAACGAAGGTTCATCTTTGTTAGCGGGTTGAGGAAGACCCGGTTGGATCATAAGAGCGAGCCTTAAAGTGCGGTCATTTCTTAAACTGCGCTCATCGCGAGGAAACTTTCCGTCGAGCTATCCTTAACCTTTCGTCCTCCTGTTTCTCTTCTTCGTCTTCTGTCTCTTATTCACCCTGTTTTTCGTCTTCTTTCTTTCTCTCTCTCTCTCTCTCTCTCTCTCTCTCTCTACCTCTACTTCTTTGTCTCTTTGGTCCTAAACGCGCCTGGTTACGATGGCGAAATGGAGAAGAAGAACGGACGCGAGGAGACAAGGTGTACCTGGGGGTGGCGAAGAGTTAACTCGGGACTATAAAACTTGGTAGACGTTGTTAATGTTTCATTTACATAAATGACAGCCCTGAATCGCGACTTAACGTGATTTTCGCGCGTTCTGGCAAACACATCGCTCGGGGAAAGAAAGTTACGCGGAGAGACCTTCACAACAGGGATGGCGAGGGTGGAAGAGGAGGTTGGAAGAGGTGGAGAAGAAGGAGTGTCCTCGTTTCATTGCGACGTCGTCGCTAATCTCGTCTGCATCGATTCAATGAGCGCGCGAACATACCGCGTGCGCTTCATACGATTAATTATCATGACTCGTAGCCTCGAATACCACCTAACGATCGCGATCGCGCGTAAATTATAATCGAATACCGCACAAGTCTGGCTCTCGTAGTTGAGAAAGGAAAAAAAAAGAAGAGAGGGAGAAAAAGTAGCTGGAGAAAGGAGTGAGAGGAGGCCTAACGTTTTCGTGTTCGTTCGTTTTTGCGCGGTTCTTCGAATCGTCCGATTTAAATTTAATCCGCCGAGCTTTAATCGTTCGATCTTAATTTATGAATATCCCCGATAAGAACTGGCGAACGGGAGAGGGATTCGCGCGTGATTTACGATCGAATTCGTACCATGATTTGCAAGAAATCGATAATATATGGAAGACAGAAGGAGAAGTCGTCGATTCTTTTCGATGGAAGAGGCGAGAGAGAGAGAGAGAGAGAGAGAGAGAGGCAGAGAGAGAGAGAGATGAGAAACGACGCACACACTCCGACCGATTGGCCACGCCGCCGCGTCCTTATACCAAAGGATCAGAGACCTGAACCTGTCTGGAACACCGGCGGCCACCTGCCACCTGCACGTCCTTGCTTGGCCAGGCCTCGCCGCTTGGGAAAATACTTCAAAACTTCCAGGGACACGATCTCGCTCTTCGGATAATTTCAGCCGGCGCCAACGCTTCCTTGACTTCGTTAATTCGTCTTCGTATTTTGCGTGTCGCTTCCACTTTTCTCCTCGACATGCTCTTCGTGGTCCATGGAGAGCAGCGTTTATATAAGACGCGGCAACATTGGTGGTATAAATGTACAGTCAGTGGAACTGATGTAGCAATATTGGTTATAAAATCGATCAAGTATGAAAAATAAGTAATTCAACCGCTGTAACAACAGCATGAGAGAGACAAGGAAGAAAATCTATCGTATATCCAGAAAAATGTAGAAACTATTAGTCTAATAGAAATAAGGATAATAATTCAATTGAATAACTTAATTCTGTTACAATTTTTTTTTTTACTGAATATTATGTATCTCATGATTACTATACTGTAGCGAAATTCCTAAAATTCCTCTAAACCCCGTGTAAACCACCTGCACACTTCATTATTCCCTAAATTAGCGTCTCAGGAAACAACTTCACGACTCACGGTCCGATTAAAGGGTTGATAAGTATGAAAAATGTTTCGCGTATACGTCGCTTAACATGTACGTCCAGACGATTAGGCGTGTTCCTTGCCACCGGTGTGTACATTCCCCGAATACCGGATATTCGCTTGGAACAATTATTCACCGTCAGCGTGCGACTTCCAGTTGTCGCGAGCGCAGGTATTACGCGTTAGCTCGTGGAGACCGCGACAAGACACGCAGGTTAAGCGTCGTCAGAGGTCCGGAAAGGTTGGTTGGCGTTTCGGCTTGAGATAATAACTCGTCCGGCGGGATGACTAGGCGCCACCCGGTATCCAAGAATGCCGCTGCTTGTCTGGCCAGGTTGGTCCTTCTGCCTTAATACCGGTAAGCGAGAGATAAGCACGATTATTGCCACGAAAGAAAAAAAGAACGAAGAAAAAAAAAAGGAGGTGAACGATCTTGATTTCGAGAGGATGGTGGCTCGTTACTTCGTGGACCATTGCCAGGGACATTGAAGCACGCGATACCATTTTCGAAGGAGCACTTCAGACGGTTTCGAGGCTTGGGAAATTTGAACGAGAAAGGTGGAGGATCGCTGAGGGAGCTGAACGTGAGGAGAGAGCCTTTTTTTCTTATTTTTAATAGGTGTAAAAAAGCTTGGATATTTGCGCTTAATGAGAAGTACAAATGAAAGAATTTTCACCGAGCGGATCAATTGAAATTTGTATTGAAATTTTCTATGTGAAACGAAAGTGTATTTTTTCTCATATCTTAGTCAACTTAGTTTTACCCTTGTTGTACAGCTTCTCAACACCGTGTAGAAGTCGTTTAAAATAAAACAATGAAAGGATTCACGAAACGATCGCCAGTTTGCCCCGACAATTATAAGACGATCGTCCCTTAGCTACGACTCCGATGTTGTTGGAACTCTACTCCTCTCTCTCTCTCTCATCCCTTCGTTTCTCTCTTCCTCTCTCTCTCTCTCTCTCTCTCTCTTTCTCTTTCTCTCTCTGTCCACTCGAGGCCATGGAGGCAGAGCCGCGAGGTCTATATTGCAGTTAATCTATGTTCCGATTGTATCTGTTCATTGGGTTACGAAGTACCCAGGCACGGGCCCTCGGACATTAACTGCCGTTGTTACTGCCTGCAACGATCGCAGATACCAGCAGTTTCACCGCATTCGCCCCCGTGTCGTGTGTGTTTGCATGGGAGCAGGCTCTGCGAAGTAGCCTGATCGATAGAATGGAATAGAATACCCGGGGAAGATCACGACGCCAGTATAAGAAGACGAAAGAATAAGGGTTGCTTCGATAACGATGAATTTAACGCGACGCGCGCGGCTGCGCGCCCCCTTTTATCAGCGAGCATGTACGGCTGCTGTCTGCTCTTTTTTTCTCTCTTCTTCTTCTTCTTCTCCCCCTCTGTCGTTTCTCTCTTTTAATCCTGACCGTGGATTAGTGGTATTTCTCCGTTAATTAAAACCGCATCGATATGCAAACCGGTAATCCGTGTACCGTTCACTGCTTCTCTAGCGAAGACTTGAAGGATTATTCGTGTTTTATTTAGGAAAATCCAGAATAATTGCAACGTGCAAATTAGAAATTCTGAGAGTATCCTTCCACCTAATATATAACTAATCCTTTCTAAGGAAAACTATTCTAGAATTTACCTTGTGAAAAGAGGATACACGTAATGAGACTTCTGTTCAGTGTCACTCTAATTGTACCCTAATTAGTGTCTCATTGTAGACCCTCTCTCAAGTTAGGCGCAGAATTTTGCTCCAATTTGTAACATGTCAACTCGAGCTTAACAGCTCTAGACATTAATCCAGACACTTATCCTAATCTTCGTCAATATCCTCTCGATCTACCAGCTATTAAGCAATTGAATTAGAATCGAAGACGACGCGATACCAGGGGAGGAGCGCGACTTTCGATATTCCGTGGTCGCGTACCAAGCTGTAATTCCTCGGACGTCTGGGATTCCCCTTGAACTCGAGAGTACGTCAGCTTGGAGCAAGACGCACGATTAATTACTGCGCGACTCGTCCGAGTGCGGTAATAGAGGCGTGCCAGCGGTGAGGATCGAGTCACAGGTACGACTTGTACACTAGTTCCCGAACTTCCAGCCCTTCGCTGAAACGTTGTTCCACGTATCCAAGCGACTGATATCATGGAACGTACGTGCACTGACTCCTGGGATCAGATACGGGTTATCAGTTTTACGAAATTAACAATTCCCGTCAGGTCGAAGGTACACCGGCAATAGCGAATTTCTTCGGTATTTCGCGATGATGGCCGAGTTGTTGAAGCCCTCGAAGTTTCCACCAAGGAGCGAAACTTTTGTCTTCCAATAATAGTAATCGTGCGCGTGAATGGAAAATTGAGAAGCTGTTCAAATAACAATTCTAAGCTATTCATTTCATAGAAACGATTTTAAACATTTCATACGGAACAACTTCTTCGAATGAACTTTGACAATTAAAAGGGTCATATAAAAAGGAAAAATCAAAAGGAAGAATCTAAAGACAACGATTTCACATAGTACATAGACTTCAAAACTATCCCAAGCATTCAATTTTCCAAACAAACGTACTCAGACGTTATCTCGCCTAGTGAAGATTCGCCTCATCACCAAACACACTGTGGAACAATACATTACCACCGCGTGACCTCAGGGTCATCCACTCAGACGCCACAGCGATGGAACTCGGCGCGAGCCTAGCCTCGAACTCAAACGATCCTATTCAAACTTCGACGATACAGCTCGTAGGCCAAGGCAGAAAGATACGGAAACAGAGAAAGAGAAAGAGAGAGAGAAGGAGAGACGCGACAAAAAGGAGGAAGAGGTAGAAACGCGGAGAATAGTTGAAAATTAGCGGTGAACGCGAAGTGGTGCTTTCCGGACGTCGTATAGGGAACCTCGTACGGCTGGGTAAGGAGCCGAACGGTTAATTAGAAATTCTCGGTGGTAATCGGTGGCTCTCGGGGTGGACCACCGATCGATGGTGGTCAACTGGGCTCATTGTAGGGTCTACCAGACACCACTCCCCCGTTTTCTATGCTATTGTAACAGGACACGAGGAACACACAATCGCGACTTCTTTCTCATGACTCTATCGAAAAAAGTCACAGTGTGTCCGCTTTATCGAAAAACGACCCGATACCTAGGCTCTATTATTTGCCCTTTCTCCAGTTTCACCATCGCTACCTAGGGGAGGGGGGGGGGGGTTCTTCATCTCTGCTCGATTAATGAAAAAGAGCTAGGATAAAGCGACAGACAGAACGGCTATTACGGTCGTTTCCGGTCGGATTGGAGAACACGCGGATAGTTCGCGAGAAGAACAGCCATAGCTTGGAAACGGTGTTACCGAAGCCAAGCGAAAAGGGAAGAAGTAGGAAAAAGCGAGGAAAAAGGAATAGCCGGTGTCCTTTTGTGTGCAGAGGACGATATCGAGTATCAGAGAGAGGACAGCCGCTTCTGAATCGCGAGCTTTCCCCTCTCCCCTCCCACTTTGCCACTGCTGACACATTTTCCTCACGGATAAAGTAATAATTCTGTGGATTCTTTCGTGACGTTGATTAACTCTGACAGGAAGCGTTAGCCTTTGAAATCTCAGGAACTTGGGTATTTTTAGCCGAGAGACTCGTGTGTAAAAGAATCGCGAAATCAAAAAATATAAGAGGCTGAGTATGATTGAGAGGCAGAGAGAAGAGATATAAGTTTACAGAAATGACAGACGTTTGTCTTTGTCTCCGACAAGAATACACGATGACCAAAGAAGAAACCATACAGAGGAGACAATGCGTGTAATTGCAATATCATTAATTAAGTATAGAGAGGCCAGTTTTTATCAGACTCTCGCATGGATGACCAATCCGGGACAAGAGTCCTCCTCGAGACTTCAGGACGACCCTCCCTTCTCTTTCCAATCCGTTCCCTTCTCCTTTTCTCTTTTTCTACTCCCCTTTTTCCCCTACCACGTAGAGGCCGGCTGACCAGCTTATCTCTCCTAAAGATTTCTCGGCTTTAATTGCACTAGTCAGAGAGTCCCTTTAGTTCCATCGACGGTGGCGGTGGTGGAGTCTCCAGCCAAGCCTGTGTGTTGTCGCTGGCCTTTCACCTATCTCCTATCGTCCCGGCTTGTCTCCTTTTTCATCCGACCAAACTCCCGGGCTTCGTTTTAATGGTGTATTTAGATGTTCCGTGGGCCGGATCCACGGTGTCGTCGGTACGTATCAAAAGAGAATTTCTGGCCTGATTCGAACAACATGAAAGAAGAAAAGGAAAAAGAGTACGGAGAGAGATGCGAATAAAAAGCGTTCGAACTTATCAGGAAAACGAACCTACCCCTTTATTGAGAAATTAAAAACGAATGCTCTCGCGATGGACGGAAGATAAACGAAGCTTTTACCGTGGCTCGATCATTTACCAGGAAGGGTGCTCGAATGCAGGAAAACTCGATAACCCCTTACGATTCGGAATAAGGCCATCGATGTACCTACGCATAATATCGTAACGCATCGAACGTGCTGGAAGTCAAGTCCCATGTTTATGTTAATTGGTGGAACAAAAGGGACGCGTATTTTATGCCGGTCGCGTGTTATGACACGCACGGCCAGCTTTCCCTTAATTTCCTTTCTTTTTTTCCCGTTTTTTTTTTCTCTCCTTTCTTTTCTTTTCTTTACTCCGTTTTTACCTCAATCCCACGCTACACGCGCTTTTGTGTTAGCCTGTTTATACACCGGACACGCTTTTCCGCGAAATGGAAGTGCTTATGAATTACGCGCACGCTGGGAATACGAATGGAACGAAATTTTTGATGGAAGTTGGAAAACACAGGAGCAACGAGACGAGGAGCACGCGTACCGGGAATCGCGCGTATATCCAGAATTTATATGAATTTTATAAAACTTCCTCGCCATCCGTCGCTCACTATGGACGAAGGTGGACGGACGATGTTTTCGTTTCGTTTTAACCAACGAACAATTTCTATCCACTATCATCACACTTGTAATAAAACAAGGAAAAAGGAAAAGAAAAAGAAAAAAAATCTCTGGTGCGAGATTATGAATCTAGTTCATATCTGACCGCGCGAATGCCTCCCGCGAATTATCACGTATGCGCGCCATGCAAAAGATCGAAAGAGGAAGACCTGGGAATTTCTCCATAATTCATAGCCGTTCCGCGCGGGTAAATTGACCGTGTTCACGGGGGCGAGTGAACGAAACCGACGAACGCGAATTTATCGGCGCGCAGTTCATTAGGTTCTGAATCATTGAATTTCAGAACGGCCGTAATAGATATTGTCCACACGGGAGAGAGGGCCGGCGACAAATGAACGAAAAAGTATCACGCATAATTCAGCGGGTTCTCGTCCTTCTTCGTGGCGCGCTTGAATTCGTCCCTCTCGAGGAGAAGGATTCTCGCAGACGCTCCTCATTTCTTTTTTTTTTTTCCCCTCCCGTGCTGGTGTGCCTGTGCTGCACCATACGAGAAGGAGAAAGGTAGAAAGAACCACGGTAAGAGAAACGAGAAAGAGAAAGTGCAAGGGTGCAAAGAGGGAAAGAGAGGAAGGAGACGAAACGTAGATCGGGGACGTCCGAGCTTAATCCACGCTAATTAAATCGCGGACGTAAAAGAGAGGCGCTTTGCCTTGGCGCGTTCGTGACTCGCGAAAATAAAAACAGCAATGTTCAGAGTGAGAGAGAAAGAGATAAAGGGAGAGATGCAGAAAGGGGAGAGTCGAACGCGCGCACGGCGAACCCGTCCGAAAGAGGACGGCGCGCATGCATAAATTATTCCCGAAACTGCACGACGATCGAGCAAGAACGAGCCTCGATATGAATCGCGTTAATCGTGCTAATGGAAATTGATTTGTCGTCGTGGATGCACGAACCTTCTGGGTAGGTGGCTCTGATTCTTGGCTACCGTTTGTTGCTCGTAATACTTCCAAAACGGCCACCAAGTGACGAATGTATTTATCAGCGATCGAACGATTTCTTCAAGTGTACTTATGTTCGTATCATCTCGTATGAAAGACGACGATGTACGTTTCTCGAATAACTGATTACACGACCAACATTTTCGATCATTTCCTTCCTGGTTATCGATTACACAGAATTGTCATTGCACCGTCGGCGATAATTGGCCAACTTTGTTTCCGTGCGATTTCACGATAATTAATCGCGGCCCTATGCAAATCAGCCGTGTTCCCGTTTCGAAGTTGTTCCGTTCCGGACGCGTTAATCAGCCCGTGGAAGAAGTCCGCGAGCAAGCAGAATCGGAAGATTAACCGTGCGTTTAGCTGGGAACTCACCGTTTAATCTTGTTCTACGCGCGTTTTCGTGCCACCTCCGTGAAACGGGATTAAGACATTTTATTTGAACGAACGATCCACTTGCCAATCGTTATTCCTTTATCAACACGAGCTGAGGATATTACGAAAGTATTGGTGAAGATGAAATTGTTGTGTCATCCTTATTACGAAAGGGAAGAGAGAATCGTTGTAATATTGAATAAAAGATGTGGTACGGTAAAAAAGAAATTTCTATCGGATGTCACTTTAAAAATCTGTTAGTCAAAGTTGAAGAAGATATTGAGAATTCTAAAGCTGAAGGGAAAAAAAAGTGACGACTGTCCACAAGTATGAGTATTTGTCGTCACATTTTCATTCGAGAAGTGTTAAAAAATTATATTCCTACACTGTCCAGTGTATGTATCTAATCGATCGACAGGCTGGTTACAAGCGGCTTTTTCACCAGAATCGATTTGCAGTGTCGGCACGACACGCAGCGTCGTAGACGCGTCACGATCGTTCGTGCACGAAGACAGACGGTCCACGTCGACCCTCCCGTGATTTTCCGAATCATCAGAAGGGTGTGAAGCATACATAATGCATCAGAGGCATTATGCGAAGGCGTGTACGACTCTCGCAGGCGGGTCTGCCATTACAGATGTACCTACGTATGCAAATGAAAAAGGGCGTCCCTTCGCGTCTCTCAACTGACCCAAATATGGAATTTTGACCGTCTCCGACATCGGTAACGAGACATCGGATTTTATGCTGTTTCGTTTATCGATTCGTAATACGGTGTATCGTTTTCACCTTCCTCACCACTTAGCGTGCTTCTGACATGTTTAAACGTGACAGAGATTTTACTTGTTCACCGGTCGAACGAAGGAAAGCGTCAAAAGTCAGGTAGCTTACAGGTATTAATGAACAAGCCGCTACGTGAACAGCTTGTAACTCTTTAGTTCTACACGCGTGTATACTTACTCCGTTCCTTTCCCTCCAGCAAATTACCATACGGTATTGTGAACGCGAGAATACGAATGCGTATAACAAGTTCTTCACGGTCTTCCAGTTATTAATCTCGTCTTCTATCTCTCGTATCCTAGCCGTTAATTAACTCGAACAAGAGTAATATCACAACGAACAAATTTCCGCTATGAATCATGCAAAATTGAGAATACAGAGAAAAGAGTGAAAATAAAAAGGAAAAAATAATGGAGGGGAGGGGAAAGCAACACGTTTTCTGTTTCCATCTCTCGCTCTGTTACCAGCCTGCTAGTCCCGGGAATATTTATTTTCATTATTTAACCATCTTGTCGGCAAATAACTGGCCAGGGATTCCCACAATATTGGCGATAACTGCTCTTACCGGCTTCAAATGCCCAAATAACTGTCGAATACATTGCGATGCGCCGCGTCTGGCTCTGGGTATCGTTGAATTTTTAACGGGACAGTCATTTCCATCGATCCGCACGCCGGTTCCGCGGCGAACGTTCACGATTCGACCGGTCGATCAGCGAACGGAAATACGATTGCGCCGCCGAATTCCGAAATAATCTATGACGCTGATGGAATTGCAGTCGTCTCGCGGGGTCAGACGGGAAATCGGCCTGGTCGGAATTCTCGCGCAAACATGAAAAACTGGCCGCGTTTCTGCGGGACTCATCGCAATCTCCGCGCTCGATACGATATAAAATGAATTGCCCGTGTTATTTCGCGATCAGTCCGTCCACCTGTATGACGTTTCTCGATCAAATTTCGCGCAGAGAGGTGAACAAAATTTAAGAGAGGGCTTTCGAAAATGTGTGAAAAACCATTCGACTCGATGGACAATTGAAAAACGAAATGACACACGCTACTTAATTCTATAATCCACGGTTTTAAATTATTCGCACTTATATCTGTTCCTCTTCGTATATATCAGTGCTACTCGAATAACCGCTTTAGAAGCAAGAGCGTTCATTTCTGCCCCGAGCAAAACCTGGAGCAACACTCGAAGCAAGTGACGTTGCCCATTATAAATGGAGTGAGGAAAAATAATAGTGATGCGAGGTTTTTTTTTTATCTTTCTTCGAAGTATATTTCTCACTCTTACACCGAACGATTACTACTAAATTTATAAAACGCTTCACCACATGGTCGTTGCTCAAGTAAAGGAGGCCTACTGTTCAGAGATCGTTCAACGCTCGAGTTTATCTAACTATACACCATAGACCAACTTCGCGAACTGTACTGAATTGTATATAATTAAATTACGAAGCGATCAGTTTTCAATCTACATACTACATATATCTCTGTTTGTATTGTCTGTTGGAAACGATGAAATTAGATGTTTCCTTCCTATCAAATTTTCGATTAATTTCATCGTACATCGTTAGAAGTATTAGCTGTCGTAGTTAATCTTGAGATTCTAATAGGAAGCTAGAAGATTTTACGTTTCCTATGTTACTGACGTTTCTATGTATTCTGAAATCACTTCTTATCGAATGTTTATTTTCCTCTGATTACTATAATTAGTCACTAAGTCAACAATCTCGCGGAAAATATTTCCCATCTTTTTTCTTCGTCTGTGACAAATTCTGTCACGCGGAGACGCTCTCTCCGAGAGCAGAACACTTCCGGTATGCTCGGCAAAAGAAGACTCGCGGAGGTGTTTCGATTTCGCAAGGATAATGTCGCCTTACGTAAGCTAACCGGAATGCGCGTGTAGGTGCTGGACGCATGCTGCACAACACAAGTCTAAAGGGACGGTTGTATATAGGGAAGAGAAAAGGCTAGAGGGACGGTACGATTCCGGAGGCGCTGCATTCGTTGCAACACCGTCACGATCGGTAGACTACGACGACGACAACGACGACGACGACGAAATGCAACGAAGGCGGAGCTGGCTGGTTGCGGTTTATATACGCGGAGAACAAGCGACGAGGCAACCGACACGGAAGGCCTTGTCCACAGGGACTACCTAACTGCATCGTGCCCACGCGTTCGCCAGGACCGAGAAAAAAGGAGCAGGGAAAAAGTCGTGCCAAGGTCTCCTCCCTGCTGCACGGAGACACGGCGAAATGCATTTCACAGTAACCAATTCTTCCCTCTGGTCTTGAGGGACGATCAGAGTGGTTCTACCTGTTCCCTTGATTCCTGAATATTGTATCCTCGTTCTTTGAATTTTTGGAGATTCGGTGAGAAAGGAAACAGAGAGGTGGTTTCATGGAAAATTAGTCATTCGGAGGATACGAAAATTTGAAGGTATAAGTTCAAGACAGTATGGAAAATATACGAACGATTATAAATGACTTGTGCTACATGTTTGTAATACAATAGAGGTGTAACGAGAGTACTTGATACACGGGGGAAATCATCGAACGAACCGGAGTATATAACGATTGATAGAAACAGAGTGGATAAAATAGAGAAGAGTGGATTTTATCTAGTTCGGCTTATAAAATATTTAAAAGATCAAGGAGAAGAAGTGACATTTTTCCTTCGATCGAGCAACTTAGAATGCTTGGAGTGGTCTGTTTGATTGTTCTCACGGCTGTCCTAAGTGTATCCTGCTAAACACAACCTGAAAACGATGTAGCCGTGTCAAGGTCTTGGCGACGAGACTTCGCAAAGTGCATCGCAAACAAACAACCCGTGTACTACTCCGCTGTTGCACGTTTCGTCGGTTGCCTCGGCCTCCTTTTCACGAGCTAGAGCATTTTTCCCGGCACGAAAATCTTAACTGTCTCCGGTTGTCTCGGGAGAACACGTTTGTTTCAAAGAGAAGGGGCACACAGTGAGCGAATTAAATCCGCGTGGTCACGGTACGTGCCTGTTCAAATCTGTTTCTTCGTTTCCTCGGTGGACAACTTTAAACGTCCAAAGCATTTCTGGTTTTCCCTGTACATACAAGCGGCAAGGAAAAGTTGTCGCAAACATCAAACGGTTAAAAGTAATCAGAGAAGAAGAAGAAATAATCGTACACGACATAAGTAAAGTGCAAATGAAAGGCTTCGACGTCGAGTAAAATCTGCTCCGACTTCAAGTTCTCCCCCTCGGTGTAAATATTCCGATTTCTTTTTTTTTTTTTTTCAATAGATTCGTTTGCCCGTTCGACAATCAGCATCCGAACGAAATTATAGTTCATCTCGGTATCAACCCTCCTGTTACTCCTTCGATCGTGCGCCGGCACGCAATTATATTAAACTACCATGACAGCTTTTTGCGGCGTGCAAAACGCGTTCATGTGTACGTAAGCATACGCTTTTAACGTCCAGTAAGGGAGAAAGAAAAGAAAGAGAGAAAAAGAGATTCAAGATGGACGAAGGAACGCACGCACAGTGTGGAAGAGGGAGAGAAGCGGAGTAAAGGTCGTAAAAGAGGCGCGCCATAGAATGGCATAATTGCAGCTTTAGCGTGCCTTAAAGCGCACGCTCGCAGCGTTTCGAAGGCTAGACTGACTTCTTTCAACCTGTACACTTCGCCTTACGTTCCTTTTTCCCCTCCTCTTCTTATATCTTCCCCTCTCGCGAGAACGTCTTCACCTCCCTCGATCACTGGACGTTTGCTCGCCTTTGGGAAACTCAAGGCACAACGAGGCTCGCCGCTGGTAAACGTGTCCTTATCGATGTTCACGGTGAGCAATAATGCTTACCGGGGAAAGGAGGACGACATATCGCTACGCGGACGCAATAATAAATCGCGATGACGGCGAACTACGCGCGACTATCGATAATTTATTGCGTCAACGCCGATCAGGGGTGCCTCTCTCTCTCTTTCTCGTTTATCCTCGTATCATGGTTACCTTCGACGCCGATTGTCTTTTGTTGCCGACTGCTCGTGGCCATCGCGATGACAACAGTGCTCGGAAACTATTCGATGACGTCGCCGATGATGATGCACGGCCACGATAATGGAACGACAACTCCCACCAGACGTAATTAACCTTTCCGAAGGCCCGAGAGCTGGAGAATCGATAAGCCTCGCGAATATCTGCGGTTGCGTCACTCACGATTATCTACGGATGCGAATTTAATGGCGGAATTTGAATACCTCGTTAGACGAGGGGGGAACAGTGGGAGGGTGTAAGCGGCGGAGACGCGATTCAGTTCTTGATCAGACGAGAAAAGAGCCATTGAGAGGGCTGAAGAGTAATGAGCTTTTTCAGAGGTTCGCTGGGTGTTTGCGAATGGTAAATACAATTTGAGAAAGATTATTCTTGGGTCGCGATTAAAAGCGGTCCCTTCCTCTTGGTATGTTCTAACATATATATACAGTTATAATAGTCCCCTGTGAAATGGGAAGAGAGAGAGAGAGAGAGAGAGAGAGAGAGAGAGAGAGAGAGAGAGAGAGAGAGAGGAGGGGATCATTTCGCGAGGTATCAAACAGAGTAAAGTGTCTAATAATAATGTCTGTGGAAGTTTCTAAGTAAAAGCAGTTTACGTTCACGAAAGTATGATCGTTTTCATGATCGCCAAAAGCATGGGCTCCGAAACTATGGAGCGACTTAAGGTTGCGTGTAGCCTTGAGAAGAATCGTAAAACTTCGAGACGGAAACTATCAAGTGCCCTCAACGTGTTTGACGACAATCTCGAATTTCCGATAGAGGCCAACGAACACGGATAGGGCTTCGCCCGATACTTTCGAAGTGAACGACACGCGAGAAATGGCCATAAAAATCTAGCCATTAAAACGTTCGCCTTCTGAGGAATATACAGAGGAAAAAAAAAAAAGAAAAGAAAGCAGTAAAAATGAAATGAAATACTTTTTTACAGTAAATACTGGGCATGATCGAAGCGAGGAAAAGAGAAATCCTCTTAGCATTATTCTTATTCAAGGCTGGTTCGTTCTGGCGGCAGAAATTAGCGGACGGCTCGCTATGATTAGAGTGCAAAAATGAGAATGCACGTTCTGTATAATATATGTGCACATGTATGTATGTGCACTATGTACACCGTGTGCGGCTCGCGGTAGAGAAAGCACATCGAAGACATTATGGCTGTTGTGCATGCACGCTGATTCGATCTGGCGCCGCGCCTTTGCACGAACTAATAATTAGACACCTTTATGCAATTCCACCCCTCGGCGTTAACCGCGCGACAACCCCCTGCAGCATTTGCCTTCTTCAATAAAGGAATGAATCTAACGCTAAGAATAGAGTTCCCTTGCTCATTCCAACTCGATAAATTCACGTGAAGAAAGTAGGTAAAAAAAAAAAAGAATAGCAAAAAGAAAGAAGCTTGCCGAGAAGTTCATAAATATCTACGCGTGCTCTTTAAAATTTCACACGATATTACCACCGTCGAATAATCTTTATTCCCCGACACTTTTTACCACATATTTAATACGCTCATTAATTTGAAACTGTCTCGCGACGTTCAACAACGATACGCTAAAAAGCAACCCCTGTTTCTTTCTTTCCTTTTGTTTTTCTTCATCGCAGCCCTCCCACATCGCCAGCCAATAAACCGTGTGAAAAGAACAAGCCCCGGTCCGCAAAAGTGTTCCATTAACCGACACACACCGGCTAATTTATCACGAGGCCACGCAATTTCATTGCAACCACGCAATAATTAGACGCCTTTATGCACTTCCACCCACTTTTTCGTGTAAACCGACCAAGCCCAGGGGGCGAAGATTAATGTTGATCCACTTCTTTTTGCGCGAACCGTTCCATTATCCTAGTGCACAAGAGGGGGCCACAGCTGCCACGAAAAAGTCTCGAGCCTCGCAATTTTGTAGCACCGGTCCAACGCTTTTTTTCTGCAACCCGCAAACCTGTCCTTACCTCGAGCTGCAATCCTCTCTCTTTCTCATACAATCGCCACACCCTTCTCTGTTCTCTATGACCGATTAAGCGGTCCGATGTATCGGTCCGATGAAATTATACAGGCATAACGTACGCCCTAATGGTGTTTCATCACTTATTACAAGCACTAATTTGACTTCAGCCGTGCAATTTTGTTGAGCGGAATGCGTTGCACTTAAGACACATTGCTGTCTGGATATGTGATTCACCACTTCAAGGCTTGGCTGAACCGGCTACTAAACACTCCTGCAATATATTCCTGTTTCTTTTGCTTCTGTTTGTTGTTTGAGAGGGAGCTGCATATTAATACGATGGTGTTACCAGAGGAAAGTAAAAGGTTGCATCGCGAATTTATCAAAGGAACCTGTGCCTGTGTGTTTGTGTTTGTGTGTATGTAATAACGATGTGCAGACGTGACGTTGAAGGCGTGTAATAGGGAATCCAACGTTAGCTAGACCTATACCATCGACAATAGGACAGTGATTCCATTATAGTCTCATTCTTCCTTCGACGATTTCTATTCAACGCGACGATCTGCCCCCGACGATCTTGCTAATTTGAAATCAATATCCGGCAATACCGACAAGCGACCTACGATTGTCGCGCTAATAAAAGCCCCGCTGATGGAGTTTCGCCAGGTAAATTGGCTTGAACTATTGTCGAGGGTGCCGGGACGAGAGAGGAAAGCAAACACAGAGGAAAAATAGTTTTCCTCTATGATTGACTCCGGCGGAACGCGATTTCCGTTAGACGAGGGATGAAATTCTGATTGGGTAAGGAAAAAGTAATGATATCACCGATCGAATTGCTGTCGGATAAAACATTCATAGGGAATAGATAAATTTAGATACTTCAATTCTTCGACCTAACATTTCAAAATTTTCAAACATTTATATTCCATTGGAAATTTAATTAAATTTTTTACTCGTGACATATCCGAAGGATACCTAACCTTTCGTGTTAATTTTTATGTTCACCGTATACCTTTCCTTTTACGGGAAAAGCGCTAGCTCATGGATGACATGTAGAAACGTCGTACAAGAGGCTCGAAACCACGTTCCGAGGAGAAGAGACAGTGTATGCAATTCTCATTGGGGCTACGTTTGATGAAACGACGTTAAACGATCCGTTGCCGGCCAACAGACGGCTGTTTGACGGCAGCGGTGGTCGGTAACTTGCTTGATTATCGCGACCCGTTCGTTAATCAGCAGACGTAGTTGTTTAATCGCGACCGCAATGCTTCCCTAGTACAAGCAAGGAACTGCATCGTCGATGTAACGTTGCAAATCATGTTAGAAGTTCACATCTAGTCCAAAATCATGCTGTACAAACTCAAATAAAATCTATTCTAAATACGTCCCGGCGCTTCAACACGAGCGTACCATTTAAACGTAACAAACGAAACGGAAAGAAAATAGATCAGTTCGTAAGAATCAACAACCGGCGAATTTATTACCACAATCTGCCGCAAGATTGCATCGTCATAATTCCCACGAAGAGCTTGCGTTTGAATTAACCCCCGTTCTCATTTTCTATCCGGTAGTACTTCATCATTCAGAGCTCTACCAATCAAGAAATATCATCACGTTAAGTAGTTTCGCGGCGCGTTCGAATTGCATTATCGCGAAATCTTTTTTCACGATCTGGGTCCCAAACAGTGAGATATATCAGCATTAAATTGGATATATTTTCCGAATGGCTTATCGTTCGATTAACGTGCGTGTAACACAGAGAACGATAGAACGAACGGACTTGGAGCAGATATTAGAAGAGGTTCTCGCGATTCGCAAAGTTTCGAGCGCGTGTTCGTGCGCGACACGGGAAACGAGCGGCCATGCTTCACGGCGCATTGTTCCAAGCGGTGAAGGATCACGCAGGGGCCCCCTTTGTATTCCGACGAGGCACCCCGAGCATAACTTTTCTCAGGAAGACTTCGCGCTTGTAATGTCGGCACCGCGACGAAACACCGTGTCCCGTGGAACTTTCCGCCGGTCGCAAGTCTCTCCCCAAAGCGGTACGCGACCGAAACAATGGCACTCGAAAGGGTTTGCGTCCCAGACGTAACATCTGTTAGACGGGATTCCAGGGCCGCGGACACACTTCCGTGATTAATCGACGTAGGAAGGATCAATTGAGCGTAACAGATCGACCACAGCGTCCGGCTGATACGAATGGCATCCAAGCCAGGCGGTGTTACACTAATTAGCGTGCATTTATTAAATCGATCGGGGCATTCGTTATTTATTAACGACACGCTCACGCATTCGGATTCTTACGGTGTGGATTTATCGATAAGCTGTAACGAGGACGCGACCAGGAAGCGTGTCGGTTCCCTGGGAACCGGCGAGTGGAGAAAAAGAAAGGCTCCTTCGGTATATACACAAATTACGGGAATATCGATACCATCGTTAGTGAGACCGATTGCAAGCTTAACTAGCTGCTCAAACGAGATTCCTTGTGCGTTTATCAAATTTCCTTCGGAACACCAAACTCTCACTTACAGCGACGCGTTCACACTTGGCTACAAAAATTCCTTCAACGCTTCAGCTACGAAGAGCATAAATTTACGTAATCTTGGATATAAAGGGTCATTCAAATGCGACGCTTAGATATCAGTACTGTATAATATTCACATGTCGTATCTTTTCAAATGACATAAGCCGTTTTGTTTTGCTTCCAATATTATGCAATTTAATACTATTAGATTTTTTTTAAATTTTCTTTTTTAAATGCCGAGTCTATACTAACAGACCAGAAACAATTAATGATCTAAAAAGCAACATTCAAGTTGCAATTCGTAAAACGACTTCAGCAACATGTCAGAAAGTCGTTAAAAATTTCTATGACTGAATTAATGTCTGCAGACACCGTCATGGTATACGTTTGAATGATATTCTGCTCCATATATAATTGCCATGGATCATACTTTCAATTAAAAAAAATAATTTGAAAGAATTCCAAATAATTTTTTGGATGACATAAAAATAGTAAATTAAAAAACAATGCATTATTAGCGGAACAAAAAAAGAAATGGTTCTATATAACATTCTTATTCTAACGCGTTGTAGGTAAAAGGTTAAAAAATTTGTATGACGATGTGAGATGAGTCTTTAGCAATTAGTCAAGCACTTTAAAGTTAAAATTGGACCACACTAGGGTAGAAGAAACATTTACTACCGAAAGTTTTTCTACGGATTTTTCGATGGCGCGTGCAATGTATCGTTCTTAAAAAGTCAGGCGACAGGGAAAACACGTCGTCGAAGAGTTAAGGATGTGGCGGCTAAGAGGGATGAGGAAGACAACGGGAAAGGAGACGGAGAAAGCTGTGGAGGCGTGTCCGCGTGTAAAGTCCACCGGGAGAAGACTTCTGGCGTGGGCTAGGCGAACGAGCAGCCTTTGCCGCATAATGGATGACTTCCTAACGACACTTTAAGATAGTTCTCACTCCTCGTCGGCCTGCTGTTTTTCTGCCGTGGTGAAATACCCAGTCTCTCGTTGTGTATTGCACGCCGCAGATTCAGCCAGAGGGAAACAAGGAAGGAGAAAGCGACGAATAATAGATTTCTTTCTTTCTTTCTCTTTCTCTTCCTTTTTTTTTTTCTCAATTCCATCGTTCGTTTCGCGAACTTCAGTAACGACTTAAACACGAGATGCTGTTAAAGACTCTGACTCGAAGGAACATCGGTACCTTTTTCTTATTGATATTTCCAATAACACTCGCGGCAGTCTAACTTCCGACAAATTAAACGACACTCGTAGCTTTCGTAGAAATTTGAAAAGTAGTACTTGGAAAGTTTCGAGCTTTCTACTCGGATGAAGAATCCAACAGGGAGGATGATGAATCGTTTCGTCGTTCACGGATTAACGGGCGGGAAGAGCACTCCAGAGGATAGCGAAATTTATAGAAGCGACGGCCGTGGAACGCAGAAGACAACGATTTTCTTTGAACTTTCTCGCGCAGGTATTTTCTACTTGGCGCCTCGTGTTCTCTCTCCTTTCTCCCTGAACGGCTGCCTTGATGGGAAGGGAAAAGTGACGGAATTGCGCGAAAGGCCAACAAGTTCGGTTAATACGAGCCCGGATCTCCTCCGGGACATTAAGAACTTTCTTTCCAATTTCACGATTCCTTTTTTATAGCCTGCTGGGACGAGTAACATTGTTTATTACAGAAGCGTAATACGTGGCGCTCGTTGCCGAGCTCAACTCCTTCATTTCTCCGTTTAATACCTTCCAAGTATCATGAAGTAGCATAAAATCGAAGCTTTCCGACATGGAGCTTTCATTTTGAAATTTTACGATCAAATGTAAATCCTATCGTCAAGCCAATTTAATATCTCCAAGATTCTGAAAATGTCGTAATATTATCCGAAATTTAGAAGAAATTCTTATTCTCTCAGTCGATGCACGGTTACTTCACTAAACTTGTTTGCATGTCATTAAGCATCGCGACACGTTTCTACCGCGAAACACACTCAAAGGGAATGCAGCGGAACCTTTGTGTCCTTTTCGAGTATTGAGTTCCGCGCGAACTCTGCCAAGACATCCACGGTATTTTGCTGCAGTTTTGCACGGATCTAGTTGCGTTGCATTCGAAGCTCTCGTGGCATTCGATACGATGCAATGGTTTGCAAAATCTATGATACAGAATGGAATTTAATCATCCTAAAATAGGAACATTACGCCTAACGATATTTTCTCTTTTTTATCTCAAGATATCCCAACATTTGTTTTACTTTTTTAAAGAAGATCACAATGCTTTTTAACTTTCTCCGAATCATAAAAAGTTCGTGAAAGTTAGAATACCAAATGTATGAACACGATCAGGTGTGTTCACGAGTGAAAATCTCGCCGCCTATCTAACGCGCGGTCAGTTTTCCACGCAACCGAAAATTCCCATTTTCACAGGGCGCAAAAAAGCATCGGGCGCCGCGGTGCATATTCCGCGAAGGCACACCGTCGTCGAAGCTTTAAATTCTCGTAATCCATCGAGGACACGGGCCGCCAGGACATTGATACCGATAGCGCAAGCGCGGCGCACTACGTCAACGAGATACGCCCTGTGCGACGACATACACGTATATACATACACACGTGTGCACGTTTTCTCTCTTTCTCTCTCTCCATCGCTCTCTATCTCTCTCTCTGTACACGGTCTACGTGGCAGAAAGTGGCTCGCGCGAGCGCACGTTCGCGATTCGTGAATCCTCCGGTGCGAACGTCCTGCGAGAGGCATTGTCCTGCAGGAATAACGTGCGCGCCGGCTATCGCGATTTGATTCCGATTCACGGTGAACATGGCCGGCGATATCGGGGATATCGATGAAAAATAATCGTGGTGATTTGTGACGCGGCGTAGGAAGCGTGCGATAAAGATACGCGACGATGAGGAGGCGATAAAAAAAAAAAAAGAAAAGAAAAGAGGAAAAAAAGGGTGGGAAAAATTTATCGCCTCCTCTTTGAGACCACTGCCGCGCGTGTACGATCGTTTGAGCATTCGTTCCTTTTTCTACGCGGGATCGTAGCGAAAAACTTGCGTCGACGTCATCGATCGTTCGTTTTTCGTAATTCTCCGCACGACTCTGTCGAGAAGCGGAGAAAATATTTCTCCACGCGAATAAATTTTACAGGCGCAGGGAAGAAAGGAAAGAGGAAGAAAAAAAAACGCGTCGCGTTGCATAACTCGGTAGCCTTGAAAAGTTTCAGTCGATCTCGTCCTCTTTCTCCTCTTCGTTCCTTCTAGCTCCTGCTGCCTCTCTACTCCTGTATCGTTTCCAACGCGCATACCTGCGCCACGGTAGCGATACTTTCACGTGTTTTCCAAGGACCGTAGCTCGCGTTTAAATCATTCGATAAACGATTACGCGGGACACGTTCCTGTCAGGGGTTCTCGCGCCGCAAGGTGTTCTCACGGCGACCGCATCGCGGAGATTCCCCGTAGACGTAGTCATGCGAGAAAATAGACGGCAGATCGACCGATGATGATTCAGATTTGAAACGCGTCGTAGTCGAAGGTAAACAAGGAACTTCGTGATCCTTCGTTGCCGTTTCCTCGTGTTAATCGCAAATAAATGGACGTGCGCGACAGTCTTGAGGGGAACCTAACGGGGTCCAGGGATTTTGGAATTTACAAGCATTGCCTTTAGAATCTCCCTTCGAAACGTGACCATCTCTTCTCTCTGCCTCATTCAATATTAACCCGAGAAATTGAAAGAAACACGAAAAAACAATATTTAGAGAAAAATACAAATGAAATACTAATTAGGAAGATGAGTTGAGAAGATACTGGTAAGGTTCGACGAACGCTGAAACATTGACAGACGATACTCGGATATATCGATGCCAGCACGTCTAGCTGTATATTTGCCTTATTGCATCCCAGGCTCTGACGAGTTATTACAACGCACACGAAATTCTAAATCTCTCTGTCCCTCTCTCTCTTTCAGAGGCTTCGATAGTAAAGAGCTTCGCTCTTACGAACTTCGTGTGCAATTTATCCCGGTGAAAATGATTAGAAAGCAATCTAGAAAATTACGTAGTAATTTCTCGCAGAATCCATTTCATCGTTCGTATCCTTTAATTAATTAAAATTATCGGCAACTAAATGGGTACACCGTATCGATGAACAACGAACGTGTAGCGTGGAGGAGGTGGAGGAAGAGAAAGATAAGAACAACGATGGAACGTCGATTATACGAGGGTTCAAGGTGCTTTCCACCTATTTCTGCTTATCCCCGATCGGCCCTCTTCCCTTCTCACCTCTCTCGTTTTGTCCTCGTCCTTTCCTTCTCTGTCCTGGCTGGCTCGTGGATTACGGCCGGGACTATTGGCAAGCTTAGCTTGTGGTCGATTGCCTTTACGAGTTACCGAGCATTTGCGTATTTCACAGCGGACCGTTATGACTGCGGTCACAGGAAGAGTACGGACGCTTATCCGGCAAAGGATCGACCGATTCGGGATCCGCGACTTCTCTTTGCCCGGCCTGACAGGATTAACGCGATACGCGTATTCTCGCGCGGATACGTACACCTCTCTGTTATAATCCCCCTTTGATTATTATCTTTCGTGTGCGAAGAATTCGAGCAGGATTTACGCTTAAAACGAGTTCGATTATCGGCATGTCGAATTCGTTTTCTTCCAACAGAAATAGAAATGCACACTTGTTTAAATGAAATGTAAATAGTTCTTTGTACCTATTAATATCGAATTATCTTTTTCTCTGTTTCAGGTATGTAACCAAATATTCCTACAAGCGAAATCAGCGAAAGTTTCAGTGTTCCATGGAAACGTAAGAAACCTTCAGGTAAACGTGCACTGTCGTTTGTAAGTATTAGGACACTTACATGATTTAAATTATATTCCTACGCCAAAGTTAGAATATACGCCTAACTCAGTATCTCATAGATACAGAGAATAGCTTGAAATAATTTTTTGATATAGTCTTATGACACTTGCTAGTACTATATGTATTCGTCATACTACGAACTCCCAGAATAATTCTTTCTAAGAGTTTAAGGATCTTATAATAACTGCTTAGATTTGTTTCACATTCGATAAGTGTCCTGATACTTACGAGCGAGTGTATAAGTCTTCTCGAGCAATACGTTCCCGCTGGCAGTTACAAAAATACACCTTTTCTGACGTTATCGCTGACAACTATATCCACGGAAACATCCGTGGTCCAGCGATTCGAGAAAACACGTGGTCCCAGGAATTCCAGTTTTTACAGAATGCCTCGCGCAGTTTCGGCCAGACAGCCCTCTCCCTTTTCCCTTCTGGTCCGTCGGCTATGTCCATAAGGACGAAGAGTGGCACCCGGTGCATGACCAGAATCGATTATGTTTTTCTCGTGTGGACGCGAATTAATGAGAGGCAATGGCTCACGTGAATTCCGACAGCGACGTCTGCGTCGCCAGGCGAAACGATCGAACGCAAAAGGGACGGTGGAGGTACATCGAATCGCGTGTTATCGGAACGACGCGTCTAAATGCTCCAAGTATACGCCTAATGCCAGGCCACGGGGCCTAATCGCCGTATGCAAATCACAGGGCGGCTCCGGGCACATTCGTATAATCAATGGTCTAACTGGCGATCGATGCCGATACGGCCGCCACTCACGTATTTTCCAAACGTACTCTAATTCGACGTTCCCTAATTTCCCCGGCAATTTTCGTACGTGCTTTTTCGTACCAGACGACGCCGGCACAGAGGAAGGGCGTCGGCGTGGTTCGACGCTCAGGTCTCTTTTTCGAGGGTGACTGTTCAACATCGTCACGAATGTTCCTTTTCTACTTGGTCTCTTTTCCCTTTTTCTTTTTTCTCTGTTTCGTGGAAACGTTTTAATTTATCTTCCTTTGGTATTCCATTTTTTCTTTTCTTCTTTAATTTAACTCATTTTCCATACGTTGTATTCGAAATGAGATACTTAATAATGTAGCTAGATTGTTCGTATTTCTGTAATACTGTGAAAGCTCGGTCTCAAGGGAAGAGTTGAAATTTCTGAATTATGAAAGTTTCCACTTATCGCAGGGGTAACACAAAAATTCCACTTACGGAGGTTTCGTGCATAAGTTAGATGTTTCGATTTATAAATATTTAAAAAAAGACAAACTCAACTTTCAAAAGTCAATTATGTACATATTTATTGCATATGTGTGCTTGCACATATAAACACATAAAGAAAACAAATTTTAAATAAAAAATAAATAGCAATTTGCGTTGTATTCAGGCTATGATGCGTTACTAAATATGGTGAAAATAATTCGAGTTATAGGAAGTTTATATTTCGATTTGCATAAATTTTCAAAACTGAGCGGGAGGAAATGTACAAAATTCTAGTCTTATAGAGGTTCGAGTTACCGAACTGCATTACGTTTGGAAAAACACGCATGTGCGTAATCAGCATAGGATTACGAAGGATTAGTGTAGCGTAGAAATTATTGTTTTAGGAAACTGATTTATCTACTTCGAAGTACGCGTAGGCGTATGAAATGTTACGTTAGCTCAGCTCCTCTTTCTTTTTATATTTGCTATTAAATTGAAATCGAACGGTTTCTAGAAATTCTTCGTCGCTAATCGGACATTTGTATTTCCATCTTCTCGAAAGACGATTCATTAATTTGCATACATCCGTTTCGATCGGCGATACCACAGCTTCTTGACATTCACGTCGTTTTCCGTTTCAAGGACTCATTTATACTCGGATCGCGATCTAAACGCCTCCACAAGATGTCCAGCCGATATTTGTGCGTGTGCACAATGAAAAAGTGACAAAATGACTGGTAGAACAGAGCGAGATACGATCGATGAACAAGAATTTCTACGTCGTCAACACGCCGCTCGACAACTTTTTAACTATGCCACTTCGTATTTCGCAGACGTCGCATCGATCTTCTGTTTTTTTCTTTCCCTCTAGTGTCCTGTTTAACGTATCCTCCTTTGCCGGACAAGAGTACAGCTGTCTGTTATTTCAAGCAACCATGGCCCGATTAGCATAATCACGCGGTCTCTCTTTTACGAAACTTTTCCCCGAGATAATATAGCGTTACGAACTCGAACAGAAACGATGCGTCCACGCGACACGTGTTATTTATATGGTGAATCCTTTAAGATGACGAACGTGTATAAAAATCAACGAAACTGGAATACGCGTGATCATTCGAAGCTACGTCTCCATTTGTAGAATCGTAGATTTCATACGAAAATTCTTTCAACCGGAATATATCAATTCTGATCGTTCGTGTTGATATTAAATTCAACCATAAAAGAGTTTAAAACGTCGAAACTATGTATGATCTCGCGCTGGTATGATTTATCGTCGTCGTCGTTAACCGCCACTATCGTTCGTACGTTGAATGAAACATATCGAAACTCGATTCTATTCAAGAGTATATAGATATATGTACATTGACACAGAAAGAATGAACAATATCTGTACGAGAATCACATTTTTTTTTTTCTTTCCTTTAAAAAGAATTCCAAATGGTTCGAGGAATTCGTTGACAGCGTATCTCTCTTTAAAAACGGAACCACGGTAACGTGAAAATTTCCAAGGTTAGGTATTTCTGACAAGGCTATAGGGCTAAGATAAATCGGCTGAAGTATCGATCAGCTTGAGGAAACGAAGAGCCAGGAGAAGCTGGCCTGGCTACGAGAGGCATCCAGATTCGGGAGACTTTACGGTCCATCGCTCGTCTTACAAAGCGTAGATTCCAGCTTCTTTCAGCGAGCTAACGAGCCGAAAGGCGGAGGGGAGAGAAAAAAAAAAGGAGCAATTACGGACGTGCCTCCCGGGGAAATGGCACGCTTAAGCGCCGCGGGACAATGGAACCGCAGCGGGAAGATGATTTTATTTTCGCGTGTACGATAATTACACCTCCGGTGGTCGACCAGACTCTCGGTAATTTTGCATTTTCCGCTACGTTTGTTTACCTCTTTTCCACGACTTTGCCGTGACAAAACTATCCGTTTGTTCCGCTGTGGAATGTAGCTTTAAACACGTTCGAATATCTCTTTGTTTCTTTTATTTTTCTTATCTCTGTTCCTTCTTTTTCTCTCTCTCGAAGATAACCCGATAAGTCCAATTTAAAATACCGACTGGTTGAAAAAAGGTAGACAAAGAAAATTGAAAGGGGTAACGTAATGTTAATATTCGTGGAATATTTATGAGGTATCGAATGTAGCATTAAACGTACACGCCATCCATCTGAGGATAAAAGCAATGGTTGCTTAATTATTACGTTTCGATTAGGCGTGGAATCTTCGATCTCTTCGTGGCGCTCGTGCGTGTACACGCGAGAACCCGGCGAGAACAAAGGACAAAAGAAATATCGTGGAGTCGAAGGGCCGAGGGCAGCGTTCGCCGCCTTGGAATTTCGACTTCGCGATTGCACTGCGCGCGTAGATCGTTCGATTCGATTAACGCGCGAATCGTGCGTGAGCAACACGCGGAAGACATTTCTACAAATTTTTTTCCGCGCACCGTAATTCTTGCCCTGTCGTGGGTAAAGTGGTAAATCTTACTTCTTCTTCCGTCGTCGAATATTTTCGAAACAATACGACACTTTCTTTCTTCTTTTTTTTTTTTATTAACGAAGAAAGAACAGAAAGAAAGAAATTAGTTCTAAGGAACAAAGAAGAAAATATCAATCTTAGACGTATCGATCGATCAACCTCCGTTAGAATAGATTTCATTTTCCATGTCAAGAGAAAAGAAAAAGAGCTCTGATGGTGGGGGTAACCTTGAACGAGGAATTTTAATTAAAATCCACGGTTATCAGGCTCGTGTTGCCGAACAGACGGAGGAACCCTCGAAAGAACATCGAAAAATACCACGAATGACGAACGAACGAGCGGCCCTACCTTTCACCTCACCCCACATCCTCCCCCCCTTTTTGTAGATCGTCACGCGTATTATTTATTCACGTCACGGTACACAGGGATCGAAGAATAACCTAAAGGTTCCTTCGCTTAGTCGAACCTGGTAGCTGAAAGGTGCACGAAAGGGAGCGAACGACGGGTTCGACTGGGGTGGCACAGAGGGAGAGGGCAACGAGGATGCGAGGAGTAATAAGTCGAGATAACGAGCTTTTCGATGCCCCACCCCCTCCCACGGCATCGAAACGGAAAATTAATTAAGTGACTCCCAAGATTCGCCGGGTATTCTTAACCTTCGAAGACACAATGAACGAGAAATTGTGCAAGTGAGAGACGAAGAGGCGTGCACGACGATTCAACGGTGACGCGAGTGAGACAACGAGAGAGGAGGAAGATAGCCGGCTATCAGGGTCATTAGTTACGGATGTCCCGTCCGAACCGGGACCACTCTCGTCTCGATAAACAGGAGGCCCTACGGTCGAGACAGTCAGAGAGAAAAGAAGACGGCTCAGCAGGGGGAAGTTTCGAAGATAGGGGAAAAAAAGCCGAGGAGAAAGAGGACACTGGCCGCGCGGGAGAGGGAGATGGATTGGGTGAGAAGAGCAGAGAGAAAGAAGGAGAGAGAGAGAGAGATAGAGGGTTGGAATAATAATTATAGGGCCGGTAATATAACGGTCAGCGTGCCCGTTATCTGGCACTCTTAAAGTGCACTACGTTGTTTGAAAGATAGGGAACCGTCGAGCATCGCGTTCCATTCCGTTTCTCGTCACCGTCGCTCATCTTCTCGCCTTTATCTGACCTGAGACCGCGTCTCCTCTCATTCTCATCCCCCTTCGTAACGTAGTCGTCGAAAATTCCACGAGGATCGTGTCGGGGAATTACGCAAGGGAAGTTCGACGGGTGTGTGTGTGTAGGTATCGAGGAGAAGACTATGTCGTGGACAGAAATCTCGTCTCCTTAGGTTGTGCTACCCGTCCGAGATGGAGATTATGTGTCCCTGAGGCGGTTCGTGTCTTTACTCGATCCCGTGTCTGAGCTACCAACTGCTGCATGGCTGTTAACAATCGGTTCGATAGAGATTACCGAGTGGGTACGCGAGGCGACGCGGGAATTTCGAGCAGCTTCGCGATTTCTCGTAGCTGAGAACGAGGCGCGGAAACGAACGGGAGAAACGTTGAAATTTCCACGTCACGTAATTCTCGCTGCAGGTGTACACCGTACGTGTACACATACACATTGACATGTCCTCGACGCATTCAGCGTGACGAATCACGGTCGTCGGACACGGACACGCGGGACACGCGTGAAAAGATCCGCGAGTCAGTGTGTCCGACCGCCTTTCATGGAAGATACGAAGAGATTTTCAACGACTTATGGGAGTTGACCGTGAAGCAAAGAGGAGGGACAGAGGTGGGCGAACAGCGGTGGCATGGGGAAAGGTAAGACGGTCCGGATGGACCTTCCAGAGGTCGGTAAGACCCGCTGAAGTAGATTGCACGGGTGTCACGGTTAATCGGATAACTTAGAATCGAAAGCCGGACTTTGACTCTTTCCGTGCGCCGAATCGCAGTGCTTCTCAGCGTTCAGCTGTATTATATACATTGGTAGGGAACGAAAAGGGATTTTAAGAAATATCGGTACGCCACCGTGGAAATTAATTGAGGCGATAATCTGAAGAGCAATCGCTGGAAGCAATCTTTCCCTTCTTACGCTGATAAATGGCTATCCGATAGAAGCCTGACGTCGATAGATTGTTGCGCGACCACGAACTTATAACTGTACTTTGACAAAGTTCGTAAACGCCATCGAAATAACGGTACCGACGACCAAACTAATAGTATAAAAATCACCGTCGTCTCGAAGATTCAAACTTGTAATCGTGCTATCTGAAAGAAGAACCCTTCGACTGAACGTTCCCGAGACAAAAAACAGAAAAAAGAAAAAAAAGAAAAAAGCACCTGCAATCTTACGTTCGAGCCTTCTTCCTCACATCGCTTGTCAGTTCATCCACGTCGTAGTGGAACCGCCACGTCACTTACGCGTTTACTCGTGCGTGTGTGCGCGCGCGCGTGCACGCGCGATCCACTCAAGCGGATAGCCACTTTGTGCGTGCGAGAGCGTGAAAATCGCTGCGGCGAGAAAGGGTCGGCCTGTAATCCGACGCAATGACGGACTTCAGCGCGTCGAGTGTCCGCGATGAAAATGATCGAGATCAGACCGAAAATTGTGGTTAACAAAACGCCTGTCCGGAATGCTTATTTCCGCGCGAGCGTGTTTCCGGGCAAACCTGAATCTAGGCCGTATGAATAAAACAATGCTGCCGTCTGCCGTCGTTTTTACAGGCTCATAAATATTTCCGCCACTCTGTTCTCTCGTTGTATACGAGATATTCGCGAGACAAGGAATTACGTGCACTTGCAAAAACCGTGTGTACTAATTGGAAAATTTCCATCAAGGTACACACCGAGCTATTTTCTTTTTTCTTTTTTTGCTTCAGCACAATGTTAAAGTAAAATGGAGAATTCTCAAGATTCTGCTTCGATGTCATTAACGAGCCCCTCAAAGCAACCAAATAGGTGGGGGAGATTTACGTCGTTTTCTCTTCTCAATGATCCCGCAGAGAGAAGAAAAAACTCTCAGTTTATTCCCTCTCAAGCGCGTTTCTACCCTAGCCCTCGTGTTTCGGTCGCGAGCACTCGCTCGCTCGCTCGAATCTCGCCCTCGTTTCCCCTCGCGAGAACAAGCACAGAAGTGCTTCAGTGTCGCGCGGCCAGTCACAAAAGCACCGCGATTCCATCCTCTTCTAAAGATCGAATGGACATGCAAGCAAGCAGAATAAAAGCCGGTCGTCCCTGGCCAAGCAACAAGTGCATAACTTTCCTGATGTCGCCTTGTCGATAGGAGAAACAGCCTCCAATCGCGCGGAAACCAGCCACGTTTACTTTCCGCTCGATCTTCTTACTTGTACGCAGAAAATGTCTCGTTTCTACGTTCGTATGACCCTGCTTCGTGGTAAAAAGAGAACAGCCACGACACGCTCGAAAATTGCATTTGCTAAAAGTCGAAGCAGAGAAGAAGAAACATGCCAAAATAGGATCAGGAAACTGCCAGTCAGCTCGTTTTGGCGAGTCATCCGGGAACCGTGGCCAAACATATCGTTCGTTGCCAGTTTCGTCGAACTGGCATTCGCAAACGGTGTTTTCAACGATGGGAAAACACGGGAAATATAAATGGGTCACGAGTTAGATTCATGGATCGTTTCATTGTTCAACGAAAGTTTCGTCATCGGAGAGTGATTTTAACGCGGTTCCCTTTTTGAATCAATTAACTGTTCGCTGTTCATCTGGTCGAAAACTCGATGAAAATATCGCGTTCCATGCGAACTTATTTGACATGTTACGTCAACGAAACGAATTCCGGGACGAATAATATCGGATTTGTTCGAACGAACTTCTCGACTACGAAAACGGAAGAAATCTGTCACACAAGTCTCTCTCTAGGAAACCTTTCAAGCTAACCAATTTCTCGAAATCCAAACGACACTATCGACAAAAATATCAATAGTAACATCAAATTACTTCTCCCACCCTAAAAATTCTCCGTGTTCTTTATTTTTCACGTTTTATATAGTCGATCAAAGACCAGTCCCAAAACACTCACCCTCCAATATACGAAGGGGTTTTAAACACGTTAAGGACTCGAGCGGAAAGTGGTCACGAGCAGCTTCGAGGTAGACGCTCCGAGTACTCGAGACGTCGTAAAAATATCGAGATCGCGTCCAGAGTTGGATGACGGTGGGTAGACGGGTAGAAGAAAATCCGTCCGGTAGACAAGAAAAGTGGTGCGATACCGAGTACACCAGTTCGAGTAATCCGGCCAGGGGTCGTGCCAGTGGATTTTCAAGGGTCGCGTCGCGGCTTGTATCGGTACACTTCTCTTCGTCTCTGTCCAAAGTCGTCGTCCCCGCCCTGGCCACTTCTCTTCTCTCTGTGGAGGGCTCGGGAATGGGTGTAACACGGTCTGCCACGGTGTGTGCTGGCGAAGGGGTGGCATGCAATATTTTAAAACAACCGCGAGAGAGAGTCTGTTGCGAGCAGAGACTCCTCTTCTCTTGGCGAGTGCGCACGATGCTGAAGGGCTAGCTGACTCGTAGAAAGAGGTGGGACGCGCAAAGAGAGAAAAGGAGGGACGAGGAGAGAAAAGGGAGGGCGTGCCTGCTGTTATCTTGCTTGTTCCCTGGATGAAATATCGACTAGCAGTTTCAGGCCTTCTTCCACTGCTCTCTTCCTTGCTTCTTCACCTTCTTCTTCCTTCATCTTCTATCTCTGGGTATATATGCTTTAAACCTACAACCCCTCGAACATTTTCTCGTTGAACACCACTCGTCTTGTCTTTCTCTCTGCTCTGATACACCAACTTCTGGAAGTGGAAACGTTCGAACCCGTTGTCTTCTTCGTTCATAGTCGAGACAATATTGTTCCGAATTGATCTTTTTTCTACAATTTGGGACGGGTAATGGTACACCTCCTTCTGGTGACGTATCATTACCATACATTGCTGACGTGCTCATCGATCACTTTCAACCATCATGGATGAAGCACAGCTGCTCTTCCTCTCTCTCTCTCTTTCTCTCGATTGTCACAAGGAAAAAACACCGGTTGGGAGTGCATGGAGCGAGGAGAAACGGTGATGAAAGAAAGAGGAATAAAAAGGGGGAAGTGGGAGGGTGGTGGAATCGAGAGACGTGGAAGAGGTGGAGAAGATAACGCGGGCAATCTTCTTCCGCCGCCGCTTTTCGCTTCTGTTCAATCGGATGAATGGATATTAGCTGGAGCCAAAGGCGGACTCCTTTTTTTGCACTTCCGAAAGGAGCTTCGCTGTAACAACGGACTGATTTTCTGCGACGAGAAGCACGCGCAACACTGCAGAGAGAAAATTTGTCGACTACCCGGAGGAGCGGAAAAAAGGAAACGTAGATCGAACATGAAAGAATTAAAGATTCATCCTCTATGCATGATATTTCACGCTGACATCTCCTGTTACTTTTATAGGAAACCGATTCGTTATTATGCATACATGGTTTACAAGCTTATTCTATTTCCCGTGAGCGAGTTTCGCGCAAACACGAAAACGACGCTGTCCCAAAAAGAGATTCGAAAAATCGTATTATCTCGGGACGGCGCGGAATTAAAACGGAGAGCCGGTGGGCGGTGAGGATTAGCGCGGTGCACGGTAATTTTTAATTAGAAAAACCGAGCTTTTCTTCAGCGGCGTTTACGTGCAACGAATTAATCGTGGCCAACAATTTTAATTAGGCCACGTAACCGCGGCCGCACGCGAACGCGCGCGTGAATTCGCTCGCCAATGGACCCAAACCGCGAAGCTCGCGCTATTTATTTTATAGACTGACAACGATTAATCAGCTTGGATGTCGCGCGTGCACTCTTCTCCCTAGCGAACGAACATCAGCTATTTATTTACACGTCCAGCAATATTGGCCAGCGATATACGTAAATGTTACAATGAGATCAACGCCAGTGACCGCCGCGATAATAACCCTGGCGAGTGATATAAATTTTATGCGATCGTGTTAAATTCCGATTCAACCGGAAACCGCGGATTTGTCGGACAAATTGAAACGTACAGGCGTGACGTGAAATATCAGAGTAGCGCAGACGGAAGCTCTGCTGGAATATAATACGCAAGTCGAAACGTCTGCTGGATTAAATCGTTATCACCGGCTGAACTGTCTCGCGAGAATGCAATCTCTCAGCCGGATCGATCAGATCCGGTGACCTTGTCGGGAAAACGTCGCGGAGGATGCTGAGCGACAGATGAACGCCGGCTAAGCCTTGGAACGCGATAGTATTCAATTAAGATCGAACGAATCTGGTCTATGAAGAAAAACGGGAAAAGCAATTCTGGTAATATATATCCGAGTGAAAATTCAACTAAAGAAACTCGATACTATCATGAAGCTGTTAGATATCGAACATTCTGAGTTAAACGTAGAAATATCTCCACAAAGGAAACAGTTCTAGAAACTATAGCCAAGCGTGTATTAAAACTTGCAAGATTTCGTATACCAAGTTCAATGAAATTAAGTGGTTACTGTTTAAAATACTGAACCTCGGAATTGAACAAAGAAGTCTCACGAACTATTCGTTGTACATCAAACATTCTTTCGTTCTGTATCACTGAAGTTTCAGAAAAATCCCATAATAACACTTCACGTATATCCGCCGTCGAATGTGAAAAAGGAACAAAAAGAAAAGAAGAAAAAACTCCCCGAAAACAGAAGTTCAAAGTGTGAAACTCTGAAAACATCGGATAGATTCGAACAGCTGAACGAACTAGAACAGTTGTCTGGCGAACAACAACAGAATTGGTGTTACTATTCGTCGCTGGGATTGAATCGGTAGGCGCGTTTCATTCATCGTTGATTCCTTTCTTTCCCTCGCGAAAACAAACATCCCACGTTCCGTTTCTAATAAAACAAATCCGTTTACCTCGTCAACCGTACGATGGCAAAATGCTGAGCCCTGGCCGGCGGCGAGAGATCTCGAGCGCACAGAACCGCGGTGCCGTTTATCCGCGCCAGGAGGCCGCGCGGAAATAAAAGGCATCGATCCGCGAAATATCCTATATACCGCAACGCGTACCATTGTGCTAGGCTGGATTTAATGTCGGCAGTGCGCGCGAGTGTCACAGAGGTTCGAGGAAATACGAGGGTTGCGACGAACCTGGCAGAAAGAGCACGGAACGTACAGATGGAGGAGTAAAAAGGGAAGGAGGGGTCAGAATGGGCGAGAGAAGCTTGGCAAAGGAAGAAGAGGAAGGTAAAGAAAGGAAGGTGGTGACAATGCGATCTCGACTCCGATACGGAATTGTCGGCGGCTCCGGGTACCGGGTACCCTTTTCTCTGTGACTCGTGAAATGAGCATAAGATTCTTCGGTTATTTCACCAGCGAGCAAACTGCGAACGAACGAACGAACGAAGGAACGAATGGACCAAGAGAGGGCCTTCACGCGATATCTCTCCAACTTCCTATGCCTCGAATTGTACGCCAGGAACGTTCCAAATATCTCTGTCGGTTCCTTCTTCCCTTCACCTCACTCCACATACAACACCCCATCCCCTTTACTTCCCTCTACTTCTTGGCCCCGTGATCGTCTTCACCAACGGTTACGGTCAGCGATGCACCTTTTGACCCTCGTCCGGACCTCTCCTCGTATTTCTCACATTACTTTTCGAATCCTGTCTTTCCTTGCCGCCACCCTTTTTCCCCCGAAGCTCGTACCGCGCGCTCCCCGACCTTGCTGTCGCGTAAGTTATTCGGCTTTCCGTTGTTCCGCGCGAGATCGCGCGTGCACGCGAGGACCCTGGACCCCACGGAGAATTTATCGAACGAGATATTCGGTGGAACGAGCCGAAACTCGTCCCTCCCCCCTACTGGGGATGTTTTCTTCATTTGGCAACGAACCAGCCGTTACACTATCCTGCGTTCTTCGTTCTTTCGATACCATACCACTGTAGAGGTGGATATATTATGGAATTACTTGGTTGAATTCTACAATTGTTTTGCTTGCTGATCGAACAGAGAACGATGAAGGGTATAGAAGCATTTAGAAACGCGGGGGTAACATCGATCTCGCGTTTGAAAGAGCTATGATTGATCAGACCTATCCATCGTCAAGCATGGAAGCTGAATTGCTTCTCCCATTCGGTTCCAATTGCCACCACGCGGAAACGTGAACTAATACAGGGTTATATGTATCAGAAATGGCTAACCGATATCATACTGCTGGTAGATATTTTCACAGAAATAAATGGAGGCCAAAAAAAAAAAAACATACATCTACAATCCTGATATAATTGACGATAGAAAAAAAAAAAAAGAAAAAGAGGTAAAGGAAAATTCTAGAATTAGCTTCGTAACAATTCCATGGAAAACGAGTACACACGCGTTCTCCTCTAATCAAAGGATTAATTATTCCTCTACGTCGTGCGCCAGCGCGATTGAAAATTCCGTCGATTAAAATATCATTTATTAACAGAGAATCGGGCACGGCGATAACGCGGAAGTGTGACGTCGAACGGCGCGGAGGGAAAATGACTTTGCCAACGTAGAGGGGTGATAGTGGTGGTGAACGAGAGCGCGATACCACGGCGGCCTGTATCCGCGAATCAAAATCAATAGCAATTACGTGGAACAGTAACGACAAAGAGGTGGGGAGGAGATAGGGGTTGGAGGGAGAGGATCGAGGTTGGTATTAACGGGGGATACGAGATGTTTTCTGGGGCGGAAACAAAAAAATACCGAGCTAACCCAACGGGTAGGCTTACGCGCAGTTCATCTCGGGTTGGATTTTTTCATTTTCGCCGCGACCAGCGAGAACCGTTTTATCGGCTTGGAAACTGTCGCGCCGCATTGTTTTCAGGGTATCGGCCGAGAGAACGCGATAATCGAACCGAGAATGGCAATCGGGCCCGCGTGTAAAAGCGAACGAAATTAAACGATAATGCGACTCTCTTTCTCTCTCTCTCTCTCTCTCTCTCTTTCTCTCTCTAGCTGAGGTTATATGGCCAAAAGGAACTTTTCGAGAACGTGGGAAATGCAACCCTCTGTCACAATTGTTTCGAACTTCGTAGCCGTGGTGGCTGCGGCGTTTCCTCCTATACATCGCCGCTTATTTACCCTGCCGACAACTAGGAAATTTATATTTACTTGGGAACCTGGCCGATTGACAGGCGAACGATTCGAAAGATCGTGACCCATAGAAATTCGACACGTGTATGTCGTTAAAGCTACTTTCTAATTGAACGTCCAACTTGAAATACGATCGTGGTGATTAATCGCTTATAGATATGAGTAATACTTGTAATCAATCTATACAAGCTTCGAACAGCCCGAATAGCATAAGGTTTCACGTGGAATACACTATCAATACACCCTTTTCTTTCTATCCTCGCCATTTCTGATCACCTTCATTCATCGTAAACGTTCTCGGTTTGAACACCCTCGAAATTCAATACCGATCGTCTTCCGAAAAACCATCATCGTCCAATAACGAAAACCCTTCTTACCCTTGAATAGAAATAAACATCTAAAAAGGTCCATTTGATAATTACCAATCCCTTTTATACCCTCTTTTATTCATTCTCAAATGCTCCCTTCGCTAATCTTCCCCCTTTTAACCTTATTATACAGGTCGTTCCATTTATCCTAAAATCTCAACATGAACACCGATCGTTCTCCAATCGTCTTCAAAACCTCGAAAATCTCCACACCGACAAAATCTGAGAGTGAACCAATTCATGGTATCGCTGGTGGAAAAATTCGTTCGATAATCAACCCTCGTACAGGCATGTACTCCGACGAAAGAGCCTGAGGGGGTTATATCGAGGCCGACCAGCCATTCTGAAACTATTTCCATCGGTTGCCGTATAGAAACGGTCGAATACGCCCGGCAGAGAAATTCTCGATTCAAGTGGAACGCTCGATTCCCGCGAATACAACCGCGTATCCTAATTTCTGCCTGTGAAGGACTGTTCCATGTTGCGTTGCTGGACTAGAGGAGCCACTATCTAGCTATAGGTAATTCCAATTCCGTCGGTTAGCGCCTTCCATAGACATGGATCGTTGTTGTACACTTGGACGAAGGTGGAGAGCTGAATGTTTAAGGAAGCTCGTCTTGGTGTATCTCTCGTTGGCTGGTTCGTGGCTCGTTCCCTTGGCGGCTGTAACTGACCTCGACGAGAAGGACTCGATCTTATATACCGCGAACTAAGTGCAACACTTCCTTTTCCTTCTGCAAACAGCGAACCTCCATCATGAAATTTGCTTTCTTCTATTTTCTTCGTTCTTTTTTCAGATCCCTCAGGGAGGGATATCGTGGAAATTGCAGGGCGAGATCGTGCATCGCACAGTTTTTGTTTCTCGCGAAACCGAGCATCCAGGAATGGTTTCAAATGTCACTGGCGCTTCGCGCAGATTGATATACGCGAAGTTAATATTTTGCACTTCGGTAAATGGAGGTCGGTTATCGGAGGATATGCATTATTTTCGAAAAATTCCAGAATGGATGTACAACGTGTTAAATAATATTATTTAAGAATACAAGCAACTTGTTTTTCATGGAACCGGATGGTACGTGCACCACATAGGGATTTCAATAACCGTAGAGCCCAGGCATCGAGTCGTATTTTCTCTCGTTCTCCCTCGGCGTCAAAACGTTTAAACGTGCGCCTCCTAACTGGAAACAACGTAACTCGAGCGGAAACGAAAAAATAAAATGCAAAAGAACACGGAAGCGTGTAGCACCCGTACACACGCGCGCGCTCACTCGCTCGCTCGCGCCACGTTGACAGTGAAAAACGTCCCTCGGCTAATCCGATTATAAATAAAATTGAATTTTTAATCGCGTCGTCGTCATCCTCCTACTCAACTAAGAGAAAGGTAGGTAAAAGAGGGAAGCGAGCCAGGGAATCGCTTCGCGAGAGGACCAAGAATTAAAGTCGAACGAACACCATCGTCCAGGCAAGAAGAAGCGGAACTGTTCCCTCTATTAAATTAGTCAGTACCAGCGAGTAAAAACATCGACGGTAACCTCGTTAACGGACGGTTCAATAATGAATCAAAGAAGTCGAGTTGGCACGGCACTGGTAACTGTGGAAAACGGGTTTCCACGATGTTCACCCATTTACAATGTCGCGATCAGCTAACAAGAAAAACCTTTAAATTGATCGTGTAATTAAATCTTTCGCTCGGCTCTCTCCACCTTCACCTATCGTCGTCAACGTCGTTGTCTTACCAGTTTCCCTTCTTTCTCTTTCACGCATTTCTTCCAACCCGTAGGCTCTCCTTTTATTTCCTGGGTCTCTCGCCATTCATCTGCCTCCTTCGCACTTCGCCTTCCGCAACGTAGAACCGGGGCTTCTTGAAATAATGTAAAGCACCTCTTTCAAACCAGCCACCCTCGTCTACATCACCCAGCCCTTGTCCCTTTTTCCCCGACCTTTCTCCTCTTCGGCCGCATTTCGCGCACTTCTGAAGATCTGAATCTCTTTTTTTCTTGCCCTCTTGCTAGCTGTGGTTGCGGCTGCTGCTCGCGTCAGCCTGCAAATTTCTTCCGGCCTGTTTGTTCCCCTCCCCGCCCTAACGATTACGGAACCACCGACACTTTCGTGGTCGCCAGGACGAGGTATCTCTCGCAAGATTAGGCCAACGTTCTTCTTCGAGGGTTGCGGAATTCTCCCTCGCTGAGAGAGTCTTTTTTCCTCTTGATAGATAAGACTGGATGGAAATTAAATTGTAAGATCGTCGATAACGGTGGCCAACGCAGCGGAAAGTTTCAAGGTGTCGGATTCTCTTGGAATCAACTTAACGCGTTAATCGCTTAATGTAAATCGAATATACTTCCTGCGGAGTACAAACTTTCGCCTCTAATACAATTGGAATTGTTTTAAATACAATTTCTTTTCCTTATTTTCAATTTTAAAGTTTCTTAAATCTTGATTCCTTAGAGAGTAATGTATTTAGACAATGTATGCTAAATAAGGTACATAATTATGGAATAAAATCATTGAAGTTATGTTGTGGTGAAAATTATACTTGATTCATGAAAGTGTCAAACGTAAAAACATCAAATGGTAATCGGAATTGCTTCGTGATTTTAGTGTCATTATCTGACCGTGAAAATTTTCCATATGAGTGAAAAGAAAAAGTATCTAAGTATCTATAGAGAAGGTAGGTAAGGCTAAAGTTTCCTGCGCGTGTATCCTTGAGCGACGAGAGCATGTTTGACACGTTTCCCTTAAGGTGAACAACTACCGTCCTGCTTGCTCTGCAGACGAATTCGGCGTTCCTAGCCTAATTACAGGGCCGGGTAGCCGTGAGCACCTGCGTCTTCTCCCGTTTCGTTTTCATGCCTTCGCAACGGACACCCGTGACTCTCTTGACGCGAGAAACGAAACCACGTAACGCGATCTCGCCACTTTCGCGTCCCAGAAACCGAGTCGAATTTCTTTCTCGCACAGTACGCCCTCTGAATTGTCTCTGTACCTCTATCTAGGTATCTCGTAATCGAAATATATGTTCAAATGGACAGGTGATTAAGTTACGATTGAAATTTAAGTGTCTCAAACGTGTGTACCTTCCGTCATGAAGTAAAATAAATCGAAGAAGAAAACTTGAATCGAAGTTCGATGATAGTTTTTCTTGTTCTTTTTATTAGGAGAAAAAGAGTTGAAACGACGTGAAAACGTCGTGGTATGCTTCCTCGAGCTTAACCTATCCGAAATACCACAGGAATGCAGCGGTGTCGTGACGCCGCCGCTAACTTATACCACCATTTTCTGCAGTTGCGTGCCGCATCGAACGTTTCTATCCCGATAACGCTCGTTTCCTTCGTGGAATCCCGTGGAAAGAACAAGAAGCACCTCGCGATTTCAACAATTCCACGATCGATTTCGATCGATACGTTTCCCAGTGCCTTTGTAAACGAGTTTAAGATGAATATTCCCCTGGATGAAATACGAGACGGTAATGCGTGAAATGATTCCCGTGTCACGCTGCGGAAATGTGACATGAGAGTTTGAAGGATTAAATTAAACGAACGAACGAACGATACCTACGGAATCGTGCGATCGATAAATCAATCAGCGTCGAACGAACGAGTCAGAGAAAGCCGGGACGAAGACGCGGATTGCCAGCGAGAATAAAATTTTATCGCGGTTACGTGACCGAACCAGTTACGAGGGGAGTTCTCTCTGTGCACGTGTGCGCTCGCTCTCAGGAAAACAGGGAGACGAGCTATCTGTCGCGTCGATCGAGTTTCGCGACACCTTTCTGTGATCATTACGCTCCTTTTTTTTTTCTTCTTCTTCTTCTCTATCCTCTGTATATATTATAAAATCTCCATCGATTTTATATGACTATGTCCGCGACGAGATGCGTTACGATAATGCGCGATAGCGTGGATTCGTGTGTCGCAACCGGTAATCATACCTACCATGGTGAACAACTGTAGACGATCGCGTTCGGTGCTTGAAAAATTCACAGACCTACGTCGTCCGATCTGGATTGAGCGTCTGAACGTAAATTCTGCGTCGGGACGCGCGTTCTCGTTTTATCGCCACTTCGACGTTATCGCCGCGACAGCGGAGCTGTTAAGATTCCCGCTCTAGAACGGATTACGGTGGACGTCGATACGGGGATTATAGGAGACGCGAAATTGCTCTGTATATATACGCTATTCGCTCTCGCTGTCGCAGAATATATTCTTTCGCGATATCGCGACAGACATTGGACGTTGAAATAGTTATTTTCTGCTGTAGAGTTCATTCGAAGTTTGTTATATGTATCAGTAACTTACAGTTAATGATCTTTTAATCTATAACTAAGTACACGGGATGTTTAGCCTCACGTTTGTGATATTTCTGGGATATTTTTGCTATTACGTACCTTCCTTTTGAAAATATTTGCTTAACTTTTTATTAGAATAGTAACGATAAGAAATATAATAAATATTTCTTGATTTTCATTTATTGTTACTCATAAAATTGTTTATTTATTTATAATCTCTTCTAAGAACTATATTAGTCTAACCGTAATATGTCGTGCATCGAACTCCACAGGACATGGTTGCTGTCGTGGATATCAGGAAAATTGTCACGTCTACACTGTTGTGGAGAATGGGGATTTTTGAAGCACAATAACGATTCTCTACCTCGTTCAGCTTACAATTTACTCACTGTAATCTTCGTTTCCACTAAACATAAGCCAATACGCTAACATGAGCAATAATAATAGAAGATGATATTGGATGGTATTATTGTCAACCATATGGCACAGTTACAATGACGAACTGTACTTCGACCATTAGATTATTACTATGCAAAACATTTGTTCGGTACGCTATTGTTACGTAGAACTTCGACTTACCTCACTGTTCGCAATTTCCGTGCAGGTTCAACAAGAAACTTCATCCATCACTTATGAACTTTCACTTAATTACACATAACGAACAATCAAACATTACACTCGCGATCGGTCACGGGAGACTGTTTGCGCGCGAATTCTTCGTTGCCATGCCAACGAGAATCTGCGCGAAGTTGTTGTTTTCGACTGTGCGCAGCTGGTACATAATGGTCGCGAGTTTCAACCGCGTTGAGTGTCAATCGTGTTAAAAAATGTTGAAAGTATCTAATGTAGTGAATCTCTGTGTAAAGTGGAAAATATATCTGAACAGTATTCTGCCTTTTTGCAATTCGGGATGAACTGAATGCACGCAACAAAATTGTAAGTTTACTTGTACATTCCCACAAATTATACGCAGCCAGTAGTCGCATGCATACCGAGCAATTTGGTACCGAGATTAACATTCCGTGACCTTCGATAGTAAGCTTGTAAACCGTTGTAATAGTTTTCTGCCGTGTTGTAAAACCTCCGAGAATAATTACGGGGTTTGCAACAATGTTACGAATATTCCATACCGCTCCTAACGTTTCCAGAAGCTTTCAATATACCGCAACACTGTTGCTATGTGTTAGCATTTCTGTGGCACAGAAAAAATTTGGCAACAATGTTGCACGTTTTGCCGCGAAGCATTTGTATAAATACTCGCGTCTAGATAACGCGCAACCATTTGAACATTCGTGCCATTGTTACAAATCACCTTCAGACATCGTGTATCAGTTTAGAAGTGTTGCAACAATATTGTAAGTCATCCTAACCCAGTCTTACTACTCCAAGAAGCTGTTAGCCGCGCGAGAAAACATTTTCTCGTGAAACATTTTTCAACACTCCCGTAACAATCTCGAAATATTATAACGACGTTTGCTAATCTATTCACCCCGAAACTCGACTGAAATTACGATACTCAAACTGTTTTAGTACCCTATACTTTCTTCCTTAGCTTCGATCACGTTTTGCGTGAGACCAACTTGATATTCTCGCCGACGCTTTTAATATTCCACTCCAATCAACCCGCCGTCGTCGCCTCTGGCTAATAAAACCAAACAACTTGCCCTTCTTTTTTAGGTTAAACTTCCAGCCACTTTCTGAAATCCTTGCTAGAAGGGTACTAGTTAAAAATCATTGCACTCTTCGCCCTCTGGACTATACTCTAATTTAGAAAGTTTTCGGCCCAAGTGAAACGCCTTCGCTCCCGTCACTAACTCCTCTCCACCAACCCTCCCGCGTTCTGAACTTTTCACTCCGCCTCGACGGTTCGACGCGTTGTTGATCTTCCTCGAGCATTTCGCTGCTGCCCGCTTCTCTCGTTCTGTGTGTACCCCAGCTAACCGGAACACACGCTACCGTTTACATTGTACCCCCGAGAAACGTTTATTATTTATGTCGGTATACTAAACGCGGTCACTGGTCATAATCGAATCGACTGGCTAACCCGTTTTCGGTCAACTTACTACACGGCTGACTGTGTATTTTCATTAGACGCCCACCTGGGCATGATAGTTTTGCTAATGAAGATTATCCTCGAGGTCACGGATACAGTTTGAAAATCTATGCTTCCGTGAATTATTACGGCAACTTCATAAATTCGTATATTTAATCGCGCCACGTCGCATAGCGTCGTCGAGCAGCAACACGAAACTTTCCCGGACGAACCTAACTTCACACGGAAGTTCATGTTTTATCAAGTTCTTCATCAGCCACCTCGCGGTGGATGCATTTCTCTCTCTCTCGCTCTCTCTCTCTCTCTTTTCTGTTTCTTTTTTTTCGTCTTTTTCTTTTTTTTTTGAAATTTCAAGTGGTTGCCTGTAGCCAAGAGCGAAATGACCGTTTTATTCGAGCCGCGGTTAAGAACCGCGAAATGACCCTCCTTTCGGCCGAGAGCCAACAAGTTCATTAGTCTTCTTTCAGCGATTCCCGACGCTGCTTTCTCGCTCGCTGAGCAGAGTCGTACGACTTATTAAGTCACTCTCGAAATCTTATAAAACGCGGCCCACGGGTTCTTTATCCTAACCCTGCTTTCTTCTCCTTCCGTTCCGCCATGCTGGATTAAAGAGAAGCTCACCTTAAAATTTCGAAGGCGAGCTTCTTCTCTTTCCCAATGGTGCGAATACTCTTCGTGAAAGAGATTACTGAGAAATATTCGCCAGGAAACGCAATGTCCTCGTTGTTTAAATATTTCCCCCTCTTTCTTCTCTACCACGCTTCGTCGAGATTGATACAGTGTTTAATCCTTCGTTATAAATTCATCAATTCCATTTGCCATTTCAACATTGTTGCGCTCCTTGTATCGCTAGCAAAAAGCTATTAGCGGAACATATTTCAGTTCCATCGTTCCTCCCATTCTTTTCCTTCGTTCTGTACAATAGAGAGGAAAAATTACTGGAATAAAAGATGACGGAATATTAAATTACACAGGAGTAACGGTGGAACAATCTTTCTCCATTGACTACAGTGCACGAGTTCGTTATAAAATCGTATCGTTCGATCCGTCGAGTGGCGGCCGGGTAGAGAGAAAAGTAGAGAGAAGCGGACACATTGTTTCTTTAATTAACTCGCATCGCGAGATATCGAAGCCCGGCTGCATTTACGAGTTCCCTCGATGGAGACACGTGCTACGTTTATTAGCCCCCGCCGATGGTCTTTGACCTGTGGAGGCGGTGACGTGCAGCATCCCCCACATTACATACGAGAGACGCCGCCGCGTCCACGCTAAGAACGCCGTTCTATCGTCGTTTCTTGTCGTACGCCGACGTGGAGAACGATATACGTCGATCCTCCTGGAAACTCGATACGAGTAGTATCTCAGGAAGACGTACGACCGATCGGAACTGGCCTCGGAGACCGGTCCCTCTCGAGGTCCATGTCTCGCGCGTCTTCTGCGTACAATTATCTTCCCTGCCTTCATCTCACCCTTCATCCACGATTCCTTTTGCTTCGATCTCTTCGATCATGCTGATAGTCAAATCGATGGTTATATCGAAGAATCAGAATTCTACTTCCTTGTTCTTCTTTCCTTTCCTTTTTTTTTTTTTTGTCTAAAACACACCTCGACGTTTCAGCTTGAATAATTAAATAGAATAATTCTCAAGCAAAACTGTCTGTCTACGTTAATTGTCTTTTGGCACTGTCGCCTCTCCTCCGCATGCTCGCAGACAATCAATACGGTACCTCCCGGTCGCGTTCCAAAGCGGAGAGAAAAAAAAAAGGAAAAGAAAAATATCGATATCAAGAGAGACTCCAGGGCGACAGACACGGCGACGCGACGCGGCCAGCCGGGAGACTGCAGACTAATTAAACAAAATTCTTCCCAGCTCGTCGCTGAAAAGAACAATTCGACACTAATGAAAGTAACGAAGAATTTTGTAATTGCCAACTACAACGAAGTGACCTGAATGAACAAAGGACTACGGCCGTGTAACGAATATCCTTTTATAATGAATATTGAAACTCCTAAATGCGGAGACGCGTAATATTTCCCGTGCGTTAATACGAGTTCCTCCATCTCGAGTAGTCTCTCTATAGTGAAAAAAAAAAAGAGGAAACTCCTCGGGATCGTGGATAAGCTTCGTTCGCGGGACAAATTTTCGTAACCGCTCCCGCGAAACTTCTCTTCAACCTGGTAATAACCCCGACCTACACCCCATCATCCCTCTACCACCTCCCTCTCCTCGCCCAGTCTCTCGTCGCGGTTGAAATTCTCCGTCTGCCTCGCGTTCTGGATAGAGAAGAATATCCGATAAATCCGTCCTCCGGTGTACTTGCCGACGTCTCCGATGTCAAAGCTTTCAAGTGGAGTGCGCTCGTCGTCGCAGAGAGGGTTAAGCTCAGCGTGTGTGCATGCGCGTGTACGTGAGCCGGCGGTGCGCAGATAAAAAAGAGGGGTGGGTAGATAAAGCGAGAGAATAAGGTAGAAAGAAACGACACAAGGGTGGTGGCATTGGGACGACGGCTGAGAACGAAAGAGAAAGAGGAAACGGTTGAGTGAGGGTGGAAAAGGGGGTGGAAGGGCGAGAGGTAGTGAGGATTGGAGAGGTACTTTTTCCAGGTGTGTACGAGTGTGCGTGTACCAATACGGTGACATCACGAGATGAGGATCATCGTAACGAGACACAGCACATACGCCCACCAACTCAGACGATCTCATTTAATGAAGTATACCTCGCAATTATGTCGTTCGTGATAGCCGTAGATGTGCATTAGACGTCTCTCTTTCTTCGTATCTCTGCGTCACTCCCAGTTCGACCGTGAGGCGGGAAACCACGTTCCCGCGCGATAGGCGGTCGTCCCTCTTCGTCTGTCTGCGACGACTTGGTTGATACCCGGGATCCCCTCGCGAGAGACAGTCAACGGCGGGGCGTATAGTATCTGAATTAATCAAGATATATATACGCACGGTGGGACGATTTTTTCCTGGCGCGTTCGCCGTACAATCGTCCTTTTGTTCCCGCCCGGTCTGGGAAATTTATGAGAGCCGTTCTCCTTTTTCCCACCCACCGCTCATCCTTCCCTCCTTCTGTTCACCAACGCTACCCCTTTTTGTCTCTGGAAATTAATCCGTAATGCCGTTAGCCAGTGCGAAAACGCCGCCTCCTCTAATACGCACCGTCGAAGAATTTTAATAACCTTTAACTGACTAGACGTTGCTTCTATTACTACCTTTGACGAGGACGCTCCTTGAAACTCTCGAAACATTTGCAATTATCTTTTTGTTTTTTCTTTTCTTTTTTGCTTTCTCTAGTCGAAGATGATCGGATGAGAAATATTTTTGTAGTATGAATGACAGTGTGGAAATGAAACGTTGAATAAAATAGCAGAAATGGAACATAGCCTAATTCGTATCTTTGTTTTCGGACGCAGAAAATTCTGGCTTCGTATTTTTCCTCGTTCGAATAAAAAACGTCCCTATATCCCTGGGAAACAGGTCGACTTTTCGGTGATGCGATCCCCCCGCGGGTTTTCTCGCAAATCGCGAAACATAGATCGTAGGCTCAGAATCGACGCTTTGCATGCAAAGCATATTTCGCGTGAAACGACGTGAATGCCCGTTCGTCGTACGATTCCTGTCATAGACTAGAGTCAATTACAGCGTCGAAACAATGGCGAGAGGCGTCAGCGTTTCACGATTTTCAAAATTGCCCGTCGTTCATTTTGATGAGAATAAAAATCCAATATCCATTGAGATAGAACTGTAGCAGTAGTTTCGACAAGTGTTGGTCAGCCGTCGTTGTTTCACGTTTAACGATTATTTGCCAACCGTATTATACATTCTTTTAAAAACTACACACGCCAACAAATTCTCCATTTATTTCGACAATTCACAAATCCACTCTCCTCTCTATTTTTTTTTCTTTTTTTTTAGAACATATTGTTATAATAAACCCAATGTTCGAGCGAAAACAAGTCGAATAGCGTCAGAAACGAATTGCGTTAATTTCCAAGCGAAGGGTAGAAACAATAAAAAAAAACGGACAAAACGAAAGAGGGTGCACGAAGAAGGGGAGAAGAAAAATCAGAGGTACAAAGAGAGAGAGAAAGAGTTGAACGAGCGATAGAGTAAGAGAGAACGTGAGAGAGATAGGAGGGCGGTAGAGTGTAGAAAAGAAAAAAAAAGTGGTCGGCGACGACAACAGCATTCCGCGAAATGTCATTTCCATCGCGTCGGTCATCGATCAAACTGCGAGCGGCGAGTACGGTAACTGATATCGACAGGGTTGGACGACGGTGCCGACGTCCGCGATGAGTGACGTCTCGCGACCGGTGTCCATCCTCTATCCGAAATTTTTTTCTCTCCTACCCTACGTCCAATGAACGACAGTAACGATTTTTCGTCTCTCTCCTCAGCACCTTCCTCTCCCTTTCATCTTTTAACTCGTTCCCTTCTCGTTACCTCACCGGCTACCTCCTCGCCTACCTCTTTGAGGCCGTTTACACGCGACCGCTCGTGTTACCTGTCATGTAATGCGAATCGAATTCGATGTCGTTGGAAATGCGGGCCACGCGGATTATTAGCGAAATGGGAGCCGTGTAAAGGATGTGTAACCTTCGTCGCGTGGCTGTTCCTTTCCCTCCTCTCCCCTTTTTGAAATCAACGCCGATGACGTTGTTTGCAACGTCCTTATTTTGTTCGCGTGTAATTGTCGATATTCCGAGAGCATCGTCGTCCAATAAGCGCGAAACGGAAATTACGAGGATACTTGTATAGGTTGAAAACGTGTAAGAAACAGATGGTAGAGAGGTAGTTCATCTTTCTAATAATAAAGGAACTTCGGGAAAGGAGGAAGTTCTTTGTAAAGCCGGCAAGGGCGCATCAATGGAGACTCAGAGCATCCAATTCCCTACGTAAATTATGACCTCGACCCCGTGAGCCGTAGCGTAGAACATTAGAAAGCCATCTTGACTAAGACGGTCGTTCATCATTCGTATTTTGTCGTTGATGTTTCGTAGTGTTGATATATCGACAATTTCACGTACGTTGTAATTGGATCGACGATTCATATATGGTCCAAGGCACAATGAAAATATTATGAATGGGAGATGTATGAAACGTGATCGCTAAATAAGCCAGATAAGATGTGTCTCGTATTACCCCGCCTGCTATCTTGGATGACGTCATCGTGATCCGTGAAAACTACGCGATAGGAACGTATAATACGGTTTCTTATTTCCGTTCGCTGCATCTGCCTCAGCTCTGTTAAACGATCCGGCTGGCATACCTGGAACAATACTCAGCCAGAAGACGGCGAACGATTGTCTTGAATGATCATTCTAAGCTTATTTGCTCGATCGAACGACTACAGACGCAATCCTTCCTCGTTCAACTAGCCTGTCTCGCGGCCTGTAAATTATGCCCACGTGCTTTCCTAAGAGCGAAATTACGTCCGGATTGCCTTATCCATTATGGGTGAAAGGGAAGGGTATAACGTGGCAGATTCGCCAAGACTTCATAAATACCGTTCCATTACTCACGGGAATGTAATTACGAATCGCGTTTAATCGCGCGTCTTCGCGGCACGCCGCGCCAACACGTGGCCGATCGAACGTTTTCAAATATTTCCACGAGCGGCGGCTAATTAAGTCCGATCAACGACGTACCGATGCCACTGGCCAGGTGGAATTCCATCTGGAGACGACGGGATTCCGATCGAATCGTGAATGGTAATTAGATCGAGACAAGTCCCTCGGTTGGAGCATCGTTCAGTAAGTGCTTTAACGGCAGAATTTCTAGCCAAAGTTTTCGAGCCAGACGTTAAAGTACACGCGATTAAGTATACGCGAAGCTCCATATTCGGTGAATGTCCTTTGGAACTTCCAAATCAAGTTACCCCCCACCTCCGCCATCAGAAATTCAATTTTCATCGACAGGAAAGCGAATGCAAATGAGAATAATGCCCGTATAATTAGCGTAAACTGCATGTATCGTCGAAAAGCGTAAACCCCTCTCGTAAAATGCAAGCTTTAATTGCATTACCCCACTTGATAATCTCGACGTACCAGCAACAACCGAAAAAAAGAAGAAAGGAAGAGAAAGAGAGAAAAAAAAAGGAAAGAAAAAAAGAAGGAGGAGTGGGCAATTCCATTTCCAGGTACAAGAGAGGAACACCGCATGCTCCTCCTCGAAATTCGAAATTCGATTCGACGCGAAATTTCATCGGTCCCAGCGAGATAATCGATCGCGGGACGGGGAAGCAGGGTGGCGGCAGATAATTGCTGACACCGGCCTCCAAAGCCGGTCGACGCTCTTTTCTATCTGCTCCTTATAATTTATTCGGCCGCCATAAATCAGTCGAGCGCGACGAGACCGCGACGTGCAACAGGCCGACCATGTAAATGCCGATGCACCGAGCGTATCCGCGCTCGCGCGGGCTTATGTGCACGCGTGCACACACAAGTGGCCCCTGAGGTTGGCCAGCAGGTCTCGTCCAACGTGAATTGATAATGTAATTAGAGCGGCGAAAAAGGATTAGCTCGAATTAGAAATTCCACCGACACGCTTGGCTCCGTTCGAAGGAAGGACGAGAATGAACTGGAGGAGCAAAAGATAGGATAGGATAGGAGGGAAGATGTTTGTGTGCGTTGACTCGTGGGAGAGGCACGGGTGAAACGAGCAGAGGGACACGGAAGAGCGAGCGAGAGGAAGCAAGCGAAGAACGTAACCGAGGCAAGTCTCCGCGGAGGACTTTGATTTATGCGTCCCGGGAGCGCTTCACGGAGAGTGCAGCAACCGTGTGCAGCCTCGCCAAGCCCAAAGATGCATGGCCAACCGGACGGAGCAGCACACCGACGCCGAACTCGCGTCTCTATAATGTTGCCCTCGATCGATAGCCGCGTGAACGAACCGCACTCTTTTTTCTTCTACTACCTTCTGGACAACGACGGCGACGTTCCGCACCCGTTGATACACACGGAAGAGAAATAGTTTTCCCCCTGTTCGTTCGATTCTAACGATACTCTATTCCTGGGAAAATAATTAACGGCAGGTACTTCACGGTGTACCTTAGGGACAGGAATACGTAGCCTTCCAAGTTCAATGGTATATCATATGGTTTAATGTGCTGATTCCTTTTTTGTCCGTTACGAGATCCGAAGTGATCGTAAGATGGATAAGATGGGTTTTTAAAACCACATCGTGAGAAGCACTTTTTCCATTGCTTATATCGTAAATTTCAACCAACCACGCCTCGATAAACTGCTACTTTCCACGTTTCGAGCAAGTCTTTCAGCCATCCTTCGCATGTGCGACGGTTTAACCCAGCATATGATACTCCCTTTGTATATACGTATTTATACGTACATCTGGGCTCAAGTGTGAAGAATCTGTACGTCATTACGTTCTACCTCCCCTTCAAAGGCCACTCTCTTTCAACGTGGCATATACACAACTCGAAAACCTACTAAGCCCCAAACAAGAGTCTCCCACCCGTGGACCGCTCCAAATGAAACTCTCTCCCAACCCTATCTCTCTTTCACTCGTGTCATCAATTCCTCGCAACACCAGCCGTGTCCCGGTGTGCGCGTCCCGACGCAGCACCAAAAACGGTGCTCACTTCATTCGTCTCTCGAATCCGCTGAAATCGTTGCTGGAGAGCGTTGTACGGGATCGAGAGAGGGTGGCGCGACGAGCGTGGCCAGACTGGGGGAATTGTGTCCGTGGGCAACAATGGCCGCGCAGTGTTTCAACGAGGCATCACCCACGGCGAGTGTATATACCCGTAGTAAAGGTTTCGAGGCCTAAGACCGCATCGGGCTGACGACATCCCGCTGTTAGGTCGGCCCTTTCAAGTTGGCCGCCGCGGCAGCGGGAGGCACGGCTTGCCGGACCTCCGATATATTATTACCCGAAGTCATTAATGGTAAACTGCAATTCTCCTCTTTTCCCTTCCACGCGCCGTCCACGGAATGCCTAACCACAGAGAAAGAGAGAGTGAAAGGGAGAGAGAGAAAGAACAAGAGACGAAGGTATACGCTCTCTCTTTAAGCTTCGGCGTCTCGTGTCTTGCCAGCCAGCTGAACGGATCTGGAATTAATCGAGAAATATCGAATGCTTTATTGGCGATACGTTCAAGCTGCTCGTGTGATGGAGTAATACGGATAATTAATTATCCCCATCCGAGAAACGCCAATACACAGTTTACTTGGAATTTCTTGTTTCCCTCGCTTATGTTCGCCCCCTTACTTTGTCTCTTGTTTTCTCTCCAGTCCACTTGTCCGGGGTTCAAAAGTTCGTTCCACCTCGAGAGAACGATGCGATCTTCAATTGTGCAGACCCGTTCCCGCGCCAGGTGTGTCTTGCGAGGGCTCTTGTACATTCGATTGGATATGTTTAACCTATTCCCTCGTATTTGTTCGTTATTTATCATCGATACTCGAATCACCCGCCCATTTTTGATACCGTTGATTCAAACGTTAAAATAAATCACAGTTGAACGTGGATCTAATTAATCACTATCTGTTCAAACATTCTCATGTTTGTTTCACACTTGCTTGCGTTTCAATCTTCTTAGTAAACGTCACACAAAATCTCAAGAATCTGCAACCACAGGCTTCCTTTCGTCTCGTCCTAATCTTGTTCCTCGAACTTTGACTTTTAGTAAGATCTCTGTTCAAAGATTACCGAGGATTGAACGTGTCGTTTCTACCGCAAGTCAAAGTCAGAAACTTTCATCCTCGGAGTCAATGGTCAGCCATAGACAGCTTCTGCAACGTGCAGATTCCGCGAACACCGTACGAATCCTGCCAGTACGTAAATCCTAAGGACGATCGAACGACTCGGAAACACAGATACTCGAACTAGCTCTTCTCCCTTGAAACTTCGTCTCAGGGGGAAGGTCCTGTCGGTATTCAAGCGCTTCCACCCCATCGTTTATGGGTACGACGCGCGTACTTATGCGCTCGAACCGATACATATAGCTCCTATACCTTTACACGAACGTCTACACGAACGTTGAAGCTTTCCAGAGAGCCGCGGTAAGTTTGAAGCCCGTTGTGCCTCAGAATCCGTACTTAGAATCCCTGGGTAGAGTTCAGGCTGCGTATTGACCGCACGAAATCCTGCGGCGTTCTCACCTTCCCTGGCGACCGGTGTCTATCGCGAGACAGCGACGACAGCGACTTCAAAGAACTTGAATAGGTAACCGTGATGTGAAATCCGCTTCTCAACGGCAATCCTGGTGAAACTCGGTTGATTATATCCTCTCTCTGTTGGACGTTATGCAATTGAAACGTAGTTAATTGCGACGAGATTCGATAGTGTCAATTTATAACATCCTCAATTGAGAGTTTCATTTGTCCATGCTCCTTTTTCTCCACTTTTCTTTTCTTCTCTTTTTAAGGGTTATTGAATTGGAAGATTAAAAACAGTTGAAAAGAAAACTGTCTTCTAAAAGAAATATCTAGGACAGCTTCTTTCTTTCTTTTGTTTCAACCTCCTTACAAGAATAAAGAAGAATATTTCAACGGTAAGAACGTGTATTTTTGTTTTCACTTGACCCAGTCTTGTCTTTTAAAGGGGACAACGATAATATCAACGACGAATATCCTCGAAAAGGACTCTTCTTTTCCTCTCTACACCGCTTCTACTCCATGATTATTTCGCTTGAAATAGAACCAGGGAGAAAAGCTGGAGAGTAACAGCATTCAGCAATTTCCACTGGGATATTTTTCTCTGAACGATGGTGTCGTTATACCTTCAGATCTCGTCCTCGTCGTCATCGTCGTCTACGTCGTCGTCGTCGACCTCGACGTCGACGTAGTCGTCGTTGACATTTTTGCCAGACGCTGCGTAGTACGTTACAGCGCCGTCGACAGAGAAAGAAAGAGAGAAAGAGTGCACTCGTTAAAAACTTTTCGCAGCATTCATTCGAATGCACTCCGTCAAAGTGCGATGCGAGAAGGGTCAGACGAGAGAACTCTGGCAAAAAGATGGCAGATTTCCCTGTCGTTCTAACGCTCGTCGAGACGACGAGCCAGATTATCGCGCGCCCTTTCCGTATCGTCATTATCCTTCGTGTTCGAGCGCACGAGTTTCCGTGAGGAAATTTTTTCATTCCCGTCTTTTTGTCAAGACAGTCGGCATAACGTGGAATCGCAAAACGCGGGAGAAACTCTTCAGCAACAGAGAAACACGCGGCACTTCAATTTTGCTTCCCGTGCAAATCCGTAATAGTCCTCTCTTTTTCTCCATCTGCTTGTCTCTAGCTACGCAAATTCAAAGGGGTTGGCAACGTGACTGACAAGGTGTAAGCGATTCAAAGTCGCGGTCACAATAGCTATACACAAACCAGTGTTTGACTTCTGAAAACGAAGAGTCATCGTTTTCTCTTGATGTCGAGGAGCGGCGGGAATCGCAATTAATTACAACGATACTTTGAATATCACGTTTAACGAGAAAACGAGCCCATTTTAAAAACTTCTCGTTGCTGGTTATTACACACTTGTATAGTTGTTACACTTGTCTCGATCACGTTATAAAAAGGCGCGGCTACACCTGAACAACCACTCCCTCTCTCTCTTTCTACTAAGCTAACCATCCAAAAAGGACTCAACGTCTCGGCTGGATTAAAATCGGAAGCCGAAAAACTCGAGCCCTCTCGAGCAACGCAAACAGAGCGCAAAAAAAGCCACGCGAACAAGAGAAAAAGGTCGAAAGTGACCGGTCTCCCGTGATAAAAGGGGGAGGAATGCCAGAGGGCCAGCGCGGCGTTCGAACGAGAAGGAAGCTGCTGCTGAACGTGTTCCCTTACGTCAGCTTGAACGCGGCCTTTTTTTCATCGCGCTCACGTTAGAGGTGCACCGAGAGAATGCACCGGTTGCAGGCGTGCAGCTGCGAGTGACGCGCGAGTGTGGAAACGAGCTAGCGACATGTGGCTGCGGTTAGGACACGCTCGTTTCACGGAAACAAAACTCATTCGAGCTCCGTTTGTAGTAACCATACAAACAGCAGTACAGGATTGCAAGCTTTTTATTACGAAAGAATGTACAGTACATACGTAGAACAACGACGAGGTGCACACGATACACATGGCATTTCTGGCTCGGCCGTGGATGCTGATCGTGCCACGATGACGCCGTATATCGATTACCTGCCGCTTACGGTGTTATCGAGACACGCTTAATTAACGGTGAACAAACTGCAGCGTGGAATAAGCGGGGCCCCGGAGTCACGGGGCCGGTTAATCGCAACCGTGGTACAAGTGAGGTAGAGAAGCGGCGAGAAATTACCTGGATCCTATAAAATCTACTATTTCCCCGGTTACCCTTTCTACCGTACTCGTGGAATCCATTCTGGCGTGACCGGTGATTTTGTTCTCGTTTAAGACGAATACCTTGAGATCTTTTACGGTAATGGAAAGCCACGGGACACCGTAAAATCGGCATTTCTTCGCGCTGCTCGAAACGCCCCGCGTTTTTACGGATCTCTTCGCTTCTAATATACTCCCGTCGAATCGGTGTCGATAGTCTCGCCTCAGGTTTACCTTATTAACGTCGACACTCTTCACCGTGACCTTTGTTTTTCGATTCGATCGTGACTATACGGAAATACTCTTGTCGTAGTGGCTTTTTTTTCCTTTTCTACGTAGAAACTTATTAAATGTAACGAGCCAATATCGATCGTGTGATTATCGTAGACTCTCTCTTTTTTCTCTATCTTCTTCTTGTGTGAAATACGAGTGTTCGATGGGTAATGTGTTAAAATCCATCGAGGTCGTATTTCAAGGTAGCAAGAAACGCGATGTCGGCGCGCGTTGTTCGCGGAAAGTCCTAACAGCGCACTAAAATGGCATTGTGGCGCGTCGGTATGGAACTAATGAACTCACGACAGGGCTTTCACGGACAGAGTTATTACAGCCCCTCTCTCCAGCTATAGAGGAACTCCTCTCGTCGTTGCTCCTGTGCTAGTCCTCCTGGTTCGTTCCTCGGGGTACTTCTCGCCGCCTTCTTCCTTCTTCGAGACACACACCGCCTCGGCTCTTCGTCACCGAGCTTGAACACTATGGCTGACTGGTATTATGGCAGATCTATCGTTCTTCCGTCTAAATAAGCCCGGACCTAGTTTTACGACCCTTTCTTCTGACTGTTAGTCTTCTTAGCAGCTCTTTTTATCTCGCTCGAGCATCTTCTGTGCCTTCGTATGCGTACGCGTTTGTACATGCTGGTACACATAAGAATTGCGATCGTTGCCTCCAGGTGGCGACGTGGAAATAATGAAATATCGATGCTCAGTGAAATTTGTTCCCAATTGTGATATTTTTAACGCTCGGCTGTTTACATAAATAAAATTTCCTTTAAACGAACTAAAATATTCTTTAACTTACTTTAAAGTTCGTCTTTAAAACAGTAATTAAAGTATCTGTAATTTTGCGAAACGTTTCAACAGATCTATTTTATCCTCCCATTTTCCCGTAACAGTAAAGACAAATCGTTCCTCCAGCGTATAACCACTGTGTCAATGTTCATCAAGATTCTCCCCTCGCATTTCCACTTTCTGCATCGTGATAAAAATCACGCGGCCTCCAAAGGAAGACACAATATCCTTGCGCCACTCAGCCATTTTCGCGGCCATTAAACCGAGCCACGGGTTGCGTCCGTGAAGAAAAGTGGTCGTACCCCGGAAGAACGCGTCGCCGGTAGACGCAGCATGTCACGAGAAGAGGACCCAGCCGTGGCAACAGCCATGCCATAGAAGAGGAGGACTTTTCTTCGAGGAAAGTCGCGCCCGTAAATTCGCTAATTTGCTTTGAAAAGAAATCTCCAGCCGGCAGATTTTCCGCGGGATAAATCCCTGGAGCGGCGAACGGATGGAGGAGGATCGACAAAGAGTCGAGACTGAGCCGGCTATCTCGGCCTCCTTTCAGTCGATCCCGCGAACCGTACAGCCTCTCACTCTTTCTCTCTCTCTCTCTCTCTTCCGACGACATCTCATTGTTCGAGTCCCCTGTATACGCGCGTCTATACAACGGTGTCCTTTATCTTAATTCCATTACACTTCGCAACGCGACACGGCCCAGCCAACTGCGTGCCAGTAATGCACCCTCTGACTCGGCCTGCCCGGCAACAACCACCCGAGAACTACCCCTCCAACAAGGCTCGTCACTGTAATTTCGTGCGAGCTACTTTGACGTGTCCTTGACTCGCGCCGCTTGGAAACCTCGACCCCTCCTCCTCTTGGTTCCGGACTCCTTATTCATTCGCGGTAATTCAAAACCTCCCCCTCCCAGCTCCCTGGTTCTAGAGCATATCGCTAACAGGGAGGTAGCTCTTGGTGTTATTTCTTTACAACGAAGTCGTGACTCTGTGTATTTTATTCGTTTTCCTATTGTTCGACGATCGCGACGACTAATTAGACCCTCGTTGCGTACGCCAGCTTTTCAGAGCGAAATGAGGCATGGTCGAGCTCTACTGTCAAGGGTGTTTCGCTTGTCTTGACCAGCTGGAATGTTTCTGTTGTATCTTGTTTTTTTTTTTGTTTTACCTCGGGGAATGAGGGATTATTTCTGTACAGTGGGGGATGGTTGTTTGTTTCGATGAAGCTGGTATTATGATTTTATTGAAACTATTGTTCTTCGAGTTTGTTTCGATAACAATGATACGTATGTTAGTTTAGAATAATTGATCGATACGTTTGTAAGATAGTTTCTTGTTTATTACAGGTTAAACGTTTTAATGAGTTAAAACGAGACGTGTAAGCGGATACATTGAATGCAATTTTCCACGAATATAACGGTGAAACGATCGCATTTACTGCACGAACTCCTCATCAACTAACAAGCCCGTTTCGTCGTTTCTGTTACAGAGAGGTACGACACCGCGTACGCCTGCGAAGGCAAAACACTATTGATCGAGTGTGGCGAGGGAAAGCTGATCCACCTCATCAGAGCGAACTACGGAAGGTTCTCGATAACGATATGCAACGAGCACGGGAATACCGACTGGAGCGTCAACTGCATGTCGCCCAAGTCCTTCCGGGTGTTGAACAGCGAGTAAGTATACCAATGATCGACGTCCTTGCATCCTGCAGTACACAACTGATCCTGAACAATCATCTCGTTCCCTATTATCCATCATCCTCGTGAATCGTGTCGAGGAATCGTGATTGTGGGTAGAACGTTGTGAATCGAATCGTACCCTTTCTATATCGAGGTTCGTTGATATCGTCGATGACAGAAGCAAAAATGGAACGAAAAGAAACAAACAGTATAGGAGAGGAAAAAGGCTAAAAAAAAGTAAAAAAATAGATAAAACGAAGGAAGAAAAATGGGAACGATCACGCTGCCAAGCATTTTCTACCCTTAATGAGTCGACTAGCACCAATTAAAGGAGACGTCCGATCCGATCTAAGGTAGATCGCGCTTGTCATTTGGTCCTCGGGTTATCGAACGATCCGACTTTCCACGTGGATCGATATCTGCACGGCGAAGCTTTTACGACCGCTCCATTCGAGAGATATCCAGCATGACACCTGGGAGTCTAGGTTCTACGTTCCCCTTCGTGGTAACGAGAAACGCTTCCTGAACGATCGTGCCGTGGTGCGCGTACGTCCGTGTGTGTATATCGATCATAGTCTTTCGATGACCTTGGACGATCTATACGATCTATCTGTGCGAATCTCGATCCGATCTACTGGCGGATCTCTCGCCGTTGAGCAGCCAGAGTTACGCGCGCGATTGGACGGTTCGATCAACGCCGGCCGGGGAATGAAAAATTATTAACCGTCGAGTATGCGGAAATTCGACTCCCGTCGATTTCTCGCGCGAAGGAAAGATACGCTCCGCGATCTATGGTTCAAACCGCGGAAGCGTCTCTCCCTTAGATCGATCGTTGAAATATCGCCCAGTTGAACAGACTTTCTTTCTTCCAATCCGCGGGATTTTTCTCAACGACGCGTTTACCTCGCAAGACAGAATAAGATTTGATACTTTTCCAACTGTATTTTACTATCTGTCGTGACTCGAATAACGCGTTCCAGTTGAATCGAATATTTCAACATCGTATCGAGAAAGGCGATAAAAATTGAAATGTATTTCGTTAAATTTAATGGACAGGAATAAATGGCAGCTGAAATAGTCTTAAATCCTAACGTCTTTAATTTCGTTTATAGTCACACTCTGGTTATATAAGTGTGGTGGCTGTCACGGTGTTCTACCGTGAAGTGATTGACTTTCTCGCAAACCGGGGTAATAATTCTGAAAGGATACGAAACGATTCGAACCGACGATCAGCTTCCTCGACGCTGCTTCAATCCCTACTTCTCCCCTGTTCATCCACGGAAATGGAGCAAAGAGCATGGAGTCGAAATCGCGAAGAGATAAATGGTGGGGGAGAAAAAGGATATATCCAGGAAAGAAGGAAAATGAGGAAGGAGTGGACGGCTTCATATGGTCTGGCGAACTGGCCAATTGCTTGACCATTGAAGAGCGTATTTCGCGGCGGATCAGAGCGATAGGAAGAATCGCAAACTCAGCGGTCGCTTCTCTATCCCGATCCTCGCGAACATCCACTCTATTTCCTTCGATCTTCATGTCTACGTCCTTCGGACTTTCACACGTACACACGTACACACGTTCACACATGAAATACATGTAGAAAATGTACGCGTTGCACGCGTATTTCCGCGTCATCACACGATCCAAAACCCACGAGATATCCCTACTCCTAAGACACCCAATCTGATAAAGTGTCCTACAAATTCCCCCGTTTCTATTCTTCGATTTTTTATTTCTCTCTCACTTTCTTTCTTTTTTTTTTGTTTGTTCTTCTCCGATCTTTGTGTTGCTCGAAATGAAACACGGCGATATCGGGAATCTGTCGCACCCGTATTCGGTCGAGATGTACAATCGTGAAGAAAGGAGGACAAAGAAGGGTAGACGACGTGTACAAGAGAGACAGAGAGAAGGGATAGAAAGACGGTGACGTGGGATATCGTTGATCAACCGCGAAGCGCGTTTCGTCATTGTGATTAATAGATCGCTAGGCGGAAATTAGTTTCGCGGTAAAGGAGGAACGTCGAGGTAACCTCGACCAACGATAAGACGGTCAAACCGGTGCCGGTAGTGTGAATAATTGGGAAAGATAATCGCGATGACGAATCGAAACTGTGTCCATTAACGTTATCTTTACACGGGAGAAGCGGTAGCTGCGAGCAAACTCGATCTCCGTTGTCGATTACGTTGCTGAAACAAAAGACGAAGACGAAGAGGCCACGCGAGAAGAATGCTAGAATATACAAAAGCGCCACGTAACCGCGTAACAACCGCGAAGAAGCACGCGTTAAAATCGAATTACGACGTAGTCCGTAGGGGGTGGGGTTGGAAAGTACGTTTTCAGAAAAACGCATTTAAAGTTCGTAGCACCGTCTCACGTTGGTCGAGTGGGGAGGCTACGCTGGGGTCTAAGGACCTTCGCTCGCCGAGGAGTAATAACTTTCGGATTAACTTTAAGTGGAGAAGTTCCACGGTGTCGCTTCTCCGGGGAAGTCATACACGTATACGCTCGTCGCGCTTCTACACGCGTGCATCGAACGAACTCTCTTCTATGCGTTTCGTAAGATGAGGCAGCAGAGTTCGACGTCAATTTAACTCGTTTCGCGGAATCGATCGGGGAGATCGCCAGCTTGTCTGCTGATCGTAATCACCATTCCTCCCTTGACGTACGTTCGTCTCTTCTCTCTTTTTCTCTGTCTCTTTTTCTTTCTATTAGTCTCTCTCTCTCTCTCTCTCTCTCTCTCTCTGTCTGTAGTTCTATAGGAAATCATCTATATACACCCTTCTTGCGTTTTCTCTCTTCACGGATTGATCTAGACCGCGTGCGACGGTTTTCTTCTTTTCTCTTTGCTCGTAGATACTTCAAAAGTACGTTTCGCGAAAACGGGGAAATTTTATACAACAGTATCGTTGGTTACTGTGATATTGAATGGTATCACGAACAGCGATACCAGTAAGGATGGTTCTTGATATAAAAATATCTGCAGCTGTACGCGTATCGATGGCTCGTTTAATTTGCAGGGCAGATTGGATATTTCTCTTGATCATTTGCGTTCCATTTTCTCAAATCAGGACGAGAAATGGACGGTTTTAATCTGCTATGCGGATCGGCCTTTATCGGCGCGTCATCGGCTATCGGAATAAATTATTATCTTCGTAATCATTCCGCGTTCTTTCTCCGTCTTTTAACGAGCTGCCGTGATTTATTAGAACCGTTCTATCTGGTTGTACGCTGTCCGTCAGACTATTATGTTTCTTTGACTAAATTGAGAATCAACGGCGCGTGTTTTTATCGACGATAGTTTGTTCGACTCGGAGATATTTGTTCACCAGTCGTCGTAACTTTCGCATAACTTCGAACCGCTTTCTTTCTTTCTTTCAGTTTTTTTTTTCTTCTCATTGTTCGATCCCACCATCTCCTTTTCTGCAATAATCGATCCGTTGTTACGTTTAACCTGCTCTTTCCTGTAACACCAAGGTGTGGTCCGCGCAAGGTGCATCGACTTCCATAAGAATTCACACGCATGTATATATTCTCTCGCTTGAAACATTCACAGCTAGGTGTTCTGGGTCTACCTTTCACCGTGTTTCGCTCCGAAAGATCCTTTTTTCAACGTGCTCCCTGTGAATAATAAAACTTTGTTCTTGTCATTAACACGTCAGATGACACTGTGAATCAAAGCTTTGTAACAATCGCTTAATATTCGAAACGATATTTCTCGCAATTTTTAATTAATCCTGAAATTTCAAATTTTCAAATTCACAAATTCATATTAAATCGGTCAAATTTAAATTCAATTTCACATTCAAATTCAAGCTCAAACTAAAAAATTGTACATTCCCGAGGTGTTTCAAATCGGAGATTCACGCGTGCCAGTCGACGCAATTCTCTAACTCCCCCTCACGACATCATACCCCAGGGAGATCCCTTTCCAGAGGTAAGCAAAATGGAGCAAGCGTATCCTAAATCAAGAGGCAAGTAGTTCACGGTAATTCTGACCGAGGGTGACACACACACACACATTCTCTCTGTATTCTCGCAAGCTACACTCGCTAGTTTCTCTTAACGCATCTCCCCGGTTATCACGGTTTGTGACGTTACCAACGTATTCTCTCTTTCTTCCTCCGCCTTACGCTGGCCTAGCTTTTTCTCCTTTTTCACAGTTTATCTTCCCCAATTCTGCCAAGATCTGTTAATATCTCTCTCGTGCAACGCCGTAGGCTATCACAATTCATCGCGAGACCTCGAAACACCGACTAAATTCTTAACGCTCTACAGTGTGTGTCTTACTAAAAATAAAACCAGGGAAAATTTGTTCGCAATTTTAACACGATATCGAGATAAAACAGACATTCTGAAAATCCCTCTAAATCGTAGAGTAATCTAATGGAGACTAGTTTAACAACGATAGTAGATTAACTATGGACTAAGGTCAAAGCTGGAAACCGACATTGAAACGACGGATTGACGCTTGTACAGGCCTGTTAGAGACAGATTTATCAAGGGTGGGCCGACCACGTACGAGATTACGATTTAAGTGAAACCGGGAAGGAGGTAGAGAGAGAGAGAGGACGGCTTTTCGCCGGAACGATTAATGAAATTGAACAGGTCGGAGTCCGTGGCGAAACCCCGTCTACGGAATTAATGACACGCCGCTCGCGTAACCGTGGAAATGTTCATTAGACCCGTTGAGAAATGACGCGGCTGGTTACTGGATTTTCCACTCTTAATCTGCCACGCTGCGAGCCGGCGAGCAATTAGATTGGAAAAGAATGACCAATTCACAGAACGCGTGCCCCGGCACGGAAATTAGCTACGTTTTATGCGTCGCGTTAACACCGATACCGTGGTTAAAATCACTGCGCCACACGTTTCCCTCTCGAAGCGTTGATCGCTCGGTATAATCGTACATCGAGGATTTTACATTGCTGCCGGGTTGGTTTAGCACGGTGATTTGTAGATTAGACTCTCGTAACCAGTGTGCTGCTCGGCTGTTCCTTTTTTGCCTCGTCTAATTGGACACTTTAACGCATTGCCATTTAGTAACGCTTGATGATTGCGATATATTTGTATGGTGATACAATGTATGGTATAATACGAGTTCGTTAAAAGTCGTAACCAGTGACAGTGATGTCTTTATTATTCAATGGTTTCGTTAGTCAAATGTCGGTAAAATATTCTGTTCGTCTCTCTCACGATTTATAACGGAACGAAGAATTTAAATTGAATAAAACTCGTACCTCGAGTATTTTCAATGTTCGTTTTATTAATTAGAAAATTATAATAATTATAGAAGATTAATTATTTCAATTTTCCAACATTCTGTTTTTTGTTCGGATACCGGATAAGAAAGGATATGGTCGTAAGTGAAAGTTTCGAAGTTTATCGTGCGAATCAGTCACACGTTCGAGACAGGTTGACGAGCAGGTATACACACCGTAACACAAAGTATGTTACATCAAGGAGAAAAGTAGTCGAAAGAGCTCACACCAAATCCCGGACCTTCTGGGAACGGATTCTTTCCACAGGGTTGCGCAATCGCGACGTAATTACATTGCGCTAATAGCCACTCGATGATTCGACTCTCGTCGTTAACTCAAACCGACCAGGGAACCAGTTTGAGAACTTCGACATCCTCGTACCTTCTTCTCTATCAACTTGTTTCTCTCTCAGTCTCTCTCGCTCTCTCTCGCTCTCTCTCTCTCTCTCTCTCTCTTCCTCTCGTCTCGTTCATCACGACATAACGACGAACGAAGTCATTGCCAAGATTTATGAATATTCTATCCTCGATGGAATCGTTCAATATTACAAGATGTTAAATTATCAAAGTAAAGTGAAAAAAATGCAAAAAAGTCAAATACATCTTCGTACTTCTTTAGAGCTTCTTTTACCGCGAACCACCGTGGAATTACGAACGTTAATATTTGACGAACAAACACGACCTCGGTCGTCACGATTCGGTTTGGCCCGATGATAAAATAGAAAAATAAAAAAATAAAAAATACACACCAGTGTCAGTGTTTGCGTTCTTAATATTTATATTTTCGTGACGTTTTTATCCAATCCAGCCGCTGTACGTCGACGATAATCGATGGCCATTGCGTGTGGTACGCGTGCCAATTCTCGTTACGTTCGAAAATTAAATTCAACGTTTCCTGATCCCCGGGTGCTTGTTAGTATGCCAATTAATAAAGACGGCGAGACGAAGGGAGAAAAAGAAAAAAAAATAAGAGAAAACAGAAAATATATGAGAGAAAAGAAGGGCCTGACATCGTACATGGATGTAAACGAAGAGAAAGAAAGAAAGAAAGACAAAGATGGGGGTGGGCAGAGAAAAGAGATTACTTCACGGTATACGGGGATGTGTTACGGCGTAATCGATCCGACGTAGATATATTAAACAATTTTACGATTCGTCATCGTGCTCGATGAGGATAATTAACCGTGGCAAGGAAACGCAAGAAGAACGTAATTTCGTACTGCAATCAGCCAGGCTAACCTAACCTTAGTTGAAATGGCAAACAATTACGGGAACGTCTCCCTTCCTGAAATGCTATCTTGTCCTGTTGGATATTTATCAAAACACACCCATATCTCCTGCTATCGAAACGAAAGAAAGAAAGAAAAAAGAAAGAGGGGAAAACATAGGAAGAAAAGCTTGGTTCCCTCGTTTTTGTCAATAAACAAGCTTCCTCTTCGTCTGTCGATATCAAAACGAGAATGGCTACTAATGAAATGATCACGGTACCGCGTCGTTTACGCGTCGGGGAAAGGCCGGCCGTTCGTGTTTATCCTTCATTTCTCTGCGGGAGTTTCTCGTCACGACGTGCTGTTCGCGTGTTTCGTTGCCAGCAAATGTGCGGAGATTGTACCGAAAATCGAAAACATACCTGTAATTTCCCGTCGAAACACTTTGGCGAGAGTCCGTTCGCGAGAGCGCATTCACTGGAATTAGGTTCGGCGTCGTGTGTTACGTTTATGGTTCTTGGTAAAGTGCTTAACATAGTTCAAAGAAATTCCACGGAGTACATTTCTGAATACCTTTAAAAATGTACATTTAATATCAGGGATGAAATAAGTGAAAAAAAGAAACGAAAAGATTACTGTGAAAATTACAGAAAGTATGTAGAGCATTCACGTGTGCGTGGATACGCTGGTCGAAGAAAGGTGGGAATTTTGAAAGCAAATGATCGAAACGAGAAACATTCGATCGGTGCTCGAAAAGCCAACCGTTTCTCGAGCTAATTTTCACGCGAGCGAAACTCTCTCCCCGGTAATTGCATTTGTGCCGAATAAGCCGTGTCAATCTCGGCCGACCAATCGAAAATTACAACTCGCCACGCTGCTCGTCCGATTTCCTTTAATTCGATCAATCTGTATTTTTTGCCGGTCCTTTTCCAATCTCAGTCTATCCCGGTCTCGAATTTAACCTAAACTAATTGCAGTCACGCGAATTCCCACCCGATAATCGCATTAGACGAAATTAGCTCTTCTATTCAATCGAAAGACGTTAACGCGATCACAGTCACTGTCGCGGTTACTCTTCACCTCTCGACTTTAGCCTCGATGGTCCTTTCAGTTCTTTCCCCTTTCTCTCTCTTTCTCTTTCCCTTTTTTTTTTCTTCGTTCGTTCGTTTTCTTTTTCCTTCTTTTTTCTTCTTTTTTTTTTGTTTTTAATTCCTCTCTTCGCCTCGTTCCAATCTCTCTGGCGTTCGTTAAAAGGCACAAGCCCCATTCTCTGCTACGGTCCTACTACCGTTTCGTCGGATTTTTCAATCGACCACTCGTCTTTTTTATTCGAAAAAATACTCTCGAACATGTTTGTCTGGTTTCCCCGTGGTTTTTTCTCGAGGACTAAACGCGAGAGAACGGCGAAGCTTTACTCCGCCGGGATTTCCATCGGTCCCTTAAATGGCCGACCAAAACGCTAATAGACGTGGCACTGCAATTGACGAGCGAGCGTTCGACCGACGATCAACTATTAACGCATTGCGGTTACAAACGTGAGAACCGTCGTGAGAACGCGCCTACAGCTTTGTCGTTGATCGAATCAATAGAATGTGATTTTCTACGTTGCTCCATATAATCAAAGGATTATCTACTTAAATTATTCTCTAAATGGTTAACCTATTTACATATTACCTATTTCATTCCTGATAGTTAATCGTTTTCTATACACGGCAGAAAACAAATTTAACTTTTATCGTAGAAACTTATCTATACCGCGCGAGTACACTTTCTTAACCAAAAGAACCACTCGAATCTTCTATAATCGCATCCGTAAATAACACACGATATCGTATATACAATGAATACCAGGGATCCTGGGTGCAGCCATATTGCGTTTGTGAAGCAGTTGCGAGAGGTAGCTTGCCTTTAGAATAAATTCCAGCTAAATAAGTATATAATATCTGCACGTATTCGGTACGTGGCTGTATTCGCACACGGTCTCTACGTATCCTCAAGTTCTCTCGACAAAACTCGTTTAATCCTCCTGGTAGATTAAGAGGAAGAGACTTGAACGAAGAAAAGGAGAGAAGGGAGTGAAATGGGGAGAGCGAGAGAGTTACAGTGCTCCCAGTTAGGTACTTAAAAGTATTCCAATCACGAGAACGCGGCGAAAGTCCAACGAATATTTCTCGTTACCCACGTCGTGAAAAGGTGTTGCCCTCGTGGCGGAGATACAGGGTCGGGAAAACGTGAAACGGATACAGGTACGGTTTTCACCTGAAAAAAGGGGGATGGAAATGAGGGGAGAGATACACCTAGAACACCAGTCTGAGAAATATCGTTTATTCTGTAGATACGCAATGTACATATCGCACTTTCCGTGATATCCTTGCTCCATCTTGTCACACAAGCGACCAATTGCATGCCACAAGTTTATTATGTAATGTACTCTTGCAAACAGAGAGAGAAGTTGCTGGATGTTTGTGCAGCTCGTTACAGCCACTATCGTGCCGAATTCTGTACGATCATTGCAACGCATCGCGCCGGCCATTTAGCGGATTCGTTGCAATGATATATTTTTTCGAGGATTTCGTTAATTGACATTTTACAATTGCACGTCTTTGTGAACAGTGTTGTTTGTGAAATGCACGATTGTGACTGTAACTGGAGAATTCGCAGAAAGAGATCTTAATTTATAATATTTGCCAATTTGAAATAATTCAGTTATTTTGAAATTTCTATTACGTTTTTATTTTATTTCATTTATTTATTTCGTACAAATAGTTTGTATATGAGAGAAAGATCTGTTTGATAATTGCAGAGATACCACGTTTTGCGTTAAGATGTCTTTCTGCGATGCTACTATTCCAGGTCTAATTTTTAATGGAAAGGAAAAAAAAATACATACCTATACATAAAAGAACGTCACGTGTGCTGCCATGGATCTTTTCCCTATACTCTTGTCACCGTCCGGAATGCTACGAAGAGATGCTCCTGTGTTGTGTTCTCTTATTTCTCCACTCTGACATGACCGTCGTACACAAGTCCTTGTGGTGTCTGCGAGGGAAATTTATCCTGGGGAAAATTCTTTTCTGGAACAGAGGCTTTTTCGTCGATATTCGTCACACCCTTTCGTTTCACGGCAATCACAGTCTCGATCAACTTCCTTTCAGAGATTCTGCACCAAATCTTTCTACTATCCATTCATTATACTATTTCGTCCAAACACATCGGTGTGATAGAAAATTCTTTGAATCTCATTATTGCGAGAAATTAAATTCAAAAGAATCGGACGAAAAAAGATTAATTTCGATCGCGGAGAAAATTCGATAACGTTTACGATATATATCGTACGCCATACGTTCGTGAATACGCGAATACGATTTGACTAAGGGAGGTAACATGCAACGTGCTCGTTTAGAAATCTCGCGTATGCTAAAAACAGCCATCGAAGTATGAAATTACATGGCTGCCGCGACGACTTGTCCAACCGTGGATAAATGAATCTGTGCTTGCTCGCAAAACAAGCGGATCGAAGCGGTCTTCCTGACGAAGTGTTCTCTATCGACAACGTAGTATCGATTAATTGCTTGTTCTGACTGAAACAAATCATAGAACGTTCTTATCTCTTTCCAATCTTCTTTGATATAACACATGTTACTTCAATTACATTCTACTATCCGTGTATTTATTTTCAAATCGCAGGAATGTAAAGAGTATAATCAATCATCGTGTCAACTAAGATACTATCAGACATTAATTAAAAGAAAGAAAAAAATCATTTCGGACGATTGACGTGTTATACAAGGAATTTCAACTTTCCAATACGCGTGTTACTTATTTATTTATACTATCCATCAATTCTCAATAGAAATTCTGAGAGATACGATTGAAAAGTATTTAAAATAATCTTCATTACCTCCCAAGAGGAATTTCGTTGATGCACGTCATCTCTTCTAACGCGATAATGATCGTCGAAGAAGGCCCATCACTGAATCGAACGTACAACCGCTCGAATTTCTCAAAGCGACCAATTTTCGATGTGTTCACTCTTCCTTCTTTTTTACTTGTCCGTCCATTTCGTTCGTATCCAACGCGTGGACCAAGTTTCTCTCTTTCTCACTCGCGAACGTCAAAGGGAAACGATCTCGTTTCTCGTCAGGCGCGATTTTTTGGCTGTGCTCGTAAGCCCAGTCCCTTCGAAAGTTCGCGAACAATCCCGGCCGGCTTCGCTTGCACAAAGAAATTCCAGCGTCGATTAAAAAGTCACGCGAGCCTCGATACACCGAAACGGGAAACGCCTTGGTTTATTTCTCTCTCTTTCTTTCTTTCTCTATCTCTATCTTTGCTTCTCCATTGCATTTCGTTCGTTCGATTTGTTTCTGAACGACTCTGAAACCGTAGGCGTGACTCGACTCGCGTTACAGCCTCGACTCGCGATTCCACGTAGATACGGCCACGCGAACCAGCCTCAAAACGATTTTTCATAATCTTCCCTGGGGCTTGGTTAATTGATTTTTCGTCGATATACACGGTATACAGAAAGAGAGAAACAGAAAGATAGAAAAAGAGTCGAGACCACGAGATATGGGGGTAGATCAATCGAATGTTCTTCGACGTTCGATTAATTTTGCGCGCGAGCGTTGCCACCGCCACCATCGTCGTCGTCGTAGTTCGATCAATCGCGTCGCGCGTTATGCTTTTCTCGTCGCGTTCCGCTCGACGTTTCTACCAATAGCGGCCGTGTTTCCGGCTAAAACTGAATCCGTGTTGCCGCGCCAACGTCGCGAACCTCATTTCGCGTGGCCATTTTCCACGCGAATGGCTCTTTCGTGTCGCCTAATCGAGCAACGGCTCAAGCGTCGATCGACCAGAAGATATTCCGGTAAATGCTTGCATTTTTGACGCGTGATCGTTCGGTATTTTTCCTCTTTCGGTAGTTATTTCGGATAATGATCGGGTAGATAAAGAAACGATTTGATCACAATGATAGGTAATTGCTCGGAACGTTTTAGTAAGTATTAGTTATGTGTCGGTAAGATTCGTTAAGCAATTCTAAAATTGATCGCGTGAAAATAGAAGCAGTTCCATTTTAAATAAAAGAGTTAAAATACGGTGAAAAATAGAAGGATAAAGTGTAGATACTAAAATACCCGATAAAATTGGCTAAACTGCGCAGGAAAATAACAAGTTGCTAAAGAAAGAAAGGAAAACGAGAGAGAGAGAAAAAGAAATTCGTAAATAATCGCGGCTAGTTTTATTACGGAAGAGCGGTTCGTACAAAAGTTTTTTCTGCCCGCGAAATGTACTTTTTCGAGCCCCGAGGTGTCGCGTGACAGTCGAGCCACAGTGGTCGTTCCCTTTTGCGTTATTAAACGCTGGCTGCATAAATAAGGATATCGTAAATCATCGGGGCAGAATTTTAGATAGGAGAAAAACGTCGGGTTTCGAGCTATCATTTGAATAAACTTTTGCGGAAGACTTTAGGTCCGAGTTTTATTTTAGCTGGCTAGATCGAATCGGTGATTTTTAATGGGCCGTTCTTTCAAGCAGCAAAGGGAGGCCAATTTTTTAATCGTTTCCTTTCGCCGGTGTTCAAGCAAGAATTTCACTGTTTAAAGCCTTTTAAGCCCGTTTTTGACGGACATCCGGTTATTTGATGTACGCGTTATTACATTTGCACTCGACATTTCGGTGGTCGCTTGAAATCGCCGTGAATTATTAAACCCGAGCCCGAGGCACACCGTATGTATAACGATAAATTTTCCGTATCGTGAAATGTAAATAGGACTGTGTTTGAAGGTGTTAAATCGCGAAGATGAACGACGCTGCGCGCTACTCCGTTCCTAAGCATGCATATAGCGAAGCAACTCGAAGAGACAGTAGACAAAAATTCATGAAAATATTCACGGTTTCTTTCATATCCGGTGAATTAAAAATTCTGAACGGCTGTCTTTTGTATATTAACTTTAAACATCACTGTGTCAATTCACATCTATTCTACTCTATCTACTATTCACATCGCACCTTCTCAGTCAGCACTCATCGATTATCATTTTATGGGTCATACATATTTCTGTAAATATCAATCGAACATCTATTCCAAGTAACAATCTACGTATCTCACTTGATGTGATACAAATCTTATTTAAAATATCGATATAAAGGGTGATAAAAGAGAAACTCATCAAAATTGAAATTTTAACGAAACACCATAAACATCGCGAGTCCTTTGTAACTCGGAAAACGATCATTAAACCAACGTTGTATCTATCAAAAATTTCATGCATAGATTACACGTGTTTCTTTATACCATATTCACCGATCAAACGTTCAAAACGTCGTGCCGGCGGGCTTTTCGTTGTTGAAACTCCTTTCTCGTGGCAGCGGAACTTCGGACCACGCGAAAAAATAACTGACTCGTCTAGATAAATGACGGAGCTAACCGTGAACCGGTCGAAACGTATTAAATCCGGGCCAGACCACGCGAGACGGAAGGCCCTCTGAATCATCGTGAAATCGATGATTAAAGCACAGCCAACAGTCGCGCGATACGACGCGCAAACGCGACCGCGTCAGATGGAAACGAACCGATGGAAGTGGTTTGGGCAGGGGATGTGGAGGAGGGTAGAGGGCGAAGGAAACCGAAGGCCTTAATAACGAGCGGCGCAACATCCGCGAAATGGCGATTTTTCGTGTTCACTCGTAGTTTATCCGTCTGAAATTACGTTTACCCTCGCCGCCCGGTTCTATTCGGTGGCGGGCGGTGCGCGTGCGGCCAGAAGGACGATCCCTGGCGAAAGGGGGAGCGACGTCATCGCGACACGAACGAAAATAAGGAAAAGAAATACAGGAATACCTCGTGCATTAAAAGTTATTCTAATAAAAATTATTGTTTCCCAATTATTCATTGATCTCTTTTTTGTTTCATTTAATCCAAAACGCTGTCGCCTTCGCTGATGAGCGTGCTTTTTCATATTCTCTTTGATGCGATATTAATTGTATTATTAAACGTATAAACAAAAGAATTTCTAAATTTTTTAAATTTTATCAATGAGTGGTTTAATAAAACTTCAACATTTAAATGATGCTTTCTTCATAGAAGCAACAAAAAGGGTTTGAAATAATATAAAATTTCGAAATGAAGTTATTAAAATCAGAAGCTCTACTTTCTTATGAAAAAGAATAAACGTTCCAAGAATTCTTTAATTTCGTTCCTGAGCCTCAACGAAAATCGTGTTAATTCTCTTCGTACATTAAGGGAACATTAAGAAAAGATATCCTAGCCCCGAGACAAAGTTTGACGAAAGGGGTGTGCGCGCAAGGGGCGAGAACCGAGAATCGAGCCGGATTGTCGATAACAGGAACGCTTCGGTCCCGCTTTCTTCCCCTGTAACATAGTAATCTACGAGCGGGGCCAATTACGCGGAGTAACCAGAAGTTCCCGGTGGCCTGTCGATACACGCCACTCGAATCACGACAAATTGACGTGGCGGGGCCCTTGCAAAGTCAACGGGAATTCCGCCCTTTTACCCCTCTCTCTCTCACTCTCACGCGCGATCGATTGTCGTCGTGCGAATTAATCCTTCCCGCTCGAAGGAACGTTTCTCCTTTTCTCTGCTTTCCTTCGTTGTTGTTCGTTCGTTCGTTCGTCGTGTTCACGCCCCCGGAAAATCCGTGTTTCCGGCAACTTTGGTAGAAGAAAAGAAAGGAAGAAAAAAAAAAGAAAAGGAAAGGAGAGAAGTGTTTCGAAAAGGAAGAGGAAATCTGGTGTGGGTTTCGACCGCGCGAAATTTCTACGTGCACAAACAGAGGTCGGTTAATCCTCCGAAATAGTGGCTGCCACGAGGACCGATAACAGGCCGTGTGTGGGCTTTGCACCTGCACACCGCTCCGCCCGGCTAACAATGGGCCGTGCACTCGCTTTAATGGCTCGCCCCCGATCGAGATTAAACTGTGCACACCTTGCCGATTCTAAGGTGGCCCCCGTGTGCGTGTATTATGCAGAAAGGAAGCGGCGCGGTTGGGTCGAAGAGACGAGTTCAGCAAGGGATTTAAGAGGGAACACCTCGCGTTTTGTTTGATCGCGTTGAAATTCGGGAGTTTAATGGGTTATATACGTTCGTGTTGAAGTTTACAATAGTAATTCACGAAGAAGATTGGAAAGAGTTACTTGTGAAACATAGAATAGCGATATTTTAATATCTTCGAATGGTCTTTAAAATACGGAAGCATCATAACACTCGTACAGTAATTAAAAATGCAAAGAAACTTGAAGAGAGACACTTGGTGATTCTCTGATATTAGTTACTACAAAGAACATAAAGAAGGAAAACTAAAAAAAAAAAAAAGAGAAAAGAAATTAATATTCAACCAGAATTGAAAAAATTGATTCTACTCGAGAACACAGTTGCACGCCAACTATAGAGCATTAATTAATACGCGTTTCGACGGTAGCTGATCATTAAGTCGAGCGCACTTCCGCATCATCGATCGGTTCGTTACGAGCGTTTCTCCCTTTCCGATTCTTCGCGTCAACGGGATTTTTGTAATAGCATTAAAAAAAATCAGAGGACCGGCACTTTCTTGCTTCGTCTGAAGTGGCGCGGGTTGGGGCGTGCTGAAGCGTCGGGGTATAGAGGAAGAGGAGGTTTAGAGAAGGGAGGAAAGGTCGCGTTTAATTCATCGATTTATTTTTAATGGAACGATTTTGTTTTAAGAGACGAAAGCTCCTTTCGCCGATAAGGCGATTACCGTTCATTTGAAATCAAATGATCAACGATCCGCGTGAACAACGACGCAACGTCGACCGAATTAGAATCGAGAGAAAACATCTTTGAAGTGATTGGAGATTCCGAAATACGTAGAAAAGCTGGCGGGATTTGTTGAAGAAGGAAAACTCACGCGCGACCGCGCGCGCATAGCACGAACACGTTTTCCCGTTCCATTGTACTTTGTGAGAGGCAAAAGCTTTAAGAGTTCTCCTCCGCGAATCCAGCAATAAGGTACTCTTTAACGAAGAAGGCTCTCGTAAAGTACTACTGTGCACAGAAGAAGAGTGAGGGGGGGGGGGGGGCTGTAACGTAGAATTACTCTCGAAAGTTTACTATTTCGTTGGGACCGATACTTTCGCGTTTGTTCGTCGAGTATGCTTCATGCTAATACAGTCTCGCGATTATTCGAGGGTCAGTCAATTTCGTTCGTCAACGTGAATTATATTAATTTTTCTGGTAAAATGATACCAAGAGAAACGTGTAACGGGAAGGTAGAAAATGTATTTTTCTTCTTTTTTTCGTGTTTCGTTGTTTACAGAACCTTGCAACGCGCTTAAATTTTAGGATACAGGATTTTCTGCATGATACTCGTATCTCTGTACATACACACCGTGGTACCATGAACACGAAATCGACGCATGACGTCGCGCGTTATACGAGTTCATCTGTCCTACCACGAACGCATACTGCGCTTTTAGAACTACTGCAAACCCCTGTTTCTACTAACTCATTGTCCTGTTGTCACTTGCTAACACGCGTACCACGCGAGTATCGAATATCTCTTGTTACTAACATCCTCCGCAAACGCTGTCGCGGCTCGTTGAAAGCTTGAGCCGGATTCATTCGAGAACTTCAAACGAAATGTTCAAATCTCGAATTCGAATGTTTGTACTTTGACGAAAGCATTCGAAGCGAAAGCTTAAATCTGTCCGATTGTGTAAATAACATCTAACAATTAAAAAAAAAAGAAAAAAGAAAGAAAGAAAAGAAAGAAAGAGAAATCGAAATTCAATGTCAGAGGATACCTTCAAGCATCGCCAGTTCACCTCTCATCGGCGCCATTGATTCTCGTTAAGAAAAAAAAAAAAACCTCATTTCATCGTATCTTCGTGACTTGTTATTGTCCCCTGGGGTGACGCTCTTGCTCACGTGACGATTGCAGGTGCAATTATCGTAATTCCTGTTCGGTGGACGTACGCAGCGAGATTTTCGAGGAGGACCCGTGTCCCGGAACCGGAAAATACATCGAGGCGCAGTACTATTGCCTAGGTTGGTGAACACTTTTCTTTTCGTTCGATGAATCTTCCTTCGTCGACGAAATACACACTTATTATAGGTCCACGATTCTTCCAAGTCTGTTAACAATTCTAAATTACACATTATTAATTGAATAATTTTCGTGAAATCGTTTAAATGTCTTGGAAAAATACGTGAACCAACATGGTAAAGGTAAGCAATGAAAGGTACGAGGTTCGTCGAAAAAGTCTCTTGATTCGCGTATTCCTTCGTCGAGCATCTACGACGGTAAGAGAAAAGGGACAGGATCCATGGTTCGGTACACTTTGGTAAGGGTGTACATTTGTCATGTTAACCGATCGATCGAAACCCAGGTGCAACGACCAGCAGAACTGCAGCATTGCTGCGTCGACGCTGCAATTCGGCGATCCCTGTCCCAACACGCACAAGTACCTCGAGGCGCACTATCGTTGCGTGTCCGGTAAGTAAGACTCGTCCATTTTTGTACGCGCCCAGCCCTTCGTAATATCTTTGTACCCTGTATCGTTTATTCTACGAGAGGTCTTTCGTAGATACCGGTGAACGATCTCATAGGCGCCGACTTCGCGGTCCTTTTCAGAGTATAGAAATGTCAGAAGAAATATTCACAATTATTAAAATATCATTCGTATATTAAAAAGCTCCTTACTAAGGAATATTACATTTTCTTTTTTAAATGATATAAAATTTGCTTTTTTTATTATAATATTATTCGTAAATTTATTTAGAAAATTTATAGTAAATTTTTGTTTGGAAAATGTAATTATTTTTTCGATGAAATTCAATAATTTTCTTATAGTAGCGAAACGGTTAAATCGTTCCCTTTTTCCAAAATTGATATTCGTTCCCGTCTGGCGCGCACAAATCCAAGCACTCGGTTTTTACGGACAGATTCCAAGGGAACGAGACCTCCGTTCCTCAAGATTCTCGTTTTCCGGACGAAAAACCGCTCGAGATTTACTTTTTCATCGCAGGAGAACGCGGACGGGTAAAAAGCTGCTCAGCTGACCGCGAGAATCGATTAGAATTTCCCGAAGCCGGCGCTTATGATTCAGGTTGCCCACGTAACTGCGAGCCCGTGTCCCGATAAAGATCTTCCAGCGGCTTGCATCGGCTATGCACTCTCGAGACAGACGGAGTATAAAGTGGAGAAAAGAAAAGATGGCAGAGAGAAGACAGACGGAGAAAGAAAGATAGAATGATAGAAAGAGGTGGAGAAGAGTTCGCAAAGACGTGATCTTTGCGATCGAGAAATCGATCGTAGGGATCGGTAACGCGAGGAACATGCGTCCAACTTTTCTGACGTGTTTCGTATCGTAATGAAACACTTCTACAAGTCCAATAAGAGCAAACGGTACAAGCAAGAGAGAACGAGAAAGAGAAAGAAAGAACTCAAGGCGGATTGCTGTAAGCATCGATCGTTACGCTCGATGATACTGCGATTCGACTGTGACGAAACGGCGTCTCGGCACGTTATTGTGTATCTGCATCACGTCCTCCGGTTAATTTGCCTCCAATCAATTATTAATAGCCGTATCAGTTTCACTGTTGGCTGTTTGCCTACTTATAACGTCATGCTTTACGTATTTTTTTTTTTCCTGTAACTCTCCACCTCTCGAGTAACTTGACATTTTCAAACTCATAGAAACGCGACTTTCACCTATTGTATATACATACCAATGAAAAAGTCAGTGAACATTTATGACTCATTGAAAGGTCATCATTTTCATCTACGAATCCCTTGGAAAATCATCGTTCTCAGTGACGTACGCATCTACTAGGTGTGGTTACCTCACCGTATACCCTGTGTTTGAACAGTTTACGATGTTCAAACAGACTTAACCAACAGCTAGAACTAGGGAAGGTGACTTTCCCGACCTTCCGACTTTAACACCCACCGGTTACGACCTACCGAAACCACCGGGCGACACAATCACTTATTGGACCATAAACTGTCAACCCCCTTACTCTCTGCCTCTCTGTTTGCCTTTCACGGCTTCCAACGCCTCGTCCTCTTTGTGATCGATATCCAGGAGTCTCTGATAGATCGGTCTTGGGGCACCGACGTATATTCAAGGGGGAGTTGGATCCGTTGGTAGCCCCGATATCACGAGCGCAAAACCATCTCTGTCTCTCTTTCACTTCTCTCAACAATGCATACAACCGTCTTTCTCTCGCATAGCCGACTATCGTAACGGACATCGGCGACGTCCGGTATTTTACCTTATCGCCAACCCCTTCGGCCAATAAAGATGACCCCTATAGAGATAGTACCGCGAAATACGCGGACCATCTCGTTCAGGGATTAACTGCCGTCGCCATCTTAGGTTAAAGATCGTTTTCTCCTCTTAGGCCAGATATAGTCACGATATCAGCCGCGAAGGTAGGCTAATCTCGTGGCACGGCTCGCCCCGTGGGCCGAGGAGCATTTCGTTTTCGGAAATATTTCTGTCGCGGATCGATGCAGCACCACGATTGTCTTCGGTCGAAGCATTGAAACATCGGGACCAAAAGACGTCTGTCCGTTATGGAACGTGTATATGTATACGGGATAGTTGAAGATACGAGAATCCCGGAATGGGCTTGGACGCTCGTAGAGAATACAATTGTCGCGTTCTGGGAGCATCGATCTTTTGTCTTTTCTCGATATCCCGATCTGATCGATGTTCGTAATATAGAGATAGTTTAGTAATTCTTTAAATAATTAAAAAAAAGACGATAAAATAGTAAATTATCTTTTTTCCATTCAAGATCAATTGACTTAATAAGGAAACCATCGTGGAATCACTGTCGTAGCGATTAATTTCTCGTTGAACGTCGAGGACGCGACGGAATTCTAAAAGGCAAGCTCGAATCGTTTTCGTTTAAAGAGGTTTCCATCGTTGAGTAGACGCGGTAGTTTTACGTGAAACAAAGTGCTCCCGCTATTTTCTGGCCGTAAGAGAGAGAGAGAGAGTGAGAGAGAGAAAACGTTTCGATGAGAATCACCGAGAGATTGATCCTTACTGCCCTCGTCTGCAACGAGGTTTAAAATATCTCCGTCGTTTGAGCCGTCGGCTAAGGAGCTCGTCTAGCCGGGTCTGGAGTTCGGAGCTCCTCAAATCACTTTCCTTCTTAATTATACTCGGCGTTCGAATCCGATAAGCTCGTAGACGAGCTCTCAGGATTCTCGAGCAACCCTCCCAAAAGCTGGCGTCTCTCCTTTCCGCGTGTTTCGCCACCGCCGCTCCCCTGCCCCCTGTCTCGTTCTCGACGAGTTAAAACGAGCCCAACGAAACACTTGCAGCGGCAACAACCACGACAACGTCCCGTCCGAGTCCACCGTGGTTCATGACTTCTCAACCGAGCGTTTGGAGCACAGCTAAGCCGACTGTCAGGCCTCCCTCTAGGATTACGACACCCCCGGTACAACAGCCGCCACAGCCGCCAGCACCGTCCACACCGGCACTACCAATAACCACCACACCCAGGTTAGTATACTTTAGTCACCTGCGACATGTCGTTTTTAACCCTTTGCACTCCAAGTACTCTTTGATACGATCGACCAGCAGCTACAGCACACGTTCGAAACTAAAAGTTTCGTTTTGGTTTCGCTTAAGCGATGCATAATAGCCCTAATGGAGTTATGGTGCACATCGTGAATGTCGCTGTAGCAACGCTAATGGAATGTACGAAGGGTTAAAAATATTTCCTCGGTAGGCTATAAATTGGTTTCTCCTCGTGGTTGAAATTATTTCAGCTTATACAGGGTGTTTCACTTATAATGAACATCTAAATCGTTTCTGTTGCTGTTGAAAGTAGGAACAAACTAGTGAGAGTTGCAAAGTCGTCGACATTTTTTTGTACATCAACGTGTTTTAACCAACAGCAAGATTAGTTGATGAAATGAGAAATAAGCATATTAATATGCAAAAAACTGTCGATGACCTTGAAGTGATCTTCAAGATAACCTTAAGGAAACTTTCTTCGAAAGGTTATTCGACCTCATTGCAAGAAACAGAGACAAATTCTATTGAATATTGATATTGAATATCTCCGTTACATGTTAATTAAGACTTTCCCATTTTCTCCAATAAGCTTCATTACCGTACGCTTTTGAAACACCCTGTACACGAAGTGAACGTCAATTTATAGAAGTTTTTAATAATACCACGGAAGAAGTCATAATATTTTCACGGATAGATGATAAAGTAATATAGCGTTGGTTGAACGGTGATCACGTAACTTTGTCACGCGGCAGAAGGATATTCCTTCGACGTCAGCTAGGAAAAACAAAGTTATCGAAACGTTCCATTAAAAGAGTAGGAGGGGAAGGGAATTGTATTACGCTCTAACGGCGTGGAAATATTTTCGTTGCACCGTTACACGGACACACGTTAGTCTTGGGGATGTTCGACGGTATGAAACGCTATTGAAAGTGACAGAGACCACCTTCCATTTTACAGTCCAACGTCGACGAGGTCGTCGGTCGATATGGAGGACGTCGAAGTGGACCAAGACTTAATACTTCCCGCGAACGTTCCGTCTGCGAACGGACCTGCGGTACCTCCGATCGTTCCTGAAACCACTCCGGCCACAACCACGTCAACCTTTGCCTCTTGGAGAACGAGTCGAAGGACCACTGGTAAGTTCTCGAGTGTTTGAACGATCTTCTTAAACAGAGGAAACAGCGTTGATGGCGTTTTGATAAAGAGAACACCGAGTGTATCGTTTATTTTATCATCGAGATGAAGACGATCCTCGAAACCATGATCAAAGAAGAACGGTTAATAGCTTTTCGATACGATGATCGCGTGTAGCTTATAAATAGCAATCGAGTGAAACGGCGAATCGTTGATTTAATTAACTATTAATCCGTCGTTTAAGCAAGACTTATCGGGTAAACGTGTCTAGCCGATTCAAACTATTACCCGTCGATTATAACCGACGCCCGTTCGCTCGGGGGCTTGTCGGCTGTCAATTACACTCAACGATCCCGTATACCGAAAGGGTTAACTTTCAAAAGGTAGCTGCCAGAACTTAGTTATTGCAACGACGTATCGTTGGATCGGAGGAACTTTATAGAAATATCGTAAACTATATCGATCTCTAGTCACTTTTTATTATATTTCACTTATTTTCTTGATACATAAATTATCCTTGTATCCCTCTAGAGTCTATGAGATAAGTGTAAATGCAAGTTCGTGTTGAAACAACGAACAAAATATCGCGAAGCAACGGTATATAAATCGTACGATAGTTAACAAGCCTTCGACTTGAATGTAGCCCGCGAACTCGTAACAATCACCGCAAAAGATTAGGACACCCCTGGGTATCCAAAATTCCATTTCGTAGACCCGATACGATGTTGCACGCGCGCTAAGCCCCTAGTTCCACCAGGGGACTGGACACTAGAATCACATTAAAGCTAGTGCCATTAACTAAAGCCAAGTAACAGGCCAACTAACGCTCGTAACTAACTCAAATATTCCAGTGCCGAGCACGCTGTACCCAGAGTCCAGCTCGAATGGCCAATGGTACGACTATGGTAGACAAGTGTGTCCCCCGGTGATAGCCAGGAACCTGTCGTGGAACACGACCAAGGCCGGCGACGTGGCTGTGCAGAGTTGTCCAGGCGGTGCCAACGGTTTGGCGCGTTGGAGATGCTTGGCTAGAGGCGACACGGCCTTCTGGCTACGGGACAGTCCGGATCTAAGCGAGTGTCGCTCTGTTTGGCTCACCACGCTCGAGAATAGGGTGACAGAGGGTGACGTGATCCTTGGAATCAGCCGTGAACTATCACAGGTGACTAACAACAGTAGAGGATTGTACGGTGGTGATATGATGATCACAACGAAGATCATTAAGAACATGGCTGAGAAAATGGCACAAGATATAAGGACTTATCAAGACTCGAATCAAAGAGAAGTCAGTGTGACCGAATTGTTACAAGGTGTTGTAAGGACAGGTAGCAATTTATTGGACAAGGCGCAAATGGCATCGTGGAAGGATCTGAGCCATCAAGAACAGATGAGAGTCGCGACCTCATTATTGATCGGGCTCGAGGAGAATGCATTTTTACTAGCAGACACCCTGATGCACGAGAAAACGATCACTCATGAAGGAAGAAATATACGTGAGTATTATATTACATATTTTATTTTCCTTCGATTTAATATATAAATAATTAACTGTAAAGAGAAATAGAAACTAAGAAATTATAACTTAGAAATGTTGAATCAACTATGTAACTGTATCACGATACGTCGTGCTTCAATAGTAAAAATGACTCTCGAACTAATTTAGATGATCCGATAGGACAGCTAGGAGAAAAGAGCACGGTTAACCGTGATGAGTAAAAAGGAGTGGCGGCCAGAATAACGAATTAACGCCGGAGTTGTCTAGCACAATGGACATGCGAGTATCGTAGGTCCGACTTTAGCATCGGGTCGCATAAATCTAGATCCCCTATCTAGAGAATGCGACGCTGGTAATATCCGGCGTAGATAAAACAAAGATCCAAACCCATCGTAATTCTCTGGTACCCGGTTGGATAATGTTGTAACCCGAGCTTTATCCTCACTCCCTTCACGAGCATTATCACAACAAAACCCCGGGAAAATTACGAGCAATTTGATTTACTTCCTGGAAGTAACGTAGCGCGCGAGAGAGAACGGTTGTGATTGAGGCTGGAAAGCGGGTTTCTGTACAGCAGCGGCGACGCTCCGCGGCCGAAGTAGCAACAACATTAGATCCGCGCGTGATAAATAGCATAACAGTAAAGGGTAAAAAGAAGATGATTTTGATGAGCGACAGCCGGCCGGATGCCATGTAACATAATATTCCCCCGTCTGGACCTGTGCTCTTACTTCCAGGCTAACAGAAAACTAGCCGGCTACTACCATTCGCCCAGCGTGCCATGAATTTTTCTCGCCGTCAGGTTTATGACTGATCGAATAGAATATACGACGAGAAGAGCAGCAACGTTGACAAAATAAGCAAAAAAAGAAAAAAAAGAAAAAATAAGCAAAGGAGACGTAGGGATAGAAGGATACGTGTGCGTTTAGTTTTATTGTCCGGTTCGTAAGATGAATCGAATAGCGGAACTTTATGATCGGTGGTATTGACGAATGTCGCGGAGTTCAGTTAACGCCATCTTCTCCGAAGATGCAATATACTTCCTAGATATAAATTTTCCTTTGATGCGCCACGTGTACATGTTTCCGTAGAATATTTCATACGAAAGTTAGAAAGTAAAGACTAAGGTTACAGTCGAAGTGATTGGCAAACGAAGAGTTACTTGAGTTTCCGGTTGCTAGAAGTAACAGTAAGAGGATTCTCTAAACCTTGTATCAGGTTCAAAATATCCTCTCTACGATCGTTTAAGACGTCTAACCTATACCACCTGTATCCTTTCCAATATTTTACAATGTCCCTGATGCAATAAACACTGCCATTTTATCTCTCTTGAAACAGTAATGGAAGTGCGCGTGTTAGACGCCCGAAACATCGGCGACGATCTGGAAGTGTTCCCAACGGAGGCAGCTCAACAGAGGTGGACAGCATCGAACGACCGTGTCGAGCTGACCAGAGGAGCTTTACTGGAGAACAGTGAGGGTGGTATTGTCCGTTTGGTCTTCATGGCCTTTGACAGACTCGAGGAGATCTTACAGCCGCAAGCCGAGGTATCGTCGTTGGTCATGAACGACGAGCCACAGCCATTGCCGAAAAGGAACACGACCAGACTTCTAAACAGCAAAGTGATCTCAGCATCTTTGGGCAAAGGAAGGCACATACAACTCAGCGAACCCGTCAGGGTTTACTTCAAGCATCTGTCCATTGAGAACGTCACCAATCCGACTTGCGTGTTCTGGGACTACATCTTGAGGTAAGTTCCGTCCGCCTTACTAACTACGATCGATAACAACTGTAATAATTAACTGTAATTACGCTCTATTCGCTAATACCCAGTGTTCTATGGTTCGTTTAAAGTTTAATTCGTTTGATAACAGCTTGAGTTAAAGTGTTATTATATCCTACGCTGTGGATATAAATAGAATTTTATATTCTTAAACGTTATCGCGTGTCTGATTCTTTCTTTCATAGCGCTTGGTCGGCAGAGGGTTGTGAAATACGTAAAACCAACGAGACTCATACAGTTTGCGAATGCAATCATCTCACGAATTTTGCTGTTCTAATGGACGTCCACGCTATTAGGTTGGATATCGCTCATCAGGTCGCTTTGCAGATCATCACGTACATCGGATGCATTATTTCTGTCGTCTGCCTTGTTCTAGCAATTTTGACCTTTCAATTATTTCGCGGACTAAAGGTAAATTATTCCATCGATTAAATATTACATCGATTGAACATGTAACGAACATATAAAATTACGAATAGAACATATTAATGATATCGATCGTGCTTCTTATACTGTATGTCTCGTTATTTAATCGCAGTCTGACAGAACCACCATCCACAAGAATCTATGTGTATGCCTGCTGATCGCAGAAATTTTATTCGTTTGTGGAATCGGACAAACGAACCAGAGAATTGTCTGCGGCATCGTCGCCGGTTTGCTGCACTTCTTTTTCTTATGCGCATTCGCCTGGATGTTCCTCGAAGGTATTTTTCCAAACAGAATATCCGTAACATGGCCATTTGTCAAAGATATAGAATAGCAAACAACAAACAGCGTCCTCTACGAAACTGGTTTGATTTCCTTTTGATTTTCTCACAGGATTCCAATTATATGTGATGCTTATCGAGGTGTTCGAAGCGGAAAAGTCAAGGCTCCGCTGGTACTATCTGGTCGCTTACGGTGCACCGTTGCTTGTCGTAGCTATTTCTTGTATAATCGATCCTCTCAGTTACGGCACCGATCGATATTGCTGGCTACGAGCGGACAACTACTTCATCTTCAGCTTCGTTGGACCTGTGATACTCGTTATACTGGTAAGATCACTCTTCGCGAGAAGAGAAATATAAGATAAATCGTAATTGATTCACGTTATGTAAACGAGATATTTCTTTTTTTTTAATGAATTTGTTTCGGTTAAGTATCAATTAATTTGCTATACGTTTCACTTCGAAATAATGTCAATACAGAAGCTAAGTTACGTGATTTTCTTTTTCTTTTATCAGGCAAACTTGGTATTCCTGTCGATGGCGATTTACATGATGTGCCGACATGCAAACACAACCGTAGCGATGAAGAGTAAGGAGCACTCACGATTGGCCAGCGCAAGGTAAGCCTAGAAAATCCGGGTTTGTTCATATATACGATACCTACCGACAAATTCTGTATATATATTATATTAAATATATACATATCTTTACATATACATATATATTAAAATAATCGATCGAGTCTGTCCGTAAACACGTTCGAGATATCAATCCTGTCGTCGAGTAGTAAATCGAAATGTTTGTTTGGTGCTTTCGGTTCACGTTCGCAAGCTTTACTTGCTTAAAGAGATCTCCCAAAAGAGAGTCTTTTATTGTCACGCATCTTTTTGGCGGCCATGCTGAGTTCTTTTCTTTTTCTATATTTCCGTTTTGTTAAGTTAATGTGTTGGAATGACCGCAGATAATTTCCGTTCGTTCGACACACCACTTGTATTGCTGTAAATCTTAGGTATTATATGGACATGGTTATATTTATATATACATATTATATAATATATATATTTTCAAATATACATGTACTTATGATTTGATGATGCTCGTTAACGTGCATATACATCGATATATTATATATATAACAAATGCCGTCACAGTCGAGTCATGCTTCAACGAGAAATTGGATGCACGAACAGTCGAACGAGTACAATGATAATTAGCCTGTGCTCTGCATTTTCTGTGATTTAAATGAAACGAGCAAAAATCTATCGAATGAAGAGAGAGACACAGTAATAACGATACGGTATTAACTTGATAAATCTCTGTATGGAAATGTTGGTGATGGTAGTTAAATTTTCCTGCAAACTCGACTCGTTTTATTATCGAAGCTGCTTCATCGTGAAAACCCATCTTTTCACTCTCTGTATTTTTTTTTTTTGTCTCTTTTCGTCTCTTTTTTTTTTTTAATTCGTTTCATTTCCTTCTTTGTATGTCACTGTCACGTTTCTTTTGCGTAATAATTCGAACATAATTACACATTCTTGAACGTTCGTTCTTGTGTATTAACACCGCCAACACGGGATACAGCGTGTAGTAAATACGAATCGAGCGTTGCACTAGCGAAACTATAAGTTTTTCGTTTTTTTTTCTTTTTTTTAATTAAATAATCAATTAATTGAAATGGTGCCGGAACAATCACCTAACTTTGCTGTCTTGTTTCATTTTTGTATTAAATCTTCTACCCACTTCTGTCTACACTGTTCTACATTCTTCTGCATGGCGTGGTTGGTTGGTAGTGGAAAGGAAGAGAATGCTCTTCCCAACAAATTGCAAGCGCACTTGTAAGATATTTACCAATTTTTATTATTACTGACATTCTCATTCATATCGTCAATAACATTATTCTCGACTAAATCATCCGTTACCCGTGTCTTTGATTTCACACGTTCACTCTTCATTTAACACGTTCACTAAACTTTTCGTTTCTCACTTTTCGTTCTTCATTCGAAGCTATCGATCATTGTTTCTACATACATATATAAGTATTAATAATACATATATATTTTTTTTTCTTTCTTTCTTGTGAATGTAGAACGTATAGTAGTCGTCTGTTCGCAAAAAAAAAAAAAAAGAAATGAACACACGCTGATCGTTCATCGAATTAAACCCATCGATCGTGCAACTCACTGGAATCGCAAAAATGTCATTCTTCTTATTCTTATTCTTATTATTATTATTATCATTATTGTTTTGTGTACGTTGAAACAGTTGAGCCTGACGCAATTTGCAATTACAAACAGCTTATGTAGCAAGGTGTCTTCGTGGTAATGCTTGACAGAGAGTGAGCACACGTGACGACGATCGATATTCTCTGAACTCCTTAGTTACGTCACGCCGTTTGCCTTTCCTCTGAGTACACACGACGAGATTCAAACCGCATGCCGTATTTATCCTTTAGTTTCGGGTGTAACGCCTGATTTGAGAGTAGCTTAGTGAATACGCGCGAGATTAGAAGTAACAAACACCTGCCTATCCCTCTGTAGTTCGTGCTTCCCTATTCCTATTCTCCCAGTAGACAAATCCCCGTAGTCGTTATATTCGTTCAGTAGAGAATCAACAGCGAGAAAGAATTAAAACGAAGGAATTAAGCGAAAAAAAGCAAAGGGAAAGAGAACAAAAAAGAAAAGTGAAAGTCGTTGAAAAGGAGGGGGAAAAGAAAGAAAAAGAAAGAAAAAGAAAGAAAGAAAGAAAAAGATGATGAAGATGGTGAAAGAAGATGAAAGTAAGAAATGCTGATACGGTGTGTGCGATGCTTATAGGATGCTAAAGCCGCTTCGAGACTCGCGAAAACATTAACGATGCTAATACATTGTCGGGGAGCGTGTACACGAGACGTGCACACGTGTAGAAACGAGCAACATTAGTACACGTTAGCGTCGCGCAAGCTCGAAATGTTGCGTGCACTTCGGTGCATAACGCCGTTCCCCCCTTTTGATAATCTTCCGTGTTCTCGCCGCTCCATTTCGATAAGAACGTGACAAATGTAGCATTGGAATTATTAGAATTAAAGTCACACCATCATCGATCATTTAGCACGTCACCCTTAACTCTTTCGATGGCACGAGACTAAAGAGATCGTTTCCTCTTATTTCAACCTCACCATTATTACCACAACCCCCCTCCCCATCTTTCTTGTACATATATTTTTTATTGCTTTTTTTTTAACTCTCTTTCTCTCTCTGAATCTATCAACGCCCACCCTCATATTATGATAACTTTAACACTAGCTCGTTCACGCTCCTTTAAGCATCGCTCGCGATTATCTCGTCCGAAGATTGTACGATTTCAGTATAATTGATCCTTCCTTTTTTTTTTAATGTTTCTTTCAAACAGGGCATGGCTGAGAGGTGCAATCGTCCTGGTCTTCCTATTGGGACTCACCTGGACATTTGGGCTCCTCTACTTGAACCAAGAGTCCGTCGTGATGGCGTACATCTTCACCATATTGAATAGTCTGCAGGGGCTGTTTATCTTTGTGTTCCATTGCGTTCAGAACGAGAAGGTAAGGGAATACGTCGGGGTTCAAACGTCCACCTTACTTTAAAACTACCTGCGACCGTGATTGTTGCGCGTGTTTTCAAACATTTACACAAGCTCATCTCGTTGTTGAGTCATTCTTCATTACTATCATCTCTGAATGCATTCTCATCGTTATGAAATTTAATGAAAATCTCGAGTGGCATCGATGAAGATCGCGAGGATAATGTTATCGTTTTTCATTACGCTAATTATGATTAAAAACGACGTTAAGTTGTTCGATTGATTACCATGTACTATATTTTTCAATTTTGTATAATGAATTGATCGCGAAATGTTTTCAATAGCAGGATACTATGTCAAGCGAAGTTTCGAATTGAAAGTTGCATTTTATATACATATATATATAAATACAGATTGTAAAACCGTTTCTAACGTAAGGTTTATAGTTAAAAACAACACAATTACTCACGAGTCTAAGCAAGTTGTAACATAAGAATTCGATGCACTGTGTACGAAAGCGGATTCTTCGTATTATTATTAAGTAGTAAGTAACTCCTATAGGCAAGAGGATCATTTGCGGGGAATCGTATATGTTAATACGCGACAGGAAGTCTAGGCGTCGTAGTATGGAGTCCCGTGACCACACGTGATGACAACAAATGATGTCTCAAATAAAGTGCTGTGGCAATCGAAAATATCACTCAACGTTTATTCGTCGAATCAACCGGGATCCTGTAGCCTAATTTGCAATCTCATTATTCAGTTCACGTTTCTGTTTCTTTTTTTTTTTTCGTTATTTTACAACATTTACACTTTTCGTTGCCACTGCAGGATGCACCGCCTCTATTCTTTTTTTTTCTAATTTCTCTGTAAATTCAGCACCAATGCTTCGTAATAATCAATTATTCATGTTTCTCAACATACGTGATATATACATCGTTCAATAATCATCATCGCCGATACTACTACATTTACTTTCAAATATTTTGTTTCTTTTCAACGCGTGAACGTACGAGAAACAAACGCGCGCACGCACTTGCCTTGGTTCTTTGTGCACCGTTAAAAACAACCTTTCGTTCGGGGGGTGGGTTTGCTTCGCCATTCCAGGTGAGAAAGGAATACAGGAAGTTCGTGCGCCGCCACTCCTGGTTGCCCAAGTGCCTCAGGTGCTCGAAGACGGTGACCGGAAGCTCCGGTGGCTCTTCCGGTACCAGCGGTGGCGCCGGTGGCGCGAACGGTGGCAAGGACTTCGCCTCGCACAACACTTCGTCGAATCCGTCGGCGCCAACTACAGATAGTTCCGGATTGTCGCCGCACGCCGCCTCCAATGTGGGTACAACAACGACCACGTCACCGCCGAACAATCACAACAACCTGACCGCCGCCTGTAACAATACGAATCTTTCGATAAATGTGAACCTGAACAATTTGTCGCTGAGGTCGCCGGTCGGGGCACACCAGATGCACATGATGGCACCTAGCAACCACAATAGGCATCCCGCTCAGCAAGGTATCCGATAGCCGCTTCTACACCAAACCGAGAAAACGAATTCGTACGAAACGGTTTTGTTCGATCAGTTCTGACAGCTGTATTATCTTGTCGCGAGGGAGAAAAATGTACGATCTGAAAGAGGGAATTGTAATTTCTTTTTTTTTTTTCTTCATGGAGGAGGACGAACAAAAATAGGTCTCTCTCTCTCTCTCTCTCTCTCCTTGTTTCTCTGTTTTTCTCTATGGCTCGCTAACTGGTTCTCTTTTATTCTTCTTCATCTTGGCTCGCCTCTCTATTACACACTACTAGTATTTTTCTTGTTTTTTGTTTTTTGTTTCTTTACCTTTTTATTTCATTATTCTTTTCATCCGACTATCGCTTGTTTCTGCCAGTAACGCAAGTATGATTAATGATACTGGAATTAATAACGCAACTCCCTCTACCGTAGCTCTGTCGCTCGTTCCATGAACGCCAACCAGCCTTTCGAGTTGATAACTTCGCGGAGGTTCTTGCACCTTTATCGGGTGAATTCTTTCGTCAGCCGGTTGGACGGCCAAGACCACGATGCAAACCGGGCACACTCGTGTTTTCTTGTTCGTTGCACGATCATCCACGCGATTAAGAGGAATGGTTTCCGGTTGCGGTTGAAACGGCCGCTATTCTACGTGACTGTTTCGACTGGTCCTCTTAGTCTCTACTTCGATTCAATCATACATCTACCGTCATCGATCGTTCCTATTCGAACGAGATCAATTTTCACGTTGCTAAGCATGTACACCATCTTCTTCGAGATACAATGGTTTCTTTTCCATAAGAAAAATCATTACCTTGTAAAGATTTCGCAAGATTCGGAAAAGACACGTTTTACATAGGTAACAGATTTCTCTTCCCCTTGACGGTTAGCATCTAGAAACAATACCGCAGAAAATGGAGGGATTTCGAAACGCCCCATCCAACTAGTTAAGCGTTTAACCACCACTACAACCCTCGCCCTCGACTCTGTTCGCTCGTGTATGCTAATTCAACCGCGTCGCCCCCATCGTCTTCGAAACTACACCCTCCACAGTTTCCTTCCTCCCGTCGACAGTTCTCTTTCTTCTTCATCATCTTCTTCGTCTTGGTTTTCTTTATTCTCGCTTCTTCTTCTTTCTTCTTCCTTTTTTTTTTTTTTTTTTAATGTGTTACCCCAAGTCTGTTGCAGGATAAATTGCGAAGTGGGTGTCCTCGACCCTCCTAGTCGAGGCAGATTCGTTTCGAATGGCCGCGCGTTCCGCTCAAAAGCGACGCGTGCCAGAAACACTTTTTTAACGTCACCGAGAATCGCTTCTCCGTCTCGAAAAGCTGGCTCTGGAACGGGACGAGCTAAAAAGGCATTTAACGAACCGTTCGACTCTTTCGCCTCTATCGCGTTCGCTTGTGAAGAGAATTTAGGGGGAGAAAAAAAAAAAAGAAAAAGAGAGAGAGAAATAGTTATTCAGGAAAGAGTTAGAGTAGTAGTGGTGGTAATGGGTGGAAGAGAGAGGGGACACGTGAAGAATGATATTTAGGGGTTCGTTTGGTTGGAACAGAAGTGAACAAAAAAAAAAAAAGAAAACAATCCGAGAGAGAAATAAAAGTGAAAAGAAAAAGAGAGAGGGAGGAGAAATTATTGAACGTGACCATGCCACAGATTTGTATGATAAAACAACGATACACGGTTGTAGATAAAACGATAACCGCAGAACGTTGGATGTGATCGTGTGTGCCCGTTGCATTTTCCGTAAAAATTTATTGCCAATTGTCGGGCGAATTTATCGGATTTAGTAGAGATTACTCTAAACGCGAGGCACTCTCGTCGACTGGAAATGATGAATGATGTTATACGACAATTATATAATTGCACACTGCATCGGTGCTTCTTTTTCCTTCTTTTTCACTCTTGTCTCGTTCCTTGTTGTTTTTATCGTTCGCGGGTGAATTCGCCAGTCGGTCGCGCACCGGTAAATCCAGCGAATTTTAGAACGGCTCGTAACCGCTCGTTCGCGTGCACCTCGTGGTTCTCGCGAAAACAAACGACGCTCATACGATTGTACGATGTTCCTTTTTTTTTATTGTACCTCAACTCCCGGTGACGCGGTCGTATAATTGTCAACGTAGGGCTCGAATGCGCTCGGAAAATATTCCAACAAAAAAAAGAGAAAAATCCGCGCTTTCGATTCAAACGTTACTTCGATTGAGGAAATGAAAACCAAAAAAAAAGAAGATGAAATAAAAAAGGTTTTGTAATACTACGATTCCCGATGAATTCGTGTATTTCTCTCTCTCTCTCTCTCTCTCTCTCTCTCTCTCTCTTTCTATCTGTCTATCTGTCTATCTCTATCCCTGTTTCTCTCAAAAATTCGAAAAAATCTGTTCACTCTTTTTTCTATCCTCTCTCTGAATAAAAAAAGAAAAAAATTGAACAGTCGCGGTGCCGACACGCGACGAGGTTGGCAGAAACAAAAAGAAAAATGAAAGGAAAACGGGTATAGAGAAAAAGAAACGAAAGAGAATTCTCATCGCTGTAAGCATTTGTGTTAGCGAAAAATACAGGCACGCTCTCTCGCTCGATTTTGCACACCTGTAAACACGCGAACGTACTATTTGCAAGACCTCCTACTAACAATGGTGATTTTCGTGCTTCTTATCTGGCTCTGGGTTTGGTGTAACGCGGTTGCTGGCTACTTTGTACCTTACTCCCCTCCTTTGTCCCACCGTTCTACAGGCCCGAAACTTACTTTTATTGCGACGCGAGCTCGATGCGAGAACGACCGTGTTGCGCACGGCTCGCCATTTATTTCAGATGATGTTCCGGATCGTTAATGAAACGCTTCTCGACGGACCGGCACACGCACGAGAGACGTAACGAATCTGTAACATCGATGATTTATACAATCGGCTTCGCAGCTGCGCCTCTGACGACTGACTACTCCTCGCAACACTTTCAGCCTGTGCCCATTTTTCTGTCTGCTCGCTGTTTCATCTCCGTAAAACGAGTCGCGTCGATTTAATAACCGACGCATACCAACTGAAATAATTCGTAGTATCGACGAGAAATAAATCGAGCTTTTTTTTTTACAAGTGATATAAAATGTTAGAATTTTGAAGGTTTGATAATCCATCATGTACAAGTAGTGATTTTCTAACAGTTGAAATTTTATTGAAATAAGCAAATTCGAGATATTTTATTTTTCTGTTTTTCTTTTCTTATTTTTTATTCGTTTCGTGTGCGTGAATTATTAGCGAAACGTTGATAATTTCTATCGTGAGATTTCAAAATCAAAAAAGGACAGATCCTACATTCCATCCGGTAGCATCTGCTCTAGCAAGTCAGCCATGGCTTCCTTGCAAACCTGTTTGTCGCTTATCGACTCGTTTTTTACACTCGAGGCACTGATGCGTGAGCCGACCGGTAACGCAGTCACCGAAGAAGTTTAAACAAATTTCCGTAGGCCATGAAGGAAGTGTACAGTGTTCAGAAAGATTCGTAATGTACGAGCGAATGTTGTTTTACCTGATCGCGTGGGCAGAATACGATCAATATAAATACCGACGCAACATGCGAAACTTCCTCTCAGATTCCCCATTAAGACAATCAAATGATCTATCATTATTTAAACCTTTAATAAATCGAATTCTATCCACGCTATCGAAAAAAAAATTTTTACCTTTAAGTCGCTTGCTGTCGAACGATCGATCAATCGAAGAGCGTATGAATTAACGCTTTCTCTCGTTTCTTTTTCAAAAAAAAAAAATATCTATATATATTCACACGCTATTCGATCGACGAACTCAGTTCGGTTCACAGCCTGACAAACGCACCATTCTTCACACGCGTCGAGGCGCTCTTTAAACCACTCACTTATCACACACGACCGGTCACTTAACCGCGAAGACAGGGGAAAACCGTAGAGGCGAGAAAAATCCACGCCAAAGCGATCCATTTCACATCTCTCTTTCTCTCTCTGTCTTTCTCTCTCTTTCTCTCTTTCTTTCTCTTTCTCTCTCACACCTCCTCTGCAACAAACACACGCATACGTACACACTTTGAACATTTTCGCTCTGCGCACACACACGCGCGCACTTACACACGTGTATACACAAGCATAAACAGACATGTCGTTCTTTTTTTTTCCTATTTTTTTTTTCTCCCCCTCGCTCCGTGCGTTTCGCTAATTAACACCAGGTGCACACTCGCGCGACGAGAGGTAAAGGGGTAAAGGCAATACGGATCATCGAAGGCCTCTAACGATCCAAGCTGAGCTCGAACAGCTCAGAAGACGCGCGCTTGGTTCCGTGCTCTTTAATCGAAGCACGCGAACGTGCCCGCGAAAATCCATAATTAGCCTGGATGAACGTGGAAAAGTGCCATGTTCCATTGGAACGCGCCGGGTTTCATTACCAAGCCGGTTTTACAACGGAGCGCGCCGGATGGGTAATTTTATTCGGTTGGATCGCTGGAACGCCTCCACGATGATCGATATTACGCTATTTCCTCTCTCTCTGGTACGGACGACCCAGTCTCGGCACGGTTGCACGTCAGCCGCGCAAACGAGGAGCCGGTTCCCGACGTTACCTCATTACAGACAGTAAGAAAACAAAGAAGACTCGTTCCCTCGCGCCACGATCTCTGTCGCATCTCACCTTGCTCCATCGCGCGCTACCTTCAAGGGGAAATCGTACGGGTCGATAATCTTGGATTTCTCAACGATGGGATGCTTCTTCCTTTAAACTTCATCAAAATTTTCCAGTTAATTACACTGAAAAGTTATTAAATTAACTTAGTAATTTCAGATTCGTTCAAGTGAAAAAATCTTCAATTCTCAATGGTCCTCGATGGTAGTCCAATTATTATACAGAAACTATTCTACAATTCCTCTTGGCATTTAATAGGAAAAAAAGGTCATTCAATTGATCGGAAGAGGTACGATCAAAAATTCAGGATACCCTCGGTATACGTCCGGAAATCTTACGGAGTGGCTGATGTTCCATCGGGAACGGAAAAATCTTGACCGGAAGTTGAAGGTTCGCGTGACCTGTCCACGTACAACCGGAAAACAGGTGCGATCGCGTATCGTTCGTCCCAGGACAAACACACACGAGGAAGCATGCCAGAAGGTGTGCGTGCTGACGTCGCGTATCTCAGCCTGTTACGTCGTAGATTTGCTCGTGTACGAGTTAAATCCGCTACGTTTCCGGCGAGGATCGCAGCTCCGCGAGATATCGTCGGATTTGCCACGTCCGTATCTCCAGTGAGCGCGGCGCTTTCGAATGGGTTGGTGGAAGCCCTTTTTAAACCGTGTCGCACGAGATCCAGGGCTAATCCCTCCTCACTCGCGACTAGAACGATTGCACGGTGGTGTATTTGTCACGGGCAAACCTCGCGTCGCTGGGTTAATTAGTTTCGAGAACCTCTCTGAGGAGAGAAGTAAAAGAAAAATCACATCGTATGGAGAACGTTGTGGAGTTTCAAAATTGAAAACAATGAAAGGAAAATAAAAGAAAAAAGAAAAAGAAGCGTGAAGTAATAATGGAGCAAGGTGTTCTGTCAAAGAGATTCGTGAGATTCGAGTAACCCTTTGTTTACTGGTACAACAAGAACTTTTCTAATTAAATATCGAAACGATATTGGATTGACTATTTGGTACCTTGATCAGGCTAATACCAAATGCTTCAATATTCTCTCGGTATATTGTACTCCACTGTTCCACGCCGTGTCAACTTTGTCTTCGATGTTAATTACTTGATCTTTCGTGTACCGTAATCCACGGGTATTGTACCCTCGTGCATTGTAATACATGGACATTACAACCCTGTCCTCTAGTGACTGGACATATAACTTCGTGTTACAACATGACTCGTAAAGTAACAACTAACAGTGGATAACAACCGTCTGAGTACTGAAGATCAATTTCAGTATTGTAAGTTTCTTTCGTTACATTTAACACGTTAAACGTCGTGCCGGTCCCTAGGGACCGTCAATAGCATTTAAATTTACGCTATATAGCCGCGCGCGCCAATCTTTGCTTACTGATTGTGAGACTAAACATTTTGTATAGCCTGCATCGGTTTCTATTCGAGTAAAGCTTTACCAGGAAAACAATATAATATTTGAACAAAAATTGATGTAGCTTATTAAAACACTATAAACAATTATAGTTCACGCATTATGCACAGCCGTCTCCACTTGACGGGACGCCTAGCAAACTAAGCTTGGCGTTTAACGTGTTAATAATCATCATCGTAGAGCACATCATCCCTTAGAAATTATTCTAAAAGACATTTCCTATGTGAATCAATTTTTACACACGTACAACACTGTTTCATCGAGGACACAACAATCGACAGAATTCTCTTCAGGAAACAGTAAACGAAGGGTTAAGAGGGAACGGAAAATGGTTCGATTTTTACAGTACTTGGCGTCCGGTCGAAGCTGGGCAATAGTCGATAGGCAGCCGGCAGTAACAGTGCCAGGTGAATCCTCTCCAACAGAGGCTCACATCGTGGCCACCCTGCCGTACGCCCGTCACGCCTTCTTACCCTCAGCTCCCAATATCCCCAAATCTGCCACCGCCACTTGGGGCCACCTTAACAAAAACCTCATGTGGAAGGTAACTAACTCACCGCAGCTAAAAACAAAAAATAAATAAAAGGCTCGCTCGCTCGCTCATGTCGTGGTTGTTTCGATCGAACTTTTCCTTTTTTTTTTTTGTTTCTCTTCTCTAACTATGTTCTTCTAGCCATTTGTTTCTTTAATTGACTGCATGGTGTGCCATGGTTTTGTTTCGTTATTCCTTTTCGTCGTTTTTGTTCTCTATTTATTTATTTTTTTCTCTCCTCGATTTTCGTTTACATCTTTCGTTCTTCAGTCTTACTTGACAAGCACCTAGTGACACATTTTGCACACTTAGAGGACACCTCGCGGTTCAACGGGAAACAGCATGGAGGTGTGGGGAAAATCGTTCCCGGTAAATAATGTTTCGTCGAACGAGAGCTTGCGAACTACCCAATTTTCCTCATTTTCTCTTCCAAACATGACCGATCGTTTCGTTGTTGAAACCACGAATATTCCCTTTCGACGTTTCATAGTCTATGATAGCATTTGTATACCTGAGAACTTTGAGCATCGAAAAGAAACGTTCCTGTGGTCTCGACTTCGACAACGATCCTTTAGAATGTACACGCAAGGGTACAGAATCGTGTTCAGTTTTTATCAAAGAATAGACGTCTTTCCTTTATACGAGACGCGTAGCTCGTTGTGTGTGTGTGCGTGTTTTACGTTTTCATTTCAGTAGTGACAAGAATGAAACAATGAACGTGTCCACATGATCATAGCGTTTTGTACATATCATACAGCACGTACAGAATCTTCTCGCTCGTTCCTTCGACCATGCATGCGAGCTCGTTGATTTTGCGAAACGTTCCCGAACTCAGTGAGACACGTTGTCCCCCTTTTTCTTTCATTCGTAGCTGTCGCATGAACGTAGACCTTGCATTTCCGATAATACAAAATTAAATTACCTTATCCATAACTCGTAATAATATATTTCACGCTATCGAAAAGAAAATGGAAACTAGCAAGTGTCACCGTTCATATATACACAAATCTATCCATTCCTTTGTACCAAATATACCAAATTTCTCACACACCAAAATTCTCACTAGATGTTTCTCATCAAAAAACACCTTTCTAACCCAATTCACCGCATTTACTAAACGAGCCTGTTTCTTCGCAGAACATTTCTTTTAAATCGTATTCCCGTGACTCCGGCCATGGCGGCTCCGAACAAGAAGATTCTCCGAGGACGCACAACACATTGACCCTGGGCCATTCGGGACGAAATCGTGGCGCGAGGGGCATGAACGAGAACAACGACATCAGCGGTAACAGGACCACCGGTGGAAACGGAGGGGGTAGAAGAATACCGATTCCATACAAGCACAAATATACAGAGATCATCGATGGTCGCGCGAACGGACCGGGGCATCATCAACTCCATGCTCATCATGGTCAACATGTACATCTTCCACGAGATCTGACCAACGAGGATGAACCAGTGTACGAAGAGATCGAACGTAGTGGAGGAGGTGGTGGCGGTGAGATTCAAGTGTCAGACATGTCTGACGAGGATGGTAGAAGGCAAAGCGACATGAGTAGACAATCTTCGAGGAGTTACGGCGATCATAGGCCATTGATACCGTATTCACCTGCCGCGGATAGAAATCTGGTGCATTACGGGCAAACATTGACGGATCGTGGAGGTGGTGGAGGTGGAAATATACACTGTGACCCGTCTGAGTATAGCCCAGCAGTAGAGAGGACCCTGAATACTTGCTGGGAGAAACTACGAAAGCAGCAAGCATGGTACGAGCGAGGTGAACTGCCACGACTTCCGGCCAGTTACGGTATACAGCCTCAACATGATCACACGCGAACAGTAGCGGTCTTAGACGGACATACGGTCGTTTGTCATCTGCAGCCACAAACGGACATGTACACTGGCCGTGGGATGCCACCGCCTTCCTACAGCGAATGTTAGGACGCCATTGGTCGCAGGATCTTGTCGTTCTCTTCGTCTTCCTACACGAGGACGATGGATACGCTCCTCGCTGTCGAGACGACGCGCCATTACATTTCGAGATGGCGTGGTGATCGATGTATAAATGGGAACGCATTGTTTTAACATGGATGTTAAAAGAAAACAAAAAGAAAAAAGGAAAGAAAGGAAAAAAAAGAGGTTTCGTGTTCTAAAAAAGATACACGGAGGGATCTTGGATAAAGATGTTTGTAAAGATCTCCTCTTTGACACGATAGAAAGATGGTGGTTCGTTCCTGAAGAAAGCCACGATACGTCTCGGGTTACGTTCAGCCGAATGAACGTGGTTTGTGTGTGTGTGAACGAGGACAACGCGTTTCTCTAGCTCAAAACGCGGACGCGCAATGAAGAAGATCGATGAAAAATTCGATCACCGCGTTTCTCTTAGCCATATACATATTATTATATATAAACCGGGCCGGATAAGAAGAGGATGGCCCCACCTCTCCTTTGTTTCTGTTTCTTCGGGAATTGCGTGCACCAGAGTGGCAATATGTCCACATGGTCCGATGGACGTGTCTGTCGTCTCCAGTTCTTTAAAACCGTGCGAGTGTGTGTTTACGAAACGCCGAGGATTGTACGTATAGCATGAGAATACGAAGAAGACAGGCGGACCTCTTGTTGAAGTTAATCGGTCGTCGTTGTAACGTCGAAGCCGTGTGCTCGGCTTGGTTGTTTTTTTTTTCTATTTTCTCATTTTGTTTTTTGTTTTTTTTTTTTTTTTTCTTTGGGATTGGCTCACTTGTAAAAAGTGGCGGATACGATGTCGTGCGGAGAACGATAAAACGTGACGAGTCCTCTTAGGTTACTAAGATCAGCTAGGAGTACGCTACGGAGCTTAAGGTTTCGAGGAACATGTGTGTATTGTTCAACGACACAAACCGGAAATCGTTGATTTGTATATGCTCGTAATAATATTCGAGCAAATTGGTTTCCTTACGTTCTTTCACACGATCTTTCTCGCGTTTGACGTCGTCGATTCATTCTCGAAGCCTGTGCCCTCGTACGCGTTAAATAAAAATCAAGGAAAAATCTTCCTTGATCGTCTCGTCGATGCTAATCCATGCTCGTTAACGATAACGTCTCGAGGATAAAGTGAAATATAGAAGACATATCTACTACGATGGATACAGAAAAAGGTTTCCCCGTGAGAGTATAGAAGTCGTTAGTTCGTTAACGGGCCATGAATCGACGCGAATTCGATTTCTGATCCCCGAAGGGAATCGGCGACGGCACGATAAAGGAATCTGAAGCCCGTGTTTCCTTTCAAAGGTCTCGATTTTTATTGAGCCACGGGAACACACACAGCGTTCGGTGACATATCGAGGATCGCCGATCGATACTCACCTCGCCACGATACTCGTAGGAGAAAACTAAAGTTACTTAATCGATCGACGCTTATTTCGACTAATCAGTATCGCGTTACATTATAGTGGTCGCATCGTAGAGTTACTTCTAAAGTCGTCGGACTGCTTTCGTGCAAATTAAGTCGCGAATCGAATACTTCGAGTTCCGTTAGAAGAAAGGAACCCGCGTCCATTCAGCGAATTTCGACGAGTAATATTGAACTATTTTTCCTTCTAAAGGAAAACGTAGCCGCGGCTTAAAGAACCTTTATCGGTCGTCCCAGTCAGCTCCTCATATTGTACATTGCTTTGGAACGTTACGTTTTAGTCCCAGAATGTTATTTTTATAAATAAAAAAATGATATATATATATATAAATGTATATGTATGTATACAGTAACGATATTATATATATATATACATAAAACGCAAAGAAAGAGAGAGAGAGAGAGAGAGAGAGGGAGAGAGAGAGGATGGGCGAAAGTGTTGTACGAAACCCATATATACGTATATATATATAAAATAAAAAAATAAATATATATGTATACATATATATATATAGTGATACGAAGCGATTTTCCGAGCGACGTGGAAAAAGCGAAAAAAACTTAGTCACTGTTTTTTACTATTTTTTAAAGAACAAAAGGTATATGTCGTAACCGCGTAATCTAATGTGTAACTAAGGGAACCCGCGCACTATTTATTTTTTATCATCCGTCAGTGTTATCTAATGTGTAATTACCGGTCGTATTTGAGATCGACGATCGGTGGATACGAACGATATTTTCGAACGTGTAATACGGTTCGTGACATATCGATCAACCTATCGATCAGATCAATGGATCACTACTAACCGGTCGTCGGTCAGGTGGCGAAATTTTGTGCTTTGCAAAAATGATCGATCGTCGACAAGAACGAAAAGCGTACATTCGGTCGGAATGAACGTCGAGCTTTCGCGACGATATTTTGTCTCGACGTTTATCTTAAACCGATCTAACTAGAGAAAGATATATTGGGACACATCTAACAACAAAATCAAATCGAGATTTTGTTTTTCCGTTCATCTGAACTGAGAAACTACCAAATTGTACTTAGACCAACAATCTTTCAAACGACGCGGTGTACGCAGTGAATTCACCATACTCTTTTTCGCGGTTCAACAACTGTTTTCATATCGTTTCCTTTTACATCTTTTATTATTCCTTTTTTCATTTTTAGTTTCCTTTTTTTTTCTAATTTATTTCTCTGCTCAGCCGGGCCGGTCGTGATCCTTCTCTCCGGCAAATCGTACGTTAAAGCGAATAAATCTATAGGCGAATTATACATAGCGATAATCAGCGTTTAAGGGTACCAGCGTAGCTATTACTAATGCGTACGAGCGTTTCCTCCGAATTGTGTGAAACGTAATTTGCTCATTCTGGCATCTAGCGTGAAAAAGAAAACCCGCTCGCAGGTTATCTTGATTTCTTTTTCTTTCCCTTCTTAGAGATTCCTAACAAGCGTAGCTTGAGATGAGGAATAACAAGCATCTGAAAACCGTTTCTGTCCACAATGTTAAAGGTAGAACGAAAATGTGTAACCGTGTCGGGTGCCTGTACATATATCATTTTCGAACACCGCGAAATACTGCCGCCTCGTTTCTCGTTTGTATCCGGACAACACGCGAAACTTTGTGCGTGCGTGATTCTCGATCGTCGCGTATCGTCGTTGCCATTGAACGTCGTTAAGAATCATTAATAAATTATCGCCGATTTTTCGTAACACAGTTTTGTCCTTTTTCTTTTTTTTTTCTTCTTGTAAAAGACATCTTTTCGTTCCACTTTTACATTCCTTCGTCGTCACGATAAAGCAGCAACCACACGGGGGATATGATTTTTGGTCAATTATAAAGAGCCAACGTATCGAAAATTTCAAGCGTCAAGCGGTATCGAGTTGAGCCATTTTTCATCGAAAATCAAACTAACGGCTGAGTAAAGTTTCGATAACGAACCAAACTCGCGCTATTTGATATCTGCAACTCTCGTGCATCGTTTGGTAATGCATCTAGGCAGACGATTATCGGAAAGACAAAGTTACGATACGCGACGACGTTCTGTGTTCCTTCAAATCGTGAAAAATTTCGATCTTACGACGCACGCTTCTTTAAATCACACAGGAGCACTAGTTACAACTATATGTTACAATTTTTCTTTCTTATTATTTTTTTTTTTTTTTGACGTCCATGTCGTCGCGTCTCGAGAACGTCCTCCGACTCACTGTCCACGACGCGACGCAACTTAGTTTTACATATAATTTTGTACGAGCGAAAAGTCTTACCCACGAAATGACTATTACCGGATATAATCGTAAACGCAGCCACATTCCATCCGTTCGACTTATCGTAATCGCGTGAGATAAGGAGAGACATCGTGTACGAAAGCCAAGTAAACGGGGGCAACTTAGAGCACACACTGCCTGGTGAATAGGCAATCGATTTACGATTTTGCGCAAATTCTCGTATATCTGTTTTCTTACCTTTCCCTTTTTGTTTACATTCTTTACTTGTTTCTATATTTTTTTTTTTCATTTCTTTTTTTAACCGTTTCTTTGCATCGACAACAGCGTAACCGGCGGGCCACACTGAGAATAAAGAGGACACACTGATACTGTCACGTTTCTTTAAGGATTTGTTGCGTGCAAAAGAGGAAAGATTGAGAGAGCGAGAGAGAGAGAGAGAGAGAGAGAAAGCGTTATCGTCGGGAAATTCTCGAAGCGAGGTGTACATAATGTAAATAGGGCTTTGTACATGTTGAACACGTTGTAATGTAAATGGAAAAAATGCGCTGAAAAGGAGCGAAAGTAAGAATCGAGAAAGAGAGAGAGAGAGAGAGAGAGAGAACGTTATGTGTGTGCATGTTGAAATGAGAAAAAGGCGTAATGAGTGTAAGAGCGAAAGAAAGAGAGAAAGAAAAAGAGAGAGGGAGGCGACCGAGACGATCGATGTGAAAACAGAAAAGAATACACTAGATAAGACAAGTTACTAGTAAGTAGTGGATATTACAGTGACTATTATCGTGATGGCGGATGCGTGAGGCGGTTTAACTTAAGTCCCAAACGTAATTAGTTAATGTGTAAATAAATTAAGCGAGGAAGTAAAACAAAAAAAAAACAAAATATTAAATGAGAGCCCAAGTAATCATTGGATATTTATAAACGATTCCACTAAAGAGAGGTAACGAAACAAATGGCGAAAAAAAAGAAAGAAAGAAAGAAAAGGATGATAGGAGGAACGATAAATATGTAGGTTCGACGAGAGGAAGAGGGGATGTATAAAAAAAAAAGAAGAAAGAAAAAACACGGAAAAAAAATAAGAAAACATGGACTCAAGCACTCGTCCCGTGCGGTTAGGTTACTGTTACCGAATGAATGGAAAGTTAGGGGAATGGAACAATAAAAAAATGCAAAAGAAAGAAAAAGAAACAATGATGGTAGACAAAAGCGAAAGTGAAGGCGAAAAAAAAACAGATTGGAGAACAAAAGGGGAAAAGAGATTAAGAATGAAAATGTGCGACAGTTAATCAGATGGACAGATATACAGTGCATGTTTTATCCTTAGCCGTTTTATAAATATAAATATCCTCCTCCCATTCCCCTCCCTTCTCGACCCTCCCCCCTCCAACCCAACTCGAAACCAGGATCACCACTCTTCTCCTCTTTTCACGCGACGAAATAAGCGCGAAGCTGATCTTCTCTCTGATCGAGTACACCTGTCCGTACTGTCCAATCTCGAGATGTTCCTTTTCAATCGTGCGTGCTGTCTCTCTTTACTTTTCATCCCTGTTCTCCTGCCTGCAGCGTCATGTAAACGGGTCTCCGAACGAATCACGATCGTGTCGTCCCCTCGAGATACTTAGCGAATAAGCATTTTCGTTTCGCGTGCAAAGAAAGAAAGAAAAAGAAAGAAAATCGTAAAAAAAAAAGCCAAACGAATCGGAGCAGAGTAACGGCCAGAGAATGAAAGTTTTCAAAAGCGATCGCAGAGAATCAACCCGCGAGTAGTTAGGAACACATTGTGTCACGCGTGTCATGTGCACAACATTCATATCGATCATCTAAGAAAAATCCCTTCACCTAGACCTAACCCATACCTAAAACATCCTTTGGAGAAATGTTTGAATATTTTTCGTAATCGGCGCTTTTCTAAACTTGTTCCACTTAAAAAGACATGAAGCAACAGCGGTCGAATTTGCAGAATTTCGGAGAAAGCTGGCGCGCGATTCATTGTTCCACATAGAATTCATGAAAATTCTGTGATCTTTCAACCATTTATGTTTTCCCTTTGTAAGTGATATTTAGAAAGAAAAAAAAAGACAAACTGGAAAAAAAAAATGGTAATCGAAACGTGGACATGATTTTAGTATGTAATTACCCGTGTAAGTTCCCCGTGAATCATCGCCTGCCTGCGCACGCTAACAAATTGAAAAAGGAAGAGGAAGTCCGAAGAACAAGCAGAAGAAGAGGAAGAAGATGACGAAGAAGAAGAAGAAGAACACAAACGAACAAGAAGAATGTAAAATCTAGGTATCTCCGATCTACTAAGAGCCTCCGTTTCTTCATTTTTGTATGCTTCTTTAAGACTGTCTGATACAGGAAAAAAGGATAAATAAATGTGTACCAATCTCTGAATTGTGGAGATTAACACTAAACCTACCGACACTTCATGTATACCTATTCCTACCGTGAGCGGTCAAATGACCGATTTAAAAAAAATATATATTTCTTAATATAGAACGAAAATTATAAACAATTAGACAGTGAACAAAATATTTTCTTATATTTAAAAATAAATAATGTTTATTTTATTCTTTTTCACCACATTTTTTACAAATTATACACAGACAGATTTTGTTAGTCTTTGCAATATCTTATCTGTCAAGCTATCGGTTTTTGCTTCGTCTTTCTTTTCTTAGTTGCTATTGTTTTTGATATTCGATGGCAAACTCTTCTCCTAATTGAAATAAAAATTCTTGCCACGAAATTCCGTTTTCCCATCGTTTCTTTATATAAAATCCATTTATCCTAGCTGAATCTCAGATATTACGCTTTCAACAGATTTGAATTTACCGCCACGAGTCGATAGACTCGATAAACCATGGAGACTTGCAGTAACGCTATCTACCGTGTGAAAGAGTAACCAGCCAATGGCGGGAATTTATTTCGCGTACGAAAAGTTTAAATTTCAAACAAGTCTATCTAAATGAAACTTTACTACATTTAAAAATCTGTTGGATTTATTTTATTTCTATAATAATTGAAAAACTTTTACAAATGTATTTTTCTATATACTTATTTCCAATGACTAAACCTATAGTTCAATTTCAATTGTCATATTAACAAACGTACATTTTACAAAAATTGCTCGTATTAAGTAAACAACTTGGCAGTGCCAACTCAACCTAACCAAGCATAGAACCGTTTTGAAAGTAAAATTAATCGTGCGAAACCTATCCTCCCGGTGACTCATAAGGATCTCGCAATTATAACGTCATAATTAAATCACAAGGAACCTGTGCATAATTGTAAGATTACATGGAACGTGTAAACTCCTTTTTAACCGAACAAAGAAATAAACGAGCAAATAACGATGCGCAATCCTCAGATTAACGCGTATCTAGCAATAAATACAATTGAAGTGCCATTAAAGACTAGTTGAACAAGTTACTTATTGTGATCGATGTGAGCGATTATTTGCTTGGAGGTTCATTAAAATTTAACAACGTAATAAAAATAGTCAACCAACAATAACCGCGTAGCACGACGCGTGAGAGAGAGAGAGAGAGAGAGGAAGAGGAGGAGGATCGTGATTTACTTAGAAAGGCAATTTCATTTTTTTCCGTGGAATTTCCATAACCGTTATGCCGTGGCGAGATAACAATGCGAACAATTAACCACCAATAAAGCGTTTCCGGGCTGGTTGTGCAACCGTGTGTACGAGTACGCGACGAGCATCGTGCATCGCGAGAAAATCGCTTCGCGTGAACGTTCAAGGTTCGATCAAAACCATCCACCTTTCGCTTCGATATAATTGCCGGACTGAAGACGCCTTCGTTGTTTCTTGTTATTTTATCTTACTGGTCGCGTATGTGTGCTCGCGTGATGCATCCAATCCGATGGCCTTGCGGCCAATCCGTATTACGAATTATCCTAATTGATCACTGTTTACTATACATTGTAATTATAATATCTCTCGAAATTATCGACGAAACAAAATTCCGTTGAAAATACGGTCGATTAACTGCACGTTATACCTTTAATCGAACATTCTAACGTTGAGATAGCAGCTGAAACAGATCGACGGATAAGTTTGTCTCGATTCTAATCGTTCGAAGATCGATAACCACGGAACGTTGTGTATCTGAATACCTATATAGACACGTAGTGAATAGAATCGATTCAATACTTTCGAACCTGTACCACACCAAGTCGTAGTTGAATAGTTACGAGCTGCAACATTCTGTATCGTTTGATTATTACGTTGGCTCGTAAAGCACTACGATGACGGCGGTACCAGCCGTGCCTTTGTCAGCCATAACATCGACCGGCATAGGTATAATTCACCCCGCGGTCTCTCGACAATCGATCGTCAATTTGCATACGATGAATCTCCTTTCAACCCGCGCTGCATTCAATCGCGACTCGCAAAGAGATAATTTATGCAATGTAACAAGATTGATGTGTTCCATCGTCGTCGTTGTTGTCGTTGTTGTCATTGTATTCTTCTTCTTGTTGTTTTCCAAACGAAACACTCCCCATTCTGATAAAGTTATCCTCTTCGATCTTATTCATTTCGAAATGATTCACGGGTGAAACATTATAGATCTTCTGCGCAATGATCCAAGATCGATAATGATAAAGAATTCCATTCTGAGTACAATTAGCGGTAAACATCCGAGCAAGTAAGACGGTATTTCTGGTCTGGCCATTAGCAAGTTCGCGTTCGAAGGTAGAATTAACGCTTCATGCGTACCGCCCTAAAGGATTAAAAGAACGCTTATTACCTTCCGCTCGGGAGATGTAGCAACCGTCCCTCCATAGAAATACCTTTTTTTGCATTCGTTAGGCGCCACGAGTATTATGTATTACGACTTCGATTACATTTTACTTTCGTCCGGCAGACAATGTTCATCGAGGATTTTTTGCCAACGACAAACCCCTCCGCGGATCGAAAGAAGTCATCAGCGTTACAGAGGAACGGAACAAGGCCTGTAATAACACGTCATTTTCCCCAGACTGGATAACTATAATTTCATGCGAAATTGAATCTTTAATTGCGCGGATTCCATATGACGGCGATCAGCTGGCGCCAGTCAGAAAATAGGAATAAATAAAACCGTGGCCGTGTACTTGTACAATCCCAGCGGCGTGTTTCTTCACGATGCACAACGTTCCGCGATTTCCTTCTGTTTTCTTCCTCGCGTGCGCACACGGAAACGCTCGCTTCCTATTCGAAAATAACACCTCGCTCGAGGTTGCCGGTTGATTATCGCGAAATAGTCACGACGGGAGAGAAGAAATCCAGCGTGTTTTCACGCAGAAATGCTTCAGCTCGAAGGATAAAAATAGATCCTTGAGCGGCGTACGCTTCTTCGCAAGGATCTTTCTCGAAATTACCTTGCCCCGTTAAATATCATTTAACGAAGATTACTGTTAAACCTCGGCCACATTAATGTAATATTTCTCATTAAATATTCTGCTATTTGCAAATGATATTCTGAACTATATTAAGAACATTCGAAATAATCATTTTCTCTGAGTGTTCGAATATATGTGTAACTTGGCAACTGAGCGTAATTTATAATTAAACATGCATGAAACTATCGAGGCAGCCCTAAAGCAGAATAAATTACATTTCGCGACGAAGAAGCGTCGTTAGAAAACTAAACTCAGTGTCTGGATATTTTCAGCTGTAACTATGTTATAGTACTTAAAAATATTTCCCAATTAAAAATTCGTGGAAATTTTAACGGATTATTTTGCAACGAAAACTAAGAGAGTCCTGTATTCAATTTAGAATACTGATCAACAATAATCTTCCTGGTTCAATCATTTGACGCATAAATATTCCATAACTGCATTCGTTCCCTGCAATTTATTACCGAAGGCACGCATATCGAATATATCCCCGCCTCTTTGCATTTCCTATAACCCACACCGCGGCGCGCACACGTGGGAACCAAGATTTCAATCAGGATGTTGCATGAACCACACCAACGAAACTGTCGCGCGCGTAACAGGATGTCTGGCTTGCAGCGGTAGTTCGCTCGTTATCGAATTTCCTGTTTCACGTAAATTTCACGCCCGCGATCGAATCGATCGAGCTTCGTCGATGACCGAATATGTTCGATCGATACGCCTCGGCATTGACCTTTAAAACCTCGTCTCGGTCAAGCATGCATCTCGCGGAATTGAGAAAGACAGTGAGAAAGAGAGAGAGAGAGAGAGAGAGAAAGAGAGAAAAAAGAAGAAAAAAAAAAGAAAAACGAATCGTCGATGAGTAGGCGGTGGTTGATTGCGTAACGCGCACGATTCCATAGGAATTAAGCAACGATAAGCGTGATCAACGTGGCCGTCTTGGCAATTGTTACTTCGCAGAAGCGCCATTACGGATAATCGGTGGCGGGCAATGTGCAAGCAGAAAAATCCCGCCGCCCGTCGGACGATTTTGCGCTTAACCTTGCCGGAAGGTTGAACTCCGCGTGTAATTTCACGATCGAGAGCTATGTTAATAGTCGACGGTAAAAAAGAAAAAAGAAATACAGGGGATGGTGGGGAGCGACGTTAGTGGATGTTAAACGTTATAAATGCTCGTACCATCCGTAGATCTCCTTTTTTCCTTTCGTGATTTCACAGGAATTTTGATGATCGATAATTAACAATAATAACGTTACGATCTGTCGAGTGAAACCATTTTATTTTTTCGGTACAACCGGGAGGAATAATAGGGAATTTTAAGAATGGGGTGGTGTAAAGGAATTACGCTGTATTTTAATGGAATTACGTAATGCAACATGTAGGAGGATGCGATCGACAACGAAAATTTAGAAGCAATCGGCCTCTCATCGAGCAGTAGAAGACATCGAACAAGCAAGTAAGTAGATCGTCTCGATCCTCCGACAAGTTCGTACCAAGATTCTTCAGCGTACAAGTTCAAGGCTCCGCAGAACGATACGGATACCTACAAGGTCATCGAGTGTGCAAATACCGTGATTATAGCCGCTTACAGGTGCAGCTGCTTTCTCATTGTCGAAGATGAGACGAGGCTGACGTAAACGAACAGGTATCAAAACTCGCGGAGAGTGAGAGGGAATCTCGGCGACGTGACTGTGGCCCGTGTATCCGTCATAATTCATTCAACCATATCCGAACGCATACGTGAACGATAAGCGTCATAAATCGTATTTTCCTTTAGCTGGAAACTTTCCTCGGGTATTCGATAATTCCTCTAACAGGTAACGATGTTAGTCAATGCGAATGACAGGATTAATCATCGACCGGTGTATTACTCACGCTCGACCCCAAAAATATCCCGCTTATGAGGAAAAGAGAGAGAAAGTCAGATGGAACAGATAAGATCCTTTCATTCATAAGACGTGAATCTAACGAGCTAGATCGAGAAACGCGTCATACCGGTTTCCGATTGACCGCCTTCTTAATATTATTCCCCCCTTTTTTCTTACTCTTCGCCAGGATTATTTTTGCCGCTGACTTGTCCGAGAGTTACGGATAATATTAACTCATCGAGTGTGTTATTTTAAATATAAAATTACGTTGAAAAGAAAAGTATGAATAAAAAATACCATAGAAACAAACGACAGGAATCTCCTATAAGATGAGCTAAAAAAGTGTCATCACCCCTCTATTATCTTTGTTATAACAATCGATGATTAGGTCAGTGTAACCTCCACATTAGGGTCTCGGTTAGTCACTTTCTTTCCGCTGTTTTGAAACAACAAGGAGCCCCCCTATTGGCGGTAGATCTAATCGAAAGAGTGAAACAATTGTTTCGAGGTCATGGTCGAATTGCATGCCACGGAAAATGTATGCCGTATCGATTGGCTTCGACGAGTCGCGATGTTACGCATCGCGGAATCATCGCAATGAACCGACATGTCCAATGACGCCGATAAGTTACGATGTAAAATATCGATCGGGGCGGATAGAAGATAGGAAGGTAACCGCGTGTAATTATGCGGACTATTCGTTTCGTGAGTTCCGGTACCATCACGTATCACTTTGCAAAGCAATCGAGCCGATGCGACGTTATCGTGGCCATTCGTAAACGTCTTTCGCCGGTAACGAAATTCCGTGCCAGTTCACCTGCTTCGCCAAGGCGAAGACGGTTAATTGCTCGACCCAGTAGAGAACAGTCCGCGAAACTTAACTTCCACTGACATTAAATCGAAGTTTCCACTAACAATCGGTCTCTGTGTAACAGTTTATAGAGTTACGATAGCGTAATTACCGGTCTAAGTTCGGGAAAGAGAATTAATTCCAGTCAACGTGTGCATGTGTTCCAAGAGATTCCACGTCAGAAGATCGAGTTCCCGTACGAAATTAGATTTATAGCCTGTCGAAAATTAATTGACTATTCAAAGCTACTTCCGTGACTCCGTGTGACGTCAAATGGAACCTCTTACTATTCAGTGACCTTGAACGATCAATTGATTTTACACAGGCTATTGCTACGCCAAAAATGCATATATATGTATACCTCGTTAGTCTAATCCCGAGATATGAAATCAAAGCAACAAACGAGTCTCAATTCTTGGTACGTCCTAACAAATCCCTTCTAAACCTCTACCAATCAGTGATCCATTGATTAAATTCGTGAAAAAAAAAAAAGTAGAAAAAATATATTTCCTTCGTTAGAATAATCCTGATCCGTCGTAGCACAACCACAATGACCAAACGAACATCCAAAATGTATCCCACAATCTTTAATATCCCATATTCTCTGGAACCCCTACTACTTTTGAATCCTCTACGCTCTCGAGAATCAAGAATCACGTACTCCAGTGGCCAGAAGAAGCAGAAAACCCTGTTCGACGGCAGACGCTGCAACATTCCAGACCGCGAGGACGGTCCGTTGGCGGGAGTCAGGAGCGGGCGGCGAAAGGGTGCGTCGAAACAATTCCCCGGATACACCTGATCGCGGCATGGAGCTTGGAGCGTTTCCCCATGAGCGTGCTGAATCAGGTGGGAGGTGGAAGGTGGAGTTACGGGTGACGAGCCTGAACACGGCGCGGCACGGCGGTGAAGCGGCCTCTGGTAGGGGCCCCTGGCGTCGTTGCGTACCCTGGTAACATTGGACCCCCACTTGCGCGTTTCGAAGTCGGAGGCGCATATACGACGGCCCGACACCGATATACCCGACAACGACAACGACGCCGACCGGCGACCATCATCCGTCCTAGCGTCTGCAGTTGTTGCAGTCGGCCACGGCGCTCACCGTCGAGCACGCGACCACTCGTACTTGAGAGTAGTATAATAATTACAAGGGGATTCCCGGCGTTTTCCCATTTTCTCCGCGCAACGATATACCATAGGTAGCGCGTATTACGATAGTGAGTCACAGGTGCCACGAAGCAGACTGGACGAGAACGATCGGAATTCTTTCTCTTTCTCTTTCCCTTTCTCCTCTTACGTTTCACTCTCTCGCTCACTCTTTTTCTCACTTTTCCTATCTTTCTCTCTGTGCCTATCTTTCTTCAAGCACGTTGTCCGTCTGTCTGTGGCGCGATCGGAATTGGGAAGGCCTGGAGCGAACCGGGTTCCCAACACATAGGCACGCGTCGCGTCCGTTTCCATCGTACTTCGTCGCGTCCACGTCGATGACTCCTCGACGAGTGATTCGGACACAGTGAGGGTATCTCTGTCGGAAGAAGGGGTATCCACAGTGACAGTGAGTAAAACCCGTGATATTTGGTGTGCAATTGAAAAAAATCAATAAATAAATGAAGAAAAGAATTCATACCGATGTTCGGTTGTTCGTTCGTCGTGCGACGAATGTTGGCTTTTTTCTTTTTTCTTCTTTTTTTTTTGTTTGGTGCAACGACAGCCGGGAGAAACGTGTAAAGGAAAATCTGGATAGGAGGTGTCAGTAGACGAGAGAGATGTCGATGGAATTGTGATTGTCAGGCGAGAATAACAGATTCATTTGGTTCGTTCTTTTCTTGTCGTTGTACCGTGAAACTCGAATAATTCGGAGGGAAAGCGATATATTCACGACGCGCACCACGCTCTTCTGTCTGACTTTCGAAATATTCGTCGACTTTTTGCCTTTCTATTTGCGTAGGATGTTCCTCGCGTGTGCACGAAGTATGTACACGCGCGGTTGCGCGGGAAATCGCGCGACGTTCCGTTCGTACGACGATTTTCACGTTGAAAGAACAGTGGACTATTTTACTTCTCCCTAAACCGGGATTTCTCAGCTTGATATATCTAGGGTTTTGATATTTTCGTAGACTCGGTGAATCACCCGACCGATTCCGTTACTCGCGTTAGCGGAAAGTTCAAGGAAATACAGGCGCGCTCGGCCGTTCGCTCGCGCTTGGCCACTTTCTTAAATCGTTATTTTTAGCGGGGGCCGATTATTTCGCGATTCCGCGCACCCCATTATATGGTAATCACCAATGGCGCATATTCGACGACGCGGTGTTACTTCACGCTCGAGTAACTTTGACATATTGAAGGCATAATTGGCCGGGACACGCAGACCGCGTGTACACTGACGAACCTCCGCGATCCTTGTCCGCGTTCGTTATTTTCCCAACGTTTCGTAAGAAACATCGATTTTCCTCTTGCGATTCTTTCACATTTCATGGTATGATCGCTGTGCAAACGCTTATGAAACGGTCTGTTCGTTCACCTCATACTCAACCTGGCTTAGTTAGATCGTCGATCGTAGACGTTCATTGATCGATGCTCAGACGCTGTTTTTTATTCCTGCCTCGTCGAAGACATGAGTCAACGCTGCCCGATATCGAAAACGATCGTAGCGAGGTGAGCTTCCAGTCGTTCTTGCTTTCGAAGCTAACTTCGACTAGCTTGTTTGCAAATTGTTACACATTTTTCTTAACAATCTTGAAATCAATGAAATTTCGTCGAAAAAATCGAAACTTCCTCTGTCGTTATTCTCGCTGAGAATAATTGTTCGCTCCTTCGATGTTTGAAGTAAAAGTAATCCTTCAGCTGTGAACACTTTCTCGAAACCTTCACGTGCGGTAGATACTTTGAAACAATAGTCATCAGCGAAGCTACAATTTTGCAATTAAGGATTTCTAGCGATTTTACGAGAAGAGAAACGGTTCGTTAACGAGCAACAGAATATCTCGAATGGCGGGTTGCGCCATTGTTAATCCAGCTGGCTGGTTTACGGTCCCCGTAAAAAAAAAAAAAGATCGTCGGTATCGGTGTGTCGCGTTCGTTTCCGTTCACGAATCGGCAGAGGCAATAAATCACGTTTATCTCGGGGCCAGCTGGAGGTTGCTCGTACGGATCAACGTCACGTTGCAATAACGGAACTACGTCATAAATTAGCGAGGCAACACTCGCTGGGCCAGATAGCTCGATAAAAATTTCCTGGCTACTTTGCGTCACACCGGTTTCTCCCGCGCTCTCTCGCCACAGTTCCCTTCCACACGATATCAAGAAGGTCAAGTACTTTTCACGAGTATACACGATCATCCATCCTTCCGGTTAATAAACGCTATTATCCTTGTATCGATTCTTTTCTTCTAAAAGATAAACGCTTCTATTGCTCGACGTTAATAGGAAAATTCCTTCGTTCTTCGATCTAGAGAAAGGAAACACGTGCGAAGAAGAAGATCTGTATCGTTGTGTACGTGAAAAATCGAGACAGCGAGAATTGAAGAGGAGGAGAAGTAATTCTATAATCGAGGAAGATATTGTATCGAGATTTTATTCAAGAGGAAGATCAAGGAGGAAAGTTTGTTATCGAAGAGGATAGTGTACAACAGGGTTGAAGTGGAAGAAGTTCGTACACCGGAGGAGCAAACGTTTACACGCTTGTAAACCGGTGACACGGAGGGGGTTTTACATGCGTCATCGTCGTGCGGGTACAAATCGCACGCGACCATACGCTTCGACGACAGTACACGTGCGTAACGAAGTGCTCGATCGCTCTTTCGAAACACGGGGCTTCGATCCTCTTTCAAGGACACACTGTGATAAATGCGGTACCGGAGATGACGCCCTCTACGTTCTCCAAAATGCCCGTCCGGCTCGTCCTGCTCTGTCTACTTGTCGTATGCAACGGTGAGTACGTTTTGCCTTTTCCTTCTGGTTTTTCTCGTGCGTCATAATCGACTCTTGCTGTTGTAATAAGTGGAATGCACGATAATTCGTTTCGAAAAAATTCACTTCTTTGATATCGTGATTTTCCTCGATAGTAAAACGTTAAAATTTTTCAAAGGGTTTTGTTGGATTTAAATTTTGAAAATTTAAATTTTATTAAATTTTAATTCAAAGATAAATATACATCGAACACTGCAAAAAAACAGTTGAATCATACTTTGTTGAACTTGAAAGTTAAGGCAAGAGTTGAAGTATTATTGCCACACGTCGATAATTAACTACTCTGTAAATAATAACCGTTTTACCTTTACCGATGACAATTTTGTGAATAGGCCACGTAACGTCAATGTTTAATTAATGATTAAATAGTTTCGAGCGTGTTCATCGTTGGCTAACACGGATCGAAATTCGCGCGCCAATTAGCTATCGGGAAATAATGCATGGAACGAGAACGGAGAATTTATTGCTCGGCCCGTTTATCGTAGAACAATAAAATTACACCGGAGAACAACTGGCTGTGCGAATAACTTTCAAGTCACATTGGCAACTAATTGACAGCGATATTGTTGCGACGAGTTGACGCGATTCCTCGAATTTGACGTCAATCCCAGTAAATCACAGAAACATTCAATTTATCTATAGATTAAAAAAAGCGGCGACAATTTCTTATTGTACGAATTCTTTTCCTTGATTCGCTTCCTGAGTACGTGCACAGTTCGAAATAGCTGAATAATATTATCCGTCAGGTGTAACATTCGATTGAGGCAATTCTCTTAGGACATTGACAGCAAGCTTATAGATCGAATCAGAATTACAGACAATGTTATAGTGTTCGATCGATTGACATGTCTGAATTAATATGCTACGAGCTATCAATTTTACGACTTCGAAGGCCTTAACCTCGACAAGGGCCGCGTAGCCTTTAAACGCCATCACAGAGGTTGCATTCGAAATGACTGCTGCGAGGGCATTGGTTCTTGCTGTCACTGACACGTAATATCTCATTATTGGTTCAAGCAGTCGAACTTTATACGACCCATAACAGACTTACATATTTATTCCAACCATTAAATCTCGTTGAACGCAAGATACATTCAGAATAAGAAAGAACTTTCAAAATTACCGACACAAAATCCATGCAAAAAATCTTCCACATACCATCGACTCCTCAGAACGTATGCGTTCTCACGCAATGGTTAAATTATCCAAATTCCTTTACCTCTTGAACGAAATACCGATAAATGGCCCCACATTCCCCATACACGATATTCACGAAATCGCGTGGAAACGGTTTCTTCGCCAGCACCTTGGCAATGAAACCAACTCTCAAGGCGATTCTATCGTTTCGGGATTCCCGTTTCTCTTTCCACACCGCTCGGCCGTCTATTCCATTCCATTAAAAACGCGGCACGCGCGCCACGCGGCCGTTTGACCGCGCGAAAAATCTGTGTTAGCAGGTTCGATTCACTTTCGTACACAGCGACGAGCACCGGTATGCTCATGCCTGTCTCGTTAGAATAATAAACGTTGGATGATTTTTTTTTTTTTTGCTGTGGAACAGAGGCGAAATCGCTCGGTGATCTCGAGCGCGCGTAATCAGAGCGAGACGCGTGCTTGGTATCGCGTCGACTCTTGTTAGTCGTAGTTAAACACCGGACGATTTCGATGGAATTAGAAATGTAATTGGCCGCATCCAGACGCGGCGGTCCTCCTCGTTAAGTTTCACCCAGAGAGGATTCCTGAGACTCGACGGAGGGCACTCTGCATAGGAATGAGGATTTTAGTTCGTTGTTAAAGCTTGAAAAATGGTCCCTCCCTATGGCAGTCTCACGGGGTATATATTGTGATATGTGAACGTTGCTTTTAGGGAGAGAGATTTGGAAATTATATTGAAAGGGTGAACAAAATAACAGAATGGAAGGATTACGATATATGGAGAGCTTCATTTGGGTAAAAGCATAATTATACCTGATTTAGGTGGATGATGTTCTAATTATTTTGATTAGTACATGAGGTAACTTAATGATGGGACCTGAAACGATGAAATGACGAAAAATTCGAAGCACTTCGAATATGAAATTCTTGAAATTCTCGAATGCCTTGGTAATCTTGAAAGTCTATAATCGAAGTTTACGGCAACGTTTTTAACTTAACCCTCTATAATTTCCATATATTTATATTTTATACGTCTCCCTTTATTTGTTTATTATATTATCGCCAGCCAATTTCGTTAAAATAATTATTAATACTTGCTTTTCAACATTTTCCAAAATGCACAATTATAATCGAATGAAATTTTCCTTCGTATAAATGCAGGCAAATTGGGTTATGGAGTCCAGGATTTTTTGAATGGCCTTTAAACCGATAAATACTTTTAAGATTTTCAAAGGACTCAAGAATTCGAAGTGATTCGAATCTCCACAGTCTTGAAAAACTTCGAAACGTCTCGAAGTTTAGATTTGAACAATTGATTCGTGAGGTTCAATCAATTTGTAGAACAATTTTGAACAAGTGAATGTAGAATTCTCATTCATTTTGTATAGGAGACATCGAACTTTATTATGCTACACATACCTAGCTGCGGAAAATTATTTATTACATGTCACTGTAACTAGATCAGACGGTTTGTACACAGAAGATTAACCATTAGAATGTTAGGTAAGGAATATGAAGAATTGTAAAAGAACGAAGAAAAAAGAATAGAAAGAATCGAAGTAAACGGGAGTATGGTTTGCAATAACACAGTTACCAAGTTGCCGTGAAGACGTTTGCATCTCGAACACGGGAACGATGCAAATCGAAGCGATCGAGCGTAAAGAAGTCGAGACGATCTTGGACCATGCACCGTGAATCACCGAAGAAAGAGCAGGTCGGTTCGTTTACTCGTCGGAAATACTCTCCTCTCGACAATAATCGTCGCTTCGAATCGTTAACGAACCGTTGGAAAAAAAAAAGAAAGAGGTTATATCCTCTATTACGTGTAACAATATCGCGTGCAAATGTCCAGACATCGATTCAACGATAATATCAATTTCCATCGATGTTTTGCTCTCAGAGAAACGCAAAAAAAAAAAGAAAATAAAAATTGAAAGATATAATTAAGAGAAGAGTAAAAGAAGAAACAGGAGAAACATCGATTGCAAGAATGTAGACGAGCAAGCTGAAGATTATTAATAACGAACGAACAGTATAGCGTGCAGGAACGTCAATTATCGATCGTAATATCGATGCTGAGACGTTGATAGAGTCGAGTTTCGGCGGTGATGGGGTTTCTTGTCGATCGTTTTTCGACGCCTTCTCGTAAAGCATTCGCGGCATGGCCAGGGAGCGGCGTGCTCACGGCCCGAAAGAAACTGGTTCTTCTGTGGAGGGTGGTTAAACTCGATGCAATGCGTGCATTTAGTGAAACATCGCTCTGGAATGCAAACACGTGGGGAAGGGTAGGAACCTGCATGGGAACTATCGTACCGATCCACGCCGCTGAATTTTATGCGTTCCATGGACACGCTCGTTTCGCTCCCATCGTCGAACTAAATAGCCTTACTTCGACGGTTTTTACGTAATGCCCGTCTATTTAAGATCGTTCTTCCCCGTATTTCTCAGTCTTACTTATTTCGAATTACATCGAGGATTCTTTGAAAGAACAGATTAGATGTTGATGTCTTAAACGAGTAGCGTGAATGCATTACATTTAATAGTTCGTGTAAATGTGATAGGTTGAATTTTTCAGAGAAGAATGAAAATCAACTGTGACATATAAAAGTTATTACAAACACATTTACATAATTACTTGAGCGATTAATTTGCAAATGATCAAAAATTTTGACATTTCTTATGACGCCAATTATCAAATGTCTTTGTCCTTTAATCGATGAATGAAATAAAAAAAAATTGCAACACATTAGAAACGAAATCGCATATACCTGAAATTTACATATATTTTTGCAGATGTTGAAAGGGAAAAATGATTAAAATTTGATTAAGAATTTAAAAAATTTAAAGTGTAAATTAAATTTGAAAAATTGTAAATTAAAAATGTTTCAATTCTTTTAACGAGCAGCGTAGTGCGAATACTATCAAGAATTCCTGTTTATTCAGTCAGATCCAATAAAATTAATGATTTTCTCATAATTCCTCGATAATAAAATTCCTTCGAAAGATGTTGAAGCATGATTCTCACGGAATGCAGTTTGCATCGCGCACGCGATCATCGAAAAATACCAAACCATCCAGTCTACAACGCCCGCAATGAGTCCTGTGAGCGAAGGATGGCGCGTTCTTGCGTATCCTTGACACCATCGCGAGAATTCTCGCGCCAGGCGTGCACGCCACGTCGTTTACGGAATTCTCTTCGCTCCCTCTCCTCTATCTGTCTCATCCTTCGCGTCGAAAACTTCAGGAAATCAGCAACGTTGCAAATCGCTCGTATTTCTATAGAAATTTTATCAAATTTATTCGATACATTAATTCCGTGCTTCATTCATGCGAACTTTTCAAACGAGTTGAAGTAAAAGATCACTGGAATGATCGATATTTTCCTTTCAACGCTATTACAATCGATTACGTGGCTTACAGAGAAACGGAAACGCGATCGAACGGATTTCCGGGGTTAATCCTAGCCGAGGACGACGCTTCGATCTCATCTACGCAGAAAATGAACGCCGATCGGAACGATTGTTCGATCGTTCTCGCCATACTGGAACATCAACCGATCGGTCGAACACGTAGGCTTGTGCGTTCACATAGTTGATTTTGTAATATTCCTTGAGAAGCTAGGTTGCGCGATGTGAACAATAGATACACAATCGACTTGAAGATTCAATGCGCAGAAAATATGAGTTCCCTCCTGTATAAGAAGTGATTTCCGATTCACGATAATTTATTACTAATAATTTGATAGAATTAATGAAATTACCCGATCCCTTTTTCTCTTTTTTTCAACATAATGAAGATGTAATATTTGATATAACGCTGCTTCGTACCATTAAGAAAGTACCTTTAAGTACAACCTGAGCACAATGAATAAAACGATATGTACACGTTCGTAAGGAGGCGTGTATAAAGTGGATTAAAGTAATTTAATCTCCTCGGGTCTCGATTTAACCGGTCTGCCTCGGCGCCGATTAAGCCGGTTAATCGAGATCCCACCGCATTAACGTTCAGCTCCGGAGAACACAAGGAAGCCCATGAGAATTCGAACGAACGAACGAAACATACTTTTTCTTTATTATTTTTTATCTTTTTTCTTTTTTGCCGTCGTATTAATTCGTCGACTTGTCAAATATATTTCTCTCGAAACAAAAATAACTGCTTATCTTCACGGTGCTCAGGACACTTTCTCCATGGTCGATCCTGTTGGAACCGATTTGGGGACATGGTTAAAACCATTCCAGGAAACCTGACCGTGGCAATTGCTTCCTCGAACGGTATTTCTTCCTCAATTTTATCCGCGCTGAATCTCATCGTATCATTAACGGATAAAATTTCCATCGAAAATGAGACTGACGTCGTCGTGCCTCAATTAACGAACTAAAAGGAGACGCATAAAGAAATCGTATCCTTTAAAAATACGTTTCCTGTGCTTCTTTTTCTTTTTATCCGTTGATAACTCGTACAACTACGTAGTTACATCGTCGTGCGTTTGAATTAAGCGTGTAGATAAGACACGTCGCGGACATTTAAAAAACGTCCACAACGGTGGATTTCCGTTTCCAACGAGCGATCCACGCGTATCTGCGACAATTATATTTCGCTAATCGCGTGCACACGTTCACATTCCTTTCGATTCCGGTGATTTATGCGGCTGGGAATAGTTACGAGCGCGAGTGACTTCACTCGGTAACGAGGGAAACCGAGGCACGATGTAATATTTGCGGGCCGCAGATGTGACATAAATCGATACGTGTGCGGAAAGCGTGAGAGGACGCTGGGAATGGAATAAACGGATCGATCGGAGGACGTTCCCTCTCGCGGTGGAATAATTAGAAGCTGATTTCACGCCAGAAACAGTTATGTGGGTCACCTGAAACGTGCTGCGTCGATCGATCGATTAAATATTTCATGACGTTTATCAGAAATATTTTCCCGATCACTTCGAACAATTCGTGGCGCACGTACTGTTCTTCCACGAAAAGGAACCAGTTTCCTGAAATCCTGGCGCAAACACGAGTTTCCTCGTTTCGCGAGATAAGTGGGTACATATTGACGAAAAATATACTAACTAAATATACGCACAAGTCAAACCTTTGTTTCCCTCCTTTCCTTTTTTTCTCTCTCTTTTTTTTTTAAGTGTGTACTCTTTTAAGAACATTGTCTAGTAGAGAATGTGCTGAATGTACGCACAAATATTTCCTGTATTCTCTGAATACTTTCGAAAATTCAATTTCCCCTGAGTCATCTTTCCATTACCTAGCTATTCCTACAGCAAGAATTTCGTATCCGTAACGGAGGAAGAATTTCTGTCGTTTCTACGTTGAAAAGCTCGCGAAATGGCAACGCCCAGCGGACGCATTTTGAGTTTCACAACGACTCTACGTGGGAAAAGAAATCGGCCGGTCTCTCTAATTGTCCTCCCGGAGACATCGATGGCGGGTTAACGACCGTAGTTTCGCGTCTATCAGCTCGTTCTTAATTACGGAACGAAATCCTTTCCGACGCGCTCGAATCCTCTCAGTTTTTCTCTCCCTCTCTATCTCTCTCTTTTCTCTTTCTCTTTCACTATATCTCCTCGTCTCTCATCTCACAACCGCTTCTCACCACGAGAAACGACTGGCCTTGTCTTACGGTCGATAATCTCATGATGAGATTCCATTGTTGTGGAATTAGTCACGGCTAAGCCAGCGAAGATACATCCGGGACGTTGCTGGGCCAGCTTGAATAGTCGAAATACCGATGTATCAATTGACGAGTGATATCACCTGAGGCCAACTGACCGTTAGACCACTGTTCGATTCATAAAAAGTTGGTGTCTCATGGTGAAATTGATAGGTAAGCGTGTAATTAAGATACCGATGCAATATCAAGGAAATGTCGTTTATTAAATGCATGTGAAATTAATGGGGAGAGCATCGATGAATCGCAGCGGGCAACGATCGGAAAAAATTACGTGGCGAGGTACCAAGGACGCTTGTAAAGAAAGTAAGAAAGTATCGAAGAAAGTAAAGGATGTCCTTGGATTAGCTGAATGAGCACGGGACTGGCAGATGCTGTACGATCGCGTTCGATCTTTCATTTTCTTTCCGACATTTCGTCGTTACATTAAGAATATCTTCGATCAGTATCGTAATATAACATCCTTGTATATCGTGTATTTAACTGAAAGATTTAAAAGGTCTAACACGTATGAATAAAATAGCAGAGGCGAAAGTTTGGCCAACGTGTACTACATAGGGTTTATTAATATATCATATGGTAACACCTGCACACACGATACGACCTTATGCAATAATTCTCACGGTTCACTGTTGCAAAGTCAAACGACTAAGGATACGATGCTAGTCGTGTCACAGTTCCGAACGACACTTTAAAACGCGAGAAAGGACGTTAAAAAAAGGCAGCGAACGAGACGAGGAATGAGGAAACGATGCTTCTTAATAATCTATTGTATGGAAATCACAGTTATTCGGGGAGAAAGTTTTTTCTCTTCTTTTTTTTTTTTTACATTCAAGAAAAATCTCTGCTACTCCGATTTATTACTCTCTAACGCGTTTGCTACTTTTAACCTCTTGCGAAATTCAATTACCAATTCTCCTCTAGGTAACTTCTCAAGCGATAATAAACATATCGATAAATGTCCCATAAAATAAGTAATTTACCATTTAATTCATTCCTGCTAATTTTCAACACAATCATCTTTCCTTAGGAATTATTTGCAAAATCTCGAGAATTTTTCCGCACAACAATAGCCATTACAGACACGTTGTGACGTAACCAGCTAGGCTATTTGAATCATCATCATCATCATCATCATCATCATCATCATCATCATCATCATCATCATCATCATCATCATAATCATCATCATCATCATCATCATCATCATCATCATTTACCATAAGAAACAACACGATTTCACGACCAGTCTAGAACGACTTCGACTATAAATTCTAGAGTTTATACACCGCAGATGTAGTGAAATTATATTGCCGGCTACCGGTATGCCGGGTGCGACACGTATTGTCGTAAAACCGCGGAGCCGATGAGTATGTCAATGTAAAGTGGAAACGACCTTCCAGTGTCAGCGACCACCTTTTGCTCGTCTTGAGGACGAGCTCGCCGCATGGCGAACGTAACGAGACAATACCAAGGACCAAGTTCGGCACGGACGCGTATTACATACCGTGCTAGCCACGTAGAAAGTCGTGGAACGGTGCACACGAACGCTCTTTCATTCAGTGAAATTTGACCGTGATCGTTCGATGAAACAAAAACGACCGACTTTCGATACAATTAACGATACGAGCCATGAAAGCACGTTATTTCGTGATTGTTCCTCGATGTTTTCTTTCCCTCCTCCCCACACTTGTAAACACTCTTTTTTTTAATTGCCGATCTATTCGTGTGTGATTTAATTAGGAAGAAATTGTCGGGAACACGAAGATTCGAGGAAGATTGTCAGGTGAAATTTCTTGTTTGTTCTTTTTCTTTTCTTTTTTTTTTTTTTTAAAGAGAAAATCGAAAAGAAAGTAAAAGGTAAGAGTGAGAGAAAAGGAAGGAACTAGCAAAATTCTATTGGTCGTCTATAAAATCGTGTAAGAGGTGATTATAGAACCGAACGATTTGGTATTCCGTTCACGTTGCATCGAGGTGAAGTTTACAACGCTAATTCTTCGTGGTTCCCCCTTTTCACAAATATTTTATTATCGATCCGTCCCTGGTTCTATTTGCACATGGTGACAGACGCGCGACGCAAGGCGATTGTCTACGTGACTGTCGTAGCTTCCTGCCCGATGTGTCCTACATATATGTTCAAGTGAGTTCCTTCGGATCATGGTGTTGGCTCGTCGTAAAACGGAGCCTGCTCGATTTCCGTTTCTGTAAACTCGCAAAAACTTAACGAACCATGAATCGTACAACTATTCGGTAAAATCAACCTCCTCGTAAGGCGACTAATTGCCGAGACGTGGAACGAAGCAGAAATCGTAGAAATGGCAGAAGAAATGTTGTCGTAAAATGTATAATTAAATTTCGAACAATACTGTTCGATAAGGTTTAAAAAATTATGTAGAAAAACGTAAATTCTAAATTTCATATCCAATAAAAAAAACCCTTCAAAGTGGAACTTTAAGGGAGCCCATTCGAAGTGGCCTCGTTGTCAATACATTTCAAATCCAACAAACTCTTCCATCCAGCGATATCTCGAGGAAGTTCAATATGTGAGACCAGGTGGCAATTTGGAGGAACGTGATTGCTTTATAGATACCTGCTGTGGAATCCAAAATAGTCGTGGAATTTTCAAACGCGTTTAGCAACAGATGAAGCAACGCTGCTTCAAACGAGCCATTTCAACAATGTCACTTTCCTTTTCTACGATTGTTTTCCCGCTATCACATTTTCGAAAAGTCACGTAGCGTCTGTTCGACGAGTCCCATGGAACATTCCAAATTTAACGAACCATCGTTTTCAATTCCATTCTGATAATCTGTTCGCAGGTGTACCTGTACCAGAAGAGCCTGATGGCGTTACTACGGTCAAAACGATCAACGCGACAACGATCATCCCGACGATCACCGTCGAACCTGAAATCCAGGGACACTCGATGGACGACATTTTACCGGGTACCAAAGCGCCACCGAGTCCAGTGATATTCGTAGACGTACCAGAGCACACGGAAACGGAACTCGGCTCTTCGGTGCTTCTAGCATGCAGAACCACTAATCCTGTGGCCGAGTGCCAATGGTCCTGGCAACCTTTACCACCGGTTCACCTGCCACTTCCGGATATCAGTGAAAGCCCAGCTACTAGTTAGTTAACAGTACCATTTTTATAAATAACTGATAGACCATCGAGAATAAAAGTTAACTTCATTAAAAAATTCAACCGAATCGACTGATCGTTGATAATAAATTTCAAAGCAAACTGTGCATTAGAAAGGATGCAAGAATGTTTAATAATAATTATCAACTCTATTTTTTTATTCTATCGAATAGAAGATGTGCATAAATTCAGGGGTGGTTTCAGATCTTTCATCTATGTCTATGTAGGTTCGTTTATTTGTTTCGATAATGCCGAAGACGAAGTTTGCGATATGTCAAGGTCTCAATACAGGTCTGTTGTTTTTCCACGGTATTCGTGTGTCACGTATTTATCGGAGTTCTCGTGTAATTTATAGCCACCACGGTCTCGGTGATTCAGACGACAACCACGCCGACTACCAATCCGTTGCCGGTACGGCAATTTCCTGCCTTTGGGAACAATAGCAACGACTGTTCCGTAAGATTCTCGAGTACGAAGCACGAGCAGACCGGATACTGGAGCTGTGCAGCGAGAACTTCCACGAATGATCCTTTCACCAGCACGGAACCTGCTAAGTTGAGCATCGTTAATGAGCACCAAGGTATGAAATGTTGATTATCTCCTCTGTCCTTCTAATTCAACCTCCAATTCGTTGTTCATCTGTTGACGATTAAATAAAGGGAAGTGAAAAGAGTGTGAACGTTTTTACGAATATCTCTTAGGTCCCATGGTCGTGTTTGCGAAACTTGATAATGTGGTCGAGGTACCAGCAGGATCCTCCGCGCAAATAATGTGTCAGATGAAGTCACCTGTCCGTGAGTGCCAATGGTCCTGGAGGCAGCTGAACCAATCGCAACCGTGGAATCTCGAGGTTAAACGATTTCCAGCTTTTGGAAACGACAGCACCGATTGCAGCATCAAGTTCAAGAACGTGTTACCGGAACAGGAGGGATATTGGACCTGTGGGGCCAGGATCGATCCGAACTCCTCGTTCACCCAGTCGAATCCTATTCGATTCTTAATTTCGGAAGGTGAGATGAGAGAACATTAAGAATTTTCACTTTTCACTATCAAATTGTATTTTTTTTTCTTTTTTTTTTTTAAGAACTTATTATTCATATATCAATTTGTAATGAATACTAAGTTGTACTTGCTTGTTGTTAGAGTACTGAATCAAACGATAGAATCAATGTGTGATCGTTTTTACAATAAACTTCTTTCGTTACGCTTTCTATAATTTTGTATGTTTCACGTTTCTTCCATTACAGTCGAGTTTGTGCAATTGTCAAGAGGTATCCAAGTAGCATCAGGTGAGTCAGTGCTTCTCAGGTGCCTGGTGAACAAACCAGTGGTTCAATGCGAATGGTCTTGGAGATCCTCGAACTCGAGTCAAGAACCTCTGTTAGTGAAGAAGTTCAATCCGAACAAAGACACCGATCACGATTGTTCAGTGAGGTTCAAGAATATCTTATACGAAGAGGAGGGACTATGGACATGTGGCGTTCGATTGTCACCTGATGGAATTCTTCATGAGGCACCACCAGCTACTGTCAGCCTTCTTCCTACAGGTATAAAACTTTCTCAAAATGTTACAAATATCACTGCAAATCGAAAAGTATTTCTACAAGTGTTTCTCGAAAAGAATCATAAGTTAGTAGTTTTAAATCGATCGATTTATCCGAAACGTTGTTCCAGCCAAAGTCAGCTTCGTTGAAATGCCAACGGACACTTCCGTGCCGATTGGTACGGAAGCCACGTTGAAATGCGTAACGAGCAGCCGCGTGGAAAAGTGTACGTGGACCTGGAAACCACTTCACGGAAACGAGCCAGAGATCATCGTTCAAGAATTTCCGAGCAATGGTGACCTTGGTAGAGACTGTTCGCTCACGCTACCGCGTGTGTATACCGAAAAACAGGGTCAGTGGGCCTGCCAAGTGTCGATCAGCTCCCTGAACGCGATGTTGACCTCACGGTACGCGAAACTCACCGTGTTCGAGCAAGGTACGTTACCTTTGTATTCGTTTGATGTCCTTGATGTATACCGCCGCTTGCTATCATTTTCACGATCTAACTACGGGGTGTCTTCGTACTTGTGGTACAACCCGAGAAAGGGTGAATCAATATTAGTTTGTACCACGTGAAATCACCGATGTTAGAGCAATTGACAATCAACTTGGTGATTAGTAAACTCGACGAATCTTCAAATCTTCAGTATCGATTAAAAATATGTTAAAGGCATTTTTTTTTATCGACATTCTTTTTTTCTATATCAACGTCTGGTTTTTTATCACATGAAGTTATACCTGACACAACACCTTGCCGTATAATGACGAGTGACACTCGTGATGCAGACTATAGTTCATGTATGACAAAAGAAGTATTATGTGTCTATCAAATTTTCAGTTTTGCTCTAATTTCAAATTGATCGTCAAAAAACAAATCGTATATAATATCTTGACTTCTTTTTATCTAATGCTATATTGGAACAGTGATTATTCGGGACTAGCATACGTAGCAATTAAGAAATTATACGACAAGGGGAGATAAAGACTAGATGACTTAGAAATGACAATGAAAACAAGAGAAAAATAATAAATCAATTTATAACAATTATCTTTTTATCATCTTCGAATCGTACATTTCCACCTGTCCTTCATTTCCCTTGGATTGATCGTGAAATTTCGTACTTTTTCACTTGCAGATGAGGTAAAGTTCTCTGAACTGTCGCAAGACATTCAAATCTCAGCTGGTGGCACTGTTCTTCTTCATTGCGTAACCTCATCAGCCGTGGAACAGTGCCGATGGTCTTTAACACCAGTGAACTCGAACACCACCGTGGTGGTGAAGCAATTTCCGGCGAACGGAAGCGAGGCCAGGGACTGTAGCGTTAGATTGTCGCACGCTCTCGCGGAACAGGAAGGATTGTGGACCTGTGGCGCAAGGATACGCGGTAGACAGAACTACACAGACGCGCCTCCTGCCAAGCTGAGCCTCTTGGAACCAGGTATCATTGAATCTTGAGACGGACTCGCGATATTCCTTCCAAGGGTGAGGGTGTAGAGAAAGTCATCGTTCGATCATCTGGATCTATGGTCGACGCGTCTCTTACCTCGCGATATTCGCATCGGATTCATCGTGACGTGGTCGTCGATCGACCATAGATCCTGAAAAATGTATAGCTTAAGCGTGTGTTATGTATATAACAACGTGCAGGATGAGTCTGATCGTCTTGAACTTGGAGTTGCATCGCGATAGAATGCATTCGAATTGCCGGGAAATGAAAGAAGAATTTTTGTATCGTCGAAAAGATTCACGATATGGTTCAAAAAGGTCGAACGTATAGTCTGTCGTTTAAATGGAGAATAACAGCAGTGCTGCGTTGTGAGAATTTCAAAGAGATTCATCTGTTACGAAACCATAATATTAACGATCGTCGTAACTGTACACTGATACGTATCATTGAATATACTACGTGATTCCTCTTGTTTTGTACAACAGTTGGGTTTTAATAGAGGTGTCTCGAAATCGAAGCTGAAATCAACAGGAAAAAGAAAAGAAAAAGAAAAATAACATTCTATCCGATGCTGTTCCATGAACATTCGTATTTTGCGAAACGCATACTCGGACGTTCGAGTGACTCATCCTGTGCAACGTATACACGATGTATCGTGTAACAAATATTTAGTATTTGTGATCGATATCGTTTGAAAGAATGTCACTGGACACCGATGTTTAATACACACAGTGACTATATAGCTTTCAAAGTGTCATCGAACAAAATCGATCACGCTGTCATACGTATCGCAAAGCCTTAGGATGTACAATTGGAGGACACTAAGACACGATCAAGGAAGAATTCGTAAGGAAGAACGAGAATACCGATCGATCGTCGATCTTTATAGAGGAGCAATCGATCATATCTATCGAAGACTGTTGTGGGTGAAGGCATTACGGTATGGTGATGGAATCTGCATGACGTTCAAAATTTCATATCACCTCTTCTTTATGACTGTAGAATTAGTCATAGAACCAGGAATACATCGTAGAACAAATAGACACACGGAAAGAAAAAAGAAAAATGAAAAAACAAAACATATTCGTTTTGTTCAATGAAATTTCCTTGTTTGTATCTTTCCTGTCTTGTTTCTCACGAAGATTACGTTGTTGCATTTAAAGGAAGGAAAAAGAAACAAGAATAAGATTCCTTGCTGGTTACCTAGCTAGCATACTGTTACCGTCTATTTGCCATTCTATCACATTTACATAGATTAACATATAAGATCCTCTTAATTCATCACCGTTTGGTCACATTCGTTATTGTTTCCCTCGCAGTTCCTTCGATAAATTCTCACGAAGATTTATTAGATCGTTGTACCTTGAGGCTGTCCGATGCCTGGCAATTAATGAGCGATTAATAATGCCGTCCGTTTTTTTTTTCTTTTGTAAGGCACCCATGTATCATTAAAAAAGGAACGAGGCTAAATAACATGTCCAGCAAAATGGTTTCATCAATAACAATTATTTCATCCACATAATTAACTTCTCTAGTTTATTTATCCCGAACAGTACGTATGCAATATGTGTTCTGTGCTCACTAAACTATATCTCGAGCGTAATTATCTTACTCCTTTATTCTCTCCCCTCTGTCGATGGCACGCTTAAGGAGCGCACCTTCTCGTTAAATAACATCTATCACTCAATGTCATTCACCCTTTCTTATTTATATGCTCAACGGCAGGTCTACGCTCAAATGATTTCGCATTTAGCATAGTTAGTAGCCGCGTTAGTAGATACGCGAAACCTGTATTGTATGCGTGTAAGCCTTTTCGCGAGCACTCTGGCTACATTCTGTTGTCATTCCTCGCGTATTATTTATTACCGAAAGTCACTAGTGACAGGAAAAAGTGCTCGGAGCTTTGAAAAAAATCCGCTTGCCATCGAACTTGAACGATTCGATCGTAATTACATACATATATCTCGCGATCGTCGATTTTTTTTTATATATACGTCACGAGACATTGTTTTCTAATGGTGGATCGAGCTCGAATATTTTTTCAAAGCGACCCCCACTTATAGTTCAAGGTGTATTGACGAACAGCAGAACAATTTCTTCTAATTGCCCTGCTATGCAAGTAACCAGGGGTAAAGAGAAGAAAAGAAAAGCGTTCGTCTTCTTTTCGTTCGTTTCTCACGACGTAACGTTGGACCTCGAGAAAACGCGTTAGCTAGTAATATTATTTAAAGAAAAATGAAAAAAAATCAAGACTACACGTAGGGACTTTAACGTTTAAGACTAAGAAATATTTATTTGTTAAGCGAAGTAGGTCGTTTAAGAGACTCCAGTGTGCTAATAAAGATTAGACTTCGTCACGGAACCGCTAACGATTCGTTTGGCCTGGTCCCGTGTTCAACGTGTATGCGTGTTGCTAAACGAGAAAAAGTCAACGTACCGACGATACTATGAAAAAAAAAAAAAAAGAAAAGGAAAAAACAAAATCCACGATGCAAAACAGGCCTTTCTTTCTTCTCTCTTTTTGTCTTTCTATTTTTTTTCTTCTTTTTTTTTTTTAATTAGGGCACTACGATATCACACTTTACTATATACCTACTCATTATATTCAGCTACATGCTAAAATTAACTTTTAAGTAGACAATTCTTACTATTAAGCGTCCCGTTTGAGAGATCTTCACCTTCGTTTAGGATGATACAGCGTTGTCGTTGCCGTCACACGACCGGCCATCACTATATACAGTAATAATGAATACGAATCACTGTAATTACCGAAGGCACAAACGTGATACCCGTAAATAATATCGATATATGGTAGGGGATTTTAATTGCAACGTGTTATCGTTCGACATCTACCCGGCTCACCTGGGTAACACGATACGTATCGCGTGCAATAATCAAACGTAGAACGCTTTCGTTCGAAGCTAATTAATACCTTCGTGTGCCATTGAGTTACTGTTAAGTTTCCAAAGCGAATAATTCGTGAATCTGCACCGGGGTGCGATCGTCATACGCGTTTCCGTGCACGTTTTCAGCGTCAAATCTATTCCGGTATTGTAAACGATTTCTTTAAATAAATGGTAATACGAAAACGTCACCACCTTGCCTTTCTCATTCCCATTATTCTTCCGCTACTAACCGATACACTGAACACCCATATATTCGTGTCATTAAGCGAATCACTTTAAAACCATCCAAACGTAAACCCGTTTCTTTTCCTTTTCTTATCCTATGAAAACGTCGATTACGTTTATAAATGGATCGTTTTAAACCAAACAAAATTTATGTACAAACATGTTACACGTTGTTTACACCATCGACACATCGACATACTTTTCACATTGTATTCTAACCCGAGGAAATGTCACGCGAAAATATGCTTGTGCACTCAATATCCAAGCACTCAATGTACACACGCGTCGATTTATGTTCGGTACCGGAAGGACTTTGTACCATGGAAGAGGAGACATCAATGCTTTCGGTGATTGGGATAGAAATGATGGAACAGATTCGATCGAGATGAAACATCGATTAAAAAGGTGATTGATGATTTTTAGAGCCAGTGACTGTGGCATTATGGGCTTCGCCCCATCAAACGGTCACACTTTCGTGCAAAGTAGAAACCGTGCAATCGAAAGTACAATGCCATTGGATCCATACGCCGAAACTTCATATTTATCAGAATATGAGCGGAACGAGAGGGTAACTAATTCTCTTTCTGAATGAATTCTTCAGACTTGTTAGCTATTGTTTTATTATCTCGTCTGAATTTTTTAGGCACAATATAAATATGGATTATAGTACAGGAATATGTACTTTGGAATTTAAGCCCGACCATTCGGATTTGGGGCTATGGTTGTGTAAATTTATCATTCCTAGTGAATACGCTGACGAAGAATTGGGAAGTGCATCTGTCGTTTTGTTAAATAGTCTAGGTGGTGGGTATTGATAAATTTGTCAAATTAATTTAGCGTAATTGAGTGTGAGTATATTTTCGAATGGAATTTTTTATCAACTATTTCAATGATTTTTGTTTCTTTTTCGATTTAACATTATAGATGAGAAACTAGGATGGATAGTAGGCGCTTTAACGGCTGTGACTTTGTTCCTGATGATTATTATTGTTGTTTTGGTAGTTTGTAAGACACGTTTGTTTGTCAGGAAGTCGTCACGAGTATTAGAGACAGTTCCTTCGAAGGAGAAGAAACAGAATCCACAATTAAACAATGAACGATACACCGAGAATCCATTGAAAATAGATGTACACGTTTCTGAGCAAGAAAATCAAAATGGAACGAATGTCAGCAGTGTTATTCCTAACAGAAGTCCGCACTTATACGAACGAGTTGAAAAAAGTTAGAAAATCATCGAAAGTATATGATAATATAAAGGAACCCTATTTTCGTTTTAGATCTAACGCAATAAAAATTAATCCACGATACAAATATATTTGAATAAAAAAAAAAAACAAGCATATGTACAGTACTTTTCGTATATGTATTTGTTAATCTAGAAATATGGAAAATAAATGTAACGATAAATAAAACACAATGATAAATATAGAAAGTCTGAAAATATATTTTATATGATACAAAAGTTTTTTACAGTAATTCTAAGGATTAGCAACTGTTTTGAAATTATTTGAGGACATCTAATTGTGACTGTATTTTCTCTAGATTTTGATACAGATCTACTAGCTCTTTCTTATCAAATTCAACTGTCAATTTAGATTCCTCTTCCCCTGTCAAATTTAACTGCAATAATGCCATTGGACGTGCATCTCTTTTAATAGTGGAAGATGCAGCTTGAATATTCAAACACCAATCAATCTTTTGCACCTGAAATAATAAATATTTTTGTTATTTGAAAGAACATACATATAGTTTTACATTCAAACATACCTGAACAGGAAATATAGACATCTGTCTAAGGTGGTCAATTATTCCTTTACCATATGTGATCCATGCATTTAAAAATATTTGAACTTTGTCATCATCTGTATTAAAAGTACCCTTCAAAGTGCTCTCCATTAAATGGGGCTTTATAATGTTGCATGCAGCTTGTTTGTAAATCAATATTATTGCATCTAAAAGACAAACTAAGTCATCTTTATTTAAGTCCAAGGAAACCAACAATTTTTCTTCCTCCTCTTCACTGAATATTTTTGTATTGACATTAGACTGAAGTGTTTGACAAATACGATTTATCAGTAAGCGAAATTTACTGCTGTCCACTTGATTTGCTATTTTAAGACCTTGCTCAAACCTGAAACAATTAATATCGGTATTAATTAAATCGTAAAACAGAATATAATACAATACTAATACATAATTCGTAACAAATTTCGAACTGTAAACACCTTTTAAAGAAGCAGTACTAAATACAATTAATTACTTTGAAGAAATTCTAAAATTTAAATACTACCGCGGTGTTGCTGTGATCCAGGAAGCCATGTTAGTTGATACATTTATAGGTTATGCAATTTATTTTAGCATAAAAAATCGTAGAGATTAAGGAACATGACTCAGAATTTTATACCTAGCAACAATCTAATTAAATAACACAGGATTTTTTAAAAACTCAAATAAACTCGATAGTAGACCTCGTGTCACGAATTACACATTCGTTTTAGTTGGGCGTGTCAATATTAAAATCGTGCACTTGTCAAGTTTACAATAATCAAATTGCTACCATATTTATGAACACAATTTAGAGAAATATATGTCGCAGGTAGAAAAGTCAAGTAGTATATGAGCTTATTTTATTTTTAATAACGATAATTTACGATCTATCGAGAATTTATCATACGTGTATTAATGCACGTGCACATACTGTGTTGCAACCGTGATCACTGAATTAAAATTGATAAGAATTTTATGGTCGTATAGAAAGTATCGCATAATTCGTTGAACGTTCTTTAAGATTACTAATAATGTCTTCGCAGGATTATAGATATGATAAGGTATAATGTTAAAAATATTATTTATTGATGTTGCATGAATATATTAATATATTATTACAATATTTCTTCATTTTACAGGAACATCCGCGAAATTTAATTCCTGAATTATGTAGACAATTTTACAGTCTAGGATGGGTTACTGGTACTGGCGGCGGTATATCCATTAAGCATGGGTTAGCGATATGTTCTTTTATTTGAAGTTTAATACAAAAACACACTAATATTTATGTTATATTTATAGAGACAAAATTTATATTGCCCCATCTGGTGTACAGAAAGAAAGAATTACTTCAGATGATATGTTTGTACAAGATATTAGTGGGAATGATATAGAAGTTCCTCCAAAAGAGAAAAGATTGAAAAAGTCACAGTGTACCCCACTGTTTATGTGTGCATACACAAGAAGAAATGCTGGTGCTGTAATTCATACTCATTCCAAGTTTGCAGTAATGGTATCATTGCATTGGCCTGATAAAGAATTTCGTGTTACTCATCTTGAAATGATAAAAGGTATAAAATGAAATAATTGTAAGCATAAAATGTACATTTGTTACTTGCTAGCTTCTAAAAATATACTCATATTGTAAAATGTAGGTATAAGAAATCAAAAATTAGGAAGAGCATATCGTTATGATGAAGAACTTGTAGTACCAATAATAGAAAATACTCCATTTGAAGAAGATTTAAAAGATGAATTAGATAGAGCTATTATTGATTACCCAGAAACTTCTGCTGTGTTAGTAAGAAGACATGGTATTTATGTTTGGGGTGATACATGGCAACAAGCAAAAACTATGTGTGTATATACTACATAATTTTAATTCTAATATATTTAATATATTTTTCATCTTTTGATTTAATTAATTAAATTGTCTTTTAGGACGGAATGTTATGATTACTTGTTTGACATAGCTTTGCAAATGAAATTAAGTGGATTAGATCCAGCTGCAATTCCGGAAGATTATGTGTTACGATATTAAGGAAATAAAGTAGCGAATTAACTTTTTAACAATGTATTATAAAGTGAAAAAGTATGGTCCAAAAATTGTATATTTTTTTGTGTCTGGATATTTTTATATTTACATGACCGAAGTTAGTAATAATCATAAAGAATTGGCTATTGATATATTTCACACGTGTTTTATGATTTTTATTACCTTTTAATAAGTACTCTGTGAATCGCGTATTTTAAAAGATGGAATACATCGTAGGCCCGTATTCGCTGTAAGCGTCTCTAAAACGCGCTAAACTGTTCAAGGGCCAACAACATGTTCAGATATTATTTTTATAAGTTAATAAAGTAATATTTCTGTATATTTTACTAAAAAAAAATCCATGTATAAATATATATACATATGTTACAATATCGATTTGTTGAATCTTTGTACATTTTCAAGTGTCTATGTCAAATGGCTGAAATTCTCGTCTGATTCGTTTTGCCAACTCAATCTCCTCTTCTTCGTCCAATTGACAATCTTTCCAATCAGATCGATCATTGATATCTAATATCCTGTCAGAAGCTAATACTTCTCTTCCAAACTGAAGTGGAAAATCTTTCTTGATTCTATAATATAATTTTTCTCTACTCGGCAATTCTACGTAAAAATATAAAACACCCGGTTTTGCAATTTGTTGTAAATCTGCATGCGGAGGTAATTCAGTTATCTTAAAATTATTACAATCGGCCAGTTCCTGAAACAAAAACACTTATTAATTCATTCTTAAAATATAATATCAATCATATAGATAATTACTTCAAACGTTTCCTTTAAAGCAGGTGCTTGATTTTTATGAATAGGTACAGCTTGTAACTGACAATGAGATGTTTTGTAATTCCGTTCGAAAAATACAGGTACTTTATCCATGGTAGCATAGTACTTTGTTATAGCATTCTTATATTGGTCCATTTCTTCTTTCACATCCTTTGGCAAGATGGAAAGACTCTGATGATGTGTTATTGGTAAAATCAAGAAATGATTTTCAACCAATCCACCCCTTGCAAGTGCAACATAAATCTCTGTTCCAACTGATATTACTAAATGCTTAGACACTTCAGGGCTAGACAAACAGAACCAGCACTTTGCTTGATCAAATTCTGGCTTTGGTCTCTTGTTGGAACCCTGTGAAAACTTGGACCTCTTGTTAGAATCTTGAGAGTCCATGTCATAAAAAAACTGTGTGTGCTTTTGCTCTACATGTTTAACTGATGGTTCATTTGATAACATTGATCTAGGATATGGGGTATCTGTTTCATCTGTAGTTTTCATAACTAAATCTGACAAACGAGTCCTGTCAACAGGAGTTAGATTCAATGCATATAACCATTTCTTCTTTTGGTTATTCATGACAGGTGCAAGTGCCATAAATCTTGTTGCAATTTCAATGTTGCCATCCTGTAGACTTTGGTTCCTAAAAATTAAAGTATGTTAGGAAACAAATGGTTCTTTATTCAATCATAAAAACATTTTTCCTGAGGCTACAGGATTTTACCTATATGGAGGTCTTTCATAATGAATTCCTTCCAATGCTGATACATGATATCTAGGCTTCACTTGGGTAGCTAACCATGCAATCAATTTAGAACCTTCATATTTGAAATTTGGTTTATTTGGATCTAAATTTGTAATACCAGCAGGCCAAGGAGAACTCATTAACACATCAATTCCACGAAAACTAGGTTGACCTTTCAAGCAAGCTTGTTTGATTGATATAACATCATTTTCAGTGAAACAAGTAGACCTTCTTTCGGAAGAATTAATCTCTGTACCACTAATATAAGCTATCTTAAGTCCAGAACTAGCAGTATACAATCCGCGTTTTCCGAGATAAGTCAGATTTTGACATATTTCACATCCATCGACGTCCGGATAATTCTCTAGATCATTTTCTCTATTAGCTCCAATAATATACGTTGGAACTGGTATATTCTTCATACCGAACTTATACGCTTCGAGTTCCGAATTGTCTTCGCCAAAGAAATTTCCTACGCATAGCAGAAAATCAAACGGTCCACTCTTCTTATTGATTGCCTCAACTTTATTAAATAAAAATGTAAAATGACCCTCCACATCCCCACAAATTAATACTTTCTGCTTTTCGCTCATGTTTAATAATATAACCTAAATTTCGATACACAAAAATATACACGCTCGATACGATTTAGATTTTGTATTGAAAACTAATAAATATTACGGTGTAATTCACCTTCTGTAATTGTTATTCTATTATTTTCAATTACATTAAAATTGAGTTTTACACTATCGATGTTTTACCGCGTTTTTAATGTAAATAATTACTCGTTTACATTCGTTTCTAGACCGCTGGATACGTGCCTTAATTTAAGACTAAAGTCCCTATACGGCATACTTCTATAATATTCTAATAAAAATAAAACAAAATAAAAAGAATTATTTAATAAAACAGAAATGTTAAAATAGCCTAATATTAATACAATTGTAAAATACATTATTTAAAAGTAATTTTTAAAAATTTTGTTCCTATAATGATGAAATCGTGGGGCCATCTAGCGGTGAAATATGGCAACAGGACGTCGCGAAAATTTCAGCGGTATATGTGGCGCAATCTAGCGTAGGGGGACTATTACTAAACTTCAAAATTCAACTCCATATTTAGCTCTTTCTATAGTATCACTTAACCACTGCTAGATGGCGCCACGAGTACTGTCAAATAAGTGGCACAGCCTAGTGGTAAAATATGATACTAAGTGAAAAGGGCTAAATCCAGAGTTAATTTCCACAGGTTAGTAATAATACCTCGACGCTAAATGGCGCCACACATACTACCAGATTTTGTACATTAGTTTAGTACCACAAATCGCCGCTAGATGGCGCCACCATACCCTTTGAGCGATAAAATTTTGAAATATTCCTTTTAATTGGTGCTTTAGAATAAACAACTTTTTCGACCAATTTTTAAAAATAATCCCTTCTTCCATCTACGCATTTTGAACACGCAAAAGTTAGTGTTCGTTAATCCTCGGACGCGTATCATATATGTTTTCGGATTTACTTTTTTACCTACATTATAGCGCTATTCTTAATACCACCGCTCTGAAGCATAGAGTGTGCTTCAAAACCAGTGGTTTTGATCGGCGTCGGTATTTCAGATCGTGTAGAAGGAAGTCTGGTACGATAATACTACTTTATATCTCGTCTGTGGTTACATTGTTTGTCGATTTTTTAAATTTATTTTCTACTATCGATATATACAGTTGCCTACTTTATACTGATTAGACGAACTATATTATAAAATGGAATCGTTAAAACTGACGTGTTATAGTTCATAATGACACTTTGTATTACTAGTAACCATAGAATTTTGTATATATTGAATACAGGAGTAGAATAGCGGAACAAAATGATTAAAATGAAATTAGAAATTTTCACAGGACAATTTTAAACTTTTTTTTTCTTTTTTCTTTTACTCAAATCCCTTCATCGGTGTAAAGATATCTGTAGCAGCGATCACTTTTAAAACGTGTCACGTAATGTCGCCTTCACCGTACAACGTAAGTTAAGCAAAGAAAAGCTCGAAACTGCCGGTTACCATTTTGTTGTGAATTTTCGTGTGGTGGCATAGTAATTTGGGCGTGAGAAACTTGTTGTTCCGAATGGGCCACCTCGTATCGCCAAATGACCAACATCTGGAAGCTATTTTCATGTCGTAAAATCTTGCTGGCTACCTGCTGACCGTGCACAACTTTGCGTATATCATTAAAAATATGACCGTGACGGAAGTTTCCAAGCATGCTATCCTGCATTTTATTCCCGAGCAACAATCAACCGATAAATTTTCAAAACGCCACAAAAAAAAGACATTTAAACAAATTCGAAACAAACGTAATAATTATCAGTCGTTTATTTTTTCATTCAGAGAAAGTTATCCCTTAAAAAAAAAAAGAAAAAAATATCTTCGGTTGCATTTCTGTAGTATTCGTAAAAAAATAAAGAAGAAAATATTCGACCGGGAGCAACAGAGAGAAACCGGAAGAATTTATGTGGAGAACAGCGGAAACTTACCCTTGGGCTTTGCTGGTAGTCAAAAAAAAAAAAGAAGAAAAAAGAAAAAAGTGCAAATAAATCCGCACACTTTCACACAGACTTTCCCACACGCGTACACACCAATACGAAAACGTTCGTACACCTAGCTAGTTGCTGTAGTGCGCAGAAGCATTAAAAAAAGAAACACAAGAGGAGAGAGGGCCGTTGACAAAGAGAGGCGGCAACGGAAGCAACGGCGAAGACATATTGTCCCCGTCAAACAGAATGAGAAGGAGAGAAGGTACTCTTGTGTACCTGTGTTGGTAAAACCATGGAGGGGATAGTTACATAGAGTCGCCACTAGGCGTGGCATACGGGACCCACCCAATCGACCAATCAGAATAGGAGGCGTTATCTGGACGTATAACAATGCTTCCTGTAATACATAGTTCAGCGGTTCTCAGCCGACATCAGCTTAACTTTCTAACCTTAAAAAGTTTCTACGATCCGTTGAAATTTTTATATTTACAATATAGTAACTTACCAATCTATCAAATATAAACTTATATAACTAATCACCTCTATTAGACACACAAACATACACACACCACTGTATTCCAACGAGAGAATCTTTTTCGTGAACAAATAAACACCGCTCGATTTCCGTATCGTCTTGATGAAAGCCTTTATTACACCGCGAGACGGGATGAAAGGGGGTTTAAGTACCGCCTACGTTAGAAATCATTGACACAGGCGCAACTCGTGAGGTTATGCGGCTGCGTTGGTACGGCGGAAAGCTTTTCCAGAATCGAGAACAGGAGCGAGGGAGAGGCAGTGAAACAAAGAGATGGCGCGCGTGTGAGAAAGGGAGACGAGAAAAGAGAGATAGAAAGGGAGGCGCAAGCATATAGTTAGAGAAAGATGGAAGAAAGGGTAGCAAGTTGGAGGAACGTTGGTCTACGCTCGGTGGGGAGTCCAGCGTGCACCGTGCATCCAGTTGTATACCTAAATGCGTACGGCACTGTTTTAATAGTACACACGCGTAGTCACGGCCCAATGAATTGATCCCGCGAGGTGCATCCCCCCGGATAAAAAAGATGTCGCGCCATCTTTGAGGGCACTCCCGCTTCCAGAGGGCTAACGCGCGCATTTTCGATCGTGGACCGTCAGACAGCGCATAGATCCTTTCGTTTTTTTTTTGTTTTTATAAATCTCGAGTAAATCCTGAAGAACGCGCGTGTTTAATTTCGAAAAAAGAAAGAAGAAAAGAAGTTCCAACGTGAATCGTCGTTAAATCGTTTAAATAATCATCGTTAAACTTTCTCACCAGACGAAAATGTTCAGGCGGCTGGAAAAGTATAATTTAATAATTAATAAAATTATCATCTAACTGTTAATCGAGGTGTTTAAATAATTCCAGCTAAATGTTTGCAATTTACGCCGCGTTTTAATGTACGGTTAGTGTTGAGTCCTTTTTTTTTTTTTTTTTATTCACGGCGTAACTGTTTTGTCGTTTCATGGGATAGTTCGAGGGTAATTGTCGCAGAAGTGTCGTTATAATTCGCGTTTTCGATGCACTGTTTTATCGAAAGCATGAATGCATGGTTGCGATTCATTGATGTCCCGTCGGACGGGAAGGGATGTGCGTGAACCGAAGTGACAAGTAAATCTATCAAGACTTAGAATAGAACGTTGTACGATAAACTTTAAGTGTAAAAAAACTGTGAATCGTATTTTTTTTTTTATTTAATAAATAAACTATTTTAAAAACTTTCTTAAGAATCTTGTATGACAATTCTACTTTCAAACGTTAACAAACATTTGCAACATGGAACCGTCATAGTGTAACGTGACAATTGCAAATAATTATGTAATCAATAGAATTAGCTAGTATAAGAAGGAACGATAATAATATTCGATGGAATTCCTTAAACGATTGAAGTGCATCAAGTACCGACGCTTTGATCAAAGCGCCTTGGGAAGATCCTGTTGCCAAATCACTTTCACACCGAGGGTGAATAATTGCTGCTTCCTCCAATGAACCCCCTGGTGAAATTATGGACTTATTTGAAGGTAAGTAAAGCAATTACATTTAAACTTTTTTTCCCTATATTAATATATTAATAATAATTTAATCTCAAGGTAAGTATAAAGTACTAGAGAAATGGAAGGAGTATCGAAAGATATGCTTGATGATTAAATTGAAATTTGAGAGAAATTCGATGTTAGATCAAGCTTAAATTCATATTTAAATTTGAAACTCAAATTTCAAATTTTAAGATCTACCGAAATTTCCCACGAAATTTGCGACTTTTCCCCGAGATATTTTGCATGACAACCCCAACTTTCGATACTTCGATATGCATCACCTGAAAGACAAACGTGCGAGAAAAAGGGTGTACGAAAATCATCCCGCGAAAGACCTATCCATTACCCACATCGATCATTTCCAATCGTGCAAATCTCGCATTGTAACAACTCGATCGAACGTAACGATTTACACGCACAGGTGTAACACGAGAACCAATCGTTCGGATGCTGGCAAATTGTTCGTTCTACAACCATCGAATGTATCCTAATATTACATTACAGTACCCGCATAGTGTCTCATGGGAGACCCAAGAATCACTTTCTCACCCCTTTCCTAGCAACTTCCTCGAGAAGGAACAAACTTCCGATACCCGAAGAAAAGATCTGTCATTTCCCTACATGAAATCGCAAATTTAAATGCAAACTTGCATACAAAATGATCGTTAACCCTTTGCAGACGCATGTTTACAGATAGCAGACCAAGCATTTTTACAGTTCTGAACGCGTGTCTGCATTTTAAGCGTTCAAAACTCGAATTTTCGTATTCTTCAGATTCTTGAATGTGTCTTCAGTTCACCACAGACATAGTCGTGTATTATGAACTCTGGATTGATGTTTGTAGCATCTTACGTTTACACTCAAATATCACAATCACAGCAATCTTGCACAAATCCCTCGAAACGGGACATCCTTCGTCATAACAATAATGTGAAATGTAGGGATTGTATTGCATGCTTAAATAGACAAACTAAAGAAGGAAATAAACACGCTTTTACTGCGACACGTGTTAAAAAAAAGAAAATCGTTCGTACATGTAGGCGACAGTTTCAAAAACCACTAACACACTGTACAAAATTCAAAAATCACAAACTGAGATTATTAACAAAAAGTCATTCGTGATCCTCTCGTAAATCATTCACCAGAAGTTTGTTTATGTAGGGTAAAATTTACGAGTGTTACAATCGAATCTTCAATCGTAAGATATTCACTAAATACTCCCATTCAGGTGTTACGTTCACGTAACAGACAGCCCCGTCCGCAAAGGGTTAAATCACATTCGTCCACTCTGGTCACTTAACCCCATTTAACAGTTTCACCGGTTCGCGTTCGTTAAATGGTATCGATGAATCGAGAACGCGATACGCACGCGATAAATTAACACGTAACAGGCGCGCGTGTCGGTTTTCACGCTTGTCCGACGTTCGTTCTAATCGCTTTAAGTATCCCGACGCGTCGTTTTCAAAACATTGCCGCCACGAGGAAGGGAAAGGGGTCGAGAGATCGACACGTCGATTCCTTCAGGATGTACGAAGAAGAGTCACACTATTTCGAGATAACTGGTAATAACACGTGCATAGGTGGATGGAAAAGTGTCCCATTTTCGGCGCGTTTAAGCGGAGCTAAAGTAAATAACAGCGCGTGTTACGTGCCGTGACGAAGGGGCGTGCCGTTTCCTGAAGTCATTTGTCGAGGAAAATGTCCGGCTCTCGAACGTGATCCTTTTCCGTGTCCTGCTTGGTACCCTTCCGTGGCCCAAGACTTATGTCTCCTCGCAGCTGCCGCGACAGCGTAAATCTCGCTGGAATCTACGGCTGTTTCCTTTTTTTCCCTCGTCCAAACACCTACTCCGTGTTTTCAAAATCTTTTTTTCCTTTTTTTTTTTCATTAGGAAACACTGTATCATTTTTAATACGTAGATTGGGTCAATTTTTTGCCTCGTTTAATCATGCAGTTGTTTTGGAGTAGGTTACAAATGAGGTTGGTGTTAGAGAGATTTGTTTGGACGAGGATTTGACTTTTTTCGTTGCCTCGTTTGAAACTGTTTTCTAATACGTCGAGATAAACGTAACAGATCGGTGAGTTTCTACGAATCTATTGATCTCGAGGTTATCGAGAAATAATAAAAGAAATTATAGAACTAAAGTGTGTTGAGGTTATTTATTTGTTCGTGGTAGAGTCACGCTGAACGCTAACCCCGCTTGCAACCACTTCTCTAAACGTAGAACAATAAATCGACGATTGATACTTTGGAAATGCAACGTTTCGAGCAACTAATAATAGCAAGATTGTAAGTCTCGAGCGAGTAAATGGCGGCACGACGGTGCAACATCCTGGCACGTGCGTAAACAGCTCTTAGAGTACTTCTAGTTTTCAGCTCCGCGACACAATAGTCCCGGAATATAAGCATTTTTTGCAACGCATAAATTCGCAGAAATCTAAAAGTGACAACGTTCACGCTCCTGTAGATTTTTGTCAAGAGAAAAATCGTATTTCCTCTCGGGAAGCATTTCACGTTGCTCGACACTTCGAGTACTAAAATTACACTCGCGCCAAAAATTTATTTAGTCTGACGCGTTTGCCGCCGCTGCTATCGGAAACAAATCAAATTTGTCGACGTCGTTAAATCACAGCTCGGTCGTTCAATGGCCGTGAACAAGAGAGAGGAAAAGAGAAAGAGAGAAAGAACAAATACGGTGGCCCATAAAATCGCGCTCCTACAAGGATCAACCCCAGTTAACATCTACGTCACTATGTCGTCAAGGAACTTTTATGCCTGGAACTTCTCCCTTCCTTTTCCTCCTTCCATCGTTCGAAAAGAAAACTTCGTTAATGACTGTATACGTATCATGGACCGTGATTATACCGAAGTTTCCGTATGGAGGACACAAAGCTGTTCTCTGTTAACGCTCCCCTTCGAGCGACGCCTTCGAGAGGGTTCTATCGACAGATTTTACGACCTCCAAGACGAACGATTGCAAGAATTCTGGAATTAAATTTCAATTTTATTCTCATCGTGATTCAATTAACTGTATTTCCTTCCTTTTTCGCGAGACAGTATTTTTCTTCATTTTTTTTCTTGTTCCTTTTTTTTCTTTTTTGGTTTAGTGGAAAATTGTTTTCTCATGGTTCTCTCGATTTCCTCGTTGTTTGGAGAGGAAACGAAGGCGCGAACTAGGAAGTAACGATCGCGATCATCTTCCAGAGGGATCAGAGGGCAGGATCAGAGAAGCCGCAAACTGTCCAGCTGTTACACGCTCGCTTTTGCGGCCGGATAGGTGAAAACGACTTAAGCGTTTCGACACGTGTAGAAACACGACATCCGATACTTCCTTACAGAGACCTCCTACTGCGGTTGATGCTAGTCCAATTGAGATTTACGACATGACATCGTGTAAATGCCATGAAACTGTCGGTACACCCGTTATTGCGGTCGTTTTTAGCGCAACAAGTAAATAAATTAGGAAACAATAGTCGAGGATCGTCAGTTTGAGTCGGATTTTTTTCTGACTTTCGTTCATCTAATTGTTCATCTATTAATTGTGTTTTTTAATGAATTTCATTCGTTCATATTTTTCGGAGGGAAATTTCTATCGATTTGCAGTTAGCAACAATTATTTTAATGTAATAAGAAACATATCATATGTAAATAGTTAAAAATTAATTTTATCCAGTTAGGTACAATTAAAGCTTCATTTAAAAAGAATGAAAAGACACCAATAATCGAAATAATTTCCTTTTACTATTGACGACCTTTCGCCATTTTGCTGGCAGCTTGCGAACTCCCTTGCGAATATTTCGATTTGATTTGCCGTACCTGATTACATAATTCCAGTCAGGAAGAATTTATTTCTGCAACTAATGCTAGGAACGCTGATGGATTAAATGTAACGAATCCTGCTTGGCTTTTACCGCGAAAAAAAGAAGTTAGTGTTTGAAGTTTTTCCGAGATGAGATATGTGAAACAGGACAATATGTAATAAAGAAGCTTATTTAGTACGAAACACGAACAGCACAACTGGCAGTGTTTGACACAAAAGAGGAGTGACGCACTCGTCGCGACTTCAGGCTTTGTCTCTCCTTGAAACAACGATTGAGACAAAGACAGGAAGAAGGAGGAAGACTGAGAGAGAGAGAGGAACACGCCTCCTTTTACGTGAAATCTGTAACCATTCTCGTGCATGTAATTCCCACATGACTAAAAAGGGGGCCTTCGGTGGTGGGGAGATATGTAACACCGGGATCCCGAGTCAAGCTCGAAGTTTAGTTTTGCTTACGACAACCTTAAGTTCCGCTTGCTTCTTGTCCTCTGACCTGACTCGCCGCGAGTCAAAGAGATGATAGTGATTCCTGTTACCTTCGAAAAAGACCCATGTCACATAGTTAAACGATCGAAGTGACCATCGTTCTTCAACCGCGCGGACATTTGGATACACTTGGACCATCATGAAAAGTGAGTAAATTCTCTGGTTACAATTATATCTAGTACAAGATCATCGATATTCCTTCAAATTCGATTCCTATTCTACCAAGTGATTGTTAATTTGATCAAAAATAAATGTATTTTAATCCATTAACAATCGATGTTTTCTTTTTAGATGACGCTTTTATCTCTTTATAATCATATAGGGTCATCCACAAGACACGCCTACATATTTTGCTTTAATAAAACACAAACTATTTAGAATTTTTTTAAGCTATTTACTTTTGTTAAAAGTATGATCCACTACAATTATACATGGAACAGAATATCGTTCAAATGTGTACTATATTACATTTACAAATATCAATTCGATTATCGAAATTTTCAATTACTTCTCAGCATGTAGCTGGAGTTATTTCACGAATTACAACTCGAATGTTGTTCTTTAGCTTATTAGTTGTTTCTGGCTTGTTAGCATAGATTCGACTTTTCAAAAAACTCCAAGAAAAAAAATCGAATGTTGTTAAATCGCATGATCTCGAAGGCTAATTGAAATCTGCGTTTCGTGAAATTACACGTTGGCGAAATTTCGATCGCGACAACCTAAATGTTTTAATTATACTTTCTATAACACGCTCGATGATTCGTCGAATTTGATTTATACGATTTTCTTCATGTCAATCCATCATAGTAGATAATACGACGAAGAACAAGCTTCATCAAACAAGAGTTCGTTCCAAAAAGGAATCATTACCATTCGTATAATAAAATCGACGTTCCATCAGGATTCGATTTGCTTTTTCGTCAAAGAAATCCGTCCTATCGAAAGGAAGTGGTAAATTTTTCTCTCTCCCAACCAACGGTCGTGTTCTTGCGTTTCTCGAGCAACGACTTCCAATAATCCTGCTAAATTGCCAGGCCGGTTGGTCGAAGTTCGTCCGTGTATATCGGGGTTGGCTTAGTGAAACGAGAGAGAAATCGTTAAATAAAAGTGGCCATGGAGCCGTAGGTCGAGGGAACGCGGCGAATAGTAAAAAAGAGCAACGTGTGTCGCGGGTCGTCACGGCAGGCAACCCCCATCGTCGCTTATGGCGTACAGCCACGTGAGATTCGAGGATTTCGTCAGGGCCTTTGCTGCCTTTTGTCATCGACTCGGCCCTGGGCTCAGTTCTTAATTCGCAACGGCGACAACGTCGAGTTACGGCCGGGTAAATTAACTGCACGTTGTTTCATCTCATTTTTTCCTTTGGTCATAAGATGGAGTACAGAAACTTATTTTCTAGTAGTTTACAAATTAATTTAGACAATTTAAATGTCGTTTAATGATCAGATTAGAGAGTGAAAATACATGTTTAACTATAGAGAATTAAAGACCCTTATGCCAAAAGATACGAGAACTGTTGAAACATATGAGTACAAAGTTGTTGAACAAACGGCGGTAAATCATTAGAAACAAAATACAGAAGCAAATATTACCAATAGAAAAGATAAACCAGGCAACACAGAAAAGTGAAATTAAGAAAAGGTAATTGTAGCAGATTTAAAAAACCTGATTTCTTCGTTGCGTTAAGACATTTCATATGGAAGAATGGGAAAAATTGATCATTTCTCTTACAGTTTTGGCACATTAGTTACTCAACCTTTGAGTAAATCGTTACAAAGATGAAAGAATAAATTGTTCTAGAAAAAAAAGTTATAATAAATACGAACTTCATAAAACTGCTTGCCTTTTTTACATGACTCAATCTTAATATAGATAAAACAAGTCGTAAGACAAAAGGATTAATCATTCAGTAATAGAATAACACGTTTCAGTGTTATCAATTACTAACAATAAGACAAAGTGTCGAGAATTTTATCCCACGCCCTCTGTTCGTAAAAGATTCTCAATTCATAAAAATCTATGATTAGCCTCTCGCTAGCAATTGGATAATAAATTTTAGAACAAGGCCTTGATGAACTGTAACTGTCCCGCTGCCGTTGCACTCATGTGCATATTTTTATTGCGCGTGCAAGTCTGATTATGGTAGAAGATGCCTCGTCAGCATAACAGACATCCATTATCGTAGCGGCGTCCAAGGTTGCACCGTTGGTGCCTAACCAAAGACTGATTTCTTCCTTCTCCCACTTTTCTCTTATTTTTCTTTTTTTCTTCACACATGAACACGTTTTCAATCGACGTGTTCCTCGATTCATGGACATTACGTTGTATCCCAGCTTCTCGAATTAATTCCATCTCTCAAGAAAATATCCCTACCATGGATTAAGTACACTTTTTACGTTGAACAACTCATGAAATTTATCTGTCGATTTTTTTCTAATCATCCGTGTATTGTATAAAAACAAATAAGGTGTAAAGTATGATTTAACTTAATCGTCAGATTAAATAGATGGTTTCTTTTCTCTTTTCGTTTTAATATTGATATTTTCACGTGCATTATCGATATTCAACCATTTTTCCTCTTAGAACATCATTCAGACGATACACCAGCAAGCTTTCTCCAACTGCTTCTCTTCTACATGGCAAAAGCATTACGATCGTGGGACGAGTCGTGGCGTTTACAGCCGAATCGAATGGCAAAAGCAACGAAACGCGGACTTGAGAAAGGACTGATTGCTTGTGTTCCATCTTGCGCTTCGATGTGAAGAAAAGCAGTATAGAAGATTCATTTCTATATAATATAGGAATATGAATCAAACAAAGAAAAGAGAGAAAAAAAACCAAGAAACGCGTAAAGAATTGAAAAATACAATATGTAATATCAGATATTGTCAGAGAAATCGAATAAAATTTGCACTATGCAGTCGCTGATTAATACTTCAATTTGTTAATGAGAATAATTAAACCGTCGTATAACGATGATGCAGAAATTTCACAAATTGTTTCAGTCGAAATTGTTGCGGGATTTACTTGGAAACGAGGGAATTCATCGGGTCGGTTGTTATACTTTCTGTGAAAATTGTCGGCCGGATTCGCAGAAACACAGCAAATATACGACCACCGTTGGTTCTCCGTTTTCTTTTGACGCGCACCTCCTCCAAGCACTGATGTATACCTCGGGGTGAGAGGGCAAAAGCGTGGAGGTGATAATAAGCCGTAAAGACTGTGAGACGCATCAGGAATGCGTGAAGCGTTTATTCCCTTTAGGTTTACGAACGGCTGGATGTCGAGCACAGGCCAATCATCGAAGTGGCAATATTTTAGCGAAATTATTACGTTGCGAGATGTCACTGATACTTCGAATATTTTCTTTTTTCTGTTTTTTTCTTTTTTTTTTTTTGTTCGTTTCTTTTGCATAAACGCGAGGATTCATTTCGTTGAAGCCTTGGTGATAAAACTTTTGAAAGAAAGAGTACTTTTTCAAAGGGGCCTCGAGGTCAATTATCAGCAAATCTGTGACTAACGAAATGATGCGTAACCATAATGAATGAATTGGTCGCGCGAATTTTTCAACGTCCACGTTCGTTTCTCCGCGTGAGAAACACGAGGGACGAAGGGATAACGCGTCGCATGTGATTTATACGAAAACGGTCTAGACACTGCTTTACTAATATTTGTAGTAAACACTTCCTTCCTGATGCCTTCGACTTCTCTTTTGATTTGTGTACTCAATTTATATCGGACCCTATATCATAATTCTTGCGAACGTCAGAACACCAGTCGGAGATAATGGATCACGGAAATCCGCGACATTTTGTTTTGCCTTCGTTTGATTTACGAGTGACGACCGCCGGGAAATTTGTTTCAGCGCAATTCTAAATGTAATTAAAAAGATATGCTTTTCGAATAAGTTTAACTTTCCGTACGAATAAAAAATTCAGTGAAATTTTTTATTAAACTTTTATTCAAATTTAAATTCAAATAATCAAATTCAACCAATCAAATTCGAATGAGCAAATTCAAATATTCAAATTCGACCAATTAAATACAAAATATTGAAACTTAAATATTAAAATTAAAAAAATTTAAATTTTTTTTAAATTCAAATATTCAAATGTTGAAGTCAAAATCTGAAAATTTGAATATTCAAGTTCAAATACCAAATTGTAATTCCGAACTTATATCCGAATGAACAATTCTGTAGTAATGTTTTATAACCAAAACATCTATCTATCGAAAGAACTAACAGATAAAATGAAAATGTCATCTATAAAAATCGTGACGTCAATAAATCAGCAAGGAAGTCGGGTCAGTTGGCCGACAGCCAAGGTGTAAAAAATAATGGTAGGTTAATCTTGGTGCTAGGTGTGAGATCATCTTAAATTACACCCTGTTTAATAACACTTCTCACGATGCACAAGAACTTTTCAATTATCCATTAATTAAGAGCGTATAAAAATATTCGACAAATTTCTACAAGGTGATACGTATCCCCTTTTGCTATTTTCTCTTCTCATCATTTGCAATTCAAACAGCGTCGATACCGATTATGACGCAGGGAAATGCTGTAATGGGATCGCCGTAAATTTCCGTGGATTTCCTCGAGAGCTCGACGAATCGTCAGACGTAATTAGAGAATATTTTTCCTTGCACACGCTCGTTGCAATGATGCGTCTCTATGCAGTCGGCGCATGTAGGATGTTATACTTTGTAGAGTGTGGCGTCATTCAACGCAGTGTACGTGTCCAAGTGGAAAACACAGGCGACACCAATTATCCATTTTTGCACGGAATTATCGCCGTCGACCGAGATAACGGTGACCATACTCGCGTCGCGTACAAATCGTTTACAAAGAGAAGATACTCGAAAAATACCATCGATCTTGGAATTTCGCGATGCCCTTGATCGTTATCCTTGAATTCTCATTAAAATACCTTCCCGATCAAAATATTATACCAACATCGTCGATGATACATCAACATACCACAGAAATATTTGCTCAACTCTACTCTTCTTTCGTATACAAATTTCGCATGGTTGCATCGAAAAATTGCTTACAAAATTTATATCATCTTCTTTCAAAACAAAATGAGAATTATGTTTTTCAAAAATGAAGACATCGGAAAAATCGTACGAAACGAGAGAACAAAGCTGAAAGAATATGGCATTGCTATATGATTGACGTGAGCGTATCTATTTGTCCTGGCGATTGTCATCGGTCCCAGGGATGACACCGCGTGTACGCTGGGTGGCCATTTTAGAAGCACGCCTGGACGATCAGTCACACTTAACGTCAGGACTGAAGTGACTTAGTTTAGGGCTGTTTAAGGGCGGGCTGTTCGCGGATGAAAAGCTTGGGGGCCTCGCCCATTCGAGACCATTGGGGGTGCTAGGCTCTCTCTCTTTCTCCTGATGGTAGTTCGACCGTTTCTACCCTCTCCATCTTCTCGACGAGGTACCAACTAACAACGTGAATGAGAGGGCTGACTTTTCTGCTAGCCAGCCTTTCCCCTTCGTTCATCCCTCTCTCTTTCTCTCTTAACCTCTCTCTATCTCCCTTCTACTCTCGTCTTTTTCCCTGAAAACACTCCGAGAACTATATCGTCGTTGCGCCAAAGTACGTACACACACGATTCCATGGAAACGTTTCACCGTTATATACACACATGTCGCTCTTCGATGGTTTACGTGTAACAAGGGAAGCTGCTTTCTCGCAGGCGACGTTTCCTCTTCGAGTTAAGGGGTTGTTAGATTTTTTCCACGACCACGGTGGGGGAGTAGATTGTCGTTACACTAATTGTTACTCGTACGTTCCAGTCAGACAAAATACCCCCGTTTTATTCCATCCCACAGACATTCGTCGAAATGGAGCTTCATTTCCTTTCTACTATCGCGAAAGGGCAATTTGTTGAAGTAATTGTGTCTATTTTCTGGGAACGTTGTATTATACAATCACACGAGTTCTTAGAATATACGAAAAATTCGATTGTCTTCGATCTACAGCTTCCGTGTAGCTATCGCGAGGTGAGATTTAATAAACATTTCACGATTCGATTGCCGGCTTGTCACGGGTTTATAGACCTACTTCTCGCGTTTCAGCATCACGACTCTGACGTCTAAACACGGTATCGAATTCACGATGGGTGGCCTGACGCCTGTTCCATCCTTTTAACACTGAAACTTCTTTTGTTTCAACATATTCCAAAAATTCCATTGTTTTCCAATATAGATAAGAATAAGCAAAGTGTCAAATTTCGACGAAATGAAAATTAAGATACCTAAAATGCCTTTAAAACGATCGCGATAAATAATATACACCAGTTCGAGAGAGTTCCATGACTCGCATGCACACACACTCAGCCGTGAAATCGGGTTACCATGTTTCTTTTAAATAAACGCTCGGCCAACGCAATGAGATCAGCGAGCTTGTCGCGAGAGTGTATCAACGTTGGTTGGAAGACGTAGAGAAATCCGAGGTGCACGGTTCACGGGGCCGAGGGTATCACGGGGGAGGAAAGTGTAGGATTACTGGGTATATACGTTGCTCGGTTGGCTCGCGGCTGTTGTTTGTTGGGTCCACGGACAACATTGTAAGTAAGTGGAGTAAGTTAACCGGGACCATGGGGCCATGCTGCTGGGCCACGTGTTGTACCGTCTACGTATCGGCCGCGTAATAACGTAGATATGTCAGCGTAGAGCAACTGTTGACGCTCATACACGGTCAGCAGAATCGAAGAGAAACACGGCTCGTAGCGCAATTTAAACGCGTCGCGATTCTAAGTATCGGCTGCTCCACGTGGAATTACGAACGTATGACACAGGAGCAGAGGAGCAATGTACTTTTGATCATTATAAGTGGGGATTGTATCAGATAAAATGGAAAGGGACAAGCTAGAGTAGTTAATGTACGATTAGACGAATTTTTAATTTCGATTCGATTAAGCTCTCTATCGAGAGAACTTAATTTCTTAAATTCGATATTCTAATCTAATTTCGAATTCTCCAGCGACTGTATTATTTCATTATAGCTTGACGAATATATTTTTTGTACGATGTTACTTCGCATTACTATGTTGCTAACAGGCTAAATATAAAATAAAGCGATTTAATGTAATTTTAGGGAATATCTTATTTTCCACTTTAACCCTTTAAAAATAGAGCACTATTTCCCACAGTAGATTAATAAAATTACTACTAAATCATATTTTCCTTAAGCAAATATAAGTACACGAATTGATAGCCACCCTGACTTTTTATTACTTAAAAATATTAGTCCTCTTTAATATCATTGATAGCTTATTATGAACACATACTTTACTCAAGTCTGTAGACTTCAGTATGAATATTTAGGGTTGTTTAAAGTACATAGACAATGCAATGCGAAAGATCGTTGAGTAGTATTTGTAAAATTCGATGAAAAGTATGTGAAAATGCAAACAGGATGAAGTTTGCCGTGCCGGTACGTCTTTGTAACGATATCAGAGAGAGGAAACGAGGAGCGTAGCTCGTTCGAGAACCGGGGGATTAATATCGAGTGTACCCTATAGTTTTTGAGCAAATATGCAAGATCCGTGTTCGCACAGGGGAATAGTGACAAAGATAATATTTGTTGAGATTTACACGCGTGCCGTACCGACGTTATTTTCGTATCCGTAATACCGGCGTGTCTTCCGTGAACGAGCGCACACACGGTCGCGCGCGTGCACGCGTGAAATCGCGCGCTTTATACGTACGTACCTACGCACAGTATGAAAATGTTGGAACACGTAACCGACAATGAAAACAAATCGACGATTGTTCCGTCAATTCACCCTGGACCAATTTACATCGATAGATACGACAGAAACGTGAATCCAGCTTTCCCCCATGTAAATTTCACGCACCCTTTTTCCCTCGATCCCTTTTTTTTTTTGGAAATATTTCGACAGACATAAACGTTACAAATATTCCGTAAAAAAAGAGAGATTTAACGAATAAAATTCTAGCAAACAATTTACTCGAAATAAAAACGATATGATAAAACATTAAGAATCGCAAATATCCGGATGTTTTCATCCTGTATATATACCACAAGGATAACGTATATCCCTCAGAGGGCGTATAGTGGTAGCGAACAACAAATTGGATTTGTCGTCGTATAGCGGATGGGCGCCAATAAAGATCGCGAATGTGAAGGACCGAGCAATTCGGCTGTTTTATTCTTTTAGCAGAGTGGCTCCGCGTTTCCCGTATCATATGTTTCACATAAACATCGCGATTTATGCTCGGACACGCAATATGCTAATAATTTCTGCTAGTGTTACATGTGTTACTAGCGATGAATTTGATCGATTAATTGACGATCTAATCAATCACCTGATATTCAATACTTCTTGCAAAATGTTGCAATAACAAAAAAAGAAAGAAAAAAAAAGATATCGAAAGCTTCTCGGAAAGCTTCCCGTCGCTTCATTCAAGAATCCAAATTTCAACGTGGTCGAATAGGTGTAGAGTTATCCCCGAAACGACCTAAAATCTCACGAACTCACGTTTCTAACTCGATCTACCAGTAAATCAAGCTACGCCGTACGACCTAGAGCAACGAACGTGAACCAGTCAACCTTCGTTCAGTTTGTTAAAATGCACGGGCACACTCCTGGCCGTTGTGTCGTGGGATCGGTGAATGGATTTTCTGTCCTGTCCGTAGGGGGATGATGAATCGCGCGCGTACCAGCCCCCTTGTCTTTTCGTCGAACACGAGGGCGTTCTCAGGACGAACGAGGCTGTTCAGCGGGGGTGTAACTGTGAGGAAAAAGCGGTCAGAGAGAGGATGGTTCATGCGTTGAACGACGAAAATATAGGTGAGCCGATGTTAAGCCGTGGCAGAGTTGCGGACTCGCGCACACCCTCGAAAATGCATTGAGACGGTCACGAACGGCAACGAACGACCGTGTTCCTAGTAGTTTGTCCGCGTGTACACGGATTCACCAATAGTCTGTCTCTCTGTGTGCCACAATGATCATTCCACGATGGTAATTCATGGTCTGCGATCCAGTATCCCGTCGTTGGATACGCTCACGAATGGAACCGAATCGATTTGTTCGACCGTTCAAAAGAACGAGGGGATTCATTAATTTCGATGGGCAGCTAGGTCGATGGTCCTATTCAGGTGTCACGATTCCAGTTTTCAGAGAAGATCTTGATTCGTGATAATAGTTCTTCGAAAACAGGACGTCGTGATTTTTTTTAGGAGGTCGTTTATTATGTCTTAAAATATGATGGACACATCGATGAAAGAATTGGAGATTTTGAAAGAAACTGGTGTCAGGAAGAGTATGAATTCTCGAAAGATTTCGTTGTTTTTGATAAGGGTACGGTATTTATAAACATCGAGAGAACGCGTCGATAATTTCCGAATCAGTTTGTGGAAATTTTTCCACAATGGTGGAAGTTTCCACTGTTGCTTGGTTCTTGGCGAAGGAACGAATGTTTTGAGATTAGTTTGTTTAAAGATAACACGCTTTGCGAAACACGGAAGAGCGTGAAAACGTTTCTTGCTTTTTGTTTCGGCAACAATGCCGTTTCTACAGAGATACATGTTGAAAATCGGACGTATAGCTACGTGAGATTTTAATCACATCGTTTCTTCTCCTCCTCGTTGGTATACGACATTATTCGACGAACGAGAGCAATTTGAACGAATTTTCCAAGTGTTCCACGAGATTCGGCGAGATTAGGAGGAAGATCCGTTAATTGAACATCGGATTCGAGCAGAGCCGGGTGCAAATTGGATCACATTCCTTCGTCATTCCGTTGATTACTCGTCAATTGATATCGATTATATTCGTAATGGTGTATAATAACGTATCCAGTATAAAGGAAGTCAAGGAAAATCTTTAATAAAATTCTATTGTTAAAATAGATAAAAAATATCCATTGTCAAATATTAAAGGCAGCCTAACACTTTCGCTTCGAAGAATTCGAAAGTTTTAATCCCGTGAAACTAAATATTTATAATTCGATGACCCCGAGTGACACGTTCCCGCCGCTTTTTCCCAACATCTGGATAATCCTGGTCAAGTTAAGGTGCAACCACGGTCGCACGTGCGTTAGCAAACGAACCACCCTCTCTGTCTTTCTCCGTTTCGAACCGTTATATCGCGTCTTAGCCCAGGAAAGGTGCGAGAATGACGAAGGAAAGACAAAGATAGAGGGAGAGAAACGGTGGAAAGAAGAAACACATGTTTCGTATTAGATCTTTTCTACCTGTCGACCCGAGCCAGAACGTATAGAAAGTGTTTAACGAAGAATACCACGGTGTGGAGGTGAGGGCTTGAAATGTCGGGAGTAGAGAGGAACACGTGTTCCTTAGCTAAGGTCGTGGAGGACATTGTGTCCACGGGAGGCGTCTAGACAACGGCAGGTTCTTCCTTCCTTCCGGAACATATTGGCAACACATGTTTCCTATTTCGGGATGCACTTTGCTCCTTCTGACAAAAAGGTGCATAGCAAGGTGGTTATACAGCCTAGTCGTAAAAGCCAGGTTCCAACCTGTCCTTCCTCATGTTTTTGCTTCTAACGAATTTGCACACGTGACACTGCTGCCCCGCGAGAATTTCAGAAACGTGACGAAACCGTATCTCATCTGATAATCGTTCAAAAATTTCTCTAGAGTCTGTCGAATTTCAACTGTTTTCACTGGAACGTTGATTTATAAACGATTTCTTTGCTATTTTACGTTCTGTTACATTTTATTCGAAGAATTAAAACATACAAAAAAAAATAGTAACTGCCATGTAATCAGAGGAATATAATGAGCAGGAATTTACAGATACGAGTTCCGAGGAGTCTCGAAATTCTCAGGATTCGAGAGCATTATTACCATCGGTGATTCTATGATAAACCAAGGGAGAAGAGGTAACGATCGAACGAGGGATGCTATAGGTATCCCATGGTGCCTCGTCAAGGGAATAGTACGGCCACCAGCAATCGCCTTTGCTTTCGATTTTGCCACCCGTCGTCCCGGCGTATCCGACCGTCCGGCACGGCTGTCATTCGAATCACTTGGGCTTTCCCCGGCAACCTTCGCTACGGCTACTACGGCAACCTCTGCTTTCTTTCCATCTCCTTCTTCCTCAAGCTTCTTCTTCCTCCTTTCCATCTCGAAGGTAGCTCTATTCTCATCTTCCTTTATCCTGTTGTTCCATCTCTGTTTGTCAGGAACACGGTTACTCAGACAGAGAAGTTTTCACGTGCGTGTACAGAGGGGACTTTCGACTGACCCTGCTCCTAAGGGTGGAGCTTAAAATAAGGGTGGTACCTCACGGCTTTACCTACCCCATCGAGAAACAGCATTGGGGATGAGATGGAAGCGAAGGAATAGTAGTAGGAGGAGAGACACGCCGACAGTGAGAAAGAGAGAAGGACCAAACACGACACGAGGTCTCTCTACACGAACTGTGAACGACTCGGTGCGACGTGCACTAGTCGTAATTTTAGTGCAACAGACATCGGTCGTGGTGCGTGCTTCAAAGTTTCACCACGGTGTTGTCAGACTCGTGACAGGAATCGAAATTTTCAGATCACTAGACGTCACTTTTACTTTTATTTTTTTCTATCTCGCGCCGGAAGTTCCACGGGGTTTTTGCTACTGTTCCAGAGGAAGCTGTATGCGTGGACGTGTGTATGTGTATGCGTGTGCGCGTGTGTGTGCGTGTGTACGAGATTGAAAGAAAGTGTTTTGAAAAAAAAAAAGAAAGAGAGAAATCCTCGCGAACACGTGGTCAGCGCTATGTTGTGAACAACACACGGTGTATTCGAGGTGTTCAAGTGTCACGAACGAATTTCTATGATAGTAACCGTACGCCGGTTTGATCGAGACGTGAGCGTACAACGTGGAAATAGAAGATGGCGCCCACCATCGAGAGCCATGGTCGACGTATTATTTTAGAGAGCGATCCTTATATCGGTAGTTGGAGGCGGAAACAGGCTCAGAAAGGTAGAGAAGTTTGTTTTGAAACGTGACAGTTTAAAATCGCTGTGACACTTGTTTTGTAATTGTTATTTAACGATTTCGCCGTATTGTAAGCATACTGCACGTTTGTTGTGATCACTCGATGACAGTGTGACGCGAATGAAATGGAATCTGTCTCGTTGATTAAAATATCATAGAGTTTAACTTTCAAGTTCTTTTTCCTTTAGAATTTTCGTAGCTAAGATACGTATGTATAGGGAATTCTGTTTATTCAGAATTAGGCTTACGCCTTCTTGAATCCATTCGTTCCACAATCACGGGGAAGAAGAAAGTTTCACGCTGCAGTTCTGTGTAGGGTACACGAGGGAACAAGTGATTTTTTTTTTAAACGTACATTCTACGAATACAGGAATAGGTACAACCGGGCTATTTCTATGGTGTTATGCGTGTTAAGACTTCAGTGGTACTTCTAGGTACTACGACCATATACCACGAGTCTCTTGTAGTCCCTCGCCTTCTATATTTCCCATTCTTCCTGCCCAAGACACTTCACTTTTTACGAGTGAAAACTAATTAAAGTCGAGAATTTCAAGATCCTTTACGCCTATTGTTATTTTCATTTCCGATTAATCCATAAAATCATATTCGTAATGTTTTACACATTCGTAACGATTCTTTCTTTATAAAAAGATATCTTCGTACGGGAAACAAGATCAGTATTGAAAATCTATTCGTAGATTTTCAATACTTGAACGTACATTGTTATACGTTTCAGAAGGGGAAAGAAGTTGCGAACCGCGAGTCGCGGAATTGGTGACTGAAACGACGGGGCAGGAAAAAAATGCATTATTCAAGCAAATTTCCATCCGTGAGAAGTCTCGGTAGATGTTAGCTACGTCGTTAGATTGCTCTCTTGCCGGCGTTTTAATGACGGTTTGCTCCCTTTGCTTTCAGTTCTTGTAACGAGCAGCTTCGGCGTCGTTATGGCTTTCGCGCTGTATCATTCCCCGGCGACGCCGATCGCCATATTAGCGGCGTTACTTCCAGGAATTTATTCCGTCGAAACTGTCTATATTATTACACTCGTGAATTTGCTTATTCTTTCTCTTTTACCAAAGTATAAATATAGACGTTTTAAATCATCTTTTCCTTTCACTTTTCTATACGACGTTTCTCTAATATTTCTCCCCTGTTTCTATACTTATTAGTAATCTTCCTAATGTTTTCTCTCTTCATTTTCTCTTTTTCAGACAACAGTTCTTCCTCAGATACACTGGATCTAAGCTCACACAATCACTATAATATACATCACATGAAAGGTAATTCGATCGCTAACACGTCTGGCCCGCAAGAAGTCGTAATGAAAGAGAAAAGTAAGAAAGCAGCGCGTCTCCGTCGCGACCGGGAGAATCAAGAGTTTTCGGAGCTCGCCAAGCTGTTGCCCGTGCCGGACGCTCTCACGCCGCAAATGGACAAAGCCAGTGTGATTCGATTGACCACCAGTTATTTAAAACTACGAGCTTTGTTTCCATACGGTATCATATTATTTACTCCTTATAATATTTAAAAATACAAATCGAGAAAAATTCATGAATACGTATAAATATATACACGCCGACAAAAGTTTGAACTTACTAGCTGAGCTAGTACTGTAGATTATTATTTAAATTAACTAACAATTTTTCGTTCATTTGACATTGATCGATCCAGTTTCACGATAATGTTGAGATTTAAATTTAGAATTATCTAGAAAGTTACTGACGAATTTTTCGATCTCAATATTATTGATATTGTGCACAGTGATTTTATATTTTTGGCCTGGCGGTGTAATTTTAATCGAAAGAAAGTCTGGTGTTTAATTAAATGAACAGTTCATCGAGAGTGTTAAATTTACATTTAGCAACCCTCTGGAAAGTGGTCGAAAAAACAGACCGATTAGTATTTTCCACTTTTTATGGGTGAATGGTTACGCGCGACGATACCACGTGCCCGGGTAATAAGCTTCACTTAGCGGTAAACGGATTGAAACGGTATTCTTTGTTAATTCAGCCACCGGACACTTACGCGCAAAGGGCAAATAGTATCGGATGAGATGGATGTGATTGCGCACTTAATGCATTGTTAGTCCCCGGTGCTTTGTAAGCAAAGCATGGGGGCTGTTATAGTGTTACAATGGCATCCCCCGTCTCGCCCCCGCCCCTCGCGTTCTTACGACATCGGTGAATTGAATTTCAAGTGGCTGCATCCCTCTAGAATACGGTCGCGTCTTTATTCTTCGAAAAAAAAAACGAGAAAAAAAGAGTGAAAGGAAAGGGAGGATGGAAAAAAAGACACGTTGCCCACTCTGTGACACTTCAGAGGCGTTCCTTTTTCGTTCGCGTGGAAAATTAGCTGGTGAACAGGTAAACGAGCGTGAAATCCTTCGGTGAAATGGATTAAATTCTAGATATCAAGCTAAAAAAAGTTACGCGTAACAAGAACGTAAGAATTCGGTAACAAATCGAACGTGATAAAATTATCTTTAAATTTTATCGATATTTTTTACGTAAAAATTATTATGTTTAATCCGCGAACAAACGGTAATCAGTGAACGAGATACGCCGATAAGCGTGTTATCCGATGAAATTAAGCGTAATACTGATGAGATGGCAATGATCAAGCCATTTTCCGTGAAATTCCATCGAGCAGCTGAAAACGCCCCTGCAACTGCAACCGTGCTGCACGCGCGTGAATGTATTGTAATTAATGCGCAGACACGAAATACTTGGCTATAGGCTTAGTTACACGTCGAGTACGAAATGTCGCTAGAAACATGTATGTGTGTATATATATATCGAATCATCGGAATAAGAATAGTAAGGTGTTACAGTATGTGTGATCTGTGTCCTTAGACGAAACATCTTTCTCTCGTGATTGCTAAATCGTTACACTTCGAAGAGTAATCAGATAGGGAAGAAATGATTGTTCATCTTTTATCGACTATAAATACACTAATAATTTATGCAATCGAAACAAGCGCAGAGAATTGTTGTAATACAATCTTTAACCAAGAAGTTTTAGAGGTAAAACAAACATGAATTTTTCTTGATACCGAAGCAGAAAATGGAAATCCCCTATTTTTACTGATCGCACTCGGGAAGATTGGTCCAGCCGAATGTCTGACGGTGGCGAAATCATTTTTTAGGGCTCGGAGAAGAATGGGGTGCTTCCCAGCCAGGCAACATCTCCCTGCAAATCGCCTTCAAGGAGGTGACTAGTTATATTTTGCAAGTAAGCACTCATCGTTCTCTGTGTCGCGCCCTATAAATCGATGTAACAGTATTACAAACACACGTTGTCATACAAACAACGTTCAGCATCAGCTTTAGATTCTTTTCTTCTGACAAGCTTTCCGTTTTTGTGTCTGTTTTGTACGTGAAATAAGGCGCGACCAGAAATTGAAAACTGTACTGTTCAACGGAAGAATAAGAAAAAAAAACAAAGAATGAAAGAGATCGCGGGCGTAAATGGGACGTTGAAAATTCCTCTGAACTTCTAACGACTAGGATACTCTTTCATTTTTTCTCTTTTTCCCTCTCGCAATTCCGGATTAATTTTTCTTATCAAGATTCTCTCTCTCTCTCTTCGTTCCAGGCGTTGGACGGTTTCCTCTTTGTTCTGGCGCCCGACGGTAAAATCATGTACATAAGCGAAACTGCCAGCGTACATTTGGGAATGGCGCAGGTTAGATTTAACAGAAAAATTCTTAAGCATTCACCAGAAATTTCAAATCGATGAATAACGACGGTAAATGTTAATTGATCTAGGTGGAGCTAACAGGGAACAGCATCTTCGAGTATATTTATCAAAACGATCACGCCGAGATGATGTCGGTGTTGAATCTACCAGCAGATATCGCGAACATCAGTTTTCCATGGGCAAATTCTCGCGGCGAAATCGCGCTGGAACGTATTTTCATTTTGAGAATGAAATGCAATTTAGCGAAGAGATGCGCTGGACTAGTCACAGATGGATTCAAGGTAACGTAATGACATTCTCCTTATCTTTCATAATTTCAATATCATCGCGAAAATATTATGAAAATGATAAAATTGAAAGAAATTCAACGCAACGGTGAAATATATCTATTTTTTTAAAAACGTGAATTTCGGTATAAAAGATGCGAAAAATTTTCATAAACAACGCAAGCGTTTATGGTTATCGCCTAAGAAGAAATATGTGGCGATTATGGGTTTATTGGCTTCCGTAAATCGCGCAATATTCGCGGCAAACAAGCCGCGAGAGAAGATGCCTTCGAACGATCTACGATTAGCATAACGGCCAGGCTGCTTGCACAGGAAATCATAAAACGAATAAAAATTCAAATGCTAAATAAGAGATAAGAATTGGCGAGCTAAGTAGGGACGGTATTGTCCTGGTCACGTGCGAGAGTCGAAAAGAAAACGACCACCAGGTAGGATGCGTACCGCTGAAATTCGCTCGGCCGCATCTGTTCTTCCGTGCAATAAAAACACCGGTCCACGTGAACTCGTGCCTTACATCCGGAATAATTGAAATTTACAGAAATCCATTCGGGTTCTTTTGTGAAACAATATTTAATCTCGTTCTTTCGACTCGAATACCATTCTTCTTCAATCATTTCTTTATTATTTCGAACGTTAACTCGTTTACACGTGTTTTTCAATGGAAATTCAAGATTTCGTTCCTTTCATCTCACTTTCTTACCAACATTACCATAGATCGTTCGAACGATCAATTACGCCAAATTGAATATCTTATACCTACTTTCCGAGGCAACAATCCACGGCTCGAAGCACGAGAGGCGCATCGCTATTCACAGATTATCCAAATTACTTTCATCGATCCGATTAAACCAGAGTCACCCTGTACAGTTCAGTTTCCGTCGGCAATTGCTCGTCTCCATTTATGATCATTAATACACACGTGTATATATATATGTATCCTTGAACAATTTATCGAAAATCAGGAAAGCCACCCTCTGATATTTTCATGGTAATCCTGTCGATTTTGGTTACACCAAATGTTCGACATATGTCTTGGGGTAATAAAGATCGTTCTACTTATCGTAAAGGGTAATGCGAACAGGGATCGGGAAAAAGGGACCTGCGAACACTTTACACTTGCCGTAGCAAAAGGAGACAGCCCTCGAGAAGGAAAATGTTTGGCAAATAGCTCGTTCAAGCCCGCAGCGCTATGATGACCGTGGCTCTCGACGAAATCGCACACAGAAAAGACCCCAATAGGCGTTGAGCAAAGTCATGAATGCAACCCCTGTGAGCTGTTAGTAGACGAGCCTCGAGGGGGGTTTCGGAGGAAGAAGCCTGCGTTTTGTATGGCACTTAGACGCACAAAGACCGAACCGTAGTTGGCTTGACTTTGTGGAGGTGCGAGCATACGTTTTGCTGGGATTTATCCATGGATCCGTACACATACGGTAAATCGGATTGACAATTGACGGATTGTTGAAAAAGAGACTCGAGAAATTCGAGGCTCAGGAAAGAGATATAAAAAGATCTTTCTAGTTGATCAACTTTTGAACGCGTCGGTAATTTAATTTTTCTACATTTTTAACATATACAACGTGAAAAAATTGATAACAGATAAAAATTGAATCTCTTATATCTATATATTTTGAAAATCTGCTCAAAGTATTTTTTGCATTTACCATGGATGGAAAAAATACATCTAATGGTGAAAAGTACACTATACCAGGGAAGAATATAACCACAGAATTAGTTGCTCGTTGAAGCACACTACACATGCAAAAATTGGATCGTTCGAACCCGTTTCCAAAGGCGGACTCAAGCGGATACCGCGTGCTCGTCGCGAATTATGTACATATTTCGTTTCCGTCGGTTTTGCGGCACCCTCGTGTTCCTGTGCTCGCGCGCCCAGGACTGCGCTGATGCACCGGAGGAATTGCATATATGAGAGAAGCGAGTATGCAACGCGGGCATACGAAACAAGCCTATTTGCTTTACAAATTCACGGTGCACTCGAGACGCAGGCGACGCTGAACGAGGCTTTTTTTCCGTTTCATCGGCCATTTAATTAAGCAGGAATTGTTAATTTACTTGTGAGTGCGACATCGTTCCACACGAAAATCCGCACTTCAACCCCTGGGGATCTACGCTCGAGTGTCGCACTTACGTCCTATACGAACAGGCGAATAACATTAAGAATAATCACGTGCACATGTGTAACTAACAATAAGTCCTCTGTGTCGAGTGCTTTAGCGCTTAATTACGACGTTTCGTTTGCATACGTCTACCTTTAAACTGTCTCCCCTTTGATCAACCTCTATGACGTGAGGTTAATTCGAAAGAGTTCTTTGAATCATATGCAAAAATTTTCTATTCACGTGAAATATCTATATGGAAATGTTTCGAAACGTTCATCGTTAAATTGCCTGTGTTAAGATGAATCGATTACACGTGTTACAGGTGATACACTGCACCGGTTATCTAAGGTGCATCGTGGAAGAACCAGTGGAATCTGAGAACAAGGACGGTCGCCTTGGCATCCGTGTTGTCGGGCTAATGGCCGTTGGTACATCTTTGCCGGGACGTTGCCTGACGGAGGTGAAATTGTATCAGAACATGTTCATGTTTCGCGCGTCGTTGGACTTGAAGCTGATCTTCGTCGATGCGAAGTAAGGAAATATCATCGATAACTGTATAAATACCATCATTTCGTAAACGATCGTTCCGGTGAATCACGTTTATTTGCCTGTTGTCTCAATCGAATTCGAGGAGGGATTGGAAGGAGGGGGAAAAATATATAGAAAGGGAGACGAAAGTCGACGAAACAACGAACCAGATTATTTCTGTCGCTGCAATTACCACGCGGTGTTAAGTTGCGTCGTCGATATATTTCGACGCCAGAGAAGAGAAGGGTCCAGGTCGACGGCCATTAAAATCAGTTTCGTGTTACCACCAGGCCGCTAGACATTTTTTCCTTCTACTGTCTCTTTTTTTCCCTTTTTTTCGTTTCACTTCTCTCTCCCTCCCCTCTCTTCCTCTCTCTTTTTTTCTTTTTTATTCGCATCAAATAAATATTCCGCGTGGACAGGGCTGTATCATGCACGTACACGCTGGGAAATGAACACGTGGCAGAGAGTATAAATACACGGGGTAGGGCGATGGAACGCGGGATGAAATTTTATATCGCGTACCGGCAAATCGATTTCCCTGAATGACGACGGTTATGTAAATCTTGAATTCGACGGGACACCGACAGATTCGAGGAAAAATAAATACACGTCCGTTCTGGGGGCGGGGGAAATATTTTTTATTGGAGGAAAAAATAATTCAGTCGCTGATATTATAGCGTATCCCATTTTTTTCTGTTTTGTGCTGTTGCAGCGTGTCGCAGTTGACCGGATACGATCCACCGGATCTGATCGAAAAGACGCTGTACCATTACGTGCATGGATGCGACATGATGCAGCTAAAGTACGCTCACGTGATGTGTAAGTATTTCGAATAATCGTTCTTGGTATAAAAATGTTAAATACATTTCTAAATTGGAAATAAACGCTGATTTCTTCGTGAAAGGCGCCATATTGGTGCCAAGGTATCCAACTTTCTCTTAGCATGATTTAGGAGGCATCTCGCGTAATTTTATCGATCACTTCCTAAGTTTTCCATTAGCAACAATTATTATTTTACATGTTTCTATAAAATAAGAATTCCTATAATAAATTGCTATTTCACAAGTTTCTATAATTTCCAACATATTTCCGTTCGAATTACCTATTACAAATCGTGCTGCTTTTGAAATTTTATCGACACGATAGAAGTAGAATAAACGAACATTGGCTGTGTATAAAAATTTCATTAAGATAAATAGGTACATTACGAAATATATGTGAACCAGTAAGTACAAGGTTGCTGCCGTTTGAAATAGGCCTTATTTCCGTTAGCCGCGTGTAGTTCGAAAGCGGTTTCAGAGGCGTCGACGTGGTATTAAAGTGCTCGAAGAAGAGGCTCTCGCAAGGCCAAAAGCAGCTGACGCTGCTTAACTCGGCGACGCCCTCGCTGACGAAATATCCTTTGATCTTTCCTTTTCTCTCATCCTCCGCGGGTCGACTTTTGAGACGAAGCAGCACGGTGTAACAGCATTTCCCTTTTTCTCTTCTCTTTTATTTTGCCCTCTACCACCTCCTCTCACCTTCGTCGCGCGCGCCGGCACGTTAAAGTCTAAGTATATGCACACGTAGTACATACAGGGTGTACATTATTGATTGAACAATGCTGCTATGGCGCTATGAACAGAGTAGAAAAGAGAGAGGTTGTGTGTGCTTCACGCGCGCGCGCGCGTCTATGTGTAGCGTACGTGTGTCACTGTTCCTCCAGTGTGTGCGGGTGAACGTCAACGTGAGGGTGACAAGAAGGAAGGGTGACGGTGGGGGAGTAAAGGGGGGTGTGGTAGAAGAGGGCACGAGAGGAGGAGGCTGTTACTGCTATCACTGTTTGAACAGACTCGCAGTTTCACGAGCGCAACTCGAAGGGAGCCTGACATAATGCCACTAATGTCTGCGCCTGCGGATTGTACGATCGACGTTACGCTTGCGAAGTTTTCTTTCGCTTCCGTAGAAATACCTATTCACTTTCTATACGATCTCTGTTGCGAGAAGAAAGATCGTCGAATTTTATCGCTCGTTTTGTCTCGAGACGATATTAATAGATACGTTACAGAAGAATTCTCGAAGAACACATTGTTCACAATATGTTTCCCTTTTCCTATCTTCGTGTGTTTCAGTGTTGAAGAAGGGACAGGTGATAACCAAGTACTACAGGTTTCTAAGGAAAGCAGGGGGTTGGGTTTGGTTGCAATCGCACGTCACTATTGTGCACAACTCCCGAAGCTCCCGGCCTCACTGTATCGTTTCAGTGAACTACGTGTTGACGGAACCAGAGTACACGAACCTGCGGTTGAACTGCGAGCAAAAGTCCTACTGTTCGAACCCAAGCAATCCCCCTAGCACCCCGCTGTCAACACCGACGACCAGCGGAAGTGGTAACGAGCTGGATAATCACAGCCCAAGTTCACCAGCTTATCGAGGCAGATCGAAGGAATCGCCTGACAACGATTATGCAAACGAAGCAGCATATCCCAGACCGGAATATATCGACCTGACCAATCACAATCATTATCTATCGCCGCCTTACCAGCCACAAAATGTTAGCAACAGCTCTCACGAAGACAATTCGAATTACAATCCTGATTGGTTTTATCCGTATGGAGGTAAGGATTCTTTAAATTACGAGAAGGTGTACGATAATGTTAGAACATTTTCTAATTACAATAATCAGATTGAGAAAAAGGGAATTCTTCTTTCAGAAATGCACCAAGATCCTCTCGCCACGGTGCCACAGCAACCGGAAGCACAGCATCCACACCCGCTGCATTACGCTAATTCTCCTTCGAACCTGCAGCAACACAGTCCTCAAAATGCTCAACAGAAACATCAGCACTCCCCTCATTTACTAGATCATCCGACACCTCCAGCGAGTTTACCACAGCCGCAGCCACAGCGACAACCTCAACCACAAGCACAACTACAACCACAGCCGCAGCAACAACAGCACAGCCCTCAAAGTAGCCAACAGAACAGACCTTACTCCACTTCGTCGAGTTCATGTTGCAGCACAGACGCTATGGATAATCATTTACCAAGTCCTTTGAGCCTCTACTCTCTACCGCACGGTTATTATCCTTATTATCAACACTATATGCCCGAGTCTGCGTCGTCTAACTTAAACGAAGCTGGTAGCGTGATTATGTATCCTAATTGTGGATTGAATAACGAGAATCACAATGCTACACCAAGTACCAGCGATTCGAGTAACACTCAGCATTACGAGTCCTTATATCAGCCACATTCGAATCATTATAATACTAACAACAATCCAGCGAAGCATTCTCATCATCATTTAGAATCATCGTCAGCTGGTTACACCAGCGTGATCGTTGATTCGCAACAGTACAGTCCAAGCTCGGTACAGGATTTAATTCACTATCATCATCATCACGAAGCACACCATCAGTTCGTTCACTGACACCAGCTCGACGTGCCTTGCGCATAGCGCGTCAATCGTGACCACCGGTCGTGCCCTTGTGATCTGTCGTCCGAGACAGATCATCAACGCCCAGTGAATGACAATTTCAATCGTGGACAGAATAACTCGAGGAACGTGACAGACAGTGAACACGAACAGGTTTATCAGGTGAGCGCTAGCTTCAGGACTTGCGACAGCGAGAAAGCTGGAAAATCGTTTCGAGAGACGATGGGTGCAGTGAGTAAACGTGAACTCGAGAAACAAAACGTCGAGTGAGTTTTTCTTTTTTTTCTTTTTTTTTTGTGGAAGAATACGATATGAGGTGTTTAGATACGAATAATGACGAAATTTTCGTACGAACTATGCAATGAATAGATGTACAGTCCTTGTACGTAAGGAAAATGGTAGTCGTTTAAGAAATTTACGACGAAGATTTACCGTATTGTATTTCTAGAAGATTAAACAACGATCTATTCTGACATTTGTTGATCCGTTGTTATTGGATCTGTTACTGGTATACTTTATTCACATATCAAGGTATTTAACATTCACGTTTCAAGAGCGTAGAGACCTTACGGTAAATTACGTTGAATTGCATCAAGTATTAACGATAAGTTAAGCTTCGAACCATGCTCGTGTGTTGATAATTAATTTCGCGTGTGATCGTAACGCAGTTCACGAAAATACGATTTTCGTTTATCTGTAAGAACGCCTATTCAACATATCCTTAAGCGTCCGTTTATTTATATCCACACCCGTTCTAATTGTTTCGTCGCTGATGATATTCATTAAGCGCGTGATTCGATCGGGGAAATAATTAACGTTAGCTGTCGTCACGTAGGGTAACTATTTCGATTGTGTATTTAACCAAGGATTCTCATTCGAATGAATAACGAACGCTTGTTAATTCAACGAATCCATGGTATAATTAACGTGGACGGAACAGTCGAGTTCGGACAGAGTGCACTTTCGAATTCAGCCGAATTCGAAGAAAATGTTGAAAAAGAAAAGATGAAAAAAAATAAAAAAAGAAGAATTAAATTCGCGATCAAAGTGTCAATAAAGGGAAAAAGAATTTCTGCATAATACACGCTGGACGTGGACAACTAAAATTCTTCTGAAACGAAGGAAGATAAGAAGAAACGAGAAATAAAACGTCTCTGTCGACATTATGAATTTTATACGATTTAACTGTACACGAACTGTTCTGTACGAGTATCGACTCGCCAACAAGTCAAAGGTTACAAGCGTAGTTTCTGTATATAAAAAAAAAAAAAAAAAAACGTGAAAGAGGAAATGCAGCGGAGTCGGATTATTTTGAAGAACTCTGAATGGCTAACGCTGAAGGATACTTCATTTGTAGACATGTACATTACGTAGTTGTTCATAGATCTTAAGACTTATATATATAAATACACTTGATATTTCTTAGGTAGATCCGAAGACTGACCGGTGCTTGTACCAACCGACCAAAGAAAAACACACGCCCTTTCTCGCGAGAAGAGAACAAGGATAAAAGAAAAAGACAAAAAAAAGGAAAGAAAGAATTAAAAAAGAAAAAAGAACGAAATATCACCCGTTATTGTATCTCTTAATCCGCGTTTATTTAAACACCACGCGCACCACGAATCCAATACTTACTTAATAAATACGAGACCATAGAGTATCCTGGCGATAGTACCAGTTACAGTTTAACCATCGAAGTATTTTATTAACGGGAACTTCTATTATAGTAACAGTGAAATAGCTCCTCGATGGTAACTATCCACGGCACGAGGCTAAATCACATGTATAAAACACGTGTACACACTGCCACACGGAAACGCTATATTATTTATAATTGATGTAAATTAAATGGAGATTTGCGATTGATAACACGGGGCGATGATCACCGCGTTGTACGATATGATTACTATTGTAAGCGTTGTAAATATTGTAAAACTGATGGCGCGCGCGCTGCATACCTATGGCGAGAAAAATATAATCGATATTTTCCTCTGACGATCTATCTTATTGCAATTCTCTCTTTCTCTCTCTTTCTCTCTCTCTCTCTCTCTCTTTCTCTCTCTCTCTCTCTCTCTCTCTCTCTTTATTTCAAACACAAATCCCCCTTTTCCAATGATACGACAGAAAAAGTCGATCGAATTTGTTCACTTACATCATGACTGGAATTGTATTTGCAAATAACGAACGAAACGAGAAAATAAACCAGTTGAACCGAAACACCTTTTGAAGAATATTATTGATCGATTGAAATGATCGAAAATTATCGAACAACTTTTTTTCCCGTTGTTTCTTTAGTTTTTATTAGAAGTTTATTGGAAGTGTGGAAAAATGTGGCGATTGAACTATTTCGAGTAATCGGTTAACGTTTACTCAATGGAGCAGGTACCTGCGTGAAAACGTATTTGACCATTCTGACCCGAACTTTACAGGTGACAAGGTTTTCTTTTCATTCTGGGGATTTCCCATTACCCTCGATCTGTTTTCCTGCAGGTACCAATGCAAGGTAGATAACCTTTCCGGGAGTATAACATTTTTTTCTCATTCCATTGAATAGCAAAGATTGAATCGAAGCATGTGGACTTAGAAAATGTCCCTTAAATAAATCATCTGCCGAACCACTTAATTCGTAAATTAAAAAGAATTCATATCTAATGTTTCACAGATTAGTAACTAAATAATTTAAAGATAAAAATGATAAAAATTGGATAATGAAAAATATAAAAATTACATTCGTAATAAGATTAAAAATTCAAGAAACAATGTTGGTCGCATGAATCGACGATTCTGCGGTATACAAGAGTAAAAAAGAAAAGAAAAATAGTAAGTTACCATTCCGAAGAAGCTGATTGTCCCATGACAAAAGGCGTAGCTGAGGATCGACTGACAGCATCCGTTCCCGGAGCCCCTCGAATGAAATGGAAGAAAACAACGATCCTGTTTTTCTCCGATTGTCACTAGGCCGGCACGAACAATAAATTAATTGTGCCTTGTACGATTCTTCGGTTAGCTTTCGGTGGTCGCGTGCTTGCCTGCATGGGGTCGTTCATGAAGAGAGGCACGTGCCTTTTTATAATCGCCGTCCGCCTCTGAATCTCGCTCCGCCATTAGAGCGACGTACGAAAAGACAGGTTTCACAGGACGGGTCACTAATTTTTCTATTGGCGAACGAGATCACACTGGGATATTGTGTAATTTAAAAGTCGAATCGGAACTGTGAGAACTGGAAATCTAACTTTTGAAGGATTCGTAGATTTTTAAGATCCGAGCAATTTTCAATTAGAAATCGAATCTTTTCAGTATGAAAGTTATAAAAATACAAGTTGTACATTTTGTGTTAAGGGAAAATTTATATCAAATTCATAACTTTACCGTTACAAATTATACTCATTTTTTCCATTCCTATCCAATATACTAGCAATTAAAACAGAAAAGCAAAAATATGCAAAATTTACTGAAATTGATGAAACTTGAAACAAAGCGTAAAATATTGACTCTCTTCTGTTAATTTTTATTAGCCTAAGTTACATATAAATTCAAATTACCGCATCATTTTAACCATTTCGTGACCAGTGCAAATGGAGTGCAAGGCTGAAAAGAAGTCCCGTGGAAGAAATGCTAATCCGATTAAATTATAATACATCTCCACAGACACACCTTCCCTAATTCAATTGTAAAAATTGGGCATAAGCATTGTCATTATTTGAATCATATCATATAACGTCCCGTGACGGGAAAAGGAAAACTCATTGAACATTTTCTTAACCGAATTAATGTCTGCATATGCAGTCATGGTGCACATTTGAATGATATTATGTTTCATGTATAATTGTAATAGATCATACTTTCAATAAAAAGAATAACTTGAAAAAATTCCCCAATAGTTTGTGTTTTATTAACCCTTCGACTACTGTTGGCGCCTATAGGGATTTTTTTTAATTTTGTCTCGTACTCTTCTTTTATCGCCTTTCCTCCTGAATTTTATTTACTTCTGTTTTAATTTAACGAAGCAAATTTTACATTTTTACAAATTTGAAAATGATTAATTTTTAAACTTTCGAAGACAATTTGACAAATTTTATAAGTGAAAATTGAACATCTACCTTTTTACTGAAATCTGCCGTAACGAAAGGGTTAAAAAGAAACATGTAAACGTGTAAAATTAGACGATCCTATCCATTACAGACACGATGATAAATGACAAATTATTAAAAAAAGAAATGTAATAATTCGGTCATGAAAGGGTTACAGCCTCGCTATTTCATTGAAACAATCGAACGAGCAGTTCGAACAGTAACGGTGAGCGATTGCTGGCATTTACACGGTTCTGGTTTGACGTGCATGGACAGGTCTATGAATATACATCAGCCATGAGGTTGGTGTAACGAGGACACAGTGGCTAAGGGTGTTCACATTCACGAGGGCCGCTATTATCGAGCGTGTGTGACTGGAACGGCGATCACACACGGGGAGGAGGGCACAAAAGCCGCGTGCGCCTCGTTAAATTCTTCGGCCAGCGAATGTGACGCAGCCACGATTCTGTGAAATTGCGCGATCACCCGTCGCGGGATGCGTCGCTCGCCGACGGCGATGTCTCGACGGTGGTTGCGATTAAGCCAAACCGACCCTAAAAGGAAAACGAAGGAGCCTTAATTTGACGAAAATCGAGACGCATGATCGATTTCCTTCAGGGTGATAAATTCGGAATTTCTTGTTTGACGTGTCTCAAGAATTCTTTGAAGTGTAATGGCGTAGGGGAAACTGAGGTAAATTAATACAAGAGTAGGTTGATACAGCGAAATCAACTATTATACCAAAATTCAGGAAAATATTTATCGAATTCACAAAATATTCGATTTTCTTGAATTTTCAGTGCAAGTTGATTTCAACTTTATCCTGTCTGCTCTATTCGGAATTCTAAAGAAAAAGCTACGATTTATTTTTTAACCTGTTAACTAGGGGAATCTGAATTAACGCGTTATTGGATTAATCAGTATTTAACCCTTTTGCTATAATCATCTTTACAAAAAAAAAAAAAAAAATTATCACATAACTACAACTACATAATTTGCGTAGTTATGCTGGCAACAATCGTGTCTCACTTATAATGGATATATAAAGTATTTCCGCTGCTATTAAAATTAAGAACAAATATTTTAATTAGTAATTTGAAGTGCATAATCGCTCGTAGTATACAGAGATAACTAATTAGTGAGCAACTATAGTTATCTGTAAGTCGGTCATAGTACCGAAATGGTTAAGGCTTTCCAATATTTTCTCATTCATTTATTCATAATAATCTTTATTTCAATAAACAATTTCTTTAAACGAGTATCCAAAGAAAAAGCCAAGGATCTAGCTTGTTTTGCGATTGTTATTTAACAAAGTATTCTTTCGTAAAATTGATCTAGTCTTCGAACAAAGAGAAAAGTGTAGATGTAGAGATACTTCTGAGCAGCAGTTCGAGGTCAAAGCGTCGCTTTTTCGTCAAGTTTAGGTTAGGATGGTAGACGCTCTTTGAACGTGTGCATCATCAAAATCATGTCGTTAGAAACTTCAAAGGCTCGAGATTTGATGCATCCTTGACCCGTATCTACAATAACGCAAAACGCTACCGCCATTGTGTAAGAAAATCAGCTAATAAAACAACGAGGCTACGTAACACGAGAAAAATTGTACGATCGTTTAGAAAGTATTATTTCACATTTGATAAATTAGTACACGAACAGATGAAATGAACATCCGACAGATAACGTTTCGAAAATGACGCGTGGAAAATTCATCCCTCTTATCTCCCGTTGAAGAACGAAAGAATAACATGGTATATGTATGTTGCAATCGAATGCAACGAAGAATAACATATGTCTCGTGGCATGGTTTATGGAACACAGGACGAAACTGACCGTAATCCATCCCGATTAGGAGCATAAACGTGGATTCACGGGGTGCGGTTAAACTAAACACTCGACAAGTTGCGTGTGCCAGTGGAGGTACTTATAATAGGTATATCCAAATACATGGGGTGTGATATTCGCTTATTACCAAGGGGGGGCCAAGCGTGGCAATATATTTTCATCTAATCTTTACCAATATTCCAAACGTCAATAAGAAAAAAAAAAAAGAAAGCAACCTAAATTACAATTCTCTAAAAATCGAAAAAGTTTCTTTCAATTTCAACCCTTGAAAAATGAAAAGGAAAAATGCCATATCATTTATCCGTTACAAAGCATCACAGAGAGGACTACAACTGTAACTCAGATTTCACCGGTGACCATGATGGAACTTGAAAAATTCTCGAAGATAAAATCTTACGGTAAACTCATGGAGTTCGAGATATTTTTCAAAGTACGGTTAGTAGCCAATGTTCGCGTGTGCTAGTACGCCAGCGATTACAGATAGCTTCACGCACACGCTCGAACTCGTAGGAAAAGGCGCGCGAGCAACTGTGTATATACGTTGAAAAAGTGAATAGTGTGCGAGCGTTGTAAATCTGGCATGTGGACGCGGCCAGATGGCGCTTTCGTAGATACATATATACACATGTATATAGGTGTGCACGCAGTACGCGAGAGTGACACGCACACTAACACGAAAAGCAGAACGTACGTATACAGGGGCGGATGAGCTTGTGCGCAATCAAGGCGAAGGGGTGCTTTAGCAGAGTTGCCCCACGGTTACCAAGGTAACGGCACGTAACACCGCCCACAACCCTCAGGCTGTCTTGTCCGATGTGTTTGCTCGATGATTTTATACCAATTACGGCCTATCCCCATGCTATTGCCTACTCCCCGTAACATCGTCTGTATCCCTACCTACGTCCTCATCGCCACCCACTTCGACGTTGTTGCGTATATCGGTCGGAAGGTGCTCCACTTCCGTACTAAAAGAGAACCTGCAAAGTACCTGGTGCAACCACTTGTATATGGACTCGTAGATTTTTCTGGTTACATAAACCTGCGATCGTCTTCCCACGTTCTGTACAACTTTTACACTACACACGGGCTACGATTGTACATCGTGGAAATGTAACTTTGCTTTCTTTGATTTTCTTTTCTACAGTTTTTTTTCTTTTTGTTTGTTTTTGATCGCATCATAGCAACGTTAACGATACCGCCATAGTTAAATATAGAAACCGGCTACGTTGGCGCCCTCTAGGCAACGATACAGATTTCATTAATCGATTCTCTTTGCGATTCGAGTGGAAGATATCGGAGTGCCTCGAGGGATCGGAATACCCGTGATGGTGTTCAATTTCTGAGGTGACACTAGATCGTGAGGGAATAATTATTGGAACACACACGTTGTACGGGAGTTAAGTGGACATTAATGGAAATGCACGATATGAGGATTACGAATGATTGGAGGATAAATATAATGTATAATTTATTGATGAAATTCGACACCGAATCGGGAACGCATAATGCTTTTTGTATAAAATCGGTTTTAATGGACTCACCTGTGATAGTTTCCACGACTTTGTAAATATCGAGCTGAAAGAATTAATTTTCACGAGAGAAGGCTCGCCGGTTTAATGGGTTCGTTTATCTTTTTATACGCTTATAAAATCAACAATAAAGTTCGAATACAGTTTGATATTTTGCGTACAAAGGAAAAATGAAAACAAACAAAAAAACGGTTAAGATGAGTAACATAATATATTTATTATAAATAATGCACGTTACAAAACAAATATACTGCTATACTATTTAATCGAATGATCTTTGGGATTGTAGCACAGTCGATAATAAATGATAAATAAATAATTGACAGGGATTAAGAATATGATAAGTCGACGTGATTTTTTTGCGGAGAATTTCAAATGAAATTATGGGGACGTATTGCATGTTACACTTATTTCAATATAATTCTTTCGTGCTTTCTGACATCAACTATTTCCCTGAGTGACTAATATGTACATATGGCGTAATCTACCGGAGAGCGAATGAACTGTTTCCAGATAATTGATACGTTTGCGAGATATTATCCTCTGTAGATAAAATGTATATAAATATATATAATTTATTATTCATTAATTATCACTCCAGGAAATAGATACGTTTACTTGTAGCACTGATAGCTTTATAATAGATATTACAGCGAATATCCTGTATAAATAATTGTGTGTACGTATAAATAAATTTTATGGCAAATGAATAATTAAATTTACGTGAGTCTTATACTTTACAAACTGATACAGAGTATAATCAATCAATTACATCAAACTGTTCGATGTTGTTTTTAATTTATTATGTAATCGATGGTACGCAGATTTATGCGTACGTCGAACTTCCGTTCGAACTTATGGCTCTCTGTCAGAATTTCGACCGGGACTCTTGGTAAGTCCCAAAATGATAGTCTTTCTTCGTTCCGAAATCCTCGTTAAAATTATCGGAACCATTGTACATGGAGAATCCACGACGTGATAACAATTCTCCTGGCACAATCGTAGGATTCGTGTAACAAAAGTCTGCCATCATATTGGTTTGTCTGTTCAGTTGGTTGGACCTGAACAATTTCATCAGTTTAATAAAACGGTTCTTACTTAAACGAATAGAAAAAAGAAAAAAAGATTAAAGTAAAAGCGTCCCTAAATATATTCGGAAAAGTATTCAATTTCCTTCAAATTCACTTCAATCCTTCACAGTCAACTGATTTTGAATTAATTCTACAATCTTCGAACGTTTATCGTTAATTTGCATAAAAAGTGGAAATTAATTTGCAAAGGATTAAAGTGTACTCTACGTAATCGAGAAAGTAATAATAATAAAAAAAAAAAAAAAGAAAAGAATCTACTCGCGTGCAAGCCGTTTTTAATTCCCCTATCCGTCTCAGATTCTTTCAACAAGATAAGCTAAACAATCGCGTCGCACGCAGCAAAGATACGGTATCAATGTCGCAGTGAGTCATGAATTAATATATATATATATATATAAATTTTTTTTCTTTTTTGGTCACTCGAACGTCTCCGTGAAATCGCGAATCGACAATCTGTATTTGCTCTTTAGAATGTACAAATCTTACGTGACTTTTTCGGTTTCCTAGTACGTCGAGAACGTGGCTTGTCCCAACAGAACGAAACGTCGCCTATCCCACTGATACCCATTGATTTTAAATCAGAAAACTCGTCAAATAATTCAACTAAATACGTTCAAACGATCATCATTGAAATAAGCGAAAGCTTGCCAAATATGTACATTTTCTTTTGCTTTTCTTTCTACATTTCTTCCTTTCTTCTTCTTCTTCTTCTTTTTTTTTCTTTTTCTCTTTTTCAAAGCAAAGCTGAACAGGGGGTTCGCGTCGGGTACAAATATCGAAAGCGGTAAACGGGAATGGAATTTAGCATGCACCAACGAAAATTAACGAAAGTGTTACCTTTCGAATGAAAGTACTTACCCGTCCGAAGGTAATCGATTCACTTTGCTAAACAGTATGCACACCAAAATAAATAGCAGCAATACAGCACCGCTGATAATTCCGAATGCTATAGCGAAATAGAGAAACAGCTCATCGGTGTCCTAGAAAAGTTGAACAAATCCGTAACGATAAGAGACCTCGTAGTTTCTACAACCGCTCGTTACGTTTGAAAGAAAAGTGAGAGAGAGAGAAAAAAAAAAAGAGAAAAAGCTCCTCCTACGACGACGACGATTTATCTAACGATAATAGATGTTTGCTCTACTGAAAACGTATGCTCTACTTGCAACCAGTAGTAAACTCTGGATAAACGAAGGAATTCCTCGAGTTGTACGATGGATACGATCGAGTAATGAAACGTGCCAAACAGAACAAGGGCGTTCGCGAGAGATGAACGTCGGATACGATTGACGACGAGACAAAGTGAGAATGCAAGAATGTGAAAGAATGTTTGTCACGCATCGTTGCATCGTAACTTCCTCCAACGGGGGATTTCGTAACCGGCGTTTAACACGACAGACATCAACATACCACGAAAAAGCTAATAAACGTATCGAACGATAAACAGGAAGTTTTACGAGCTACCAGAACATTTCACCATAGAAAGATGCACGCGACGTGTCGTACGACAAGTATCCATCAAACTTAAGTAACGTTGTTGCGTTAGAATTATTTATGCATCCCGCGGATCACTTTCATCGTAATAATTCCAGTGATTCTTCTTGCGCCAGTTCAACCTTGAAGGTGCATAGTTGCATCTCTAATGGCCGTCGGATCGGTCGAGTAGTCGTAATTAACGTTACAAAACAAGGTTTATTACAGGTCTATGATTAGCCTCGATTCTTGCGAAAGTATTAATACAACACGTAACGCGAGCCGAAATAGTGCCTAATTTCACGATAAACTATTTAGAAATTAATCGAAAGACGAAACTGTAACGTATAAAATTACTATTATTGTCTCGATGGAAACAAAAGGCGTACGGCTGTGAACAATTACCCGCTACGAGCCGGTAAATGCGCACGACCATTCATATGATCATCATAATCGTAAGACGAGCGACACAACCTTCATGTATATGTATATCGAAGCGAAACCATACCACGCGCGATTTCTACATATTAGTTAGAATGATTTTACCTTCAGGGATAATTCAACCTTAAAGATCAGTTTACGTGTAATTCATAGAAACAATAGAGGAATGTATATATATATACTCACCATGATAAATATACTATAACGGAGTAAAAGTGATACGGGATCTCGCTGAAGACAATATTCGTACTGACGTACACAATCAAGATATCGATATCGATAGCGTTATCACAGCCGGTGTGATATCTGCGAAAATCTGACGGGGTACTGTTGAATTTCTCGTTCAGCGAAAACTTTTCTTATCTATATACTAGCATTATTTCGAATTAAACACGATAGTATACGATATCGACGAAGAACAGTGGAAGTAGATGTCAACGATAACTTTCTCGCGGGATAGAACTAACGAGCGATAATTGTTCATCGAAAGCGAACGTACGGAAACGGGCTGAGTGAATTTCTCGCGGCAAAAATCGAACGGCGTCACGGTGAAAACACGGAAGAGATAGCTGAATAATAACACGCTCGTAGCTTCCGATCACCGGATTAACTGTTTCTAAAAGTCACAGACTTCTTAAACACTTCCATGGTTAGCCGATAGTGCAAGGTGGATAGGTAAATGAACACTAATGTGAGACCGAGAGACGAGAGTGAAGTAAAGTGTGTAACAGTGCCAACAAAGCAATGCTGAATGCTGATAAACCCCTCCAGCCTGTGGATATTGCACGTGTACACATGTGTGCGCGCGGCTGACTTCTTGCAAGGGCATACGCGTCCTCCGCGTACACTACTGTGGTCCCTACGCGGTTAACAACGGCACGTACGTATTTACGTGGGTATCGTTCAATTTTTGCATTGTAATCGAACGTCGATCTGGTGTGGTGGAGACACGCGACACAAAAGACCGGCATACGTGAACGATGCTCCTCTACTGAGTACACCTGTCTCTAGAAACCAACTATGTAAACATCGTTGGACGCGTCGAACCCTTTTTAAGTCTGCGCAAGTTTTTCCACGCGTCGGTATTTTACATTATACGTTTGCGTAACGTTCGGGTGATTTCTTTGTTATGACACGGAAAGTTATATATACTCCTTTAATGTATATATTTTACAATTATTTTTTTTTTTTGCTTATTCAAAGCAGGAAATATATTCTTATATTTGTAAACTTTATCTGTGAACAGATTAACAAAGATATAACATTTATTTGTAAAAAGTTTGATTATAAAAATATATATATATATATACATAGATATCTAGGTATGTAAAATTCGTGAATTATTTTACAGTATTTATAAAGAGCCATCCAAATGCGACGCCTAGATGTCAGCACCGTATAATGTTTACACGTAATGCTTTTTCAAATTATATAAATTGCTTTGTTTTAGTAGAAGATAACACAATTTTCACTACGGATGTGTACATGTTGCAACAACACGTTTACAACGTGAAATTTTGTCAACGTGCAATTTCACGAAATGTAGATTTCAATTTACCTCCGAGATCGTGCGATTTAAGGCCGTTAGATTTCTTTTGTGGTATTTTTTAAAAAGTCGAGTTTATGCTAATTCGTAATTCGTAAAATAACTCCAACAGCACATCGAAAAGTCATTGAAAATTTCGTGATGCTCATTTGAATGACATTCTATTCTATGTATAATTGCAATAAATCATACTTTCCACAACAAAAAAATAACTTAAAAAATTACAAATAGTTTGTGTCTTATTAAAAAGAAATAAGGCATGTTTTTTTGGATGACTCTATACAATATCAATTAATGTAACATTGTCTAGAGGCTTAAGCTCATGCACAGATGACATCATCAGCCAGTGTAGTATATGAGGAAGCATCATACTCATAGTTAGATATAGATAATAAGGAATTGGTTGTGTAGAACCAATAGGACAAAACCATAATCCTCTTCTTGTTCCATCTCTTATATGATGACTTAAAAAACTTGCCAATATTATCCATGAACATTGACCATACTTTGGTTCATTAAATATACTCGAGTAAAGATTAATCATAAACCATATTGTTAAAGGAAGAGTGGTACAATGAAAAAACGGTCGTTTTTTCAAATGTGTTGCATCCTGTAAAAAAGAATATCAAAATTTATTATTTAAACATTTTTACGATAAAGTATTTTTTATTTATACAATTTACACAATCAAAAATATTCTAGTAAGTAAGTTTATATTATTAATTAATTTATTTATACTTATGAACGTGATATTTGAAATTTATTCAGAAATAATTTTTTATTTTACGCGTAAGATACGTTCATTATCAAAATAATTAAAGGTTATGCTATTACTTACGCTTAACTTCCAACTGCCTGCCGCGATAACGTGATCAACGTCGATAAATGACGACAAACAAAAACTCCAGAAAATGCTCAAAAAATTTCGGATAAGAGACTTGTTTGACAAACTTAAAATAACTGCCCAAGTAAAACCACCGACAATTGCATGAGTGCCATTGTCAAAAATCGCGCGTGCTGCTTCAGACTTCCCATGTTTTACACATTGATCACCAATGAACGAACAAATACCTATAGCACCAGTCAATATCACTTGTAAAATGAATTCCTTTTTTGCAAAGAACATTACAACAAATTTTATAACGATAATTCGAAATTCGTTTTCTTTAAATTCTTTTGTATTGAAAATAATAGGAAAATTGCACTATAAACAGAATCACGCCATTTTGACTGATTAATGCTTTGACATAGTGTGCATACGTAGTACACCATATCTCTTACGCTATACTATATTTCAGCTTGTTAATCAAAATCTTAACATATTTTAAAACAAACTCTACGTTAAGTTTAAGTACGTATTGATTTTATTTATAATCTTTCGCTATATATCACAAAATGTTTTATTTTATAACAATCTGACACTTATTGCGACATATGTAATTTTAAAACAGCATCGACTTTGGGCTAAGGCGGGATACTTCTCTGTCTACGCTGATATCAATCGAAATAAACAATCCTGACATTCGAAGTTTACTATTAAATAGTATACAGCTTTTGTGAATCGTGTGTCCCTTGTGGAAGGTGAAAGAGAAGAAATATTTTTCTTCTACTGTACGCTGCATTCACTTCTCACGATGGTAAATATTTTTTTCAGTCAAAAATTGTTTCGAATATCTGTTGTTTTGAAAGTCATGCATGTCAAACGGTTTTTGTTCTAAACGGACATCATTACGGCTTATTTCTGTGCTTTATCGCGCGATTTAAGAGACACGTGTTACTGGAATTCCAATAAACTGCTTCATTAAAGTTCTGCTATTACAGTATCGTTGTAAAATAATTGCATAAATACGATCCGGCAATAAAAATGTCAAATTTCAAGGTAATAGTTTATGCAATTTTAATGTATACGATTTATTTTGATATGATGGAAGTCATAATGACATTCATAATATTTCTTGCACCATTTTTTTCAAGCATAATACACAAAACTTACTTAAATTTGCTATGAACAAAATGTACATTTTGTTCACATAATCTTGTGTAACTTTTTTCTGTTTCAGCCTCCTGATTCTAAAAGAGAAGAATTTAGGAAATATCTGGAAAGGGCAGGAGTTATGGATGCTCTTACAAAGGTACTTGTATCTTTGTATGAAGAACCAGAAAAGCCAGATGATGCTTTAGAGTATCCTTTTGAAATAATATGTTTGATAACTTAATTTGACACTAATAGTGCTCTCTATTTCTGTTATACATAGTATTTCCTAAATTGTACCATAGATATATTCGCCAAAATCTAGGAGCTATTACAGGGGTTGATAGTGAAGAAGAGACTTTAAGAAAAGAGCTGGAAGATTCAAAAGCCAAAATCACAGAGTTGAAGGCAAAATTGGTGAAATATGAAACAGATGAAGATTCAGAATCAAAACATTAAGTTTAAACTATAATTAGATACTAGTCCCTGCTGGACACTGACTAAGTCAGATCGACTATGTGCCTTAAAATTAATATAGCAAATCACTTTGCAAGACAATTTAGAACATAAGATAAATTAAGTTTCATTTTATAAATTCCACTAGTTGTAAGTCTATTTCTTAATCATGTTCACAAAACTAGGTGATACTTTTTCATATTTGTTTTTCTTTTTAATAAAATTATCTGTATCTACAAACATAGAATAGTTTGTAATCAAAGTATAAAAAGCAGGATATGATAAAGCTCAAATAATTTTGTTTTGTTATATTTCTATGACGAATGTATTATTTCTTTTTTATGCAAGTTGTGCATTTTTTTTTTGCATTAATATTCAATACACGGTTAAGTTTAATGTATGATAAATGTAACAAGAAATCTTGTAATATGTACATCTTAAAATTACATAAAACAACGCATTAAGTTAGAATTCAAATGTATTTGTGACAATATACATAAATATTGGTGTATCTAGCTTATAACCTAAATGTTATTTGAGTCCTTTATTTCATTGATGATTTCTGACAGTAGTTTTTATTCACAGGCTCTTTTTTTTTCATAGTGTAAATAACCTAAATTAAAAGTGTAACATCATAAAATTACATAATGAATAACACAGGTGAATATAATCGGTGTTTACTTTATTATTATAATTACCCTTTAGGTTTTAGGCAATCATTGTGTGCAAATTAAATTTATTAAAAAAAGAACAGCCTTCATGTTGGTTTAGCAGCTTGCCTGCGTTTCACTTCCCAATTATAAATACGTGCCATGTTTACTTCTATGGTTGTAAATTGATCTCTGACAAAGTCTAAATCATGTTCCACATAACCTAAAATTCTCTTCGCCGCTTCGATATTCTTTATTAATGTATCTTGTGCATCATCCAAAGTGTATTCTAACATAACATTGGCTCCCAACCACAGGCATACTTTATCAGTAGGGGGAATAATGGCTTTTGCATACACTTGTTCTGATAAAAGAAACTGAGTCTCTAATTCTTTGCTGTTGTCCTTTTCTTGCTGTAATTTCTTGATCATTTCCAACGACTTTTCTAGATCCGGGATTTGTGCTTTCAGTCGTTTCCTCTTATTAAATAAATTATATTCCATGAACTTATATTTGCCATGGCTCTCATCCAACATCTGGAGTACTTTATCCACCGATTCGTTTTCCGGTTTCGCCATAAATGCGTCGACATCGTCCTATATTAAAAATGGTTTACATAGAATAAAAATACGTTTCTTTTGTAATGAATTCAAATCTTTTTTTTCTGACCATATATGGTTCGTGGTGTGAAAAAGTACATCTCATGCATTTTCGTATATTACACAAATATACATTAGATCATTATCAAAAATATAAAAAAGTGGCAAAAAACGTTTTTTTTTTTTTTATATATAGAAATTTTTATTGTTAGCCATGAGGATTACTTCTTCGTAAAAACAGACATAGTAACACAATACAACTAAAATACACTCGATTTATGTATCGATGGGAATCTTATAATAATATGTAATGCAAATTTTATATTACATTAACGTACTTACTACAAATTCGGCCTCCGGTATTCCGGCATACGACTTTTTCTCTTTATCCATCCCAACGTCCGCTTTATTTTCACCGTCTTCCATCTTGAATTACTATACAAATTCTCATGACACGAGAGCCGTTTACATGATTCGTCCCTACTGCATTGAGAGTTTTTAATTTACCGCTGAATTCGACAAATATAAAATCTTACAACGTTGCATATACAAATTCGGAATAGATGTTTGTTTAAAAAACAAAAGTTAAATATAATTTTGTAAAACAATATATATATATATTAATATGCGTCACAACTAGACTAAAGCCTAAAGGTAGTGTACTCTAGTGGCATACTATGGTATTATAGAGTACCATCTATAGATTACTTTTTTCATGTTTCATTTATTCACGAACTTCACATATATTTACGTATTATCATATTTACACGTATAAAATGGAAATAAAAATGTGCTCAATACAAAAAGTAGATAGCGTAAAAAAAGAAAAAATAAGCAATTGTAAATGTCAACATATATTAAAAGTACTACGAACGAAAGTTTCTCGGTATAGTAAAAATCCTGAAATTGATTCAACTCAAACTGTTGTCCGTATCACAGTATATATTAAAAGAAAATTTAAGGTGTCATTAAAATGATGGTAAACAAGCTGGCGAGTAACGAGAGACGTAGGTGTTGCTTTCGTTCGAGTGTTAGAGAAGCTATTGGATCGCAATTAATTTTCGATAAAGATAACAATTATCTTCGGGAAGCATTATGAAAACTACACGGGATTGGTTAAACTGAACTTTGTTCTGCGGACACTTGCACGTTTTATTAATTACGAATTATTACTTTAATCGTGAAAGATTCCCTCCTTCGTTGTGGAAAGAACGTGAAACAACTTTACACAGATATCCAACGATATAATTATAACAGGGGTCACTGTGACATGCACGATGCATATTTCAAGCATTCTTTTATTATTTCGTCATTTGTTACTGGATATATTCAACATCGTTGAATATCTTTTTCTCTTTTGCAATAAAAAAATGTGTCAAGCGTAAGAAATAACGAGAAAGTCACAGATCACAATGAACTCTATCCCTCGCGCTTCGACAAATCGTAAAACATCGAATGGTGAAAATATTGCTACGACGAGTATAATGAAAATTTGTTGTTCTCGTTCTTTTCGTAATTGTTTTCTGGTCTCGATCGTCTAACGTATAATCGTGTTTAAATCTAAATTAGTTGTTCACTAGCACCCCGTATACACAACACTATGTACACGGACAGACAAACGGACTCTACATTTACGATTGACGCGGGGCGCATTCCTCCTCTTTGATATACTTTATTGGCCTAATAGAGCCGAATTGTTGGTGTATCGTGTAAAGCAGAGTACACCCTAGTCTAGTCGTCTAGACGTCTTAGAAAAAGTTCCTTCTTTTGTTCGATAATCACGTTGCATGCAAAACAAACGATGGATCGTGAGTACGTGTGAATTGGGTCGTACTTGATACACACTGGGAAACGTCGTTTTTGTAATCACTTCGCTAATAAATCTAAACTTAACTACAGCAAAATGATCATCTCTCCAAAATGCTTGTTACACCGCTGATAGCTTGTGCTACACGTTTCTTATTGATGTTGAAGTAGATTAAGCAGGAAGAACAAGCTTTTCTTTCGACCGTGCAAGTCATCTTCAATGCTGGAAGAACCAAGATTGAATGTAGCATACCTTTTCCCTTTTTTATATATGTAGGTATACTATACAAAGGACTTCGAAATTACAACGATCAACCCTCAACCCCAAAAACAGAAGAGCGTTCTTTTATATTGTCGAAAAAATGTTAAACAGAAATAAAAAAAAAGTGTCTCATTAATAAAATAGTTAACTCGGGTCCAAACGGACCCAGGCATCGGTCGATACCATTCTTCGTCCGAGGGTTAACGGAAAATAAATTGCCATGTATAATTATTTCTTTATTTCAATGAAACTCACTTAACAGTTGGATAAAAGCGTCTCAATTTGAAATATATTAAATCCGTCATTTTGACGATGTTAATTGTTCCAGCGTTAACGTTTACATTGCGATGCAAAAAAAGAATGTTAACTTTTCAGAGGAATCGATCGCGATGTTCACGAATATAATCACAAACCGAAAGATCATTCAAAGTACGTTCATTTCTGATCGAGTAATTAAACTTGTTCTAATCGTGTTGCGAAATAGTCCGGTGTTGTCTACAGTTGCAGAATAATGTCAACTTTCTCGTTCAGCACGAGCGTAGGATTAGCAAGCTAGGACAGATTAAGGATGTAACGTTTGTTGTAGGCGCATAGATCACGATGATGACCCGTAACGAGTACGTGTCGAGCGACAGGGCGATCATATGAGTACGGGGTACACCAAACAGGAGTGATCCGAGTGAGCGAGTGACTGAGTGAGTTGGAGGTCGGAGGAGTATATTGGCCATTTCCGCAGGAAGCCCTAGGTAACCTGTAACCGCCATTGAGGTTGGAACTAACGTGCCACAGATCGCTGTCGTTTCATAACAAGCTGTTCTGAATTCGCCTGGCCATAATCTCGCCGCGTTAATCGATTGGTCTTCGTTTTTCAGTGTCGACGTTGAATCTTGATTTCCATTTACCATTCGTTCCGCTACGATGGTTACGATGCATCGCAAATTTTCAATTACGATAGAAAAAGTCTCGAAGTATTTCACGTAGACTGAAAACTTCAAATTAAAAGCTCACAAGAAAGTAGCGTAAAAATGGTTTACAGTATAGTCGATGGAACCGATATAGCGAGGTCGTGAAATCAGTCGTTAAAATGCACGTAATTCAAGAGTTAAAACGATAATTCAAAGGAGATAAAGAATTCCTCCATCGTAGTATATTTAAAAAATTAATTTTGCAATTTAATCGTTAATTTTTACCAATATGAGAATTTCTGTCGAGCAAGACGAGGCAGAGGTTTAATACCGTATATTTGAAAAGTAAAACTATGAGCAGAAATTTTAGATATCGGTTCACAAATGACGAATGACCCTGAGTCCGAACACATCAATCGTTTTCACCGCTCAATGCTTTAATTTACGACCTCGATGTATCGCTTCCACTAACTATACCCGTTTGCGTTAGATATATGACGTACTCGAGGAAAGAATTCCAGCAACTTCTGGGACCGTTTCAACTAACGAATAAGGAAAACGAGATGTTACTACAACTGTGATATTCGAATGTACCATGTAAAACGAATGTGATAAATAAAATTTCATATTCAACCACGAAGAGAGTTTCTTTCACATGTCCTACGCGATTCTCACATGTCTTCACTCGTGACACGAAAGCGTTTTACAAGACTCGACGTTAACGTGAACGGAGGTAAATTCGAAGTCCTCGTGCGATCGAATAGATATGCGTTCGCGGCGAAGAATGGATTGAAAAGAAAGACTCGATACATTGCTCCGCGACTGACAATGCTAACACAAATAATAAAGCCCGCTCTCTTGTCGTCCGCAGATTTAATCTGCCGGAACGAGTCACCGTTTTGACTTGGTCACGGTTAACAAAGGCTTGGAAACAATATTAAACAAACAGTCTTGTGTTTATCCGTTCGGAAGAAACGACGTTGTTGCAAGATGACGATTAACAGGAAAATTCATAGTTCGAGAAGTTGAAAGTAATTTCCAGTGATGACGTTAGCATCCCTTTCTTTTTTCCTAGATCTACGCATTGTCAATAGAACGCGCGCGTTCCTAAGGGTGTCAAAACGTTCTGCATGTGTACAGAAATGTTTAGAGGGGATGCATTCTTTCTGGTAACGTCAATATAGATGGTATTTGCCTCGAAGCTCGGCTACGAATTTGCTTTGTACCATCCGACCGTAATATGCGGCTCAACCTAACGCGAGAGAAGAGGGTGGTTGACTTAACGAAGTGATCTTCATCCAATGTGTAATTTTCATTCGATCCGACGTTTGCACGTCTAACGTTCAATTCTCTTTCCTCGATAACCGAAAGGAATTACTAACTTTTAATCGTTTCCTCCATTTCCTTCATGATGACAATTAAACGATATTGAAAGAGAACCCTTTACTTCGTGATTAAAAAATTTTGATTAAAATATGAACCCTTTGACTGTGTCACGCTTTAACAGAACATTCTCGAAGATTCGAAACACATACATTATTTCAACAGGCACTATATCATTTCAGTGATAATAACGAACGCATTGTATCGATCGTTGCCGATAATTGCACAGTGAATTATATGTAAGAGTTTATTTTAAAATGAAAGAGTTAAGTATTTAGATAGATTAGACGAGTCGTTCAGATAAGCGAAAAAAGTTAGCGAAAAATAAAGGAAAAAGATGTTTTTTTCACTCGACAAATTTTGGACCGGTTCGAATGGTGCCGGCAACGTGGACACCCGGCAAAAAGCGGCACGTGCGAATGCATGAATGAAAGTTTACGAGGATAGTAAGAACAGGTCAATCTACCAATTGACCATTGGTCGGTCGGACCTGCACAAACGAAAGTTCAGATCGTTCCTCCTTTCTGTTCATCTTCAGACGTCGTCCACAGACTACACACAACACCACATAGGCTTCACGTGAACACGCTCGGTTAGAGTATACCTACCACCACCGTAAAGAATTGGTCAAGCAGAGTGCAACAGATAAGGGTGGCGATGGTGGGGGATAGTTGACTCTCTAGTGGCCATTCGGAGTCAGTTGCTCTTATGCTTGCCAGACATTAACAACAACCACGCCGGGCTCTTGTAGTGCGGGCCTCGTGACTCGAAACGTCACAGGTGATTCGAGACAGTTTGCAATTCGAATTAATTACCAGTGAGGCTTACCTCTCGAATTTGTACATTGCAAGGTGTTAGTCGAAGACCAATTAAAAGACTGTTTCGTTATCGACAACGTGATCGATGGAAGAAAGTGATGGAAATTGTTGCTAGTTTTCTCAACTGACAGTTGCATTCGTGGATAATCTCAGTGACGATGAATTTTGAAATATTTTGATACGTCGAAAGATACAACGATATAGATTAAGAAAAACAAAAAAAAAGTGTATTCGAATCGTTCAAGTAACGTTGGAAATTTCTGACAGTCTTTCTCGATTGTTGATTCTCGTATTAACGTATGAAAGAAATGATAAAAATTAATGGAAGATAAACTGTTCAGTTTAGAAGTTCAAAGGTCTGTTTGGAGCATCTTTGAAAAAGTGCCATCGTGTGACATTTCGACGTAGAAAAGCGATCTTCTTGTCTGACTGTGTTTGTTAACGTGAAGTGTTACAGTTTCTATTCTGGTGTTTTGTGATCTCGTTCGAGAGACAGTAACGTTTTGTTAAAAGAGTGATCAAAATCCTCAAGTTCCGGGTTCGATGTGGAAGAATGAGGTGCAAAGAAGCCTGATTCGCGTATCGGATCCACTTCTAAGATCGTGGAGGTTGTCGGGATCGAGAGAACGATGACGATCGACAGTTGAGGAAATCCTCGTAAAAATTCTGCGGAGGGTGATCGAGGGTTTGTTTCAGGGGGGGTTTTGGATATTATGTTAGCAACGAGATTATGCGTGTTTCTGAAGGTGTTGGCGTTGGCGGGAAGCGTCTTGGCGCTTCTGCCAGAAGACTTCGAAGATCGAGCTGCTCCTGCCAACCTCCAAGAAGAATGTGCCTCGAAATGTCCGGATCTCGATTTGAATCAGGTCAGTGATCCTTTCTATCTACTTCCTTTCGATGATAGAGAAAACCTATCATCGTAAATGGAACCGTATAAAATGTTCACGAGCTCTAGAAACTATTTCTTCAAGGACTCGAGATTTCGAACACATAAATTACAGTGAAATCTTATCAGAGATATTTCTTAACTCGTTCACGTGTATAAAAGATTTAGAAAGAGTGAACAATTTCTCCTTCGTTTTTCTACACTCTTCTTTTTATCTCAAATTACTACGCGAGAAATAGTCACGCCATTTAAACGCGTTACCTGTTGCTTTCCCAACGTGTAGCTACCCTCTGCTTTGTTTAAAGAAAAAAACTGCTTCTCATGGTGGAAAGAGAAGATCAAAAGTGACAGGTTATTTACGTGGACCGAGAATACTACGAGAGCGACGCTAAGAGATAAAACTCGAAACTTATTACCGCCAAATCGAACGATTCGGACTATCTCTTCTTTTTTCTCCTTCTATCGCGGACATTTTCGTGGTGATATATCAACGTTTCTCGCGATTACTCGCAATATTATTATACGCTCGGATTATGAAAGTGTTTTCAGATAAAAGAAGATTGTCGCGTGGCGTTCGGCCATGTTTAAAAAAGAAAAAAAAAAAGAAACTGGACACTGGCCGATCGCTAAATTGTCCGTGAAATATACAATTCTTCTTTCCATCCTATATTTTCCTAGTAAGCGCGTGCAACACTCCGCGAGCGTGAAACATGACTGTTTACAGCAATAAATAATCACAATCGCGAGGAAATTTCTTTATCAGTCGCCGATTCCACCGCGAAGAGGTCAATACAGTTGCGAAGTTCACGTTGGCCCGTGTAAACGAAACGAGGCAGAAATCGATTCGCGAACAGCGTGTCAGCCGCTTCTCGATAGCCTTCTCCGCAAGGGTTGTCGATTACTTTCATCTGTTGTTTCAATTTGTGCCCGTTTATCGTTCGTCGTTCATTTGTCATCGAATCGCGCTCGACTTGCCTCTTTATATATACACATTTTTTTTTTCTTCGTCGTTGAATTTCGCGGTTCACAGATATCGATGATACACTCTTGTCTCGAGGTGTATGATATAATCGATTCTTTTTCAACAATAACAATAAAATAATAGGAAAAAAAGAAAGAAAGAATAGGAACGAATAGGAGAAAAAAAGTAATAAAGAAAATGGTCCATTCGTTGGAACCGCGAGAAACGTTCTCGGAGCGAGGCGAGCGTAGTACAAAAATGGCTCCGCACGAAGGACGTATCAATTTAAGTCCACTCTCCATCCCGACTGTACCATTCATTAATTAACTTAACTACACGACGGTGCATCATCGCAGTCCATAAGCACGTTCTCGAGGATGAAAAGTGAGTTGTAACAGATACAGGAGCTTCTAATCATTTTCTTTTCTTTTCTTTTTTTCTCCTCTCCTATTTCGTATTCGTCTCTTGCCTTTGTACCGTAACATCAATCGATTATTTCGTTAATTCGTGGGAAGGTAAATGAGTAATGAGAACGCATCAAAGTTCGTTCAAGTTAAACGATCTTTCGAGATCATCTGAAAGGATCACTTCGAAGCGTGCGTTTTATCTGTTTTCTTTTTTTCTTCTACTTCTCTTCGGCTCCCACAAAGAGTGAATGAGATGATTGAAAGGATGCATCAGGAGAGATGAACGGAACAAAAGGCGGTCTGGAGAAATGATTAAACCGATCCTTTCGTGGAGAGTTTAATTGATAATTGCTGCCAATTTCGTTCACGCCAATTGCCAAAGACACTGATTACGAGCTTTTTACCGCGAGTTTGTTCACACGAGCCACGGGAACTTGAACCGATACAATTCTCAGACTGTCTATTCGTACTTCTGCCATCATCTTCTTCCTTTATCTCACGAGAAAACGATCGGTTCGTTTCAATTTTTACACATAGCTTACATCGATATCCCGATAAACAGTGGACTGCTCCACGAAAGGTTGCATTTCAATTATCCGGCGCCAGATAAAGAGAAATCACGGTTCAGAAATCAACTTCTCGATCTCTTATCTTCCCTTCGTTTCTCTTCTCGATCTCGACCTGCTTTTTTCTTACAAATGGACGAGTTAGAGGTTCAGAGGGCACCCGGAGGAAAATCATCGAAGTTGAAGATAAGGAGCCTCGTGTCGGGGTTGGGCGTTAGGTGAAAAAAAAAAGGCACGGGGAATATTATAAAATCTAGATGGACTGACAGTCATGTTTACGGTGTGTTGCGTACCAATGGCGCCCAATGGTATTTACTAAACACGAGTAGCACTGTAAACGCGTTATCGTATCTCGAGGTGATGCCTAAGATGACCTTACTATACTTGCATAATCGCGATGATTTAAGCTTTCTAAACCACGGTTTGTCGTCGTTTCGACGTGGTTCCTCTGTCAAACGTGACTTCGAATCGTCTTTGTAATTCGTACGAAATTCTCACGATTCTCTATTGTCGTCGTACGAAATAATTTCGTAAGAATATCGTCGCAATTCAACGAAAGAGAAACGTCCAAGGGGAAAATTGATGTAATTATTACTTCACACGCCTAACTCTTTGCTCGGCAATAGTTGGAATTCCTCAATTTCGTCGACTCTGTTGAATTTTTTCCCACTAATTGAAAAATAATTACTTAAACGCCACTTGTAATGGATCCAACGCCCACGCGTTAACCTACATACAACGATTTGATCGAGCGCGAAACGCGAACCAGCCGCTGCGTACAATTCGAACGTGTTCGTGTATTACCTGGTAAGAATACAGGGGGGAACGGTATTGCAGAGTAAAACCTGGCCGAATTCCAATCTCGAAGTTACACAGAACACGCAGGATCGTTCGACGTGCAATATTATATGTGTAGCCGTACACAATGAACTTCCTGTCGGCCACATCCTCTCACCTACAACGCGTGCCTCGTGAATTGCTATGGGTTCACCACACGCGGTGCATCGATAATCGTGCGAAATTCAAAATCCTTGTATATCAATCGTTTCATACGATCGGTTTGACAAGTTAGTCGTTTACTCTTTCTTTCAATTTTTTTTTTTTTTTTGATATTTTTACGTCGTTGCAAACGTAACCTAATCAGAAGATAAGTTGCTTCACGTGGATGTAAACACGCTGTTATGAAGCGTAGTAAGATAATCGTCTCACGATGATTTTTCGTAAAAAAGCAAAGAAGAGAAAACAAAAGCAGAAATGTTATCTACGTAAACCATATTGAAATCTCGCGTAATCGGGAGATTTATCGTGACTTAGAAATTGAACGTGAAGGATTTTTACAGACGTGAGATCGGATGATAGACGGGCCAGTTGATTAAATGCGTCGCAAGGAAAACTGATAATTCGTGGGTGGACGACGGTCTGACCCGGTTATTTAAAGGAACGGCTGCGTTATCATTGACTCGAACCAAACAGAGTGACAGTGACGTGTATGAAATGTTTCTACGATGCACGTGTGTAGAATCACTCTCGACATTCTCCGGCTCGAGATTTCAGTTTATCGAGAGGGAATCTTTATAGTCAGAATCGAGGGGGATTTCTTCGCGTATTTTAAGATCGTGTTCGACCCTTACATCGAAGAGAGGAAGCTCGTTGTGATCGTATACGGGCTGAGAACCCACATCTATTAGGATTTCGTGAATTCGAGGATAATTTCTTTTTCAAAGGACTAGGGATACGGTTGATCTTCTCTCACGATCGACAAAATTAACGATCCGTTACACGAAGGCAGGGTAAATTGGTGGAAAATTCGGGAATCGAAGGGGTCCAGTTGGAAAACATTGTCGTTGTTAATAATAACAATAATAACAATTCAAATTTGTTTCGATGATATTTCCTGTGAAGTAGTTAAAATAGAAATTCCGGAAAACGACGAAGGTCTCTGAAAAAATTAGTAGACGGTTATTTTCTAAAATAACAATCGATAGTTCCTCGAAAGACAGGGACCGGTTAATCCCTTCAGCCTTGAGTCGCAAACAAATCCTGGGAAACAGAGTTTCGGCGCCTTTACATGACGTCATATCAATTAAAACGCATGCACGTTCCGCGCACATGTACACATGAGAATAGACGCTAGCTTGAAGATCATAACGAGTGGCAGCTGATGCCGGTTGTTTTTAATTCATCTCACGATCCTGAAGGTAATTAACGAAATTAAATGGCGACTGTGGATGCGAGAGCTTAGAACCTCTAACGAACGATTGGTAGTCATGATAGCTATTAACATTAAAAAACGAAAAAAAAAAAACTAAAATACCGTTCTCAAATTAGGCTGAATAAAAAGATTAAAAGAAGAAGATTCATGTTTCGAATAGCTGTTATAACATGAAGAATTATTATACAACAGCTGAGAAGAAGACGTGGAAACGCTTTTCTACGGAGAGTATCACCATGAAAAATGCTTCCTGTTCGCCAAGCTAACGAGTGCAAAGTGAACCACGCGAGGTGATGCGTATCTTTTTAATTCGCTGGGTAACGCGAGAATAATTGGCGTGGCTCGTAGACGAATGCAACGTTTGCGCGCAGCGAAATGCTTGGAACGTCGACTGCTCTTCAAACGGTCGGTGAAATAAGGGAAAGAGAGAAGAGAGAGAAGAGAGAGAAATAGAGAGACCGTTAAGGTGTTTGCCAAAGACAAACCTCAGACTTCAAAGGTAGATGTTCCATCCGAGTGGACACCGTCCGGTGTACATTCAACACCGTGCGACCATGGCTTGTTCGAGACCACACGAAAAAACCTGATACCCTTTGCCTTCAACTTGAAACAGCCTAGGAAGCTTTGAGCATGTCAAAGGCCTCTTGGACTCGTATTATTTTGAGATGTTTAACGTAGATTTCAATAAATTTTTCACCTGTTTGCGGTTCTACCTGAGGGATTAGCACGGTCAACCACGGGTCACTACGATTGGCTCTGACAAATCCAACGCCATCATTTTCATTCGGTTTACGATACTTCAATTTTTTCGTTCTAATCACACACGATAGTATGCGAATATTAAATAATGTTACAATAAAACAAATAGTTTACACTACCGTTTACGTAATTTTGAAAGCAAACATTGAACTGGCAGGGTAAAAAACATGTACATTTGGTTTATTTCCATTACGAAGAAAAGTTCGAAGATTAAGAAGCATTACGTGCAAGAACGTTTATGTAACATGTTTGACTATACGAATCACTACAAGACGAGGATGCTAGGAGTACAATTTTTATGCTAAAATGACCATGATCCGCGGAAACCTTGAAAGAAGTACCTTCGATAAAAATCTGTCTCGCATATGTTGGATTCGGAGGGAAGACACCGTTGTGGTCGGTCATTAGGCTCAATCATCGATGGCTGTTAGAGGTGCAACAGTTGGCGAACGCTTCGAAGCGTGGCAAAGACGTTGAACATGACGGAAGGACGTGCGGAAGGACGAGCAGGTACACATTAAACGATTACCTTAGATCAGATAAAACAGCTCTTTACCGGCTGATTTCCGTCTTGTAGGATGGACAACCTGAAGTGGTTGTTCCAACGATGGGAACAGGAAACTAGAGAATAGTCGGAGTTGCAATAAAACCGAGTGACTGTTTAAAATCCAACCGTACGATAACACACGATGATTGACGAAATGGTCGTGAAAGGAAAGCGTGTTCAAAACGAGATACAAAATTCAAATCGATTAAAAGGAGGAATTATTTGAACGTGTAATATTCTAACGAAGCAAGAATATGGTTTCAAGTGTCGTTGGTGTTTCGTATGGTGTATAACAGTCTAGGCGGTTTGATTAATCGGGTGCAAAGTTAAACGAGCATCGTGTCGGTTGAAGAGGCAAGGAACGAACAGCAAGAGAGATTCCTCGACAATGGAAAGAAGAGAGTGGAAAAAAAATTCATCGTAAAATTGATACATCCACGCCGGCAGGCGATAGTCGGGAAAACACAGCACCGTCTTCTCCAGCTTTCGTTATCACGGCACTCGTCATTCGTTGTGCTTTCTGTTGTTCCGATGGGAAAGCAGAGAACAGCGGTTAACGTTTCCTCACGTTTACGTAAAACGGTTATAATCTTTGCTCACGTACCATTTCCAGTATCGTTGCAAACAAAGGATAATATCCAGACATGTTGTAACATTAAATCGTATCGAGAAACTTCGTAATAATTTTCATATTTAAATTTCGAACATTCCTTTTATGCATAAGAGAAGGGCGTTAGATTCAACATGTTCCACGGTGGATTTTACAAAGATTCGTTCACCAGCGAACAACGTATCACGGAAAAAAGAAGTGCGTTTCGAATGGCGGCAACGACATGGCCACGTAGCGTGCAGGGGCCGCAGAAAATAAATTGAATCGCTTGCCAGCTTTAAAAGATAGTAAATTGTTTCATCCGGTTCAATTGACACCCCCGGTATACCTAGCCTGTCGCGAATGAATCGCCGAATGATCGTGACCAAGTCGTAGGTTTCTACCCGGTACCGTTTTCAGATAACACACTCGTTACACCGTTTGCACCTGTACGTTGCGCGTTTCCGGTACACAGGTGCGCGTCCGGTTTTTAATGGAAACGAAAGTAAATTGTTCGAATGAAAAAAAGAGAGAAAAAAGAAAAAAAGAGAAGAAAGAAAGTAGCTCGTGGAGCTTGTTCGAGGAATCGGCTAGATCGAGGGTAGCCGAACAATTCGAGGCGCGGATAACAAGGGTGTGAAGCCATGCGTACCACCATGGGAATTTCGGGAGTCACCTAGTCTCTGTGCATATTTAATTACCATAACGATCATATTTATTCAGGAATAATATCGTTCCTGTCACCTGCTTGTTCGTGAATTTAAATCGTCGCGTGCAAAAGAAATTTGCGATCAAACTTCAAGCGACTAGCACAATTTTCTCGTGTATCTTGTTAAAAAAATTTCACTGTTACAAAATGTACAACGATTAAACAATATTTTTATTCGTTTCTTCGTAGAATCGAACGGACGACTCGAGCTCGGAGGTGGGATGCGGCGTACGATGCAAGATCGACCAGGTAAGAAAAACACTGTAAAGACATCCAAGTAATTTGAAACCTACGTTCAAATCTTACAGTCTGATCGTTCAATTGAATAATTGCAATCTCAACGGTTGAACTTCCGGAAATGTTCTCTGCACGTCTCTTCGTAGATGCATCTTCCCTGTTGTTCCAATAGCCACGAGGATAATCCCCGCGCTCGGTTGCAACGCGAATTTAAAAGTTCGCCGGGGAGCATCGTCGAACGTTTATTAACATAGGCGAACGTCGGAGACGAAAATAAAGGGACGCCGGTCCCCCGGCACAATGAAAGTACTTCCGCTGCCGTCCCCGGGGTGCCTGTTCACTGGCTCGCTAGTAGAGAGACGGTAAACGGCAAATAAAAACAAAGTCAGGTCTCCTCCGTCTCCCTGTCTGTCTCTCCTCTCTCTCTCTCTCTCTTTCTCTCTCCATCTGTATACTATCGTGGCCAAAGCCAATGAATGGATGAACGTGTATACGTATTACGCGTACGAATGAAAGAATGGTTGGGCTCGTACGGCTTCGTGACTTTAAATTGGATCGCGTACAAGTGCTGCCTATGACGGATGTCGCCAAATTGCCGTGTGACTCCGGATTCGCTCTCTCTGTTTGTTCGTCTCTTTCCGCTTCTCTGGTCTTCTCTGTCGCCTCTTTTTGGCCCTCCGTTTGCGGAAGTCCATCCGAGAAAGTCAGAGAAAAGCGCCACCGGGATAACAATGTTCTACTACTATCGGAACGTTAACGTTTCCCTTCAGATCGCCTAGAAGGAGCTAAAACAAAGTCTGAGTAGTATTTTCTAGGTGGTGGAGGAAATATAGCGATATCGTATATAAATGCTACGTAAACTTTGATCTCGCTGTATTTCTTCGACCGACTATACAACGGAACGATCAAACTGCACGTCTTTTTGGAAGGAAACGAATTGACCAGACATTACCAGACGATCATTAGCACGTTCAGAATGGGGTACAAAGGGAAAAAGATCCCTTGGAAACCGATCGAGGGTGGGAGATAGGAGAAGAGACTGAGAAAGGACCCCTGTCGTGGCCGGAAGGATATCCAGCAACGCGTGTCTCCAGGGTAGGAAACGAGAACAGCAATTAATGCGACGAAAAGTACAAAAGGACCTGCGACACACTTAATTATCGCGTGCCTTCCGAAAAAAATAAAAAAAAAAAAAAGGAAGGAACGCGGCCATTAAGTTCCGTCCCTTCTTCCTATATGTCGGCATCGCGAGGATGTGTCGCATTCACGTGGTCGATCGCGTGCACATTTGAAAAATAAGTTGGTGGCACGAGGTTTGCGTGTCGGTTGAAATAGCCACGGATACCACACGAGTCTTTATGAACGTGAATCGCGCTCAAAACGATTTCCTCCCTCGCCTCGTTTCACGGTTCGTACGTTCCAGTAACGCGCACGAGTAACGGTTAGGCTCGCGGCTCGACACGATTCAAAAGGAAGATGCTCTACTTTTTGTTAAACGCAACCCTAATTGCCTTCCTCCGTTAATCAGACGGTTTTACCAGTAGGACAGGTTAGGTCGCTAAACTGTGGGCTCGCGTTGCTCGTACTGATTTTATGGAATTTTTAAAAACGGGAACAAGGATGGATGGAATTGTAACTGTGTGGATAATATGAATTTTCGTCGTGTGATTTTCATCGAGCAGCAACGTATATACAGAAGTCTGGCTCGGCTTTGATGCTTCTTCCGGTAATTTCACGGCTCGATAGCGTTGAATCGATACCAGTGAAATTCCTTTGTATTGCACACATCGTGTTCATACAGAATTTTCAAAGATATGATGTATAAAACATGAGATATTCTATCTCTGATGGAATAATACAGGCTACTTCGATACTTGGGCTCAAGTATATACACGAGTACGGGAAAAGTATATATATTTCTTAAGCTTCTCTAACGAAAGCAAATCTACCAAACAAGCTACACTGTTTCGAGTGTATTTGTTAAGTGGCGGACCACCAGCACCGAGGATCTACGTGATAAATGAACCTACTTGACATTGGTTACCAGAAGCTACTCTCTTCCGTGGTTTCGGTAAACGACATTTTTCAGTTCATCCTTTTCACAAGCATGTTTATTAATAAAGAGACAAAATTGATGATCTGAGTTGCATATACCAAAGCTACCTTTCCTCTCTCTCTCTTTCTTTCCCTCTTTCCTTTTCTCGATCGAAATCATACAGTTGATAGAAGACACGTTGCCCCTTCGAGACATCTCATCGTTCACGTCTTGTGTCGTTGAAGCACAATCAGTGGACGGGGTTCGAGTGAAACGAGGAGGATAGATCCGTGGTAGGATGAAGATCTACGATCTACGGGGAGGCCGGAGTAGAGCGAGGGCCAGACTGGGGCGTAATGTGTGTTGAGGTTTTAATGAGGAAGTGAGAAATTAGCGGGCGCAGCGTCGAGCCGTTGTGCTTCAGCTGTTTTCCACCGTCTGATAGTTTTGTCAACCCCTATTACGGTCAATCCTCGAAATCGAGAAAATTACGATCGTTTAAAACGAGACGAGCCGAATTCGGTGTACGGTGGATTTGAAACGCGGCGTGAGGATGGTGGGAGAGAGACAGGCGTCGAAGAAACGCTGTGTTTCGTGCGAACTATTATAATTGAAAAAAAAGGAGGGGGATCGTGTGTTGATATGGGCACGACGCAATGAAATGTCACGAGGAAAGTGATTAATTAAGACGTTAAAAATTATCGTCGTTTGAGGGTCGTTATGGTGGCAGTTCGAAACTATCGTGCATTACCATGATAAATACTCCCGTTCGATGTTTCTTCTTACGCGAGCCACGAATTTTCTTTTTCTCTGTATCTTTATTCTTCTCTCCGCTCTTTTTTCTCCCTCCTTTTTTTTTACTGTTTTTTCTTCTTTTCATTCTCGAACGATAAGAGAGCGCGTGGTGCTTGTAAATCGGCGTTCATTTGAATAATTTGGTTGAAACGAATGGCCAGTTCCACGTTCGATAGGTTAGTCCCCGCTGTAATAATCGCGTTCCACTCGAGCCATATCGATGTCGCGAGTATTTGGAATCGTTTCAAAGTCGTGAAATCGAACCGCCATCAAATGTTTATTAATAACGTATTTATCTAGCGACGGAGGTCCCTTTCGTTCTAGATTTTTCAGACCAGCTGACCTATGTGATACCCTCGAATTCCACCGTATATACGCGTATACGTACATAATCATTATTCAACTGAGACAAAATCTAAACTGGCTGTTACCCTTTTTGTTTCTAGACCTTCGAATTGAATGCAAACAGATTATTTACAAACCTCAAAGTTTTATATTTAATATTATTCTTGCTACAATTTCTTCAAATGTATCAATGAAAATTAATGAAATATAAACTTCGCTAACCCTTTTACTATTCTCAAGTGAAAAAGTAAGAGACGTTTATTCTATAGCTTAGAGTTGAATAGCTGATGCAGGTGCACTGGTAATCTCGTCGAATTAAGCATTCCATAGTGAGCTTATTATTCTAAAACGTCGAGAGGAGTATCATTCATGTGCGGCGCCTCTCGAATGCGGCAGAGTGTCGATCAGCCTGACAATTGGTAAATGGCTCTCTTGTATCTCGGGATACGACGTTGAAATAGCGATTTTACTATACACACATCTACGCGAACATTCCTAACAAGGCTGTAACGATCCTAGTCGAGAATCAGATTAAATCTCAATTATAAGTATCACCAGGGAAAATTCGAAATTGGAACAGGAAACACGGTTGGAAAAGCAGAGATTCATGATGAAATATCGGAGGTTGATACTTGAAAAGTAGAAACGAGTTATATACAGATGACGATAAATTGTAAGCTTCCAGTTTAGATGGAACTGTCTGTAATATATAACAAACTCTTCCTGAAGTCCTTGAGCTCTTTAAGCATGCCAAATCACGTTTGTGTATTTACGTTCCCCGCCAAGCAGGCTTTCAAGATGTTCTCGAAGAAATGATCCGTTCTTCTATTAACTACCATTCATTTCGCTACTTATGTATACATTTCTTTTTTCTTTTTTTTAATAAATCTTTAGTAAGTGCAACGAAGAAATTGTTGCAACGTGATTTATTATTAAGTAAGATCACTAGAGAACGGGTTAATAACCAAGTCAAAGCAATAACGCAATTTTCTGAACGATAACATTGCTGATCTTGCGGGACTTTTATCGCCCAGTGAAAAAAGGCTAGAGTCGTGGAACATATCAGCCAGTGGAGCGAAAAAGTACCGTATAACTGCGAACGATCGCGATTTCCATCGAAAACAAACGCGCCAATGTCATTTGCTCGTTTTCTTCCTCCTTCGCTTCTTCTTTTTCTTCTTTTTCTTCTTCTGCTTCTTCGGTTGGCTTGTTGTCGCCGACAAATGCCCACATCCTCTCGTGCAGAAAGTTAATGCGTTAAACTTCGGTTCGCAAATCCATGCTCGGCACGAACCAACCGACCGGTCGTCTTATGAACGTGGGCGTTACTTGAAGGCACGTGCCTCGTACGTTCTCGTCCATCTTTCGAAGACAGTTTCGCCTCGTAGACGTTCCAGTTACTTCAATGCCAAAATGATGCAGCATGCCTCGCTTCTCATCACGTTTGATCGTCTCGATCCGATCGTGCTGCATTCACGAATCGAATCGAGAAATCGATTTAGCCGGAACGAGAGATTATCATTCGCTTGAATTCGTTCTAGATGCGCTGTATCGTTGATAAATATTTACTCACACGTGTCTCTTCTTCTTGTCTTTATTTTTTAACGTTTGTTAGGAATGTGAGAAATTTTCGAAAGTAATTCGAAAGTACTTTAGAACGAAGAAAATGACACAGTGCAAGTAGACTGCGGATTTTTATGCAAATTTATATTTTTAAGAATAAAGTAAAAAAAATAAAGTAGAACTTTGATAGAAATTTATTTATTACAATTTTGCACTTTAAAATCTCTTATGAATGCATAAAAATCCGCGATCTATTTACGAGCGTTGGTAGATTAAATAGCAAATGAAAGGAACACAGACTCGGCGATCGTTTGTCAGAGCTATTTGTAATGCAAAACATTCTACAAATTGCTAAATCGTATGTTTACAAACTTGTCCAACTGTAATACATTTTATACAACCAGAAACTAGCTAGTACGTGAAAAAAAAAAAAAGGAACATTGTGCAACGGAGTTCTCACACGCGTGTTTTGCGTTTGTTTCAGTGCACAAAGGGCTGTGGAGCGTGGCAACGAGCACTCGACACGAGCTGTCAAGCTGTCTGCGTTAGTACATTAAAACAGTATTATTACTTATCCTAATATTAAACGTTGTTACTCATTCCTCTTTTATCATTCTACTGAGAGTAATAAATTTGTTCTTTAACATCAGCTTTATTGTTTTTGTAGAACGGAACGCGAGAATTGCTGCCACCCAAAGAACTGTATTGTGTTCTGGGTTGCCACGACGCTTTGAATCGTTACTTTCAGCAGCTGAAAGGTAATGATTTATTTTACTCGTACATCAACGAACTCTTTCCTATTTCACCAAGTTCTCTTGCAAAATACTCTTCTCTGTAGAGTTACACTTGATATCCTCAAATTCTGAACCGATTCTTCTTAGAAATTGGCAAATTCTTTCGCGTAACGATCAACCGGGTCTATTTTCGGTGGTTCCTCGTCGTACAGATCGAAATTACTGGTATCATCTGGTGACGAGCATTTCGGTATAAAGCTTGGCTGTATCTTTTGATGATAAATCTGATTCCAATCGATCGTCTGAAACCATCTGTGATCTTTGATGTCCATCGTACCACCTTTCAAGTTCCCGTACCGCCTAGTTAGATCCACTTGTAACATATTCCTCAGGATATCTCTTAATTCTTCTCCGAAATGATGTGCGAACTTATATTTTCCTGAGACGATTTTCTCGTATATCTTCATCGGATCACGGGAATAAAACGGTGGATAACCAGCGTTCATCTCGTAAATCAAAACACCGAAACTCCACCAATCCACGGATTTACCATAACCTTTTGACAATATCACTTCCGGCGCGATGTACTCAGGTGTACCACATAATGTCCACGTTCTTCCGTCGATCATTTTACAAAATCCAAAGTCTGTCATACGAATGTAGCCGGTGTTTTGAATTAAAATATTCTCAGGCTTCAAGTCCCTGTAAACTAGACTGCAATGATGGAGATACTCTAACGCTAGAACTACCTGGGCAGCGTAAAATCGTGCCAGAGACTCGTCGAATTTCCCCATTCGTCTTAGATGCGTGAACATCTCGCCACCATTGATATACGGCAATACCATGTAAACGTACGAGTTATCTTTAAAACAGAACTCCATGTAGACAACGAAAGGAAACCTCACGCACTGTAGTATCCTCTTCTCGTTGTACGTGTGATCTATCTGCTTCATTTTCACGATTTTTGCCTTCTCTAAGATCTTCATGGCATAGTAAGTGGCTGTCGGTTTATATTTCACGAGTATAACACGGCCGAACGCACCGGTACCGATCGTTCTGAATCGTTCGAAGTCATTTGCATCGACGGTGTTGGACCTGACGATCCTCCACCTCTCGAAAAACGCCTCCCTTAAGTCGTCCAATATTTTTCGGTACTCGGCGAACGCTCGTTGCCGTTCTACGTTCATTACGTGTTGCCTCATCTGTACTGATAAGAGTCACAATGACAAATTCATTTGATATATTATGTATAAATACTGAAACTTCTTAATAAACGTTTGATGGGACAGTTTTGCACGATAATAAACAGGTGCGGTTATGGTGATCACCTCGATCACGAATCACACTCTCGCAATTCGATTAACGACGATCGACTTTTGTCGATTTCACTCGTGACAATCATAACCAAAAACGATACTTTCGTGTAACTACGCGTGATCGTATACTGACAGATATATTTCGTATCGATTATCAGCGGAAATAGGTATTCCTCCGGCACCGGCGCTGGTAGCAGACTCGTTGACCGCAACTTCTTTACGACTCGAATGGAAAGGAATAGACATCGAAAGACGAGGCGGAGGCATATCGTACTTAGTGCAATGGAGGTACGAGGAACTGGCTGAAACTTGGCAATACTGTAGAAATCAATCGTGGGGAGAAGATGATCAGATTCTGGTCGAAAATCTTCAACCTTACACGAAATACAGGGTAAGTTTCCTATTGTATAGTGTAAACTAGTAAAAAACTATCCCCTTGAAGTAAGACTCGAATTTTTCTCATTAACATTTAAAACTATACACTGATCTCTTTTACGTCGAGCAACTTTTTATTAGAAAAATTCATTTTCCCATTCAAGTTGGTAATTTTTGTCGATACGTACTATCATTCATAAGTATTAGAATACTCCTGTTAGGAAACTATTATATGTTTTAACCCTTAACTACAGATATCTGCCTTCGAAATATTACCACAGACGTGTAGTCTCTCAGACTATTATAGCGATTTGATTTATTAGATTACTGTGTTGTGAAACTAAATTTAATACAACTATATTGTCTGTTAATCCTCTATAACCCGTTTTTCCTTCGTTCACGAGAATCAGAATTGATCATAATTTTACTTTTGTAACGTAATTGTATTTAAATAAGTATTAATAATGCAACAGTGTAACAGTAAAGAAATAAGTGTCGTCAGTGAGAACTGAAAATTACATTCGTCCCACAGATTTTCGCTTCGCATTCGGCAAGTGTCCTAATACTTATGAAGAGAAGTGTACCATACCATATTCTAATTTCTATTACACAGGCTCGATGTTTCTGTTGTTTAATTACAGTTTCGCGTAGCGTTGCTTCTAAAATCGTCGCAACACAATCCCGAGCCTATCGTCTCCGCTCCGAGCGTCGTGATAAGAACGCTGGCGGCCGGTTTACCAACCTCAGCACCGGTAATTGTAAGAGCGGTGGCGGTAGACAGCTGCCGCGCCTCTGTGTCTTGGGAACCGGGGCCTTTCCCGAATGGGCCACTTTTGTCTTATGTCCTGCGTCTGCAAGGGGCTGACCACTCCCAGCTTAAGGTATACGCCACGCCAGAAATTCAATAATACGAACGATACTCTCAACGTTCACCCACATTTTCTCCTCTCTTCAATTAACGATAGTTCTGTATATATATATATATTTTTTCTAATTTTCCCTCTTCGCATCTTCGAGACGCATCGTTCTAGATAAACAGATGTCTCAGCTGTTCTATCCAAGCTATAGTAGTCATTGTTTAGCAGCATTCGTCGATCTGTTCGTCGATGTAAAGCCGATTTGCGCTTCCCTATTCTTTCTAACTGTTGTAGCAGACAGCACTGCGTGTGAAATAGCAACTGGTTCTGCAAGATTGCCTATCCTTCCTCCGAGAGAATGTTTACTGCTAGGTAAAAAAAAAAAAAAATGCTTAGAGACCACGAGCATGTTGTTTCGGGGTAATTGCACGTTTTTCTTTTTATTCGATTTTAACCCTTTTGCTCATTGTTTGAGGGTACGTGTCTACCTGAGAGATTTTTTACGGTAGTTGCTCTCGAGAGTACTCTCAACAGCAAGTGTAACACTGAGAAATTTAGCTAGAGCAATTAGCGATAGTTTTACTCTCAACTGGACAGGTACACTAAGACACCTGTGTATTGTTAAAAATATCACGGAAAGAATAAAAGAATTAAACAAATTTCCAATTACTACATTAAAAGGGTTAAACAATGATTCTGCTTGCTAATACGATCATAACACCATTGTTTATTTTTATTAAATAACACGCTTTGAAAAATAATGCACATTTGTTTACACTAATTTATACGATAAAATCGGAAGTTTGTGTTCATTGTTTCGCTTTTGATCCCGTTAACATAAGCTTGTTCACTTGTAAGAACCAGATCTCTCGTGAAACACGTTTCTGGCATGGCGTTTCTTTTCCTATTCGCATACCGATTAACTCTAGCGAGGGATCGAAAGGGATAGTCGCATCGATAGCCCGTTTAACACGCTTTACAATCGATCCACAGGACATAGCAGCCTCGGAGAACACCGATCACTACATGTTTCAAAATCTCGAGCCGAATAAAAATTACTCCATTAGCGTGACTATGAGAAATGGAGTTGGCGAGGGTCCTCCTGCTGTAACATATGTCGTGACTACTCCAGAACCGGCTGGTACGCTACGCTATTTAACGAATTAACAAACGAAGAACTTTTCGTACAAATTACCATGAAAAGGGATCTAACGAGATTCGTGAAATTCCAGTGAAAGACACGCAACAACCAATTTTAATTCTCGGAGGTCAGCACGTGGTTATGAAGCAGGACGCGGATATGTTGGATGATCCTAGCGTGGTGTACGAGAACACAGGATTAATCAAAGGTGTCGCGATTCACGTGGCTTCCGCTCAGTTATTCATTTCCGATTCCTCGGGATACGTGTACAGAACGTCCATCACGAAACGAACGAAACCTATGGTGATCCTCAGTCCTAGTCAAGCGAATTTCAAACCTTTGAGCTTATCGGTCGATTGGCTGAATCTTCATTTATACATCTTGGGCGAGGTGAAGCATGCAACAACAGTTTGGCAGATAGCTAGATGTAATCTTGACGGAAGAGGACTGACAGTGGCTGTGGCTGGTTTCTTAACACGACCCACTCATATCGAGGTGGATCCGTACAATGGATATTTGTTCTGGGTCACCAGGGTCGGTTTGTACCGATTGGATCTGGCTGACATAAGTAACGGAGTAAAACACGAGGTACGTTTCGAATAATCCATGTGAATAGCTAGTTACAGTGTTACAATACAAGTTAACACATCAGTTACTAGTAACCGATTAATAGGTTATATATTATATATTAATACCGATTTATACTGTCAATGTTAATCAACCGGTAAACTAATCGACATTTTTTTAACACTGTCGACCGATCGAGGAGATCTCCCCATATCTTGATATATTTGTGAATTTTGTGATACACCATGTAATGAATTTCTATGTTTCTCACAACTTCTTTTCAAAAATTAAAGAGAAAGGATCTCTGCCCGTTTTATATCACTTAACTTTCCTATTTCATCACAGGTTCAGCCATATCTAATCCTGGAAGATGTTCACTTAGGAGCGTTCACAGTCGACCACACAAACTTCCGGCTTTTGGTACCTCATCATATTCAAAATACCGTGATATCCGTTTCCTTGGACGGTCGCGAAGTTTTGAATCTCCGCGAGAACACGCAACAACCGAAATTTAGAAACGTCGTTTCCTTAGCTATGGCGAACGACTTGTTTTATTGGACGAATGGGGAAGAGGTATTGATCGAAGGATATCATTCAGGGCAGAAGAAATATTTCCACAATGCGTATCCCGATAGGTGAGAGTCTTCATTCTTATTCAAAGTACGTCGAGACGTTGATACAGATGTTTCAATAATAGAGTTTCTTATAGGTCGAATGGTTCATTTGTCAGTGTCAATGTACTTATGGACGCGAGCCAGCCTGTTCCTGTACCAGTGAATCCTCCTACGGGTGTACAAGCTGTTCTAGGTGTAGAGAGGGCCAAAGTCTCCTGGCAGGCGCCTCATCTATTGGGTGGTCAAGGGAAAGGCGCCTGGCAGAATTGGTCCTACGAGTTGGAGATTAAAGATGAGTCCACCGGGGAGACGATTCATCAGAAAGATATCGCTGGTTCGTCTCACACTGTGCACAATCTACGGGAGAAATCGGAATACTCGATCAAAGCGGCGGCTTACACTAGCGCTGGCAGAGGACCTTGGTCCACTGAGTTCAGAGGTCGAACTTTAAGGTAATTTATCGCTAAGTGACGATTTCTGCAATTTTATTTATTTATTTATTTCTTTCTTTTTAAGAACGATTTTGTTAATTTTTCTTTTCTAGGGATGGATCACATGCGTCTATTTTGTGGTCTGCGAACGAAGGTCTGTTAAGAAGTGACGTAACGGGAGAAAATATCGATACATTGATATACAAAGCGAGTTTGAAGGAAACGGAGACTGATTACCATATAGTCGATGTTAGTTGGTATAAGGATATCTTATATATCGTCGGGAATAATTCTGTGTTATATCGATATAATATTACCAGTCATCAGAAGATGAAGATGAATATTCACTCCGTGGGGAGCGTCGCTGTCGATTGGATATCGAAGAAATTATACTGGGCTAATCCTAAGCAGCAAATTGTAAGCGACAATTGGTGTAATTGTTATTTTAAGACATTTCGCTCGTTGACTGTTGTTGAGTTTTTCCCTTAATCTCTCAGTGTTTCATATGTGAATGTGTTTCATGTTTGAATCTATTTTTACAATTTAAATTTTCTCATATAATTTTACCTTATTTTATTAAACACTTATATAAATGATTTATTATACATTTGTTTAGTAATTATTTCTTGAATAAACAGTTCAATTTTCTATGATACTTTTCGAAACATCGAGCCGGACGTAGGAAGGAATAAAGAAAACCGAAAGTTAGAACACGACTGCGATCATCGAAGTGTTAATTACAAAAAATCTACACGTGAATGTAATTTCTTGTGTATTTTTTTAGATAACAAGAGCGAATTTAAACGGATCTCAACAAGAACCCATGTCGATTCTGGCCATTGTTAAAGAACTAATGATCGACTCTTTAGAGGCGTATCTGTATTGGTCAACAGGCCATGCTGTCGAGGTAGCTCGTTTAAATGGACAAGATAGAAGATATTATCATTCCGATGAAATTTTCAATGGGAAGCAAGTGATGGGGTTAACGTTAGACACAGAAAATAGATACGTTTATTGGATCGTTCGAAGTTATGAGAGTGGATCCATTGTCTATCGTGCACCATCATCTGAAAAAATCCCGATGACTCATGATATCGTTCCTGAGAAGGTCCTTATTATCCTCTAATTTTTCGATGAATTTTATATAACAAAAGAATATTTACAATTTTTCAAACATTTTGGTTTTTCAGGTTTCAGCTCTTCAACACCCGAACACGCAAGGTCCTTTATGCTACTTTTCAGAACATCTTTTATGGCTTCAAGACGACAGAAACGCAGTGATAGGCGATCTATCAGGCCAAAACACGGCTATAATAAATGGTATCACATTATCGGGTCTTCATATGGTAGCAGTAATGGATCCAGCTCTTCACCAGTATCCGAAAAATTTAACATCAGAGACCGTGTTAGTGTTACCAAACGCGGTTAACTATAGCAGTATTAGAGTCGAAGGGACTTGGAGAAACTTCAACATATCCTGGGATCCAGTAGAGAATATTAATTACGGAACCGTATTCTACGAAGTGAAATTCGCGGATTATGTTAACACGAATTCAAATCCAGAGATAACTACGGAAACCTCGATGCCTTACAATAATTCCGAACAAATTTTACCTTACTCAGTTTTGGAGGTAACTGTGAAAGCGTTCACCTATTGGGAATCGGCGCATCACACGAGAAAAATTCTGAGGTCTCCACAAAGTATTCCGAGCGAGCCAACGAATCCCAGAGCGTTTATAGAGTTCCATAAAGAACCACTGAGCGAGAACGTTGACATATTCGCAATATTCAGGTGAATATTATACGAGCAAAGTTTTTCTTAAATTCGACTTTTTACTTTTTTCTTCATTTTAATTAACCCTTTTGCACTCCGCGTTGAACTTTCCTTTCTATCTATAGAACGTAGATGAAATTTAAAAATGAACAAATTTTATACATTTTTTTTCCAACGATCGAATTATGATTTCGTTACAGGTGGGATCAACCAGAATTCACGAACGGTCTGATTATCGGGTACACGGTTCAGTGTTGGTTTAAAGAAGATCACGTGTCAATTCAATTCTGCGATCATCAATCGCTCATTCCATCCACATTACTAGAGCACACTGTTCAAGATCTCCTACCAAACACAACATACTACTTTCAAGTTAGCGCACACACGGAAGTTGGCGCTGGACCATACACCGATCTCATCAACGTTTCGACGATATACGAGAATCCAGTGCCACAATTGCTGGTAGCTACAATGGACGCGGTTAGAATATCCGATTTGGATCAGGAGGTGAATTACACGATTACTCGGCACATAGCTGTCGAAGTAGCGTACATGGCTGCGGAGAACAAAATTTATTGGATCAACGAAATGCAGGAATTGGTAACGTCCGATTTGAACGGGATAAACGCTACGAAAATGTTGACACTGAATAATAGCGCGCTTAGTATAACTATTGATTGGGTAGCGAGACATCTTTACTGGTCTGAGTCGAGTTACCGTGAAAATGGCGGTCGTATCATGAAATTAGACTTGACCATGTGGCAGGATGGAATTCTTAAGTACGAAAATATCATCGCCACGAGCAGGCGTATCGTGAATCTGGATATATTAACATCTACAGGGTGATTATTATATTTTCTTCGAAATATTTTCTTTTTTTTTCTTTTTCTTCGAAATTTACTCTTCAATAAGATTTTCTTTGTTCTAAGGTCGTTGTATTGGATAGAATTGACGAAAAAGGACGGCGGGATAATAATGCAATCAGATTTAAACGGGAGAGCGATTCAACCATTTTTCAACCATATAGACGACTGTTCCTGTCCGTACAGACCGTCGGTGATTCCAGTGATGACAATCGACAGTACCAATTACCAAAAACCGGTCATGTATTGGATCTCTTTGGAAGGTCATTTGAACATCGCTGATATCGATGGTTGTGCGTGCAGTTTGATAGTGAGTGCGGGTTTTAACAAAGGACTACCGCCTACGTCGTTGACAGTCGATAAAATGAACATATACTGGTCAAATATCGCGGAGGATCAGATTTATTTCGTAAATAAAAAATACCCCGAAGACGGTGAAATTAAACATTTCTATCTGCCATCAGTACGAAGTATCACAGCCCTTGGAAAATCGTTGCAAACCTATCCGATCAGTAATTGTCTAATCCCTCATCAAGTATCCTATAATGTAGAGGAAGTGAAGAAAACGGCGAATAGTATTACTGTGAGGCTTCCTCAGCCCGTTCCACAATTTGGTTGTGAAAAATATAGTCTACCTACGACACTGTATACGATATATGTGTCGCAATGTTTAGAGAATGATCCTAACATGTGCGAGGACAGTGACAGAACAAAATTCCAGACTTACGAAGAAGAATACGAAATAAAGGATTTGAAACCTTTCACGAAGTACAGATTAAAATTGGCGCTAAGTAATTATTACGCTGACTTAGAGTCGATGAGTTTAGAGTTCGGATCTGGTGTTGTATTAAGGACTGAAGCTGGTGCACCGACAGCTCCAGAAAATGTCACTGTTGAATCTTTAACGCCAACTTTGGCTGTTGTCTATTGGATGCCACCGAAAATATTGAACGCTGCTGCAGTACGATACGAGGTACACTGGAGGTTGGTACGATTAATAAACGGTGCACGACAGAAGGGAGAGCAATTTATAAAAGGTACCGAGCGTACAACTGACGGAAGATTCTTCACCATGTTAGAACCATGGTTACCTGATCAAGAATACTTGGTATTCGTCAGAGCTTATCCAGCTCACGTGCACGATGTTTACAGCGAGAGTTCTGGTCAAGTGGTGAAAATGTATCCAGAACCTAATAATTTAACATTAACAGGAGTTAGTGTGAACAGTTTAAACGTAACCTGGATACCAACTGTCAATTTAACAATTAGATACACGTTAGAGTACAAAGACGTCGCTGTCGAGGATTGGCAAGTGGCGAACGATTCGAACGTGACCAATGAGAAAGTGACATATTTTATAAAAAAATTGCAACCTCGTACTTTGTATAAATTCCGACTGGTATTGAGATATCCTAATTACAACAGAGATTTCGTGTGGCCTGTGGACGGAAGGTTCACGTTTCAAACACTAGGTAAAGAATTTTAATCATTTTTTTTTTCCAAGTTGTGAAAAGATGTTTGTTTTTGTTTTTCTAAATCGTTCGTAAAATAGGTGATGTACCAAGCGCACCAGGAATGCCAACGGTAACTAAACTCCGTAATTCCGTCTATCAATTAAACTGGGAACCAGCACAAGCACACGGTTCGCAAATTACGTTGTATCGAGTCGAAGGGATGAAGATCAACGAAATAAACGAACAAATAGACTCTAGCGAGAATGCAAGTTGGAAGCTGTTCTACAACGGGACAGACAACTATTGGATAATCACCGGGGACATGGAGGACAAGTATCGGTTCCGGGTGAAAGCTAGAAACGCGTACGGATTCGGTGGTTGGAGCAGATCCAGCCCGATCATCGATTTGACGGAAACAACTGGTGGGATATTAGCGGCGCAACAACATCTCGGTTTGGTGTTGGGACTTAGCGTCCCTGTTATCACCATTATGCTCATTTGTTTCTGTTATTTCCTTTGCCGTAAGTGTACAATGATTCTGAATAAAATCTATGCTATTTGATGTTTGAAATATACGTTTACTTAAAATGATCGTACGTTTTAAAAGTCGATAGCTGATAAGAATGTAAAAAAGATAAGCTTTTGTAATTCAGCAGTGTACCGGCAACGCAAGGAAGACAAGAAGGCGGTTTTACCTCCGTTAGTGAGCGATGTTGAATTGGCGACACTTCGGGAGATACCACGCGGGAATTTCGTACAGTCGAACGCGTTATACGCGTCTACTTTGCAAAACGATCCAGACGATTCTATGCTTCCCAAAATCAGAAGGGAACAGATCACGCTAGCAAAGTTTCTAGGTAGCGGAGCGTTTGGAGAGGTAAACACTATAACTAAAGACACCTCGTAAAATTGTCAGACTATATTTTAAGTTCTTTTTTTACATTCGACAACATTTCAGGTATTTCAAGGAAACGCTAAAGACTTAGAGAGACCAGGGATCATGCCAGTCGCGATTAAAACGCTTCGAAAGGGTGCCTCGGCTCAAGAGAAGACAGAGTTCCTTCAGGAAGCTAGGCTCATGAGTCATTTTCGACATAAACATGTGCTCAGACTTTTGGGTGTTTGTTTAGACACAGATCCACCGTTATTAGTGTTGGAGTTAATGGAAGCTGGAGATTTGTTAAGTTATTTAAGGGCAAGTAGATCGTTGCAGCCATCCGATTCACACGCTTTACGTCTGCAAGATTTATTGGCTATGTGTGAAGACGTAGCGAGAGGATGTCGTTACTTGGAGGAGCTCCATTTTGTACATAGAGATCTCGCGTGCAGAAATTGTTTGGTATCTGCTCGAGATCGAGAGAATCGTGTCGTTAAGATTGGAGATTTCGGGCTCGCCAGAGATATATACAAAAATGATTATTATCGAAAAGTAAGTATCTTTATACTTCTATAACTTATAATCGTCTCTGGTAAAATGAGAAAAAACAACATTTTTTTTTAATCTATTTTTCGTTATAGGAAGGAGAAGGATTACTTCCCGTTCGATGGATGGCGCCTGAATCGTTAGTAGACGGTGTGTTCACCTCGCAGAGCGATGTCTGGGCATTTGGTGTATTAATGTGGGAAATTACGTCCTTGGGTCAACAACCGTATCCTGCCCGAACGAATCTCGAAGTATTACACCACGTAAGAGCAGGCGGAAGGTTGCCCAAACCATTGAATTGTCCACCTGGTTTGCACCAGCTGATGTTACATTGTTGGAGTGCAGCTGATGCCAGACCAAGCTTTAAAGTCTGCCTTGAACATATAGTTAGTCTTCGAAGTACCATAGAGGATGCACCATTAAGCCCAGTTCATGCTGGACATTACTTAGCTAGAAGGGGTAAGTTTGGATCACATTTCAAACTTTCCCTCGTGTGAACACCTTCGGCATGAAACACAAAACTACATTCTTTTTTATTTTATTTTTTTTTTTTTAATGTATCAATTAATCGTTAATTAAGCAACACACGTGTTTTGCTTACAAGATGTTTCATAGTCTACCCGATGATATTCAATCTCTAAATCTGTTAAGCTAATAATAACTGCTTTATCATCTAATAGAATTATCATGATCATAAAATATCTGTACTTGAAATTCGATCGATTTTCTCACGTCATAGAACATAGAGAGCATGTTTGTCTCAAACATGATCACACGATCCGTCAGATAATATTCAATTCAGCAGAGAACCATCACACGTTCATAAATGTGTTCAATATATAAATTTAACAATTTGCTTGAAATACATATTTATCATATTGCATGGCTCATGCTTGCAGGCGTGTCTAACATGGCTTACTTTGCTGACGAGAATCAAAATCATAACAATTCAGGTAGGTTCTCTTTGTAAACATCATCTATGTACGCTTGCTTTCCCTATCGATGTTTCTATTCTTTCTTTTTTGTTTCTCGCTCCGTCTCATAACGGAATTATTAAGTCAGTTCGGGCATAATACAATCGGTTAATCTTCCCAGGGAATTCATGGAAATCGAGCAGTTCAGAAGGTAGCCGTGACATGCAACCGTTCCTACAGAATTCCCATAACGCAACGCTTACATCGCAATCCGGCGATGTACCGAAGTATTTAGAATTATTAGCAGATAACGAGGACATTATTCTGAAGGAGAATTCAACGAACGGATACGAAGTGCCTCGGTCAATTCATATCTCTGATCAAAGTTTAACTAATACAAATAGAGCAAGTACAAATTCAGAGGCGAAGAGTAACTTGCATACGGATACGTTACAAGAGCAACAAAAGAACAATTCGAACGACGTCAAGGAACAAACGGAAAGAAAATGTGACAAGAGGTCGTCGATATCCAGTTTAAATTTACCTGAAAGGAAAAGGGCATCGATCGCGAGTATGACTGAGAAATGTAATACATTAGATAGCTCGAAGCTAACTAATCCTACTATTAAAGCGATCTTAAAGAGAGACTCGTTCACGTCATTGACTGATCAACGGAAAAATAAAAGAAACATGACGGAACGACGAGGATCTGAGATAAGTTTAGAAGGTAGAAGTTCTAGTTCGTTAAGCTCGAATATTAGTATAGCTCCACCAACACGACCTAGTTCCTCGTTAATTAGTTCGCAAAACGTTCTTCCATTGAAGAACAGCGTTATAGGAGGAACCGGTGAATCGGCGTTAAACGATTCCAATGTTACAAAGAACACATTGCCGAAAATCCAAAGGACTCATTCGAATCTACAAAATGGTAAAGCTAATATTCCATTGGTGATAAACAGTGCATTATTGAACTTATTAAGGCAAACACCGGTTGTCGAGGATAGTAACAATATAGTTACGTACACGAACATCAATACAGATGCTGTAAGAGTAAACGGATCGTGAAGTTGTTGTTAAAGATGAAACGGATTAAGTCATTTGGATATGTTATATTTTTTTTCTCTTTTTTTTTTTATGAAACAAAATAACGAAGTTCTTAGTTATAATTATATCGAGAACGAAGAATGCGCGTGAAGTTCCATAGCTTTAAACTGCCATACTATTGTCTGTACATAGTTAAATTTTAACAATCGAGATTCATTCAACGTGAATTGTGGCAGAAAATTTTTTTAAACAATAACTGTATTAGTTTTAGCCGATAATCAGACTTGTTGCATAGAGTTTTAAGAAACGAGAATAGCTATAGAGTATTATATGGTGATTAATCTGCGATAGTTTTATACCTGTTATTGCAACTAATGTATTTATTTAATGACATAGGAGAAGTACGATTAAATTTCTCACCGTTCATTGTACAAATTTCACATCCGATTATAGTTGTAGGAACGTTAAGTTACGGAAATTGATATTCATGTTATGTAAGGGATTTGTTAAGTTTCACGTGTAAATTTAGCGGATCTTTTTGAAAGTAAGTACAATTAAGGATAAATTTTCGATCATATTCAATCTTTTTTTATACGAGTGGACTGATAATCTTTTCTTTTTTTAAACTTGCAATTTCATTACTAAGAGACTTTGCGAGCAATAAAATTTGAAAAAAGGATTGTAAATATTTGATGAATATAAATTTGATATTTTTTTAATTTCATTCATTTTTTTTTTCTCCATAAAAGTATTAAAATAATATTGTAAGTATCGGAAACTCAGAGAATTAATAAATGAAGTATAGAATAGTAGCGATAAGAATAAAACCGGGATACGTACTTTTTGAAAATAACATTTTGGTAATTTAGTATGAGAAAAGGATGAAATTTTTTTTATAAAAGATAAGTGTGTTTCAAAAGTTTTACAAACTAAAGCAAATAAATTACTAAAAATAGTCCAACAAATTTCGTGGAATATTTTATAGTCTTCCTATTTAAAAATGCCCTTATATAGTGTATACATATTGTTAGTTCCTTGCAAACTGTAATTTTTAAATAAAAATAAAACAATTCTTGTAAATACTTTTAATATTGTATTAAAAACAAAAATATATTATTAAGAAAATAATAATTGTATGTATTTTGTATATTTTATATATACATGTTTGTACTGACATAATAAGTGTTGCTATAAAAGTGCACAAAACGTATGAAATTTATTGTCTAAGTTTGGGTGAATAAAGTTTCAAACATAAATGAATAACTTGTAATGTATTTCAAAGGTGATTTATTACAATCAATATTCGTTATCTAATTACACAAAATGTAAAACTCGTGTAATTGTTTATTTCTGTCGAGAATCGAAAGCTTCATTAAAACAAATATTGTACCATTATAAATGCTCTATTTAAGAATTGTACATTTTCTGTAAAGTATAACTTAAAAGAAAATCACAAACTAATCTTACAACTTGCTCTAATAGGTAATGTTAATATACTGTTAATGTATTTAAAATATTATAATTTTTGTATTTAAATATTTTACAAGTGAAGTCCTGGAATAGAATATATAAGAACTTACTTAAACGTTTTTAAAGGTTGCTGATTTAAGGAATATTACAAGTTATAAAATGTAATGTTACCTATGCAGTAGTAGTGACAGTAGTTGTTGTTGTAGTAGTAGTAGTTAAGGGAACATCATCATCTAAAGAATCATCCTTGCTGTGCTCATGTAATACAACATATTCTCTAGAACTGAATCCAAAACGTATCACATCCCTTTCCAATAATTCATGATATCTCCTTGGTTCCAATTTTACATTATTTACAAATGTACCATTTGCAGATTCTAAATCTATGAGATAAGGTCGAATTCTTCTACCTTCACCACCTCCTTCTCTTTGGAAAGATACTAAACGATATTGTAGAACTGCATGCTGCTTAGAACACGAAGGATGGTCTAAAGGAATATCTGTAATTTTACGGTCTCTGCCCATTAAATATGCTGATTGTCTATGCACATATAATGTAGGTAATGCTTTTTCTCCTTTGAATGGATATAACCTCCATCTGCGTTTAGGCTTTCGTGCATCTGCAGGCTCAGAATATTTAATAACTACACCATTTACAGTATTCGCTTCCTCTGTCAGCTTTCCGGACAATTCAAAGTTTGGTTTCTCTTTTTCTTGAGGCTTTGGTTTAGATTCTGTTTTAACAACAGGCTTGCCCCATTCTGGTGAAGGAGCTTCCCTTTCCACTTTTGCATCTTCAAAATTATTTCTCCTTCCTCTATTGGCATTCTCATGTTTTCGGTTATACTCAAAAGTATCTCTGTACTTTCTGTTTTTCTCTTCATAATCTCTGTGTCGCGGACGAGATTCTTCTCTTCTCATAGGTGATCTATCATACCTTCTTCTATCATGTTGCTTCTCATCTTCTCTCCTTGGATGCTCATATCGATTATCCTTATATTCTCTATCCCGTTCACGTTGCGATCTATCACGATGCACATCATTATTTTCTCTTCTTACATCTCTGCTAAATTTGTGAACGTCCCTACCTTCTCTATTATCTCTGTAATTTTTACTCTTGTTGATTGATTCCTTTCTGCTCGTTCGCCTGTCTTGGTTAGGACTCTCGTCGCGTCTATGTTTACGCCTTTTCCGTGATTTTTCATGACGGCTGTCGTCGCTACTTTCAGAACTACTACTGGACATTTTTTACTTTCTCATTAAAATAACTTTTCTCAAAATGGTATCCGTAAATCACGCTTTAAACATCTTGAAACGAAGAGACGTGAAAACAAGATAACCTATACTGGCAACAAAACAGTTTATTAGAAATACTGAGCACGAAATACCTAAGATATATTAATATAAAAATATAAAAATTATATGCTTTGTGCTTACATTTGCAGCCGGTATTAAAATATATTTAATATTCAAGTTTTTGTTAAAACGTCAATCACTTCGTTAAAACGTAGCAAACGTAACATGAACTACTGTCATTCGTACCAAACTTAAAATAATGAAATATATTTGTCTATGCATATGATTTGTTGCGTGTACTCTTACATAAATATATTTATCATAAAATAACTTTGTCTATATTAAAAATTGAATTATACTATTTTTATGCTGAAATATATATGTTTTGTAATTTTCAAGTGAAATATGGATGTGTATAGGTTATTCGTATTTGACTATCATAACGATATTAATTCTTTCTCCTTAATTTTAAATTTTCAATAATAATGGTTGCAATATTATTTTATATTACAGTTACTTTCGAAAAAAAAATACCACAGTGAATTTTTTTTTTTCTAAAACGCTTTCGAAAAGTCTACAATTCATATTGTTGTTGAAAAGTTCAATTAATTATAACTTCGGATACGCAGAAGTAAATGCTGTTAACTTTGCTAACAACGATGAATGGAAATTGCTGTTGCACGATTTAATTAAAGTTGCAACTGAATTACGTATGTACAAATGAATTTAAACCGAATCCAGTTACAGCAACTTCGTAATTATAGCTGCAAGTTGCAACAAAGCTCGAATTAAAGCCAAGTGCACGCAAACTTGCAACATCCGATTAACGGCATTCGCATTTGAGTTTGAAGAAAAAAGTTGCCACGAGGTGAAGAACCGAAGAATTTACACGTACAAAAAAAAAAAGAGGATTGCTTTTATTTTGCATCAATATATACATAATAATACATAATTAAAATATCTACAAGGATACTTATATTTTTGTCCTTTACCTTTCTTAAACCTTGTTCCGGTTTCGTTGTAACCTTAAGATAACATGTAACATGACAGAACGTTTTACGTGTTACATTTGGACTTGGCACGCTATACCTTGTTCTCCTTTTTTTTTTTTCATTTCTCAAGTAGATTCCTACTATGTTACACCATACATATTCATTCGGGCAGTACTTAGAACGATGAGAGATTCGTGTCGTTATTGTCAGAGTTACTTTCAGCAGCGTCTACAAACGCTGTGGACAAGTCTCCGGCTAGTTTGCTCACTGTTTCCGAGACCACGTCGTACATGAAGATCTCTTTCTCGCCTTGGTTCGCATCTTTTGGCCTGCAACATCGTCAATGATTGATTACTCGAAAGCCGAAAGAAAGTGAAGTCCGTCGATTATGATCATTATTGACGAAGAGACGTACGCGGAAGTGGATTAAAAGGGACGTTCATGGAAGATGGCGATGGAAGAGAAATATGGCTCGTTAAAGAATAATTGCTATTTAAAGTGAGTGGATGAGTTAACGAAGGCAAACGGGTAGGTAAACGCCATTAGTTTCTGGTATCAAACCTTAGTATCGTACCACCACTTACATGGTTACCAGCAATACCACCGACTGTTTCTGCGGCTCGGTGCGGCTCTCTTGTTCCAACCATTTCTTGTAATTCTCCGCGGTTGGTTCTTTCACCAGTTGCTTCAGATCTAACCCGAGTAAGTTGACTACCTGTACATCGGTAACCTTCCCGTCCTGCCTTGACTCGATTTCTTGCTTCTTTTGAAAGTTATAGTCGACAGGCGCTAATACGACCACGCTCGAGATCTTCCTACCATTAAGCTGTGGCACGTCCGGAATAGGGAAAGAAGCACCACTCACTTTGAGCGGTAAATAACGATTGTATTGAGACTCGTCTCGTTCTCCCACGGTTACGGGATTCAACCTGGTAGCATCATCGTGTATGTGCTGATCCGCAAGTGCCTGGCCTTGCTCCGTATTCGGATCGAAGCGTACTACTTTCATCTCTACTCCACCTGGCCGTAAGGTGGTTTGCTCGAACTTAGTTAAGTTAGCGGTAGCAACCGGCTGCTTCGTCAAAACTGCTGAAGAAGTGGAAGTAGAAACAGAAGAAGAAGAAGAAGAAGAAGAGATCGTGGAAGACGCTCCCTCTGCCGTTTTCGGCTTCTTAACGATCGATGGGATTGGCTCGCTTGCAGCTACCGCGGAAGTACCTCCAGCGCCATAGAAATTCGCCAATGCCTCAGGCGGTAGTTTCTCTATCGGTATGTCGCCGACCTTGTCGTAATCCAGTATCTGTATATCGGCATTACCTAAAATGCCTGAACTGAGCAATTGCTCTCTAATATCATCCGGTACTTCATCCGGTAAATTTGCGATATTCTCTCGAATTTTCGCCTCATTTTTTGGAGTCGTTGTTGTTGGTGCCTCGGTGGTGGTGGTGGTTGTTGTTGTAGTAGTAGTCGTTGTACTTGAAATAAACGATGGTCTGATCGTCGAGATGGTATTGAAATCTTCCTGAGGGCTTACCGGTGTCGCGTAAATCTTTTGAGAAGGATTTCCAGAAAATGACGGACGTCCCCATATCGATGATCTTTGCGGCGATGCTGGGAATCGTTGTTGTTGTTGGTGTTGGTGTTGTTGTTGCTGCTGCTGTTGTTGCTGTTGAAGATTCTGCGAGAAAAATGCTTGTTGTTGATTTTGGACGATTTGTTGTTTCGTGTTCAAATGTTGCTGTTGGTCGTTTATAAATTCATTCGGCGGACTTCTCAGGATCTCCGGCGGCGAACTTGGTTGACTGGAAACGTATTGATTCTGCGAACTTTCCGGGAATCCAGTTGGCTGGATAATAGAATTAGGCGGGAAGGGGCCGGGATGAAGTGGATTTTCTCGTATTGCATAGTGTTGCTCGAGTTTCGGGACAGCTTTGAAAATTTCTCCACCGGGCTTCTGGATTTGTGGAAGCTGTTGTACTTGCGGTACGTTCGGCACCGATTGCGCTTGATTGTACTTCAACTGCGAACGATACTGTTGTTCATGCAACAATTTCTGTTCTTGTTCCTGCTTTCTTCTGCGTTGTTCCTGCAATCTTTGCTGCTCCTGCAATCTCTGTTGTTCTTGCAGTCTCTGTTGCTCTTGAATTCTTTGCTGTTCCTGTATCCTCTGTTGCTCTTGCAATCTCTGATGATCCTGTTGCCTCTGTTGTTCATGCTGTCTTTGTTGTTCCAATAATCTCTGCTGCTCCACCTGCCTCTGTTGTTCCAAAAATCTCTGATGCTCCTGCAGTCTCTGTTGCTCGTGTTGCCGCTGATGTTCACGATGTTTCAACAACTCCTGTTGACGACGTTGTTCATGATATCTCTGCTTCTCCAATTCCTGTTGCTTATACGGAGGCAGAGGTTGCTGTTGTTGTTGCGGCTGTTGCTGTTGCTGTGGTTGCTGTTGTTGTTGCTCCGCGTTGAAAGGACTACCTTGATTCAGTGGTAAAGGTTGATTTTGCAGCTGGACATTCTGATGGGAAACCGACAACGCAGGAGGGAATCCTGGTTGCTGCGGATGGTTGATGTTAACACGATGAGCTGGGCCGAAGCTGTTGAACGGTGCTCGTTGCTGCACTTCCGGCAAGCCTTGAATCGTTATAGGTAATCGTTGTGTTGGTCTCTGCAACGGGTTCCTTGATTGCGGTTGTTGTGAAAATGGCTGTTGCGGTTGCAGGAAATTTAAAGGAGGCTGTTGCTGTTGAGGCGGAGGCTGATGGAGCGCCTGTTGCTGCGGGAAAGAGTTCGCGATCCTCTGTTGTGGAAACGCTGGTGGCACTCTCGAATGCACCGGTTGAATTGGCTGATACGGGCCGTGTTGCCTTTTAGGCGATCCCGGTGAACTGGATGTTGGCTTCGCCTGTTGTTGTTGAGTAGGCGGCGCTTCCAGATCGCTGCGCTTATGATGATTGTTCGGGGGTACTTGGTCGGTGCCAAAGGTGACGCGAATACCGCTAGAGCCAGAGTGGTACACTTCACTGTCCGGTCGGATGATTGCTCTCAAAGTCGTAGAAGGTTCTGGCGGTGCCGGTGTTGCTGTATGAACAGGTTCTTCCGGATAAGGCGCCGGGTTATCTGGCTTGATCTCCTCATGCTCCTCGACAGGTGTTAGCGCGGGTACCGGTGGATCGTAGACAACGCGAGACTTATCCCCGTAGCCTTTCTTCTTCTCGTATTTCACGTAGAACACCTGTATGGGTTCTTTCGTCGGTCTTGGTGGTGGTGGTGGTGGTGGGGGTACAGGTGTTGGTAGAGATTCGTTCGATTCCTTGATGATAATTTCAATGATCGGTTCTGGTTCCGTTGGATAATAATTCAACGGTCCTTCCTCGTAAAGATCGTCGCTCTTGGAACTTGCCAGAGGATTGTAGAGTGGATCTCTTTGAGAATATTGAACGATTGGTTCCATTTGGACCGCATAAGGTGGCGGTCTGGCTCCTCTCCTTGGATAGAATGCAACCTGTTGTCTCTTATCGCGGCCTTTCGAGGACTCATCTTTGGCAAAGGTCGCAGCGACAAAGATCGCTACAACTACGACAATCTGAAAAGGTGAATCTCTATCGGAACCACGAAACGAGAAGCATTCTGATGGGTAGTGTGATCATGTACAAATGCGCGATACGTATTTGTGGAAACATTGGTTTGCGCGTGGGTAACCGAGTGACCCGATTAATAAACGAGAAGAAGCATCCTGTAAGACCTTAAGAGGCCAATCGATTGGTATTCTAGCGTCGCCGAATGGACAGTTACTGGTACCCTGATAAGCGATTCCCAGCCGCGATCGTGTTCCCGATATGGTGAGGCCGAGTTACAGCATGTATCGGATATAGGATGTTTCTCGGGTTTAAATTGCACGAATAGAACAGAAATTCTTGTTGGTCGCTTCACATGGCCATGGAGAAAGAAGGAGAGAAAATTTAGGTTTTAGATTCAACGACGTGCGCGTTTCACCTCGAGAATTCGGTGACTCTCCTAAAGCGGGGACTTCTTAATATTCTTCGAACAAAAAGAAAACTCGTACCCGATGTATGCGAAACGTAATGAAATTTATTCACCGCGTTTCTATGCCACACCAGCTGAACGAATTAAAGACGGTTGTTCGCGTTAATCTCGTTCGAATTTTTCACAGAATATCATATTCGTTCAATTATAGACAAGAGAAATGAAAAAAAGCTTCGTTACGAATGATTAACTGAACATACATATATGAACACGTCGCTAATCCGATATACTTTCCCTCGCTAAGTAGCCAAAGGCGATACGCTGACTGATTACAAATGATAGAACCCGCGTTGAACCTTTCCCGTAACTACGAAACGAAACATGCTTATTACAACGAAAGTAAGTACAAAGCGTTCTCTTTAAACAAGCTATTTACCCTATTAACGCGTTACTTTTTCGGAAGAAAGTTTCTATGATTCTACGAGAAACGCATACGTAAGACGCGATCTTAGATTGTAATTACCAGTTGAAGGAGATGCATGATGTGTGTGTGCGTGTATGTGTGTCCGAATCGTTCGTATGTTATCGGTCCTTCTTCTGAATGATCAAGTCACACTTCACCGATTTCACGTGTCTTAACTTCGATCAAGAGTGGCTAACTCGCGATAGGCAACATGATATCCGTAGGACCGGGTATGTACTGAACGATATTGAATGGAGCTTCGTATGGGAACTGAGGACAGATTGGGCCCAGAGGCCCGTTTCTCCCTACCTGATGCCACCACCACCACCACCACCACTGGACTCTTCAAGAAGCTCCTCTCTAATATCGAATACGGTGGGGCACCTTTCTCTGGCTCAGCTTGCTACGTACACTTTGTATGGCTAGTGTAAGGCAACGTTTCAAGCGCTCGCGTGCAGGACATACAGACGTGGTTCGAGACGAGAAAAAATAAGAAGAAGAAGAGGAAGGTTCGAGGCACGAAGAGATAGCGAATAGGGAAGGGGAAGCGCGCGAAGCCCGTTGTCGACTTTCTTTAAATCCGTCTCCCGATCGAAAGGAAAGGAAGATGATTATATTAAACGAGCATCACTTTTCCATCGACCTCCAAGGCCTATCGAAACTGAAACTTACCTTTCCTCTAGGAGAAGGCCGTGGTGTTCACTGGTTGGCATGGTATACACACCGAATTATTCGGTGAAAGACTTACTGTCTTGAATCTCAACATCTTATACCAACTCATGCTACTACAGCACATACATATGTGTATATATATATATATATATACACTTATCATTACTTTCGCTAAAGGCTTGAAGCGGTTCCGAGCGAATGATTTCTTACGAACAAATCATTTCCTAACGTGTGTCTAACGACCTTTCTTTCATGACGATAAGCGAATTCCTACGATCACTTTTACTGTTTAGAGATCGTTGCATTTCTGTACTGATAACCGATTCTTCGACTCTCAATTTTTCCAGAATAAGTCTCCTTTTCTTATCGTTGTTACGTATACCTAGACGTATTAGTTGATAGTGTATTTCATTAATATTATGCAAGTTTTACCAGAGAAAAATCGTATCTATGACCATATTGAAATTCCCCATAATTGCTATTCATTTCCGTTGTAGTCTTATTTGAAACAAGTCCAGTTTTAATTTCCTTGCGATTACGTATCTTTGTATCCCCTAGATAATATAGAAACTACCCAGAGATTTTCCCGACGAGTTTATCCCACGTTGAAATGATCGCGTGCACTCTTTTCCATAAATCGCGTTCAGTTGCTGTGAAAGGCAGAAATCTAGAATACCTGTTAAATGAGGATGACCTGGTAAAACTCTAAGTTGCAAAAGCTCCGATGATGTAAATGTTCTCATACTTGTTGCATAACATGCAACATTCCAGATTGATCTATCACGCGGCTAAGGTGTATAGATCCGCTTTTAAAACGATTACTTTATGGTCTTCCTGATTCCCCCTATAGTTTCGAACTATGTAATGGTCCATGCAGTTGTAGCCGGAAAGAAAACGTTTTCTCTTCTACGCTCGAAAGTCTCTCGGATGATTTTCAAATTAGACAAGGAGGTTCATTGACATTTAACGTTTTCGATGGACCACAGTGTACGGTGACCAATAGGGATGAGCATTTAGCGAGTATCCACGCACCGTCGGGATTCGACGTCTCGCTCGTCCTACTTGGAAACTTTCACTTACGTTGGCGTAAGAGGTCCAAATAACAGCCAGAAGATTCGAACAGGATGGTCAAAGAAAGGAGTAATCATCGATTTCGAAATTTCTGTTAATACACACGGGGAAAAAAATTGTTCTTTTTTTTTTCTTCATACCTACAGAAGGAATTCTGATCGAAGTTAAGATAAAATAATATTTAACGATCGTTTCGTGAAAATCGGCAATTATACACAAAAGTTGTTCAGGATCGTTCGGTAGTTAATTACCTGTTCTCGAAACGAACGGACAAGAACGGATAAATAAAACTAGGTGTAAAAAGGCAGCTTTATTATAGCGTTTAGCAATAATTGCAACAGCAGTTTGTGAAACAGCATTTAAGAGAGGATTGCAACGAAGAATCTTAGTCGCCCAGTTCTCATGAAAGTCCAAAGATATAGAGTGGCAGATGATACGGTTCTCCTTCTTTACAGGCGTATAGTTTGTAGGTATATAGTTCTCGGGGAGCAGTGCGCTCATGAGCAATAACGTAACTGTTGAAGAGTGAAAGTGCCGTAAAGTGGGACATGGCGAGAATAGTATCCGATCTTTTAATTAATAAATAAAGCAAACAAAACGGTTCACATTTTCTCTGTATTCTGTATTGAGGCAGCGGAAGAGGTTCGACGTTTCATAAGACCTTGGCTGAGATATTAAAATTTCACGCGGCTTTGTGAGAAAATTGCTTTCGATCTGACCGATCGTTTCCTATGCTCGTTTATATACTCACGGTGTATCTCGGTTCAATGTAAAAAGAAAAAAGAAAAAGAAAAGGCTAAATCGATTGATTCGGTATTTTTTCTTTTGTGTCTACCAGTTTAACATTTTTTTTTTCTTTTCTTTTCTCTTTTTATCGGTGACTTTCCTTTCAACGAACTTCGTTATAGCGGCTGTATCATTCGCGCCTACAGGTACATATGCTCATAACTGTGTTATATAATTAGATAGTATACGCAGTGTTAAACAAAAAGTATCTTTAGTCGACGTTATGCCTCCTGTACTTTCTATTTCCGTCGTAAAGAGCAGATTTTGAAATCTCGCACTGCGCGAGATAATGCGGATAAATATTATAAAACGAACGTTTTTAATAATCGACAAGTAGAGACGTATTTTAAGTCTCGCGGTTAATTATAGGTTAATGTACGATGGGTATTATTGATCGAGTATAAAGTGTTTATACATGAACTTTGTCCGATGTTAATAAATATTTTGCAGCAATGATAATTTTATGATGGAATTATAGAACCACGTGGAGAGATCAGTCAAATTCTCGCGGCCATTTCACTGCAACGATGGCCGCACCTACAGGCATTCAGTGTACATGTAAAGTCTGTACCAGAATTCGAGTCACGATTGACCAAATATTTTGTGTTCTAGATGTATACGGCTGGCTATTGAACTCTTACGTAGTGGTATGTAGTATACAAATTAAATCTCTCTATTCCATCTTCTACTTTGTGCTACTGTGCTGCATTTGTTTCGGTTAATTCGATATAGCTACCGATGTGTATAATCGAGAGATTGTAATCTGTGTTTTTTACCTGTATAAAGTGGTGTTTTCGATAAACTATATGCTGTTCTTTTTTTTTTTAATTTTTTTACACAGGATTTTTTTCAAGAAAAGTTATGGGACAAATTGCCGAAAAGTTGGAGGTTTGCATTGCAAGATACATCTCCGGAAGAGTTTGGTAAATGGTTGGCGGGAGACATCTCGTGGTAGGTGCCGATACTATACCGTTCGAACCTGATGTTTTGTACATTGTTGGTATAATTTTGTTTTAAACTGTGTTGCAGCACATGTGTATGGCCTTTGACATTGCTTGCACTTCGTCAAGTGGTGAATATTTTACAGGTCAACAGAAATCACGGGGATCCAGAAAGTATTCTAGCTTGTGAATACAATAAAACAAGTACAAGCAACAATAATAATAATAAAGCCTTTGAAAAGAATAAAAACGATGTGTTTGACAAGCTGTACGCTCAGGATCATAAATTTAACATTTTGTTCTCGAAACATATAAAAAAGAAAAAGAGATATGAAATAGAAGAAATTGCACAAGTAATTCTTTGCTTTTTCTTTCTATGCATACTATGCACCATGTACATTGTAAATATTTCTAGGTGTGTGCAGATTGTGCCTGTGAAGCTAATTGTAAATGTATTGTTGATATTGGCTCTGGAATGGGTCATTTAGCACGTATCTTAGCTTTTCAACATGGATTGTATGTTACTTGTATCGAACAAGATTATGTATTGTTGCAACAAGCTAGGTACATAAGTGACTATGATATGACAGTATTACAGTTAATATTAATAATACATGCAATTTTATTACAGGAAATGGGATCAAGAGTTGTTGATGTCCATAAGAAAATATATACCTAATTTTTATCAAAAATGTCCTCAACATTTTACAGCTAAATTAGAATCATCAAATTTAGTTGAATCTGAGTTAGTTAGCCAATTAAAAGAATTGTTTCAGAATGAGTTTGATTTAAGTGAAACAGAAACTAAATTTGGTCTTATAGGACTTCACCCCTGTGGGGATTTAGCTCCAATATTATTAAAACTTTATTCATCTAGAAGTGAAGCCAAATTTATATGTATTGTAGGATGTTGTTATATGAAATTAACATTACAGTTTGTATATTTTTGTACAGAATACACTTGTGTGGATATTATTATAACAATAAACATAATATCATTAATTTTTAGATCAGAAGTAAATGGGTTAAAAGGTTATCCACTTAGCAAGTACCTGTTGTTACGTAAAAATCATTCCTTAAGTTATACATCATTAGAAGTGGCTTGTCATGCTATTGAGAAATACTGTGACAAATTAAAGAATGGGAATTATGAAGATTTAATAGTTAAGTGAATTAAGGAATATAAATATATTTGAACATATATTAACTTAATTGCTTATTTCAGGTACATACTTATAGGGGAGCCTTAGAAACAATTTTAATAGAAAAAAGTGAAAAATTACGTCATAGTCAATTGAGAAATGTTAAAGTAACAAAAGGAATGACATTTGAACAGTTAAGTGTTTGTCATTGCACTGCTAAATGTCTAATTTTGTTATAGCAACAAATAGAAAATATCTTTTAATCTTTTAGGTATTGTAATGCAGCTACAGCACATTTCGAAACTTATTTACAGCCGCAAGATTCCGATATTAATAACACAAAGATTATCGGATTTTTAAATCGATGGAAACAAGTTATAGTGTTCGGATCGCTTCGAATGATGTTGGCGCCATTAGTAGAAACGATTGTGTTATACGATAGATTTCTATTTCTGTCTGAGAAAAATTTGACACCAACACTAAAACCAGTATTCGATAGTAGAATGTCACCAAGAAATTTAGTGTTAATGTCTAGGAAAAATAACTAATCCGTTCACAGTTTTCAATTATTTCTCCGATAAATCCCACTCACCTTGAATGTTTCCTAATTCAATCCCTCGGATATATGCTCTCGCAATTGCACTTCCCGCGTCCACGAATCAAAACCAGTTCAGATTACGATGTGCCGTTGATTGAACAGCACCATTCAATTTCAGTTGTCGATAAATAACGTATTTCAATTTCCTCCCGATGTCCGAAAATCGTGGAAAAAACGTTTAATACTAGCTTTTATAATCATTCTTTTGACTCATTATTTAATGGTAATTTCACCGTTCGAATACATATAACGAATAACGAAGCACGAGCCAATCCGGGAGTGGGGCATGTTCCGGATGCGCATGCGTGCGGTTCCGCCTTAAAGATTCGTGAATGTTCAAATCGCGGCGTCGATAGATAGCGCTGCGGTGGCCGGCTACTTCGCTAGGGGCAGAGACGTTCCTCTCCAGCAACATCGAGATCCAGTTTCCCTTAAGCCGCTCTCGCGCGTTTGTCTGTTCTCGTCGCGTTCGCGTCGTGTCCTACCGATTATTTTCTCCTTCCTCCCCCCTCCCCCGCCCGCGCACGAGATCGTCGACACGGTAGAGAGCCGCGCGGTATACACACGGACGTGTCGTCGTAGCACCGAGTGCCCCGCTTTAAAAGTAATTGCCCGGTGCCGAGCCCTAGGATGGCGTTCAACGGAGACGGACCACACTCCAAGAGGCAGCGACTCGAAGAATCTGGTCACAGGGTGAGTAGTTTATACGTTAGATATGGTCGGCGTACGTTTTTTTTCGGCGAGATGTCGTTCAGCTTTCGCCAGACGGTTTTTTTCGTTAGCTGAACGATCGTGTACGTGTACGGTGAACGCGTGCGTTTCGGCGTGTCGCGTGAGATTTACAACCCGTGAGGCGGCCGCGACAGCGGAGGGGGGAAAGTCGCCATTTATCCGGTCGCTTTTACCCATATCACCGCCACCGCGTCGAAACAATGGGCGATGCGCGCGCTCTCGTAGGAGATTGTCTCGTGTCCGTGATCGTGTCGTGTATAATACGAAACGCACGTTAGCTTGATACGTGGCTCGTGTTTCGGCAGCAACCTGTTATCTCATACGGTGTACTCTCATCGTTTTAATACGAAACGGAATCGCGTTGACGACGCCGTCGCCACCGTCGTTGGAAAGGCTTGTCTGTTCTATCGTCGTTATTGGCGACGGCTGTGCGCGAGGATGCACGTTCAAAACAAACCCCCGTCGGTGAACCGGGGTCGATAATTTCCATCGCGTTATCAGCACGAGACGAGGCGTTGTCGCGATGCTCGCCGTCCGTGATTATCATGAAGGGCAGTTTCGTCTTTATACCGTGACCCATGAGATATTAAGAGAAACAATCCAGATAATAGCAGCACTGTGCTCGTACGCGTTGTGAACTTAGGCGTCTTCACCCGACGGCTCCTATGTTCTTATAAAATCGTTCCTTTGGAGCCAACGTTTTCGTCTGGAAATCGATCCCTGGGCATTCCGTTAACGTTTATATTAACCGAATGTATCCGGCGAGAATTTCGAAGGTGCGAGAAATTACATTGATATTCCACGTATCGATGATTATTCGAAGATACTAATTTTTTTGGTTATAAAATGTAATTACTCTTTTATTGTTCCTTTTTGTTTTTTTTTATAACACTAAAAACAACGTCTGAAAGCATTTCTCCCTTCGTTCAAAACACACATGTGTTTTTCTTTGAGCAGTCTGTTAAATTCGAAGTTCTTTTCGCCATTGACAAAGTGTACATTTCCTATTCATAGCCGGAGAAATGTTTTCGGAACGGATATCTTTCGTACAGTTATACCGTATACCGCGTGCAGTAATATGTAATACATAAATAACAAACAACGATCGAATAAATCATATTTACAATTCGATTGCATAAATAATGATCCAAAACGTGGTCGTTAAACTGTCTTCAAACAGTATTGGAAATGAAGTACGCGCATTTATGAATAAAAATATCCTTGCGCACCTGTATCATTTCTCAATTTTACACACGCCCAATTTAAATTTCTTCAATGAGTCATTAAAATCGTCGTATATTATCATTAAACGTGGTTCAAATGACATTTCAACTTTTTTCTTCGTTGCATATCTCATTATTGATCTCGGTGTAATCGATATCGTTTTATCGTCGCGTTATCGTTATCACGAGAGAATTGGTGAAAAATTTGTTAAAAAGAAAAAAAAGAAGAAAAGTTGACCATGGCAAGGAAGTAAGGTCATTGTCACGTCAACTACTTCGTGACCTTCGGTTCCACGGTTGCTAGAACTGCATACTGTTGAGAACACATGCCACAGATGATGTAACGGTATGCGTAATGTGTTACATATGCATGTATGCCAATCATATTTTCACACGGTTTGCGTCGTCGCACCTTGATCGGTATATTGAACCTCCGTGATTTTAAGTTTGTTTAATCATCTTATCCTTTCATGCATTGTTTCATGTAATTAGCTGATTTCCGGCTTGATATTGAAACTTCGATATCAAAGTATTTGAAGTAACTGCTATTCCATTGTTTTGTATGCGATGTTTGTATGTACATTACTTCATGTGGATTGTATGTTAAACACATTTTTACATTGTTAAAAACAATGTAGCGTTAAACAGTAAAAAGATTTGTTAATATGTGATTCACATTCAATTGGAATTTATCGAGGTCTGATATCGAAGTATTGTATTTGAAGTAATTGCAGTTCCATTATCTTTTATATGTTATATTATTCCACAGGTTTTATCTATTAGACATATTTTTTTTTATTGTTAAAAAAAATGCAGCTTAAATAGTAAAGAAAATTTATATTAACAGTTAACATAAATTTAATTGTAATACATCGAGCTTTTGTATTAAAAATTTTATATTTAAAGTAATTGCAGTTTCATTATTTTTTTATACGCAACATTATTTCGTAGGTTTTATATATTAAATATGTTCATTAATTGTTAACAATTTTTCAGCTTAAATTGTAAAACAAAAACTTCGATCACTTCGTACAAAAAAAATTTGTGAATTCATCGACATTATTATTGCTTACACTATATATTATCCGTTCTTGCTGTATATCAATGATTAAGCACTTCATATAAAATTCAACAATTTCAATTACAAAAACCGGAGTTAATTTCCTGTTTGTCTAATATGAACAGCGTCATTGCATAATTTCCAACCGTTCAATTCGTTATTCTTCCGCGAATATATTCGCCGGTCGTTACACATTAAGAAAGAATGCCTCGTACCTAACGAACGTCTTTAGAAAGAATTCCGTTCCATTTGCGGGAAATCGATCTGCGAAAGGTCAACGGTACGCTGTGACTCGTACATACTCCATGATAATAGAAGCAATGATTACGGTCTATTCCTATAGGTCAGTATTAAAATATGTATCGACAGGTTTCCACTCTCGCATATATCGTATTTTCGTGGTTAGGTTCGTGCACGGAAACGTACAGGAAAAGTCATCGTTAGAATGGTTTCACGAGGAACCTTTTTCTCATTCACGTTAACGTCACGTGCCATAGTTCTTCATTCGATCAAGAAACTCGTTTTAATTTACTCCCTTAGGGTCGATGATATCGACGCGAAAGGAAAATGCACAAAAAAAAAAAAAAGGAAGGAAAATGAGTGGTCGTATTGTTATTAATGTTGATCGAGTTACCAACGAGCAGGAATAAATCAACGTAGCTGGAATATAAATGCGACCACCTTTGCCTCTGGCTAGTTACCTTTTGCACCGTATTCCATAATGCATACAGATGCTACTCGATTTCACGGTTCCCAAGGCTTTTCTACAGTCCTAACCCGATTCAATTCGTTCCCGTGTGTTTTGTAAAAAAGAAAGAAAGAAATTACGAACAAAAATTTATATCACTGTCTTTATCATACTCGATAACCGGGAACATTTAAGATCAAAGAGTTTTCGATATTTCCACGCCATGAAATATTCAACGAGATTGAAAGAAAGAAAGGAAAATATACACGTACATATGATATGTGCGTGTATCGATAACTGTAGCGCGTATTTACACGCGATTAAATACCTATCTCTCCTGAACGTATAGCTTTTCACAGATTTATCTCGTCTTTTGTGTCTGTTGTTGAGATTCAAACGTCCCTGGAAGAGCTCAGGTAATCGTCACAGTGAGAAAGTGGCGTAGTCTCGACAGAGAACGGTTTAAAGGACCGTTATCTGGATCTTTGGTCGGGATCTATCACTCGTCTAGTGGTTCATCCTACCGGAGAATAGGATTCGTCATTAATCTCGTCTCTCGTCGTAATCCGTAACAGGCTTGGTGACATTAATCTCGCGAAATTCATTCGAACGTTTCTTCCGGAATGGTATACGATTCTCAGTATACGTATATACCTGTATCGTGGCTAGAGACGGAAGTTATGCTTGAATCGATAACGTCAATGCTAGCTGGTGAAGTGTTATTTTGCGAATAGTACGAAGTATGCGAGTCAATCAATGTGCGATACACGTTTGACATTTCCGTGAAAGTAACTGTATGTAATACGGCGCGTTTGATGGTTCGACGAAACTAACTGTTCCACGATGAGTTACACGCGAAAGTGGTATTAAATTGTTATTAAATTTTCTGAGGGTTGTTTTGTCTGACGGTTCGAAAAAAATCGAAGAATTTCTCTTCTTCACTTCAAATGAGTATCTAAAATATCCTTTTTCTGTTCATAAAATTGTGAAAGTTATTCAAGTATAAAAAACGTATGTAGAGATAATAGATTGAAAGTAGGTATACGTTTAAACTTGTTTTTCTAGGAATCACACTTTTCCATCTAGATTTTGGATAATTAGAAAAATTGCGAACCGATTTGTTTGAAATTTTATATATATATATTTGGAAGAAATGTCTTTATAGTGTGAATTAAGATAACAATTGTAGCTTCGTTAGTTTTTCGAAGAGAAAGTGCCTGATTTCTATGAAAAAAAAATTATTTTCTATTAAATGCCATTTGCATGATAGTTAAAATTGTTCGTGAATAGATTGTGAGCGTATATCCCAATTTACAGTATTTGTAAAGATTTTTATAGATTAACATTTATATCCACGAATTGATGTTTTTTTTTTTCATTCATAAAATTGTACATTTCATTTCAAAGTATTACCCAATTAGTTCTACTAAACTACCATTCAATTATCTTGTATCAGTTCCGTACAAAGAACCTATCATAAGTGCTTATTTTACGAGTCTTTAGGAAACAATTCAAACAAGGCAATCTTCTTAATACCAAACAGCTTAACATCGTCGAAATAGCTAATTACTAGACTTTTATGGATCTATAGGAAATTTACGAGTACAAATTTGCACAGAATGCACTTAACACAAAAAAATATGCAAAATATCCAAGTTATAGTATTTTATATAATACCTAATAGATGAAACAATTTTCTACCGAAGTTTTACTTTCTCTGCTATATTCTCAAAATATGAATTTGCATAAAAATTCGCAGTATACTAATCATAATTACGTCTATAATCAATGGATGCTTATTTTCGAAATTAGAGCAAAAAAATACCGTTGCATCGTTTATGTTTCTCATCCGACGGAACCATTCGTTTGAATTTCGACAACGCAAAGTCAAACCGTCTCTCAAACTTAGAGACACTGTTCCTTCGGATCCTGGTGTGCCACACCGACCGAAATATCTTTACCTCTACGGTTATCCTTGCTGTCTTAAAGACACGTGTCCCTTCCGACTGGAACAGTTTTCGATGGATAACTACTTCACCTGTGACACGATGTGCTTGTGATAAAAAAAGGAAAAAGAGGATCGATACTATTTCCTCTGGTGCTACGTTGGTAGACACTTCAAAACTATACCATGAACGAAATTCATGAACGTCACTTGAACGACACATGGCGCTTTATGGTTAGCAACTGGCTGCAATGGGCCGATAGTCTATGAAAGTTTAACACTTGCAAAGTACGACTTCCTTTTCACGTTTTGACGTTGAAACGTCACTCTATACTGTTTTAATATGTACATACTTCACTATTTTCTTTTCTTTCTTTCTTTTTTTTTTTTGTAAGTTTTACGAACGATTAACCCTTTCATTATTTTAAGTGCCAATCTCAAGTTTTACTCGAAGTGTGTCTGTTAAGCATCCCTAATTTCAAACATGTTTATTACGAATTTTGTTGAATATAGTTTCCGGAAATTTCTCGGGTCGTTAAGTGCGATCGATAATTGTTTGTGTTAAGAGAAGAGATTATTTTCCTCAGTTGGTTACACGCGAATAATAAAGACAGTCAGTTCCCAATTTATTTCAAGAAGAAAAATAAGTTGGACCTGTCGGTCGATATTCTCGCTAAACAGTTGGAGTATTAAGGGTTGAAGGTAGATCACAGCGGTTCTGTAAAATAGAGGAGGTAAATTGTAAAGCTTCCTTGAAAAATTCATTTATTTTCTCTCAGTGCTCTTTATTTTTGTAAGGAGGTTCATTTAACCAGTTCCAAAGATACAAAACTCAAAATTTATCTTCGAAAATCTACTGAAAAAAAAGAAGACGAAGAGAAATTCTTTTGAAAAATTTTGTTCGATCAAATTGATGATATTTTGTTGAAGTGTACAAGACGAGCGCACGATAAGAACTCCCCTAAAAAAGCGTGGGATTCCTCCACACGCGCCTCGCGCCGTAACGTCCGTCGCCGTCAATTGTTTAACCGGCCGTTATAGCCGTTACCTCTCAATATCCATAGGGTGTCAAGTTTTTTTTCACGAAACACAAGAACCATCAGCGCCTTACTTCAACATATTTAAATTACGAAATCGAGCGTTCACGAGGCTTTCAACATTTTGACGCTGTTTTAACCCGGAAGTATCGAATAGTAATTCAAACAAACTTGAAAGCCTAAAAAGAATAATTAATAGTAGTTTCGAGTAGAGAATTCCAATCTTCAAGTGGAGATGTACCTCTCCGTTCAATTCTTAATGTTTTAATTTAAGAGTTCCCTGTAGTAGATGAACCCTTTCTGAACAGAGCACGTGCTGCGAAAGTGCATGACGTTGAGAGGTGCTCGAGAAATCCCCGGAATAGGACAGTCGGTTCGTGTATCGTGACATATTCCTCCATAACCTTCCATAGCTCGGTGGCACGACATTCGATTAAATTACTCGTTTCGTTAGAAGCATGTACGATGCACGTTTCTGAAATTCGGTGGAATGCGACAGCGTCCTGGTGCGCGCATCCTCCTCGTAAATTGCTTTCGTTATTATATAATGGAATAACAGCCTCTCGGCACCGATGGATAAAGAGTATTGAATACGTGATAAATTGTCATCGATCATAATATCATTGTTTCACAGTCATGATTATTACGACACGGCACGAAAATAAACCGTCATATCCGATACGTCGTAATGCCGTTGAAAAGGCTATTGTTCCTGTGCGTTGCAATTTTCGCCGTTACACCTTTCGTATCAGCGATTATTACGCTCCTCCGTGAATGGAATTTAATTTCGCGCTTTCAGCACAGCTCATTCGACCATTAAAATTCTATACGAGAAATCGCGATATTTTAATTCAATCCTGGGCCCCCGGTGCTTTCTATCGACGTTCCGGAACACGTTGATAGAGGCAAATGGAAAGTCAACGTTTTGCGAAATTGTTCTCCTTAAATCGGGAAATTTATGAATTTCTCGATAGAAACTCGAGCAGGGGAAACGCACGTGACGACGGAACGTGGAATTCATGTACGTTCGAATGCGCATCGAGATTACAAATCTATCGTGGTCGATTGTCGAGATAGATAGAGAAAGGAAGAGTGGACCCAGAGGCGAAAATTGTTTCTTCGTTGAAATGTTATTTCCAGAAGAAAGCGTACGTACCTTTTTCTTTTTTACTTTTTTTCTTCCTTGTCCGTCGTTCATCCGTTATTTCTGTACCAGCCTCCCGAAATAACCGTTACCGAAATAAAGGCTTGTTCTCGTTAGCGTGAAATTTCTCTGTGACGTAGACCTGTCAAAAGACTTTATTACGCAATCTCGCGTTGCTGTTTTTGACGGAGCCAAAGGGGACGACTTTTCGATCGCGTGTCAATCTTCTCAACGTATAAATTTGAAATTTCGCTCGTCAATATTTTCGTTTTGTTTCGATCTAATTAAAAATCATCCTACGTACGATCCTTTTGTATTAAACAATTAACAGTATTTGTATACCCTAAATTCCCAGTACCACTTCGCTTATTTTCTCTTTTTACTTCATTTTCACCTATCCTTCAGCAGTCGTATTAACCACCAAATTTCTCCTGTCAGCGGGTAGTATCTATCAACAGAATCCCAGCGCATCGTGTCTAACTATTCTACAGTCTGGAAAATAATCAGATGCGTAACGAATTACGAATAAAATTGTGAGCAGAACACCTCGCGGCGGGACATTATTCATTCGCGATTTCCGGCAGCGAATACGTTGAGTAGGATGTTCGAGTTAAAGTAGTCGTAGCCGGAGAAATTTATTGGACCATCCGCGGTCCTGGGACGTGTGATTATTTGCTCGAGGCGGCGAATTTGTCGGTCTCTCCGTGACAGAGAGGAAGAATATCAATCGCCTGGAGGAGAACTGCTGCTGCTGCTGCTACTGCTGTACGGTTTCTCCATGAAAACTTACTCTCTCGCCTCCTCTGTTCTACAGGATCGGCAAAGTTCTGACAGAGAGAACGTTGGAAAGTTATCGGATTCATTCCGCGATGATGATATCTTCCAGAACCCAGTGAACGAGAGAGGTCGTTGCATCTATCGACCAGTTCTCCTCGTCGATTATTATGATTAATTAAATTGAAGGAGTTCCTTCTTGTAGAGAATAATTAGAACCGGTCTGTACTAGTAGCAAGCGACTATGCAATTTTCTGACGGCCAGTCGACATCGATTATAACCACCGAGTAGAGGTTATCGATTTGGCATAATTAATAGACAACTGCTAAGTACCGTGCGGTACGTAGAATTCTAATTACACAGAACAGAGGAACGTGCTGCAGCGTTGCAATTAGCGTCGAACGCGGATAGATCTCGAAATCATCCTGTGTCTTCGTCGAAATCTGGATTACTCGGTGTTCACAGTGACAAAACGTTTTCCGTTCGAAGGAACGTTTGGTATATACGTATATACACGTCGTCGATTCGTTGTTCCGATGGACACGAAAAGATTTTCGAGACTTTTAATCGCGCAAAAAGCACGGTTTTCATATGTGAATTGTTCCCAGCTTTGCTGCACGGGTAAGCTAGGCCTGTGTTGTGTTGTTCCGATACACGAGAAGCTTACCAGAAATGATCGCAGCGCATTTTACGAGAATTCGTTGCCCAGTTTGTTTTGTTCCCGTACTGTTCCGTAACAGACGTCGATTTTCAATATATTTCTCCACATATCGCTGGTCTTCTACGTATTCTCATATATCTCTCTCTCCCCCTTTCACTGTGTTTTTCAATTATCGAACTTTCGAATGAAAGTCTCTAAGCTCGTACGACAAGGTAGAAGAGCATCCTTTCCTTTCTTAAGTGTTGGTATTAAAGTTGCATCGATTTCTGATGGACTTACTCCTGTGTGGCCAAACTTGATACACAATCCTGTAGAAAAATCGAGTTTCCCTTGTCCGTAGAAAAATCTGATTTATCCTTTAATAATCTATAGTGTACAGATTTCCTCCTTTTTTCTTCTTCTCCTTTCATCGTGCACAACCGTTTCCGCGCACGTTGTAAAAATATTTACCTCGTTGGAACACCGTTCAAACTCGACGGGTTTCACCTCTTCAGAATGAATACGATCTGCATCCTTAAATTCTGTTTAGAACAGTCTCTCTGTTCCCTATCTGCCGAAAGTTTTCCACGAAATCGATAACGAAGCTTATGTAGTCACCCGGTTAGATTCCATACTAAGCAATTTACCCTGTTTTCACGTTGCTCGACGCGGGACCGTGTACAGTAGAGGTTTTATCGAAGAAAGTCTTGAACTCCTTTCGCGGTGGTATCTCATTATCACTTGTTTACACCGGCACACCGTGTCGCGTGCACGACGCTGCGCGGCGCGACGTCGGGGCGGCGTGCGTCCGTGCAAACTCGCGCGAAAATTCACGGCTGCGAGTTAAGCGAGATTAAGGTCGTCGAGGAGTTAGTAAGATGAGCAAAATGAAATTAGAACGCGAGCAAGGAAGGAGGGTGATGACGGCGATAGTGCCTCGTCGATAGGAGGAAGGAGAAGTTGGTCGGTGGTTTAGCGAAGCTTTCCGTTTCCCTTCCTGTGTTTCCCATTTTCAGCAGTTTTGCCCGTTTGTAATGAGACTCGTTGTCAGAACGATGAAGCAGTCGGGGAGGTGGGGGATTCTTCGTTGAGAATGACCCAGTCGGATAGGAATGGAAATAATGAAGAGACCATTATTTTCTGCATAATGCAGGTCCACTGATTTCGAGGGAAACTCTGCTCGTTATTCTTCTATGCGAACGCGATACAGGCAACGTCGAAACGTATGTGCTCATAGAGTCACTCGCGATCATCTCTGATGCGTAACTCGAGACTGTAGGTGGAAGTGATACGAGAAATACGCGAACAGAAATCGTAATGTCGTTGTCATCTGTTTGAAGATGCAGATAGAGAGTCACGATGGAAATTCTTCCTGTCGATTTTTATGCATCACTGTTTCACCATGATACTTCGAATCAGATGGAAGAAAATATTTTGGTTCACGGATTTGGACATTTTAACCCTTTCGCTTCGAAGTACGTATATACACGTGATCAAATAATTGCTGCTTGCATAAACAGATTGTACGGTAATACAAAAACAGCCGAATATTCGGTATGCCTCAGATGGCTTATGTTTACGAAATAATTCACTATCAATAAAATGTATTGTTTTTTTTTCCTCAACTGATTCTCGAGCGACGAGTTCCGCTCACAGCGATAATATTCTATAATAAGCGTGCCGGAGTAAAAGAGCTAATGTTCAACTGTATTCTGCAGAAATAACTGATATAATTTTTTTTTTTTAGTTTCTGTGTCAACGTTGTAAAATAGATCCCTATAATATTCGTAAAACTAATATTATTGTATCAGAAGTGAAATAAATTCATCATCGATAGAGTGATAAAATACAAATTTGTGTTTAGAATAATCAAAACCATTTGTATCTAAATTTGTCGTATGTTGAATATCAAACAGTCGAAATAGTTAAGTGGTGTGCAGGAGAGTTAATTTATATTCAGAGTATAGAAATAACTACACATTGTGCATGCTCTAATGGTAATCGAAGGTCGCGTTATTTACCCGTTTCGAAACGGTGAAAAAGTCGATGTTCAAATGAATATGCGAATCGCGGTCTACGAACTTAAACATTCACAATAGCTGAGTGTAAATCAAATTTTAGCTCTCTGTGACCTAGAAAATCCCGACACGATATTCCGTTTCTATACTGTTTCAACTACTCGTAATCCAGTCACACACCTTTTGTTCCCGAACGCGTTTCAAAAGCACTCGGAATCCTGTGAAATACCTGTTCCCGATTGATCATCGTCGTAGGTCCACGTGCGTTCGATACATCGATGTTCCATCTCTGAAATGATCTCATATCAGTCCTCGTTTATTCGCATCTACATATCTCAACCTTAGTCTTTGTACTTCGTGGCCAACATTGGCGACGTGTACGACGATATGATGCATCGAATTCCATCGAAACACGTAGGTAGAGATTCACGTGGCACAGATGAAACGAAATGGGAAATTAAGTTGGAACGTATCACTGGTTCTGGCCTAGTAATCACGCAAGAAATTCTATTAACTAGGACCGAAGGATTATTTCTGTCAGGTTGATTCTTATTCGGGATCGTCGTAGATATCCATGGAAACGACCCCATGACCAGTTTGAGACACGAGAAAATCAAGGAACGATGACAGATTCGACGAAATTTATAACATTCTCAGCGGTCATTAACTGACTTACAGCCTTGCAAATTGCAGTCGATGAAAGGTATTATCGGGTTCGGGATCGTAAAACTTGGCAATTGGATTTAGCAAGAGTTGCTTCTATCCCCTTATAGAGTTCTAAAATCAGCTGGACGAAGTTATTTCCTCTATTCTCCGTGAACTAGAATTTAGGCAAAGCTATCCTTTCGAAAAATGTTTCGTCGATGGTTTAGTTTGGTGCGAGAAAGTTTCCAACGTACGAAACGAAGTAATTTTATGATCGTGAAGCATGATCGTGGAAGTTATTTTAACGGTGTTGTGCAATTCTGCTTCTTTTTTCTTCGGTTTTCAATTTAGAAAGGCATACGTGGAAAAATTTTAACACGAACGAAAAAATCCTGCACGAATACTACACTGGCGAGCCACATTCTTTGCATATCAAACGAGACCCGATGGGGAATGTCGTTCACCGAATAACACTTCCTCGTAATATTGAACAACTCGTTGTTTTGCGTACGCAGCGAACGAAGGAACGAAACTGACCGCTGTGACGCGTTGGCGGCGCGCATTGTTCTGCTCCAATAATTGCGTTCACATTCAATTGGACGGAACGAAAAGGTTCTGCCATGCTGACAATGATTTAGGATCGACTGGATAGCCGACTACGATGACTTAGACGTGACTGTACATCGGGGGGAATGTAATGAGGTGACAGCTTTGCTTTGTCACGATAGCGCAGAAAACAATCTGACTGTGATCGACTGCAAGTTTCTGGATTTTAGGATATGGTACAGCAATAGGTAATTCGTGTTTGTACGAATAGATATCACTGTTCGCGATGAAGCAATTTTTGAGAGTAGAAATATCACGAAAGTGCGAAGACAAAGACACAGTCAGTGGAAACAATATCTGTCATTTCTTAAAGCATATGAGAACTGTGAAACAGGAGTTTGAGAGGGATAAAATGTGAACAAAAATATGTTAGATTTTCTTTTATTAACAATAATACAATTTTATACACCATTGATATTATTAAGGAAATTTAAAGATGCAAAATTGCACAGAATGCATATGATATTAAAAAAAAAGAAATAAGTGAAATAATTTTCCACTGAAGTTTCGCTCATTTTCCTATATTTTCAGAAATATGAATTTACATAAAAGTTTGCAATTTAACTATCACAATTTCCTTACTGTCACGTGTGTTGATGTTCCCCGATCTAGAGTTCAGATCGACACTCTTCCAATATTGCTTCGGCGATTTTCGCAAGAAAGGAGGTCGCCGAAAAAGAAGGAAAAAAAAAAGTTCTAATCATCTAGCCTCGTTTCTAGTCGCTGGAAGATATTAGAAAGTATCGAAAGAGCCGTTGAATTTTTTTACCTCGAACAGTATACCGTTCACCGAGTATTAGTAACAGGAGAGACGTGCAGCGAATAATTTTACCAAGAATCCTCGAGTATACCTTGTCTCGAAACGATATTATAATTCTCTTCGTTCGAAAAAAAAAAAGAAACGAAAAAAGAAGAATTCCCTTCGTCATATAGCAGGGTGCTTTAATAACCATTCATATCCCGATGCCAGTTGCAGTGGAACGTATTTTCTGCTACTTCCCCGTTTCACTCGTCATCCCAGACTTCTTCTTCCGCTTTCCACCCTTCGCTGTTTCGACAAACTCGATACATCCATGAAACGTGGTTGATAAACAGACGTCATTAAAACAGACGACAAGCTGCTAACGCACAGACTTTATATTTCGAACAGCTGCCGGAGCGTGAGCGAGCCAGTTAATCCAAAGTGACGAGGCTAATCTCTGCTATTAACGTTATTATGCTTCCGCGGGCCAAGGCGCCTCCTTCGTATCTTTCGGCGTGTGTGGAATCCCTTGGACCCATATGCGCCCACGTTCACGGCCTACGGAAACTATAATACTAAATGGATCGTGTAAACACGATATAACTTGGTGTATGTAATTCCTTGGAAAATTCATAGGTGAAACGGGTTTAAATGTTAAAGCGATACACGGAACATTCACGAACATACGTCAGATGTGTTATTTTCTATGTTTCGCCTTATCCATGTGTTTGTTAGACCCTTTCGATGCTTCTGTATGTTCTACAGAATCGCGGTGGCCCAATTATCTTGTCGGCTATGAATTACGTACAGTTTTGTGCCTGTACGCTCTGGCATTTTCACGGAGTCTTCTCGTAAGGCGAAACTTTCCGTATATTTCGCCTTAATTTTGCAAACCGTCTAGCCCATAGCTGCGGGAAGAAGAAGCAGAAGAAGCTTTGGAGATGGGAGTCGTCTAAGCGCTTAAGAATGTTGTTCATCGGGAAATTTCTGTTTCGTGAGAGGCAGAACGAAACCTGGGTAGGATAAAAAGTTTTCACCGAGGTCAGCTTTTGCACCCTTGAAGAAAAAGAGAGGGCTAATGCGCTAGCTTCTTCTCAAACGTTCTCGCAGAATCCTCCGAAGAAATTATCTTGTGGAAATTAGTGGATCGTAAAACGTAACGTTTAACTACCTGTGGTTTTCGAGAGTTAATGAACGATAAGAAAATTATGGGTGGAGCTTGGGTAAAGGAACGAACACATCCCGTATAAATGTGTTATCTGCCTCATCGTTGATGATTCGTATGAGGGTGGTTCCCGAAGAAGTCGGTTCGATGCTTGAAACTGAGTCATTACAGAGCATAAGCATTGTTCTCGCGGTTAATCTCTTTATCAGCACGTGGCTGGCAACCGGCCAATCGACTTTCTCCCCGGCTACGAGACGATCTACGACGCCCTCGCCTTGTTTTGATTTTACCACTTTCTGCTCCGGAGATTCCGCCCACCTCGTCGTCGAGGAGAAACGTGATTCTTTATCTCGTTGATATATCGCCGCTATAAAAAGTACTTTATTCGCTCGTAATAGCACATTGTAAATAACTGCGTATTATTTAACGAATGTCGGACTGGTTAATAAGAATATCATGAATGAACTTCATTTCGTTGACACGTACTTCACGAACTCCGTATTCGTGTAACCTTTACCTTGCGTATTCGTCTAATTAATATCGATCTCGAGTATATTGAATTTTCATAAGGTGTAAAATTCTCGGTGGCAAATACGATCGTAAAAGTAGCAAGGAGTACGACATTGTCGAGGTATTGTCAATCCGATCGTAAAACGACACACACAGGAGGAAACGAAACGAAGCGAGATCGTAGTGGCGTTCGTTTCCGGAAATGAAATGGCGGCCACGCCAGAGATCATCTCTAGATTCTCTCTTAGTCCTATATGAAATTTCGCGCGTTCTGTCAGGGATATAGAGGAAAATTTATTGGTGGCTCGATGGTGTATTTTGTTTTTCTCTCTGTCTTGTCTTCCTTCTTCTATATATTTTTTTTTTTTTTTTTTTCAAGCGGTCGGTGTGTTCCATTGAGCGAGAAACCACGTGGTTGGCAGATGGCCAATGCTGAGTTATGTTTATAACAACGTATTACAGATTCTACGTGGGATTCACCGCTGCTTCGTAACGACGATACTATGCGGGTCTACACCGACGACGATGCGACACGCCGTCAGAAATCTTGGATCGCACATCCGCCGAATCCCTGTTACCTCTTCCTCCTTCCTTCTCTATTTTTTCTTTCTTTTTTGTCTTTGTCGACGAGATTTTGCTTGGCCACCTGCCCGTACGAATCTCTTTCTACATCCTATTCCCACCCCTTGTTTTTCGCGAATATTTGGAAACGTTTCACGAATCGGTCCAATGTACGCGGTGGTCACTGTGCACAATGTACACACGCGACAGAGAGACGCGTCGGTTTAAATAAGGTTATCGTGTATGGTCGATCGATCGATAGTTGGGAATAGAATGAGCGTGATCAATTCGGTATTTTCTTTTTTTTTTACCTCTTTTTTTCCGCTAGGGAGTTAGTAACGCGTTGAATTCGTCGACTCTTGGTATATTCTTTTCCGAATAATCCGTGAAAATGCGCTTAAAGTTCACTCGAGCAAGCTGGAGCGTTAATCCTATTAGAGATAGACTCTCTGTCTCTTAATGTCTCACCGTTCGAATACTTGGCACAGCTTGCGACGATTCTCGACGCATCGGAGTATATACACCCCTTAGATGGAAAGTTGGATCTTTTCTTTTTTCTTTTTTGCACCAGTGATTTTAATTCAAATTTCTTTTACGTTATTGATTATGGAGAGGAAGAAAAGAAAGAATTGTACCGTTGTCGGTGTCTCGTGTCGCGATGGAATTCAATCAACGTCTGTTCTTTTCTGTTGCAACGCTTTAAAAATAGATCGGCGGAACAACGATGCGTTGAGAACATTCGAATTGAAATTTAAACGACATTTACCGGCCGCCTTGCAATGCAAAAGAACGGTTAATTGGCGCGCGGCTACGGTGACGAATAATGAATGTTAATTTCTAACAGAGGCTCGTCATTCAATTACCATCCCTTTTTTCACCGCTTCTTTCTCTCTCTCTCTCTCTCTCTCTCTCTCCCTCCGTCCTCGTCGATTCGTCCATGTTCACTCCAGGTGAACATTTTTCCCCCCGAGCTCGCGGTGAGAAACCGGCCTCGCGTCGAATCGATCGGATTATTTCCGGTTAAAGCGCGATTACGTAAGCTCGCTCGTAAAATTTCGTCCCGTTATAGCTAAACAGCGTTCCCGTCAAGTGTACGCCGTCAACCAGGCTCATAAATTATAAAATGGAATTACCTTCGTAAGTGTAAGGCCGTTGGCGAATTCGTTCGTTATGAGAAATTTGCATACATTCGGTATAATATAATGCTTCCCTCGATTCTCTCTCTTGAGAGAGCGTTATCATCTGCGGTACGAATTTCACGGAATTGCCGTTTAATTCATTCATTACCATTATCTAGAAAAACTTTCGAACAATGAAACACACATTTTTCATATCTAATCTATTCGTATCTGTGGGAAAACTGATTGAGTAGACTAAGCTGAATAGAATAAAAATAAAAATTCAGTCCATGTTTGTTACATCGTAATAGATACGAACATTCTGATTATTCATGCTACCACATTTACCGCAGTAGTTCGCAAATTGTTTCAAACTGTTATTTAATGTCAGTCGAGATATTTCTCACTTTTTCGTTTTTCGTTCGAGGAAGAAACATTTTTTTTTATTATTAATGTTCAATCCGAATGGGTACTATTTAAACTATTATTATTTTTTTACCATCAAAGAGAAAGTGATTCAGATTCGCCTTGGTTTGCCCTATTACATTTGTCATTGAGCACGGAAAATTAAGTTCAACCTGTTATACGTTGTTATAATACATTTACCTATCAATTTCGCGAAGCGAGGTATACGTTCATATTTTCCGCACTGTCGTATCAAGAATTTGGTACACAACAACAATTTCGCTTTCACGCGTTCTCTTGCCGTTATTTACAACGCTCTATTCCAAATGAAATATATTTCCTACGAATTTCACACATACGACACCGATTTCATTGCTTCAGTAGTGTTCAAAGTACCACAATGTATCTAAACGTGTTATTTTCTGATATAATCGATCAAGCCAATACATCGTGTACGCTCTAAGGATTTACCTAGGATATCGAACAACAGCCTATCCGCCCCTAAAGTGTCCCGCTGCACTATTTCTGTCGCTTTCGGTGCTCTCGTAAAAAGACGTGTGGACGTGTATTAATAGATTGCCCGAGTACGCATCCCTGGTGACATCGCGTACCATCGAAATTCAGCCAAAACCGCAACGTGAATTTCTCTTATGCAACCGATCCACGACCAATACACGAGAAACTATATCGCGCGCGTAGTTATGCGGAAACGGAGTGAACGGGACTCTGGTAGAACTGGTTGTATGAAAACGTCGCGATTGAATCTCAGATTTTTTGAGAGACCTTGTTTCCATGCAAACTACGACCGGTTTACTGTATTTTTCACCTCAATCTTTATATATATATAATACCTTATGTATACATACATATATCAGATGATGTAGAAACAAGCGATAGGATAGAAGACGTTAGAATCTTCAGATTTATCGCAGTTATAGGCCAAAAGTCGCGAAAAACTTCGATTTTCTCCATCCTCCACCGTTTGTAAGTTATGGCAACGTTGACCGATTTCGATGGAATTTTCAGCATATATTTAATTGATGCAAATCTACGAAACGTATTTTTTAAATTTTCTCTGTAGACTCAGGTACAAAAAAGGAATTGCAGAAAGCGACCTATTAATATTTTTCTCACAGTTCCGAACAGTTGTAATTTTTTCAAATATTTTTTTACGTATCATCCAGTAAATTGATTCTTCTAATTTCTTAAAAAAAGCTCACATCGTTTGATTCAATTTAAAACAATGTTATTATGTTTTGAAAGAGGTTCGAATACTTTCGCGTGCTATTGTATATGTATATATATTATATTTTATATTTCAAATAATTATATAAATGATTTAAAATTATATTTAATATATAATACCTATATATTTGTTATTCAAAGTGCTTAGCAGTACCTTAGATTGTCCATACATATTTAACGTTGATACATTATCGATGTTTTATTGATGCACTGTGTATATATGTTTCAGAATCACGAATATGGCGGGTACGGAGACGAACCGCGACGTAAAAGGTATGTATGAAAAATGTATTCGAATTAGGTTTAGTTAGTTAATTGATTACCGATGAAGATATAAACTAATAAAGTCCAAAGTAATTTGAAGAATCGATAATGTCGAACGGTTGAAAGTTTAACGAGCAATCCTTCAATTATGTCGAACATCGTGTTACCTATAGTATCGTAAAATCGAGTATAATCGTAGGCGTATACACACAGATTCACGTTTCCCTTTGTCCTCATTCGACAATTGATCTTCTAATATCGTGTTGTTTTGACCCATTAACTTATGGAGCAATCCGTTTCGTTCGACAGTATGTTGCACGGCTATAATGATACCGTTGCATAGTATCCACTTTATTCCACCCTAATTGACAGTATACGAACACGAAACGTGACAGATATATAGATGTTATAAATATACCAAGAATTGTTCAAGTAATCATCGTTCGAGCAGAAGTGGAGTGACAATGAGTTATGAAGTATTATGATCAAAGTTTCGAAATTCACGTTTATGATTCAACCGTTCTGTGTGTCGCACGTTGCATTCAGACGTTGTTTCCGATGGAGAAAATACGTTCGTCGGAAGAAGATTCCAATTCGCGAATGAAAGTTAAGCGCGCACGAGCTAGAGACATTCCATAGAATGTGGCAGGTTATCGTTTGATATCGAATTCCCGCCGCTCTGAATCACACTTAACGCTCGAGTTAACTTCTTATTATTAGACTTGGCCCGAGCCAGTGAGGCACTTCGGATCAGTCTGAAACTTTGGTGACCGGCTGCGACGTTTTAATTAATTTCGACGTATGCATCGCGAGCCACCGTTCTTGCTCGTTATCACCGGCCAATTCACGACTACCACTACCAACTTGGTTGCTTAAACGTCGAGTCATTGTTGCTAACGGAGTGTTGCTACGCGATCAAGAGCCATACACGACTGGTTGGTTACGCTTAGGGCGTTTCAACGACCTGCTAAAAGGAAAAGATTCAACGAGTTTTCGTATTTAGTACCGAACATATCGTTCCCTTTATGCTAGATACATGAATTGTGGAATTAACAAATGAATATGAAAAGTGGTACGATAATTCTCGTATCAGTTCTAATAAATAATAATGTTTTTCATTTTTTTTTTTGTTCATATATCATTTTTTAATATCATATTTAAATGTAACTGTAAAATAAATTTTGAAAAAATATCGACATAGTTATTAATTCATTTTCCCATTGTTTCTTAACATACTCCTTATTAAATTTCGTAATTATCATTTAAAACTGAATTTCTTTTTTCAAACCTTATCAAACTACATTAGTTTGGCTCGACGCTAAAAAGGGTTAAACAGTATTCTCGACCTAGCGAGAAGTTTTCGATCAAACATTTTTGATAAAAAGCGTTTATACTTTAAAAGTATAAAATGTTATTGTACAATCTTAAAACAGATGGGAATATAAAGGTGGATTAATTTACGGTAGATAACAACAAAGTAACAAATTTTCATTTATCTTTAATCTTTCTACAACGGAAGCCGAGTAGTAATTTCCTTTTTACGCGGACAGGAAATTATATTTTAAGATCCGTGTTATATTTACTCGTGTTTATATATTGTTCAATTTGTCGGGATCATTTAATACATAAACAACATGGTAAAAAGTATTTTATTTCATTTTTGTCAATAAACGAATTTTTGTGATACTTCCAACTAAGTGAACCATATTTTTCCACCTGTTTTGAGAATACATAGTAACATTTTATAGTTCTAAAGTTCGTTGGAAACTTTTTACAAGGAGTAGTACTACGTAGCTACGAGTGTTAACTGGAAAATGATTTTAGTTCTCGTAAGAACGTAGAGGACCAAGGGAACGAGTCGATCGATGAAACAAGATAAAACTGTCTTTCTTTCTTTCTTTTCCTTCTCTTTCTTTATTTCTCCGTCTGTCGTTTTTTTCTTCTTCATTTACGTTCGAGTTAGAGGTTTTCGAGGCACGAGGAGTCGAAGTTTAATCATTTAGAGTAGGAGCAACAGATTCGCCGGAGAATTGGCCACTTTGAATTGCAGAACGAGCGCTACCCCTCCCAAAGTCTCCTACTCTTTTTCTTCTCGCGGAAAAATGGTAGGCAGTTGAATTTCCAATTGGTTGCAAAGCGAGACCAACAGTGGAAGGAGAGAAACAAAGAGAAAGAGAGAAGGTAGAAGAGAGAGAGGGGAATACATTGATGCCAGGCATGAAAAATGTATAGCTGGCTATCCATCAATAGGTGTTTCTCTTTTCGTTGTATCGTGGCCACGTTGAATCTCGGAAGGAAATTACCGGAGTGCGATTTTTCTTTCGTTTCCCTTTCCCGTATAATCGAATATTCGTGCTGAACCTTTCGACCAGGGGGCCTCTGCTAGCGCGAGCTCTGATTTAATAAAAAATTTCGCCAACTGTGCACCGGCTGATGTAATTTGACTGCAATTCAACGTGTCTCGCCCTCACTACCATTCTCTCTTCTCCTCTTCTTCTGGAAAATGCAGAATTTTTCGTTGCCGTGACTTGCTAAGGGTTGCGTGGCACGATATAATAGAAAGAGAGAGATATATATCGAGTGAACATTTCCAGCGATTAAATTATTACCATTATTCAGGGAGTTTTATCGCGAGAAAAAGAGAATTGCTAGTTGTAGGTTTAGCGATATAATGGTACACGTAAAAACGAACAACTAATAGCACGATTTTCTCTTTTCTTTCTTTTACAGAGAAGACAATAATAAACCAAATCACGTTCTCCTCTTCACAATTATCAACCCAGTCTACCCCATCACTGTGGTAAGTGTAATCTTCTTTGAAAAGTTTCGTAGTTAGTTGGTATATAAGTAGAAGCAGACTTGTTACACGAGTATGATTAAATACACCTGGCGTATTCGTACCGTTGGAACACGACGGGTATCCACGTCACCCGTGATCTCAGCCGAGTCGCGAAGTTTCGTGATTCACCGTTTCGGCGAGCGTTTGAATGTTTGTAAACGCGACTTTGCGTTCCCTTCGTATTCAGCATACGCTAGTTAAAAGCGGGGATCGAAACGAGACGAAATAGAGAAGAGTTAATTCAATGATTCTCGACAAGCGAGAGTACCTTACTGTTCAACCACGAAACACTTTGCAATTGTATTATATACAATACGAAGAAGGAAAGGGCGGGAAAAAAGAGATAGCATAGAAATCGAGGATGAAACAAAGAAAAGAAAAAACAAAATTGAACGTGGAAAGTAGAAGTTTCCAGTGGAGAAAAACGGGAAAGTACATATATGAAAACGAAAGGCGGGACAAAAGTTGTTGGCACAACGTGAGCACCATACGTTTCACAGGCCGTCGCACTGCATTTTATTTCTGTTTTGCGCCAATAATAGATGAGCCCTGTCGCTGTTTCTGTCTCACGAATGGTCGATGCTTGTGCGATCTGGCATTGTTCGCACTCCATCCATTCGCGAGTCTTCGCATAGCTCTCCGGTCACAATGCTTATTTTGTTGTTGTTTTTCTTCCTCTCTTTCTCTCCTTTTTGTTTTTCCCGTTATCTCCATGACAGACGCACTAATTAAAGAGCCTCCAAACCGAAGGCTTTTACGCTTACTCGCTAGGCACCGTTTCTCATTTCTTCTTCTTCTTCTTCTTCTTCTTCTTCTTCCTCTTCTGCTCGTCTGCACCTCGACGTTTCTGTTTTCACGAGCATGCGCCTCGTCGTTTCACTCTGAGTTTCCTAATGGAACCAGCATCGGTTCCTACTTTAATTATCCCCGCTGATTTCCGTGCTCGCGAGCCAATTGAAATTTTAATCTCGCCACGGTGTAGACTTAGCGCTGACGTCGATTTATGCGCATTTCTAGCTAGCTACGGAGGTAGTAGTCTCGCAGGGTAACCTTCCTCGTCGAATCATCCTCCACGATGATTCACAATAACCGTGATTTAATGATGTGTAACGCGGGAATGAAAAGACACTCGACGGGATTCGAAATCGTATTGCAATTCGATCTCTCTCAATGCGTAATGTTTCACTTCGAGCTGTGGGAACAACAAGGTGCTTGGGCTCTTTTAATTCGAGTAAAAGCTTCATTTTCGTACAGGAAAACAGCGTGCGCAAGATGGAGCAGAGTTACTTAATTCCCAGTTGTACATGGAATTCTTTCTTTTTCTGTTTTTACACGATACTCGCGCTGTTTTATAATCCATTTCATTGCGGATTCGAACGGATGGAAATTGAAGAGATTTCATTTTCTCTTTTTTCTTTTTTGTATGTTAAAAGTTGGTGAATGGTCGGGTATATCGGTAAAGATTCTCGTGGAGGATAGAAGCGTTCAGGATCGTTTATTAAAACTTTCCTCGATGCCGCAGTAGGCCACGTCAGCAGTATGGAAAAGCAACACCGTTAAGACGGTGAGATTTCAACGTTGAGAATCTCTAACGTTGGAATATCAAGGCGCCCACGGATAGCCTATCGATATTTTCTCAAGGAGGAACCGGCGTCGAGTGGAAACTGATTTCTTGCATTCAGCCCGAGAACGATATGCAAATTGTTCCCAATAATTTCGAGAGCATTAACAGAGGCGCGTGTCACGGGCTGATAAACGTCAGGCTGCATCAAATCCTCGTAAATTATCCCTTTAAATATTCCACCGTCTCGTGTGTTTCGAACAATTTTACTCTATTTTGTTGCCAGTTGTGTGTGCGGTTCGATAAATAGCCTCGTATCGCGTAAGCTTAGGTGGGAAAACTGAATATACAGAAAAGCGTGAGATATATTGCATCTAATGAGCGAGAAAGAGAGAGCCGTCTCTATTTATCATCGGTAACGGGAAGAATTTATTGGAACTGTATGTATACTATCGTGGCAAACGGTTCGCCTTTAAGGCTGTTCCACACTTGAGCGCACTTGTGTGCTACATCTGCACAAACACCGGCTGTGTTGTGTTCTCTGGACCTCGCCCGGAATTTCTCAGCGTCTCTTCGTGCCGTATTTTCGTCGCAATTAGAACGAATCGGCCGATATACATCATCGTATTACTCGGTATTCAGCTAAACAGTTGGAATTTCAACGTGTATTATGCTCGTTGCACGCTTAACGATACAGAAGCAAGTCAACATCGCTGAGTCAACCAGAGCGTGTACACGCGTATTTCACGGTCTCGAGCATAAGACACGAAACTTTTTTGAGGGTACATCACACATCTAGAGGTCTAGAGGTGACAAATTTCGAAGGCACGTATGGAATAAGCAAGTGTCAGATTTTCAACGTCACTCAAAAGAACGACACCATCAATCACATCTCTCACGGTGCGTGTACGCTAGACGAATACGAATTCACAGATTCAAAGTTTCAACATGTATGTGTGCATGTGTGTCGCGTATGTGCGTGATCACTTTTGCGCCTGGCACCGTGTAATGGACTGGGTTATGTTATATACACATACACGTATGTATCCTTATACGTAACACATCAGTTCGAAAAGCTCCGTCGGCCACTGTACATAGCCATGAATTTTCGCGCGCTTTAATTCCGGCAATAACTCATCCACCAGGTCCCTGTTAGAGTCAGCGGATTAAGATTAACACCTTTGCCGTACCAAGGCGGACAGTACCGGCGAGTCTCGTGTTTCTATTCTCTCTTTCTCTCTTTCTCTCTCTTCTCCTCTGTGGCTTGTGCTTTTATTTCAAATACCGAACTGTATTACTTCGGTGCCGGGATAGATGTTATTTTAGTATGGCGGCGCTTCGTCGAATTTATACGCCGGTGTTTGCTGTTCGCGCGTCACCGATACCTCACCGTTTCGTTCCAATGAAAATATTTTAATTGGCACTGCCTACGATCTGCCAACGACGTTTCCTTGGCTAAATACGTGACTATCGATGAAGCGAGAATCTCGTTGAAGCGTGTAAAGGGAAAGGCTTTGCCACGTTTCGATGATTCGAAACTTTGAGTGTATTTATATGAATGTACATACATTTCTTTTTCTATTCACGCTATTATGATCAAAGGAGAATTTTTATCTTTTCACGACTCTTCGTTTTTATACCTTTCCTACACACACGATGACTAATTAAATATTTTCTTTGCAACATTGCTGTGTATATACTGCTATGTGTATACTCCATCCCTGTTGTTTCGTCATGATACGGTGTAATAAAAGAAACGAACGATTATCGCCTTATTTGTAAGGGAAGGTCCGGTAAACGAGCTGTATCATCGTGTAACAACACGATACGTTCTTGAACGCGCTAAGTTACATCGCGATTGCTACATTATCCGAATCATTAAACTCGTTCTCCACGACGTTCAATTTACCCTGCCATAATTTCGCGGCGTGAAATGAAGTTCCAAGCCGGAACGGGGCGTATATATCCAATGCCATAAGCTCTCCTTTCGTGCCAGAGTGACACCGGCTGAGAATTATATTCCCATACGTGGTAGCAAGATGTTCTCAAACGCGGTTTTCGTACAGCCTGTATAAACGACTGACGTGTTTAATGCCCACGACCTACTTCTCTCCCTTTTGCCGCTACGGAGAGAAAGGTTGTCTCGCAGATTGCCATTTCTTATGCATTCGCTATGCCGATTCCTAACTAACGCGGATTCGAAACTTCCGAGGACAAATTTTACGAGCGCCCAACGTCTGGCTGGGTGCAACTACCAACACATTTCCTTCTCCTTTTCTCTCTCGTTGAAAAGCTTCGAATTTCAGTAGGGTAACACCTCGACACCGTGTTAAGAGAGTGAATTTTCAAGCAACGGTCAAAGAATCCCGTAGAGGCAAGTTGAAATGAAATTTGAACTGATGCCTCGACCTCTTTGATCTCGATCTTCTCTAGGTAGTTTTGTCATATACGACGTAACCCATGGAGAAGTAGAATATTTCGTGGTGTTTGATATTAATTGGTTATTTCGTTGTTCATGCGATTTGAAACACAACGATTTACTTGTTCCGGAATCTTTCGCGTATTTGCACAAATTCCAACGAAATAATCGATTAGAAACACGTCTCTTTACTTGAGAAAATTCCAACGGAGTAGGAAACTTTACTAGTTAACCCTCTATACTTAATTTTTCTATATTCATGAGAAAATTCAAAAAGAAAATTACAGTTCTGATTACAATTTTACATTTTTAGAAATGTTGAAAAGCAAGAATAGCAATAAAAACAAAAGGATAAATGGATATGTAACTTTTAAATCTCATAGTGCTATAGATAGTGAAGATACTTTTTTTAACAATCATTTTTTAGTTCTTCAATTTATAAAAATAAAGCTTCGCGAGATAGATCACAGTATGAAAGGGTTGAGAGATTAATTGGAACGAATCGACGGTAAAGTATGTATGACGTTTTTTGTAGCATCGTTATCTACCGATTTTTCTTGATGAAACTGTGAATTCTTGATTAAAACAGAGCGTTTTTTGTACACCGAATAAACCACGTATTCATTTAAAAAGCGTCATTCATTGTTAACAAAGAATTTTTTGTTACTCCCTATTTCCCCTGGAAACAATTTATCCGCTACTCATCCGGACGTCAACGGTTTATATATATTTCGTCGAAATTAATCGCGCGTAGGCCGCCGGTCCGGCGATAAACTCCCAGGTAATAAAATTGAAACGAACATCATTAGGCTGCGATGACACGTTCCGATACGAGAGAGAGAACTTTTTTTTAATCTTTTTTTTTTCGCAACTCCGTTACGGTAGCATTTTATACGTAGAGCGTATCTATTTACGCACAATGGAAAATGTTCGAAAGTTGACGAGATATCAAATACACATATATACACAGTGTTGTCCGCTTTCAGCGCAATTCGAGGTCGTTAAAAATTTTTGCGGATATTGCAACACGCAGCTGCATCGTTTCTACGTCGAATTGCATTTACCTGCTTTTCCCCGCCTACATTTATTTTCCTTCCTCTCTATACGATGTATTAATACCCCCTTTTTTTCAGTTTACAACTGTGGCATTGTTTCGTTTCTCGCGGTTCAAATCTGTCCCCTTCTTTTCTGTCTTCTAGTAGAAAAAGAGTAATTTCCTCGAGCGAGCGGCGTAGAATGAAAGAGGGATTAAAGTGTTTTTGCTTACGGCCTTTCAAGCCCGTAGATTTCGCTTGATTCTTTTCGGACAGCACCGAAAATGGAATCTCGTCGTGGTCCCGCGACGTATCCGGCGATGTTTCTTTTCCCGCGATTTCAATTACATTTCTCCATTGTTGGGAACGCTCGGACCAGGCTTGTAAAAAATTACCCGGGAGCTTGCAGTTTCTCGTAGGTGTGTATATATAAATTCACTAGTTGACAACGTCTTCTTTTGTATCATGTGATAACATTGTTCGTTTCTGTTGATTCGTTTCTCGACACATTTAAACATATAATAATCTTCGACGCGTGGACCGATTTTTTAACGACCTTGTTACGTTTCTTTTATCGGACATAGCTTCTCGAGTTTGCCGGGAAGTTAAACGAAGCTAAACCGAACGGAGAGAATTCCACCGTTACGTTTTACAAACGACTTCCTTGTATATCCAACAGCTCGGCAAATAATTAAGCACGTACAATTAAACCAGACGCATGGCGTATGGCAAACTCCTGAGATAAGGAAGGCGCGATAACTGGAAGGAGCACGGAACTTTCGGCGTTGAATTGAATTACCTCTTCCGTTCAGTTAACTTTGCGTTCGTGCAGTCTAAAGTTTCGTCGCTTTTCTCCCCACTTTTTCTCTCTCTCTTCTTTTTTTTTGTTTTCTTGTTTTTTTTATTCCCTTTTCCCTATTTTTCATGTTTCATGGTAACGTAGCCGGTTGTTTCAGCAAGCTAAGCCAGTAGGTAAACAGGCAAGGTGCAGTTTGTCCTAGCTAAGAACATTTTCTACAATTTAAATAGAAATCTACGAGTGAGATCCAGTTACGGTGTCGCGTGTAACCTTATCGGCCAGTTTCAATGCTCGTTCTAAAGTTGCTCGAGCACGAATCGAGAACTTATAGAATCCCCTTAGCTATATATACCATTACCGAGGTTGGCTTGTGTTTAACCGCCTTGCCGACCGTCTTTGGTCTTCGGTTCTGATCGTTTGCGCAACTTTCCATCGGTGGTGGACGGTCAGAGAATCTAGGATGACGCGTGGAAAGAGGTCATTTCAAGCTTGTCGTTTAAACCCATGGAAACGGATGAAAAAGTGAGAATTGCGCAATTGAACGAGAGGGATATAGCCGACGGGGTATTTTAACAGTGTGTTACACCGTTGCGAGATATGGTTTTTCCACAGAGTGGATCATTTCTTTCGAGAATGGTGGAACACGTAGAAATCGTAGGGAAAAAGGATCGCGTAGATTCAACGTTGAACAACTAGGCATAACGGTGGATGGTTCGTGAATCGTTCGTATAATCCTCTGTGTGCTGAAAATCGAGCGTTGTACACGGTCGATTGCAATTTAAAAGGGCGCACGGTATTGTGGAAGATCGAGAGCGTACTTTCTCGGTGGACTTTCAAAGAATCGAACTTTTGAGGACAGACTTTCGAGCACTTTAAGAATGTTCGGGGCAAATAAAAAGGAAAAGAAGGCTTCCGATGTTAGGCTCTTCTGCTTCCTTTACTCCCCACTTGTTTTCTACTTAGAAGCTACTTCCTGAAGGGCGATTCTTTCATCCGGCAAACTTATAACCTGAAAATCGTGCGGCTCTTTTCGGGTACCAAAGGGAATTTTATTACATTTTCATGATTTACTTGTAGAATCGTGACTCTGTTATATTGGAGATTATGGAATTACTTCAGACTATGAATAATTGAACTGAATGTTCATATATTCTAAGTTGGTCTTATGAAAAATCTAGTGACACATCGGAAATCGATCTTGGCCAGAATGAGAAAACTGGATGCTTACGTATCAATTTCATTACTGAACGATAAATACCTGTAATAGAGAATGAATCTTTCAACACAGATAACGGGATTAAAATTATCCGCAACTCCAAGAAAATCCACTGAACACCGGTGGTCACATCTACATGTTAAACGGATATAATCCTCGGTATTTGCCTTTCAGATTAACTAACTACAATACCTTTTCGTAACCACAATGTAAAACGAGATATTAGGTATTATTGAGGTATTATCATCGAATAATTGTACCCCTTTAATGTCTCCGATAATTAAACAGTTTAATTGTCAATTTTCCGCTGAATTGATATCGAATCCCAACGAAGAAAAATAAAAATATACTTTACGAACTTGATTCAACAATGTACAATAAATTTAATTGAATGTAGGTTAAACGACTCACAAAGTACCGCGGAACAACGAACCTTGCCCACGATTTGTCTCTTGAAACAAGAACTACGACCAGAAAATTAAGCAAATAGACTTTTGAGACACATTATTGCGTACACGGGAATGCACGATCTCACTCGCGCGTTTCGCGATCAAGATGGATTATCGTCGGGACCCGACACCCACGTGAAGCGTGCACATTCAGAACTCCAAGATCTCTCTCTTTCTTTCTCTCTCTCTCTCTTTATGGGGTATCGAGACGTTCTAAGAAGGGAGCGGCGTACAATCGTTATGACACACGACCCAGAGTGACATGCCGCGTGGTCTTCTTCCTCTTCTCTCGTTTGTAAGTAAGAAGATAATTAGGGGAAGCTTGGCATTATTTTAGTGGCTTGCTGTCCCATCGCAACTCGAAACATCGCGATAAATTGTCAGGGCGATGAGATAAACGAGACTCTCTCGAAATAATGAAAACCAGGAACGAGCTCGCCTTCTGACGTGTGCGAATTTATTACGCGCGCGATAATGAATTTCCGCAACGCCCTCGGCACCCCTCTTCCGTGCCACCATTTACATCGACCCTTCTTTCACCAAAGCGTAACATATTTTTACGCGACACACGTAAAGTTCGCCACCCTCTTTTCAACCATTTCCATCTTTTTCGTTTCTCTTGTCATTCGTTCAAAAAAAGAACTCACCACCTGGCTGATGTACCTTACGCTGGAATTTTACTGATGTAATTACACGTTGTCGCGCGATCCGAGCGACAAATTCGTGCCGGCACGCGTCTTCGCGCGATAAGATTGAATTACGATCAGTCACGCGAATCGTCGTCGCTGTCGTGTTTCTGTGACAAAGCGCGTGGGGTCTGTCGCAGGTTTCGCGAATGCAATAGGAGGAATAGGAAAAGGGTTGTTCGCGTTTGTTAATCGAAACGAATCGACATCTCGAATTGGGACTCGATCGAATCGCGTGGTCAGCCTATCGCTACCCTTCCGAATTAAACGATGAATTATTCCCGATCGATCGTAATTGATACACGAGATGGAATGATTGGCCGTCAGTGAGTCGCGGCACGGCTTTCCAATGTAATAATTGCTGTACGGCAATGGTCTCTTTCTCTCCCTCCCTCCCTCTTTCTCTCTCTCTTTCTTTCTCTCTCTGTGAAATCGATTAAAAGTAAACCGTGCGATGGTTTGTACTCCTGGTGAGAGAGTAGGCGCATCGAACGTGGCATTAATAGTTCACGTCCGATGCCTGGCATTGTTGCCTCTGTTCCAACCGATGAGCGTTTTGATTAATGCTCCCGCGGACGTATCGTAATATTCCGCGAGAAGATTCTCGGCATTAGTCTACTGCAGATTATTGGCGAGTTGAATAACGAGGGATGTACGCGGAGTTTCCTGGAACATGATCGATTTTCTCCGGCACTGTATACGGGGTTGATGAGAACTGGCGAGTGTAGCTCTGTACACAGGATAATCCTTTGTGAAAAAAAAAAAGAAGAAAATATAAATGGAATGTGCGGAATGGAATTGTTCGTCAGAGGAGCTTTCGTTCCGGAGAAAATGGACTTTGAAAATTCTGCGGCTCTCGTAACTTTTAATCTCTCAACATTCAATGAATCTCTTGTTGTGAAATATTGCTTCTCGTCATTGTTATTCAAGCTACCGTATATACCTAATGTCACGATTTATTATCGTTACTTTTTTCACGTTTGACGGTCGACAGCGTGGTAAACTGCATTTGCATTATTCACAAGTGCCGAAAGAAAAAGTTGAAAGTGTCATCGAAAGAGAACACTGGGCATTAATGGGTCAATGCTTGCTCTGCTCTGATCTCTCTCTCTCTCTCTCTCTCTCTCTCTCTCTCTCTCTCTCGTTGTGTGTGTATTCTCAAAGTGAATTCTCTTGTCAAAAAGGAAAGCTCATGTGAAAAAATTTCATTTTACATTTTGAATATATTTTTTCACAAGGTATTATACCCACTTGTTTTTCCTCTACTCGTATATACAAAAGTCGTGGAATGTTTTCGCGACAAGAAGACGAAAAAAGAAAAAAAATGAAAATACTCCGGAATACTATGGTGGAACAGTACGTGCAAGGGTTAAATTCGACGCTTCTGAAACCAGTAATAAGAACTGGTCGTGGGTGTCGCGTTACGATTCGAGTTTCAGGAAGCGCGGAAATTTTCCCTTGCTTCTTCCTTCGTACCTCGCTCTCTTGCACACACTCGATAGCGTTCCATTTTAACGACTCTCCAACAGTGACCGAGGTAGGGTGTGGTTGAAGTAGTCGGGAAAAGTGGTAGGCCGTGTTTGAATCCATCAAGCTGTGCTCTTTTTCCGGCTCTAGTCGATAATCGATAAAACCCACCCTATCTCCTCCCTTCCCTCTTCTTCTTCCTCCTCCTCCATCCTCGTCACCCACGCTCTTTTCTCTCTTCTGCTGTCTTTCGTTACACCTCGAGGCGAATAGGTGTGGAGGGACGAAGAGATCTGCCCACACGTATATACTTCTTCTTCGTGGGTGCACCCTTTTTCACGTGAATCGTCAGAAACGAACGAGCGGATCCCTCGTAAATCGTAGCGTTAGCTCGGCTGTGACCGCAACGTATCGCCGTCTACTTTTCCGTGGAGGTGGACACGTGGCTGAAGTAACCCTTGAAATTCTGATTCATCGTGGTCGACGACGCGGTTTCTCCATTCCTTCCGATCGAAATCACGGCTCTTTCCCTTCCTTTTTCGTTTTTCTTCTCTCTTTTCCTTCCCCTTTCCAATATTCTACGTCGTTTAAAAGGTAGGACAGAGTCGAACCGGGTACGATCGAGGGAATAATCGTTTCGATGTCTCTTCCTTTTATTTCCCCCAATGGAGAAGTATCCTTTCTCTCTTTCTCTCTCTCTTTCCTTTCTATGGAAGAACGTCTCCGAAACGACAGACATCGTTTGATTTATGTCGATAAACCTCTCTCTCTCTCTCTCTTTCTCTCTTTTTCGTGTTCATTGCTCGAGGAGTTTTCCAGACTGTCTATCGATTATACCGTGGCTTCTTTCACCTTAGACGTAGCAACGCATTTGTACTTGTCAGAAGTTGATTTCGTGAGGTCGACCAACAGGCTGGCTACGTAGCATCAGACCTATCACCGAAATAGACCTCCAATAAGGCAAATAGGTGGGGACATTTGACATCGTGCCATAAATATTGATTTTTCCGCATAGCGGGCCGAAAGTTCGTGACATATAATGGTAGAATTCCTGAACGTGTACCGACGAACGAACCAAGCTCTACGACCTCGTGTCCACGTCGAAGGATATATAGAAAGATAGATAGATAAAGAGAGAGAGAGAGAGAGCAGTGGGAGGAGAGAGAGGGAGGTTCCAACACCTTTAGGAAGATATATAATGGTTTGAAATTTAGGAGACATTCGTGTTGTGACAGGCAGCGACCAAAATCATGTATCACACCGTCTCTTGGGTCGCTTGGTCTAAGCTCGTTACATTATCGCCCGATGCGTGCGCGTAGCTACGCGTGATCGCTCGCAAACGCTCCGTCTATCCGCGGCGTGCAACGGGAAAGCTCACAGCCGAGACATATGGTGTGCATTAGAGTTGACTGGCATCGTGTGATAGTAAAGCTATTTCGTATTTTGTGGTGTAGCAACGCGGATATCGAACCAGCGACAAATGTCCCGTGAAACGTACATCTCGAAAATTATATCTGCCTCGGAGTAAAATGCAATTTTCTGCTTCGGTACGGCGAGTGATTTATCTGCTTCCGTTTCGTCTGACGTGTACGCACTCCACGAGGTGTGGAGGGGAAGAGAGGGAGAGAGAAAAAAGAACAGAGGTGCTTTTGATATAAATCCTACAAGTGCTTTTTCAAGGGTGATATTAAAATAACAAAAGAAATAAAGAGAGATTTTAGTCACAGTGCAATGAAGAATTGGATGTCGTTTATAGTAACGAGTGGAAAAAAATGAGAGAGAGAGAGAGAGAGAAGAGAGCGCGTGTAGGTGGGACAACAAGAACAAAGCTATAAATTTCGTGTCGTGTCGAAAGGGATGTAGAGTGCGTAGAGTACGCTTCGTAAAAAATATGGCCTGAAATCCTCGAACAGGTTTTTCATTCGCACGAGGTGAACGTAACTCCCACCGAAATTCCATTTGATTCAACCGGAATTCCATTCTGCCGGGTGGAAAGTGCATCGTGCAAATGTAACAAAATGCAGGCAGTTACGAAGTTTCCAGGCGTATCGTTTTATGGTGTAATAATACTTGCCTTACGGTCGTTCTTAGGCCTCCTCTCTCTATATTTACCACGTTCACGAGTAAATGTCACTTTCTCGACGCCGTATATGTGACACACGAAAGGAACGAACACGGGAGAGTTGCTCTCTTTTCCTTGTTCCATTACGGGCAAGACTCGCGTGTGCACAAGCTCTCCAAACGAGGCACTAGCCCAGTTGAACGCACGCCTGTAAAAGGGACAAACTAGGCGAAGCGCCTCCGCTACCGGCATCAGCACGAATTATATCGAGTGCTTGTGTATACGCTTTAGTTAAAGACCCGCGTTTCTATTCCCGACAGTCGTAACGAAATTGGTCTTCGTTAAGAACTTCCGTTTAGAGTTACAGCCTACAATCACGAGCGTGGACACGTTTATGCAGATTGCCATTCTTTTCCTAAAAACGGACGAACGGAGTAGGGTCGATATACGTATGAGAGAATCGAGTTTTAGAATTGTTGTGTATCTCTTCGTAACGATCCGCACAACCAAGTAAATGTTCACTTGCAAACGCGTATAAACAGAGGATTTTGGACAACCGTGACCCTTTAACGTTGGATGATTGCCGACCCGTGATTTCCATATAGACTAGTTTGGAGTTGTTCAACTTGATACGGGCGATTTGGACTCATACGACTGGTTAACTGTCGTGCCAGGATCCTTTAGGAACTACGAAGTTTGATACGCAAACGAGATTCTGTACTTGTGACGTTTGGTACGAATGATCTAGGTACAATAGAGAGAACTTCAGCAATTTTAGAATTATAGAAGTTCAAGAGTTCTGTAAATCCAGTAGATTTGGGAGTCTTGGTTATTCTATGTGTACAAGACTCCTCTTTGGAATTTTAGTCTTGTTTCACTTCAAGTGATTTGCTTTGATTCTCATGACGTCAGAATGATTCACTTGAAATTTCATAAAGCGTGTTTCAACTTGGATCTTACAGAGCTAAGTTGACCTGAATCGAGATCTATTACATTCGAATGATCTGACTCGATTCTGATGGAGCTAAAATGACCTGATACAAGTTTTACAACTTTGACATGATCCAATTGGAGTTTTATAGTGTCAAGCCAATTTTAAGTTCTATGACCTCAGAGTGATCCAGCTTGGAACCATTGACCCTAAGTGTGTACCTGAATGTTCATATTCAGAGTCTTTTATGTTTCCTCTCACGAATGTCTGTGGTCATCTATGTTGGTTTTTAAAAAACCCGAGAGGCCATTGTATCGAACGGTACGAACTTGGGAACAGCCAGTTTCAGGCTCTGCAAGCTTGGTGTCATCTTTTTGTTAGTTCTCCTGTGCCGACGTCTGTCATCATCAGATCTCTCGTTGGTATACGATCCTTTGTATCGGATGTGTCAAGTCCAGTCTCGTTTCACGAAACCGGAATTTCCACTACCTAGAGATCCTACCAGCCTCACAATTGTTCACATTATATTCTCCAGCTTTTCCATCGTGCATATTATCATCACGCACTGTTCGATCGTGTCCGCCCTTTGAACGCAACTCTGTCATTTCACTCGTTTCCCATTGTTCTCAGATTTTTCCGCTTCTTCGCAAATTCCACGCTTTCTCGTCTCACCTCTAAACCAACGAACGTAAATTTCCTCGTCTCGTTTCACCGAACGACACATTGGCGATTTTACAGTCTCTCATCTCGTTTGTCTTTCTCTCGCGGTGTCTCGTCATCCCTTGTAACTGTCGTCGTTTTCACCGTGCCGCTGCGAAAAGAAAAAAAAAGGCGAAACGTCGTATTTAGCGGTCACGCCACACCTTGCGTTTCTAATTTTATCACCAAGCATGCATGACTGTCTGATACGTGTCTGGATCGCGTCCACTCGTATTTAAAGTTGTGTACGTCGGTTGCGTGACTGCATACAGATGCCTCTCGCGTTTGTCGCATACGGGGGCTCGAAGCTTGAATTCGTGAACGCGGAAATCGTGTTGTGTCCACCGCGACCGCCGTGGTAAATCTTTATCGAGCAAATCTCTGTCGCATTTACCTTCGATTAATTCGCTTGTGGACAGATTTAATTGATACACGCGCACGTAACACGAACCCTGAACCATTTTTCTACCCCTTCTCTGTCTCTCTGTGTTTCTCGTGGAACGTGTTCCTGTTTTCGGTGATTACGTCCGGTGAATATAGAAGCACGGATGAATTAGGTCTACGGAAAAATTGATTCGTCATTTACAGATCAGATATTTTCACGTGATATTCAAATAAGACAACTGTGGTATGAGTTAAATGTACGTGTAACAATTATCATAACGTAAAAGTGTCTTTAAATAAAGATTTGTCCGCTTCTGTGTGAGTATGTACACGGTTTGGTGGTTTTCTCTGTTGCTGTTCTACATTTGATGAGAATTGTTCAATTTCTTTGTGATATAGCGTTCAAAGGAATCTTCTTCGAGAATGTTTTATCTTTTTTATATTTGTTCTGAACGTAAACTCTTTCCTTTTTCTTTCTATATCTTGTACAGTTTCCTGAGATATTGTTTCATATATGATAAGAAAATTTGATTTCGCAGTCGATATTACACGGGCTGCAATAATGTTCCACGGACAACCGTAATTCCCATCTTTCGATCCTTCGTTCTCTATTCGCGATAACTCTTCTTCCTTTTCGATTTCGACAATTTTATCGCGGCTGTCCATTCTCACTGCAAGGAAGCCACATATCGCAGTAACCATTATCTGATATCAACGAACATTGTATTGGCCTGTAACTTATGGAACGTCAGATAGTTCTGTAACACGTTTATATTTACGATTAAAGGGTACCCAGAAGCTACTCTAGGTAACTTACAGCACCTAAAAATCTTATCTTTATACACGCTATCGGCTATCTTGTTTCACGTTTGACACACTAAAAATTGAACGATCCTACACGAAACACTACCTCGTTCACCGTACTGTTCTATATCGACCATTATTTTCCCCTCTATGTTTAACCTGTTACCTTTGTAAAACGAGTTACTAGCTGGTCATAGAAATTTAAGGCTTTTCCTAACCGCTTTTGCTAAGATAAAGTACACTTTTTCTCGATAAATGAACGAAATCAATAAATAGACTAAACATATACTTTCGAAAAGACGAAATTCTAATAGTTGATGTAAAAACAGTTGGATTTCTTGGAACCCTTTGTATATTTTTTTTTATGAACAGGATGTTTGGCTGGTGAAGAGTCCTTGTCAAAGCTCTGATGTTCAATGTTTGTAATAGAGTCACGCTGATGTACCGTTTGTGTTTCCATTTATGCGATTGGTGTGTGTGTGTACTGATTGATTGAATGTCGATGGAGGTTGTTGAGCAGTTTCACACTGGTCAATGCGTCCATATCCACCAATACATAGCTTCTTTCCATTTCCACATCATCTAACTCACCTATCAGATTTATTCCAAAATTGTACTCGTCTCATTGCTATCGTTCCAACAATTCAGTTGCGCTTCGATCTCTGTTAGCATCAATTCAGCTTCACTTTTCACTCACACACAGTTTTAATAGAGAATTTAATTTCAACAAACGAAATGCAAGAGAATAACGGCGTTCGGGACGCAACAGAGGTGGAAATAAAAAAATTGGAAAATGCGGATACGTGATTAAACATTTTGAGAAGTTAGTGGAAAGAGAAAATAAGGGAAAATAGATAGAGATGGGGAAAACTTGGAAAGAAAAGAAATTTGCCTAGGTTTAGAAATTCAAACTGGAAATAAGTATTTTATTGTTTTTATGATGATCATTTTCAGTTGGTTATGCGAGTGAATAAAAATCTCTACCATAGAAATACCTGTTTAAACTTCCCCTCTATAGAATCTCTCAGTTCGAACCTTCAGAAATCTCGAAAAGCTATCTAACAAACTGTCAAACGTTCCAATTAAATCCCGAACTGTCACGTTAAAGCGCGTGTTACCATTGAAAATCGTCAAAGTCGGAACGGTATCCGATACACACGGAACCGCCGCTATCGGCGCCGCTCTCGACATTTTCCGTTTTCCTTCTAACGAGCGAGACACTTCGCTTCGGTGCTCGATAATAAATTTTCCTTCCGTGAAAACCGAGCCGCGTGTTATCGCGCGTCCGCTTATTAACGAGCGTTTCATCCTCGTGGAATGTGAACGTGGCCAAGCCTCTCGTTGATTTATTCGCGATCTGTTATTTGTCAAAGAGCCGAGATTATTACGAGGAACGAAGAAGGCGTTCGTTTCTGACCATTAACGCCTGAATCATTTGCCGCTAGCGAAGAAGATACGTCTCGCTCGGATGGCATCGACCTCAACGCGCAAGCTGCCTTCTGCGTCATCCGCGTGTTCTTCTTCTCTCGCGGCGAGATACCGCTTCTTAAATAGACACGGCGATAAATTCAGACGGCGTCGAACACCGCGTGCTTAAATTCTTTCGCGTGACCACACGCGCCTCCCGGCGCGGTCGTTCGCGTATTCGAATATCCGCTCGGAGGATGATGCTCCAGAAATGGAATTTGTCGAATTTCCGCGTGGAAGATGCGCGTTCCACGTGCAGGCGACATTTTTCGTAATCTTATTCCATTTCCGAACGATGAGAACGAACCGAGAGAATTCTACGGTTCCGTTCGAGCTGACGTTGATGGGAAACGTATTGACGATGGAAATACTTCTGCCTTTGAGTCAGGCTAGAATATATATACACGTTCTGTTAGGTGGTAGCTTGGAGAACTCTACGTTTCAATGATTTTGTCGTTCGTTAGGGCATTGCTTTGGATACCTTCGACGTTCTTTCGTTCTTTGATTTCTAGATCATCTTGGGCGTGTTTTTCTCTTGCAAAGATTTTTCTTTTTCTTATTTTCATTCGCGAATCGAGGTTACAGTCGTTCAGAAGTCTCGTGTATTCACGAAGTGAACTACTTCTCTTCGAATTCTTTCAAGAAAAGAAGAAAAAAAAAGAAGCTGTTTTCACTAGCTAACATAGTAATCTCTCTCTCGTAACTCGTGTATCGTCAACACGAACCGAGTGTTATTAAACAGCAAAGAGGTTACTTCAGCTTATCACCTGTGCTTTAATTATTGCTACACCCCCTCCCGCTGCGGAGATTTAACGTTTCAACGCTAGACACCTGATAAATTCATTTCAAGCATGCCTCTGAATATGCAGTACCTGACTGCGATGTGAATATTTTAACGCAGCGACGATGCAACGAGCTTAGGCGTCTAGGAGACTCGAGTAAACTTCTGTATCGTTTAAGGGTAAACAAAGATTTCATCGTCGTCGCGATTCTGTCGATCGGTGACCGATAAGATTCGAGTAGCACGTTCGAGTGTCTCTTTCGATAATCTTCAAGAGTGAAGAAAAGAGGAAAGACAGAGAGATAGAGATAAGAGAGAGAGAGATAGAGAGAGAGAGAGAGAGAGAGAGAGAGAGGAAACGTCGATGCCAAGGGTTTCTCGTTCTCTCCAGTAGTTCATCTCCAGTTTTATTCAGTCGGATATGCCTCAAGCTGGCGGATGTTCAGGAATATATAGGCAGCACTCGAGGCTCGTGTACATGGATATGGCTTGTGTTAGCCTTGAACCAATATGCCGTGAGTTTTCGCGGATCTCGCGTGTATCTCTCGCGAATGGTCCGTCGAGGGCTCTCCTTTCTGACTGCACAACTATTTTTTGACGTAGCTGCTTGTCGATGAAGTCACGCGTATATTTGACGCCAGGTGGTTCCCGATGGTTCACATTACGTACGTATGGCATGTAACGATTCGTAGTCCTCTAGATTCTAGATGAAAAATTCGACGCGAGAGTTTCACGTTAGCTGGACTTCCGAGAGTTTATTAGAATTCGTAAAAGTTACACACGTTGCGTTAGGTACAATCATTGTTAGTTCTTTTCATACAATTCGTTTTTCTATCGAGAGTTATGACGAATTTACGTAATGAGTTTGCGCCGCGTAATTGTAGAAATTTCGCGAAACAGAAATTTCCGACACGAGCAGGCAATCTGTCGTGAGTCACCGAGAGATCTATTTAAATCGATGAATCTTCGGAAAATTAATACAACGTGAAAATTGATGTAATAATCTGAAATATACCTAGCTGTACTCTGCATTATTCGCATCGTACGATATCCTTGGGGAGAAGATTTTTAAGAATAAGGTTAGACAATCGTCAGATATCTGTGTACTACATAGAAGTAGAGACACAGTTTTTCTTCCTGAGACGCTACACGAGACACGTGGAAGTTGGATAGCTTGTTTGTCTGGCAAATAATCCGGTAATACTTTTCCTCTCCCCTCTTGGCTAAGGTAGAACAGCCTCTTTTCGAACAGCTTGGTACGAGCAAAAGTTTGCAGGAGCAAGTTCTCTCTGCACGTCTTGCGAGTAATTCAAGGGGTTGCTCGTTCTTTGTCTTTGCAGTCACTTTTTACCTCGGTGTGCAGCTCCTCTTGGTTCTGTGTTGACGAAAGCATGAATACATTACGCTTCTCTGCCGGTTGGATTTATGAACAGGGTGTAATTAATTCTGGACACAGGCACGCCCGGGGCTAATAACGAGGAGAATGCCTCGGAAGAATCGTATTCGTGCGCTCTGGTTTTACGCGCTCTAACGCATTGCGCAATTTTCCTACATTTCGAAATATCGTACCTTTCCACGACAACGACCGCGAGCGACAACTACTGGGTCGTAATTCTCCGCGTCGAGTTTAATTCCTATCGAAATTTCTAAGCCAGGCAGACGTCTCTTTTCGTACGATTATACAACGAGAGCATCGTTGGAGATACCTTCGAGGCTGATGAATAAGTTTCCTCTGTAAGATATTAATGGAGAAGTCGATGTAGATTCAATACCGCCTCTTCTTTCGAGAAATGCCACTCCTCCCTCTCCCTCTCTTTTCGATTTTCCTCCACTATCTCAGTGCACTCGCAAAAGTTTTCCATAGGAAGCGACACAGTCTCGCGCTTCTTATCAGTGGCCACACTCTCGCTCTGACAATTATCTACGAACTCCTCAATGGAAAATTTCCATGAAAATACGACTCGTCGTTGGCCTCTTCTGATTCTACCGTGCAATCTTTACGTAGATTAGACACAACAGCAACCATCAGGTTGGTAGATAGCGTTCATATTTCTCGAGGAGATGATATCGACAGACCACGAAAGGGAATTTGCTTTAATCTTATCCGTGGAGATTTTAACGCCTGGAAGTTCTCTTCGTATGTTCACCTAACGATGTAGCATCGGAACTTTTAGACTTGTACGAGGTTTGATAAAAACAACTTATACTCCAGTGAGTTTTTAGATGGATTTGATTAAATTACATCTTTTTTTTTTTTTTTTTTTTTTTATTAAAAATCCAAGGTTACAGTGGACATTTTTTTTCGGTAGATAGTATAAGCAAATATAGTCTCTAAGGAATATATTCACGTGGTAATTTACTTGTATCATACACTTTGCTGATTTTCTATTTTAAAATACAAGTTTTTAAAATGAACCTTTTTCATATTTTAAACAATAGTATTTATCACTTTGATTTAGAACAACTTCGTGAAAGATTCACACCGCTAATCCCAGTAATTTTCGAACCTCGCGACACATTCGCAATAACGTCATTGGCAATCGCAATATCAAGTAACGACAGCTGCGATAGTCTCCGTTGACAATCGATATTTGTCGCAAAACCGTCTAAGCGCTTTGCATCGAGCACTCAAGCTAGCGGATTAGGTCGGATGAGTTTGAAATCCGGATTTAGGATAGACCTTTTCGCGTTGCGCGGATCCACGGACATTAAATCCACCGACACGGCTGTGTAGTTTCCACTAGAACGCGGTACACCCTCTCTAACCACGCGAGAACGGTCCTCCATTTTATGGGTCTCTACATTGGAACGCGTTGATGAGTTTATACGCCGTAGTAATGGCTGCCGCTCGTTGCAACTTGTTGAGAAACAATGTCGGCCAGCTCGGATTGTTTGCTTATCCACACGGGCTAACTTTTCGAACGTTGACGTTAATTGTCTCTGCGTTGTAAATCCTTGGACGCTTTGAAGAGGATACATTCTTGGCTCGTAACAACGTAACCCGTCCGAAATTTTCTGGCTGAAAGAAGATTCTAGCTTTTTCGTTCGTTCTTCTGTGTGTGCTAATTCAGCTGATTTATAGTCACTGCCTGGAAATAGTATTTAGTTCACCATCTTAGAAATACTAAAGTTTGACCTCTGAGGAATTTTTCTTTTTGGGTTCACAGGTTTGCTACTTTCATCGGTTATTAGATTCTTCTGCGCGTAGTGTCGGCGGAAGAAATATAGCGAGGTCGTAAGATCGTTCCTTTTTTTAGTCTCCTCTCCTATCAACCCTCCGTGGTGAATAGCTTTCCAGGGGATTCTTTTCCCTTTGTACTCGTTGGAACGTGCTAATGATCGTCTGGTAAAGTCTGGTCAATTTGCTTCTTTCCAAAGACGTGTAGTTTGATCGAGTCGTTGTATAATTAATGGAAGAAATATAGGAAAATCGTAAGATCGATCAAGTGTCAGAGTTTATGCATTCGTGCATATCGAGAAGCTTATCAACAGAAACTCATTATCAATTAATGTATATAAAATGCCATATGCTAATCGTAGGTATTACTAGCATGCGTTATTAAAATGTCAGAAAAGTCTACGCGTCTTTTCTAAATAATCGAAGAAATAGGACACATGTATTGCCGTCATTGGCCAGATGTGATAATATCGACAAGTCGGATCCTATAACATTTCGTGATGGAAAATTCTAAAGCTGCGTATAAAGTTATTCCTCTTGCCCTTGTACCGCGTTTTGTAGGATATCTTTTCAGCAATGCGTAGTATATCAATCGATACCTGATGACTAATATATGACTTAATATTTCTTTCTCCAACTATACATACAACGAACCGCGTGTACACGCACGTGCATCTCAACGTGTGTACAGCTGGTATTTTCCAGATGACGCGTTTTAATCGCACAAGGAACTCTCGGACTGTGCCACGAGCCTTAGTCTGGCTGCGCCAGTTTGCACTCGAACAAATATTGATTTTTGCAACTTGTTGCGATGACTAACACAGGCTGTTATATATACATATAGAGGTAGCAACGAAAATCGCGTCTGATACACCGTGCGATATAGCGTATACCTTCTTGCGGGTGCTTTATTAAAATTAGATCGAGCCACCTTATCGGTTATTAGGATCAAGAGAGTGAGTGAATTGCGCCATGGCGTTCATCGGCTCGTTGCTAAATTCGACGGTTACATGGTACAGAGGGAGTTGCATTTAGCGCGATGAGCTCGACGCTACTTGATATCAGTTCCATTCACGATAAGGTAATGTCAGCTTTGAAATACGTAACCACTTTCAGATAAGCCTGTGTGTGTACTGTATGTATGAATGTTTGAACCGCGAGCACGACACGCTGTATTATCGTTAGATACAGAAAGCTGGTCGTTCGGGGCTGGGCATTGTTAGCCGAAGAACGAACGTCAGACAGATAGGAAGGGACAACGACGAGGACGACGTCGACGTCGACGACGACGATGCTTTTCTCGTCAAACGTTCCCGCTACCCTACTTAACTTCTGGGTGTTCCTCCAAACAACGTCGTTGTCGACTTCCAGCTGCCCGAGTCTTTTCGATGCGTTTACTCGAAGTTTCTCCGGCTTCCCTTTGAATTCTACTTTCACAGGTATACACGGTACTCAAGGTAATTAGGGGATCGAGGCTCGTGGGCTATTCGACACAGTGAGACTTTTTCCTTTTTTTGCTGAATGTGTCTTTATACAGTTGTGTATTAAAAGTTTTACCAAAAGTACCAAGTTTTTTTTTTTCTCGTATAGCAGTAAAGTTATTGTACAAAGAATATAATAATCTTATTTGTGGTAAATTTCTCTGATATATCGAATTAGCTTGTTGCGAATATGATTAATTTTATCACCTTTGAAATCAGTTGAACAGCGAACTGTCACGAACACACTTGTAACCATAAAAACCTTTTACACCTTTAAAAATTCCATCGCTCGAGTGTTTTCATCGATAACAAAAGGCAAAGGAGCCTCGTGGGTGAGCTATAAATCGGCGAACCTCGAGCAACAATATAAAACGTAAACGTGATCGCGAGCAGTATGCTCGTGCGATCGTAGCCGATTGTAAATAAGCTTCGCCGGTGGGTGTGCGCGCGGCCACTTGACCGATTCAAGTCACGCGCGTCCCCATCACAGATTTAAAAGTTTCCCTTGCCACGATTACATTTCCGTTCGATTCCCTGTACAATATACTACTGCCAGAGAATCTGCAGATGTGTACAGAGAGCTCTGGCTAACCTAACCACGATAGCCTTCTGTTACGTCTCTCTGATCCACCAAGCGTCTCTCTATACTCCAGTATCCCAGGATACTCCGTTTCTCTAGTAGTAGCTAACCAGCCGTTGGCAATCGACTTCTTCGCGGAGCAACTATCGCCGTGTGTTGGCTCACCCACACACCAGTCGACGATTAAGGTCAGCTAGCACTCGTCTGTACGGGCGTGTGAGCGAAACGATCTCTCCCTGCAGGAGTCTCGATGGAATTAGGGAGAAAGCCGTGGGGTGGTGGAGATGGCGGTTTTGCCCGTGGTCGAGGAGCAGCCTAGTCGTGTGCTCTCTCTCTCTCTCTCTCTTTCTCTTTGGGAAAGTTAGAGAGCCGACGGTTACGTCGTTCCACGGCTGGTTAGGACAATGGGGGGAAAATTCTGCGCCCAACCGTGATGGCGGTGGTGGTTTGTGCTCGCAGCCACGGGTCAAACTGGCAGCGCAGTGCTTCCCGTTCTGAATGGTAATGAGCAACGCGGCAAAGAACACCGCTTTTACCTCCCTGCTTTTCCTCATCTCCCCTTGTTTCCTTTCGCTCTTTTCCTCCGGCAGGCCAAAAATTTTTTGGAACGAATGACGTGTGCGCGAGCTGGGTCAAACGAGCGACGACTACGACTCCCGACGACCAAACGCGTGAGACCGAGCAACCAGGCAAACTAAGGGAGTCGGAATTCAAATTGCTGTTTGCTCGGGCTCTGGATAGCAGGGTGTACGCGGGGATAAATGGAATCGTAACTCCGGCGGGGGAAAAAATAAGACGACTGCGGTGGATAAATTTTTAACGCTCGAGCGCTTCGTTTTCTTTTCGAGAGAGGGAAAGGGGTTTGTTTTTGGGGTTTGTTAGACGGTTTGTTAAAAGGTTCTGATGATTAAATTCTTCGGGGTTGCTTGTTTCGTTCACCTGGAAATATTGACATACATGCTGTGGTAGTTTTTCACGATTATTTCGGAAACTAGGTTGATTACAACAAAACAGTTTTTAAGAATGTTGAGTTCTACAACATATTTAAGCTTCATCAAACTTAACGACGTGTACTCCTTTATGTACAATGATTAAATGTTCAAACTGATCTTTGAAGCAACGTTAGACACGAATACTTCAATTTTTATTTCGCACACTTTTTTCCCCTCGTTTAGCGAATAGTTTAGGAGCAATTCAAAGTCGTCAGGTTAGACGAACCGACCTGTATTTCCTTCATAATTTACAAACTTGTAAAAGCGTGATCTATGAGCCTCGTTTGCACAAGGAGCAAGAGCTAAACGAGAAGAATTTATTCTTTCCTTTCGTCTCATTTTCTCTCAAGAAATCGTTCCTTCGACTGATTGTACTCTCTCCTTTTCTCTTTTACTCTCCGCTCCGTCAAAACTTCACCTTTGTATTTCTTCCGTTGTTCCGTTTAATGATGATCGCGCGACCGACTGCGTTTCCTGCTGCTTCGTACCCGACAAAATAATACCGGTGCTCGCTTTTGAATTTTCCCCTGCACACAGAGCAATCTTACGGCGGAACTTTTCCCCGGGAATTAGAGGACACCACCGCAGCTTTTGCCGTGGCTGAGCGCGTGGCGCTCTCTTTCAAAAGTTAGCTCTCGCGGTCGCATTTACATGGTCCACGGTAAGGGAGAAATGGAGAGAAGTTTGGAACGAGCCACAAGAAAATATCAAGTTAAAAATGCCTTTGCCATACACCAACGACCGACCACTCTAATTTCTTCATTGTTTTCCCGCGGAATTTCGGCTTGCATGTTCGGCGTACCATCGGGAATCGATGAGATCAAAGGAGGACCTTGTGCTTGCAGTGAAAACAACTTGTGCCTCGTTAATAAATATGACGAGGTTACGGTTCAGTTCTCCCTTTCTTTCCTTTCTTTGCTACTTATGCTCTTCAGGGAGTATAGTAAAAGCTTGTCGTTGTTTAAAATTCTTACGAACGTTGTTAAGGCAGGATGTCGTTTCGATGTAATAAAGAACAACGAAACGCGGAGGTACTTATGGGACTACGTACACTTAGCTCGAGTTAAAAAATCATTTTCAAGTAAGACTGTTATGGAATACTCCTGTCAGTCTTTGCATTAAAGTTCCGGAGGGTTATGAAGTTTTTTTAATACTTCACTATCATGTGTACACTCCGCTGCTTCAATATTAGTTTCCAATATTTAGTTTAGTAAACTGATAACCGATGAGTGGATGAATGGTAACAATTTCAAGAGGAATTTATTTTTCTTTTCACGGAATAATCGTTAAAGAAGAGTATACATTTTCTGTTATGCTCTAAATTTAGCGTAGATCTTTGTCAGATGGAAACTCGAAATTCGAATGAAGAATTTTTCCACCGACGAGATTCATCAAGAGATAACCATGCCGCTAAGAGTCTCTCTATCGTAGCCCAGTTTTTCTTCTTCCATTTCTTCTTCTCTTCAATCCGCTCGAGTTCTTCCTCATTGATGTAGCCAGGAAGATGTACGGTCCCTCTAGTTTCAGAATGACAAGCATGATGATTAAAGACTTCATAGAAATTATGAGGGATCCAGTTGTCGCAGTTTCGCACAGCTGTGTGTATACGCGTGCTCCTTTGATGCTACCCCTCTGTCCCCACCTCTAGAGTTAACCTACCAGTTGCGTTTATATCAGTCGCGAAAGAAGAAGAAGAAGAAGAAGAAGAAGAAGAAGAAGAAGAAGAAAATGAAGGGAAGAACGAAGGTGACTGGTACGTGAGGTAGGTCAAACTCGTCGGCTTCGCGTGGTGTGGAATAGAAATGAGGAACGAAGCTGAAGATCTCTCTTTTTCTCTGGTGCACCGATTACTTACCTTCAGTATTCTTGAAACCGGCCATTGTGAGGGATTTCTTAAAAGCTGAGAGCAGCGTAACCGCGTGTCGGAAGAAAAATGAAGGAATTTGTCTACTGCACGATCTCCCGACTCGTTGGTCTTGTGCTTTTTGTTAATCAAACCGTTGCTACACTTGCATCTTTCGAAAAAAACCTTCTACTACATCTGTACCATTCTTCAGTCGCGATACGAAGATTTTGTAACGAGTACCGAATGTGCTCTTCACAAATTAACACCGAAATTTCAATTTCTACCTCATCAATCAGATTCGTTCCAAAATTACACGCGTCTCATTACCATTGTTCCAACAGTTCAATTATACTTCAATCTCTGTCAGCAATAGTTCAGCTTCACTTTTCACTCGCAGGCAGTTTTAATAAGGAACTTAATTTCGTCAAACCAAGTGTAACGCATTCGACTAATAAAATCAGGTTAAAATGATTAGTCAGCGCCTCACGTAATCAGGGCTTTACAATCCTGTCGTATTTTTGTAAGAGAATAGCAGTATTTCGGACACAATAAAGGTAGAAATAAGGAATTGGAAGATATAGATATATGATTGGATATTTCGAGAAGGGTGGAAAAGGCTGAAAAAATTAGAGGAATAGATAGAGAGCCCGGAAAGGAAAGTAGAAAAGGAATTTATGTGAATCTAGGAATTGGGGCTGGAAATGAGCGTTCCATTACTTTTATGACAGTATTATTCGGTTGGCTATACTCCTGGACAGCATCATTCACGGGATCTTTATCCGCGGAGAAAAATATAACACGTGTTACATCCGTTAGAACGTCAAAATTATCTTGGAGTGTTTACGTTTCCTCGTAATAGTCGTGTAGCAACAGCCTGGCAACAGAATCCCTCGTTCCCTCTCGCCAGAACAGCGTCTTGAAGTCTCAGGATAATTTGTCGTCGATATTTATATCGAGGCGTAGAAAGAAGCGAGAGGAAAAATACGAGAGAGAAAAAGAACCACCATAGGGTAGGTCAGCAACGAGAGTTCCCCAACGAGAGAAGAAAGAGAATGAATATCTCAGAAGGGGGCGTCGTTTCTTCCATCTGTCTCGTTCTTCGTTTCTTTCCGGATGTTCTCAATTCTTTCTCTATCTCTCCCTCGTTTTATACACGTCTGTCTTCACCTTGCAATTCAAATTCCCCCTGCAGCATTTTCGAGGCCACAGATGCGTGCAAGTGTCTTCCCTTCTTTTTTGGTCAATTATGAAAATTTCACCGGTGCTATAATCCTCTCTAGTCGAATTTTCATCAGACCGAAGACCGAAACTACCGGCAGATGTTCCGTCTTACACTTCACTTGTCGATGGTAATTCCTACCATTTTCCACCGTTGGAAATTTCCCCAGAGGAACGGTAAGAGAATGGAGAAATCCGTCTTGCAAGGCACACCGTGTTCCCTCGCGTCATTCTAAATATCTACACTTCCTTTATTTCCATACGAGCGCTGACGGATGTGTACACAATGGAGACAGAAGAAAAGGGGAGAAACGAGAGAAAGAGAAAAAAAAAAATATCTATAAGCTACACGAGTTGTGGATAGTCTGAAGCTTTATTCGAACGTTACGAAACGCGTAGCTTTCTCGTTGCTTGTATAGACACAGCTAGCTTACTCTGTGTGGTACAAGAGACGCGCGTATCTGGTCGCGGCTTTCAATTTGTCCTTTCAATTCGACGCCTCGCAGAATACCAAGCGTCACGCTTATTACATCACACCCGGGGTAAAGCTTCGTGTGTCTTCTTCCGGCGTTGTTGCTGCACCAGCTTCGGTCGTGTCGTCTTGAATACTCAGGTTGCATATACACGGGTGGAAAATATCGTGAGATCGTTCTCCGGGGAAATACGTAGGTTCCAGGTATACATATACATATATATTCCTCCGTATGGTGTGTGTATGTGCGTGTGTGTTCTCATAGCAAAGCGTAGAACGTTTCTCGGACCGTGTCGGTGGCAAATTGACGTCGTAATTGTGACGCTTCATCACTTTTTCACGTTCGCCGATGAATGGGATCGAGATGAGATTCCGGGAGCAGCAGAATCAAGGAGCTCAGGTCCCTAATAATAGAAAAGGCTTGCCGGGGGGTATCAATCGACGAAGGCAGAGAGGCCGGCTGCCGTGAAAAGCCCTGGCTTCTTATTTAATTCATCAGCCCATGCTCTCGGTAGCTTAACACGATTAATCTTGGGTCATTTATAAAACTCGATCAATAACGGTGAAACAGAGTGCTACCATCGGTATAAATCAGAATAAATAGGAGCAGGATTGTACACTTTTGTCCATAGGAAAAAAAAAAAAGAGGATACGCGTGTATGTACTATATACGGTATACAGGTTTTCTCTCGTTTGTTTTCGCGAATCTTTTCACGTAAATCTCGTCTGGTTGGAAACATTATATCATTTCACGGAGCGGCGAGTTGAGCGCGGTTGTAAATTTTTTACGGGGATATTCGGTAACGGTACCTATAGTGTACACCGTTTTATGGATTGGTTCATTTTTCTTTTTTTTTTTAAGTCTCTTTTTTCTATTTTTTTTTTCCATTCATTTTTTTAAGCGTCGAACGATATTTCATTCGATCGCCACCTTATCGTATCCGCGGATCGTAAAACCATGCTGACGATTTTCCACTCGCGAAAATAAAGGTTTATAACATTCGACTTCGCCGATGGAATTCAATCTCGCGGGATTTATGATCCGAAGGCGAACCGATTTTAGCCAGCTTTCGGAAATTGTGAAATGCAATTGTTACGTGTACAGGGAAACTCGCGGAACCTAATCCAAACAATTCGAAACGGGTCGGGATCTAATCCCGACGATTCTGCAGCAGAAGGGGACTCGAGACAAGTAGCGCAGCTTCTGAAATGGTGTCTTCTCCATACAAGTATAACTGGATCCACGGTTCAACCTACTGCCGGCTACTTTCTCGCCTTTGATAATCACATAAACTTTATAATCTTCGTTATCCAACCTTTCTTCCCTGTCTCTCTAGTTATCCCTGTGATCTAGTTACAAAGCGAGATTTCTACAGTTTATTTTTCTCCTCGCCGAGTAATCTCTCGGTGTACGGTCTTCTTTTGCTAATAAAGGAATACACGTATATATCTTAATTTCTCCCCATCTATTCAAACAAGCACCAGGTTTCATTAAAGTCTCCTCGAAGTACTTAGTCGTTCCTTTGACGGTTGCCTTTGATTCTCAGCGTCTTTCACTCTAATCGTCCATCTTTCTGATTAGACCACTTCGAACCTACCTTTTACCACGAATCGAACTTTTCCTCTCCGTTTCTCTTTATCAATCATTTCCTCTTTTCTTTCACTCCTTCCCTCTTTCTCTGTGGAGGATTTTATTAAACCGTTCCACGACACAGATTCCATTAGCATATCTGTCCAACGCCACGACAGTCTCGTTCCTCAGGCGACGAATACGTTTCCGACGGAACAAAAGAAACGGTCGAGGGATTACCTATATTCTTATCACGATTTCTGGTCGCTTCTTGGTCTGCTCGTATCTCGTTTAATGCTAGCTAGAGAAAGCAGAGAAAGAGAAAGAGAGAGAGAGAGAGAGAGAGAAAGCCTTTGTTAAAGATCGTCGAAACAGGCGAGAAAATGGGGGCGGGTTGACGGGGATCGTATTGAATTTACACCGCTGCGCGCTATACCGTCAGAGATGCAACAAAAGATCTTCTATTCGAGTTTCGGACTGTGCACAAAGAAGCTTTACCTTCTTCACTCTCGCAGATGGAAACGCCGGATAATTAAGCCTCGATGCGTACGTTTCGAGGAGTAAATGCTTGCTATCTACAGTGTTCGCGTACCATTCTACGATTCAATGGATTGTGCGTTACGCGCTGCTGTTACACGCGCCGTTTATTTGCCCACGGAACGTCTCCGCAAATAGGCGATATTTCAGTGTAGGATTAAAGCGCGCGATTAACTCGTTATTGCGGCGTACTTTACTTTTGTCACCGAGTTAGGGGATCTTAACTGTTAGCCTGTGCTTCGAAGATAGCATTTGTTCTGTGTGGTACGATGTACAAAAGTTTACCTGCTGAGATATGTTTCATTGGGTTTTTTGGTATGTGATTCGAGGTTAATGGTGTGGTACAGTGAGATTTTTAGTTGGGAAAATTCACTGAAGTTTGAGAAGGTTTCTTAAATGTTCTTTGAAGTCTTTTCTCTATGTGTTTGAAGAATTTGTAGTATATTCGGAAAGCCCGTAGGATATCATTAAAAATATAATTCTGTGCTTGATTTTTTATTTATCGTACAGTGTTTTAACGGTATGTTCGAGATTGTAACATTAGCTTAGCGAAGAAATATTTTATACTAAGTGGACGATCAAACTATTATATTTACTTATCGGAAGTTTGTACAAGAATAGAAATGAAAGTACATTTAAAATAAAACCTTTTTTTCTTACTATGAAAAGTATTGTTTTAATTAATATTAATTAATATTGTAATATTTAATTTGTTCATCACGTACTTTATTTCAATTTTACTGTTTGTTACTTTATGCAAACACATGATTTATTAATTTCCATAATTTTTTTTCAAATTTTTTGCAATTACAATTATTAAAATGTCTAATTATCCCAATTTCATTTCTTTAAAAAAGAAAAGAAAAAAGGAAACTAACCCAAGAATACAAGTTAAGTAACTTTGAAAAATAGAATGAATTCAACCTGCAGTCTCAAATAAAACACTTATTCAAGGTTACCCATTTCACAAAGCACATCACAAGCGACCCTCTTTCTCGCAACTTCGCCATGTTTTCCGCGGCGTATCTTCCGATAAGATCGCGAACCCTTCAGATACCAGCAATATTGATGACCGTCATTTAACAGACAGCTCCTTTAAAATTGCCAATCTGAAATTGAATGTAACAGTTGCCCATTTTCCTTTCGCTGACGATCACGATTACCAATCCCGCGGCGCGATTCAGCGGAAAAGTGAATAATAAATGCGCGTTATTTTCCTCCAGCGTTTCCGGGATTCCGCGAAACGGACGAGGAAAATAGACCGTGGCTGAGTTATTTGGCCCGTCGCGAAATTGATGACGCGACGGTTCCAAGTTCGTCGGCCGTAGCGCGCCAAACGAATCCGTGATTCGCGTAGTATTTCCGGTTTAAAAGAGATCCGTGGGTGCTTGCTCCTGGTATTTCACCAGGCCAAACGTTACGATTCGCGAATCATCGTTGTCGTTGTCGTCGTCGTCGTTTTCTTTCGTATCTGCGGCGGGACGCGAATCGTCCCCCGTGAAAGAAGTTTGCAGCTCAAAAGTGGGTTTGGCAAGTCGCCATGCTGCGTCACCACGTCGTGTATCGGTGGGACCTAGAGTTTACAGGCGTGCAGCTACAGGTAAACATCAACCTGGTCCTTAAACGTTTTCAATTATCGGTTTGCTTAACGTGATCATTCCTATTCAGTCGTGTGCTGAATTTTTCCGACATTCGAACACGATGCAACCGTGTACGATTGGAAATGTGGGTCAAATTTTATTTCTCACTCTTATTTCTTTGTTCTTGGAATTTATGATTTTATGCGATACTCGAGCAAGTTTAGATCATGGAATATATATTTTTTTTCTTTTCTTTTCTTTGACGATGCGAATCTACAATTGCGATCTTTATTTTTCCCGATGAACCTTCATATTTCATACGTCAAGTTGCCCTCGTCAGAAGGAAATTCGGAGGGCAACGACGATGGATCGTAATACGAAACACTTTGTGCTACCGGTAGTTCATCGTGAATATAAAAAGTTGATGAAGTAGTCGCGGGAAAAAAAGAAAAAAAAAAAATGACCCGGTTTCCACCGAACGAGCAGAATAAGTTCTTCAGTTTTTCACCGGGTGTCGCATTATTTTCAGCCGTGTCCCCTCTGCGTAATGCTTATTAGCCTTGGAATGGGAAATGGTATAAGTTGGCATTTCCCTCCATTTTTTCGAAGATTAATGTAGTATATCCACTTGACGTACTTTCAGATTAGATAAACGTAATTTCGTCGAACGATGTTTCGTATCCTATACCGTTAAACGTAAAATCATCTAAGCGTCGAACTGGGAAATAATTACGTGCAAAAAAAAATGCGCAAAGTCTAACGGACATAAGTCGATTATATTTTCATCGAACCTTGATAGAAGCTTAACTGGTCTCGACGTTTATTGGTGTTCAATCAGCGAGGAGTTATGGGTATCAAAATTCGTAAACATTTAGATTATCGACAGCTGTATAACTACACCACAATTTTACATTCCACTTTTCTGTTTTTCTGCCTGCGTGGCAATCGAATCTCTCGTTATCTTGATCTTTCGTAAACGTCTAAAAAAAAAATTCCGAACGTATATCAATCGAGATCAGTTTTAATCTAGATTTCTATCTTTATATATCTCAACCTTTGGATACCATATTTTTGAATTTTCAAACTTTTAACAACAGACGGAGAGAGAGTTCTCGAGAGTCACTACTATATGACTGTTCGAAAATTTGCATCTATTCGAATGCAACCCTCTTTTCAACCTTTCCTTTATATCTATCTGGCGCATCCCCTCATCCTCCATCTATATTCTAAGTTCACGCATATATAAAGCGATAAATTTACTGACCGTTTTATGCGACACGTGGCTGGCTGGAAAACACGCTCGAGAATGGCCAGCGGAGCTTTTTAGAACCTTATTCCGGATGCGCGCGGAGTAAGATGTGTACGAAAAATGTCGGATTTGAATTTGAGATATGGTAGGAGAAATATTTCACGTGTGCAACGTTGGCCTGCTTTTACGTGACGCGTATGTTTGAATATACTTTCCCTTCATTATTTTACACGACGGAATTTATCACTTGCAATTTCTTTCTTATCGATTCAGCGATAACGAGAAAATGGATTCAGAAATATGTATAGTCGGTAGAAGAAATACTGTGAATTCCAACGTTATAAATAGTGACATCGTAAAATTCGGAATCAGCATGTGATATTTTACATTTTTTCGTTTGAGATTTAGTCAACGTTAAAGCATATTTCATGCGAATTTTTATTCGAAGCTTTGCAGTTAGCTTCATTAATAAGCCTCGAATAATAACTCAAGTAATCCTTGCTGTGGGAATGCGTGGGCAAATAATAAACGCGGATTTGCTGCGTAGCTTTTTATTGTTTTTCGTTGTGCGTGATAGTCGCACGCTCGATACCGTGGATCGTCGTCGACTGGCCTCGTGTCGGGAAGACTGCCCTCGAAATCGATCTTCCGATCGTCCTCTGTTTCCGAGGGCCGTCGACCATTAGGCCGCCGAATTCGTTGGCGACGGATGCCGCGTCGGCAACGTTTGATAGTACAATGTTATGGCGGTCCGGCGATGTGCACGTGCACGGGCTGCCACACTTGCTATGAAAGCCTCATCAAGCATATATAATAGAAAAAGTATCGAATCGTTAACATATAAATCCAGGACTTTTGGATTTTTCTCAAAAATATGCTTCGTATTTTTTGTTACAGGAAGTATTGCACACGATCAGCGCGCCCAGCGGGCAAGTTCAGCGCATCGTTATTTTCAAGAAGAATGGCGTACAAGCGATGGTGGAATATCCTTTTTCAATGCACCATGGTCCATACTATGGACGGTTGTTTCACGTATGAGTTTCTCGAGGCGCGATAAATGAGCTTAAAACTTCAGAGGATTTACGTTTGTGGCACACTTCTCTTTTTTTCCCTCTTTTTCTTTATTTTTCTTTTTTTTTTTTGGGACACATTGCTCGTTGGTGAAGTTTTTCGGTCACGTGCCACCGTTACAATGCAATGAAGATTTATAAGCGGAACTTGCGGCTGACACGGTTACAGAATCCTTCCGGTAGCGGCGTCAGTTATCGTAAGCCTCTGATACTTTGAGCTGAACATCGCCGGGTAACTCGTGGCATACAGGATGAGCGCAGTATCACGTATAATCGAACCTCTCTTTCCTTTACGAGAGGCTATCGAGAATTTCGTGATTTTCCCAGCTTTCGTACGATACGTTTGTTACATATCTGTGGAAGTATTGATTTTTTTCCAACTTTTTTTCTTCTTGTGTTCGACGTGTAGTTGTTTAAAATTCGAACGATGAAAATAGTATTGCATTTCTGATATTCGTTCACTTAACACGTTCACTATGGGAAAATCAATATCAATCGGTGTCAAGGGTGTAGATCATAAGGAGTGGATTTTCCGATGTTTACAAGGATCACGCGATTCTCAGACGATTTACTTCTTTCATCTGTTTATTTGGATCTTTCTATTACCGACTTGGACGAGATTTTTCACACTCACAGAGTTACCGTGTATTGCTGAGAGGATGTCAGCTAGAAGGAACGCGGGTCTGATTCTTACCTTCCTGATTGTCACATTTTCTAACACAATCGTAGAAATAGAGCAGTATTTTCTTCATTGGCTGAACACGATAACATCGACGAATCAAATCACATAATATCGCATGATGGAAAATTCCTTCTTGACATCTTCTCAGCAACGAACAGTAGAAAGCTCTGAGTATAATAGCCAACGTATTAACTAAAGTCTAATTAAAATTCTCTCTTTATCTGTCGCACAAAAATTTTCAAACAATCGTCGGTAATTACGTGCCGAAATATTTCTCTATATATCCTTAACTGAATCCTCCGAAAAGCACGTTCGACTCGGTGGAATCGGCAACGAGGGCGAAGGAGACACTTCACGGAGCAGACATATACTCCGGTTGCTGCACATTGAAGATCGACTTCGCTAAGGTGAGTGTAAAAAGGTTTGCGCACTTGCATGTGAAACATTGATTCTCCTCCCTAATTTTCGGCGTTCCGTGTTTCGGAAGTAAAAAAAAGAAAAAAAAAAAAAGGAAAAACAAAAAAAGAACAGTTGAGAATAAAAGGGTAGTAGTACTCACGCGAGTCGAAGTTCGGCTTATTACAGGACTCTGGACGACTCTGCAGCGAAAAATGTATGGAGAAAAAAATAGGGAAAAGAGAAACGAAAAAGCGAAAGAAGTGGGAGAGAAGAAAAATCAGCCTCTCGAGTTTCACCGTTAATATTCATGAGAAAGAATCCGACGGAGAAATGCTTCCGCAAATAATGGAAACGCTCTAGATTCACGGTTCCCTTACGTAACGGGGTGGAAGGGCAGGGACGGGGGAGGAGTTCTAGAGGACCCGGTGTACTTACGGTACCATAAAACCCGAGGAAATTTGCCGGTTTCATTCATTTTACGTGCTCGTTACATATTCCAATTACCCGCGTACAAGCGGCCGCCGCGGTGACGACATTCTTTTCAATATTTCATCCGGCGTCTAATTAGCAAATCCAGCAAATACCGTTGGAGAGCGTTCCTTTTTTCGGGGTGAAACGCGTTTCTCGCCGCGTATTCTCGCGGATGAACTTTAGAAAGCGCGTGTACACCTTTCAGGATTATGCACCTCTTGTACAACTTTCGAGTGATATATCCTCCTCCTCCCTTTACGATTCTACGATTCATCGGAGGAATGAAAAAAAGAAAATGCGAATGATTCATCTAAGTAGTGTTCATTTGACACGGTGAAAATTCCATTGCTTCCTTGAAACGACAGATAATATTTTAATTGAATAAGAGAAAGTTCTCCTTCGTGCTTTCCGTTCTTCATTGCCATAATTACAAAATACACCTCGCTTTTATCACTTTGGAACGTCGCTTTTTCACAGACGCGCTACTTCTTTCTTCCTTACTTTCTTTCTTTCTCTCTCTATCTCTATCTCTGTCTTCTCGGATGCCCCGTCTATCGTGAAAAGGATCGCAGTGCAAACAGCGACTAGCTGCGCTCCGTAGGCAGTGAAAAGAAAATCACGCGCATTAACGTTAGGCCCGCGGCAACGAGGTCTTCCGTGTCGTTTGAAAGCAGAAAAGAAGAGTGATCCACGGGTGGCGAGGTGAGGTACGCGTGCAAGCATGAAAGCTCGCTCGTTCGCGCCCCTAACGAGTGAGATCATGTTTTAATTGGTTGAATCTCGAATTCATCGAACACCTCTTTCAATAGTTATCACATGAACAAACGTGTTCCTTGTAATTTAACACTATAACGACCGCTGATACCAATGTGGCGTTTCTCGCCATTATCATAATAAGATTAACCCCTTAATTTATGACCAATCACACTATTGCGGGTTCTGGTCAAGATGTGACAAAATTATCTGTCTATTAAATTAGTATTTTTGCTCAAAATTTAGCTTCAATTTAACTGATTATTACAAAATATAAATTTTATGTATTTTGATTTTTTTTTTACTTAAGGTTATACAAAAAACAAATCAATAGGTGAAAGTGACATGATTAGCAATTAAAAAATCGTGAAACAAAGGATTAAGTATGTGCATGTGTCTATTTATTTAGTACTTCTGCCCTTTCTTACTTTCTATGGAATTCAAAATTCAAATTCCTGACATAAATTGCCTCTCCCTGGCGAAAGTTACTCTCGAAAGTAGCCTCTTGTCACAACTTTTTCCCCTAAAGCAAAATTACATTTGCCTATTTCAACCACGTAACGCTAAGAAAAAGAAAACGCGACACTTCAGATAATTCCGCAGAAGTAAACCAATTTTTCCCGATGCAATTTCCCGCTAATGGCGTCTCGTTTCGTGCGGTGCGTACACGTCGTTAACGTGATTTCACGTCGGCTATACAGCTAATTACCGATAATTACTTACCCCGTGTATCACCTCTAATAATTAAATAGTCAACGATGCTCGTTCGTGGTTGATGTCGTTTCATACGATACGCGTGAGGAAATTTCACGCGATCATCATCCCCCTCCTATGCATAGCGCATTCTTTTCGCCGTGTGTTCGATATTCATCGATTTTTCTGACATCGAACAACGTTCGTTACACATTCTGTCATGTGATTCATGTGGCTAGCGTGCGTGTTGCATAGAGAGAACGTCTCGCGGGCACACACGCGACCCGTTATTTGGCAGATCTTTCCATTGGCAATAGTTGCATAAAGGGTGGGATCGCTAGGCCACGCTAGCTCCGCCTCCGAAATCCAATTTTGATCTTTGGGCCGTGGCTTAGGCTCTATTTTCATTAGGGGCGAACTGTCGTTTTGGCAAATATCATCGTCAACCGTTGGGCCAGAACCGGGAGAACGTTTTACAGGAAAGTATTTCGACGATCGATGTTCTCCATGCACGAAGCTGTCTGGAATTTTATCGATATCCGATAAAACGTGTATCTCTTTTTTTTTTCCTTCCTTTTTTCCGTTCTCTTCCTTATTTTCTTTTTATTTCTTTTTTTCTATCGGTAAGGCGGGAGCAGATCGAACGTTACGTAACGCGACAAAACTTGTTTTATACACGTGTGCGCCATTCGCGTCGCAATATGGACGCAATTAAAGGGAAATTTCCTTGGGATTAGAGGCGATCGATCGGATGCGACTAAACAGACACATGGGATTATATTTAATTCGCGGTGGTGTGTGCACGGAAGCGGTTTCTGAATAGAAACGGGTATCGTGAATGCAGTCGGAAAGCCATATCCGTTGCGGGCTTTAATCTGTTTCTCAATACGAATCGCGCGGTGATAATCGGTTATTGGCTACTACGGTGTTCGAAACTCTGCCGTTCGAAGATTTCGAGAAGGCAGTATCGTTTCTGTAAATCCGAGAAATTTAGTTTCTTTCCTGGATACGTTTAATCGTAGAGCGCAGGCTATTTTGCGTTTTCTGATAGTCGTAATCTTTTGGATAAGAATGGAGTACTAAATAGAAGGGTGAAAAAGTTTTTAACGAAGGTATTAGAGGAATATATTGTCGGAGAGAAGTTGCAAACAGTATCTAAGTTAGTTCTTATACAGTTTCTTATTACGAGTCTGAGTGACGTTCATTTTCTATGAAGAAATTACATAGAAATATGTATGCACTTTTTTATGGTATGTTATACCAATTTCTAATTAGCTATTGATCATTCTGACCCGATGAATCCAATTTGAAATGCAGTCAACATGTATAATCAATCGTTTAATTTCTTCACTGTATACGATTGATACATAGAACACAATAATTTGCTTATTCATGAATCCTCCATTTAAATCGTATCGTTATGTATGCATTAAACATTAAACTCTCTAACAAAGTACGTTAAACTCTCGCCGGCGAACGGTAACGAAAACCAAATAACTAGCGAAAATTTTCACGGACAGTTAATATTCACATTCCCGGTGTATTCAATTCGTAACTGCATAACGAATCGCAGGACTTAACCGGATAAAAACTCGTTACACAAACTCAAATCAAGGTGTTTCCATCAGATTTAATTATAATTACCAACACGTGCGACAGTTACTAGAAAATGTTGCGACAATTTTTCCACCTCTCCACCTTGCCTCTTGAATAAATAAATACGTTCCGTTTTTCGCACTGTGCGATCTCTGGTCTCGCATCTCTCCTCTCTTTCTCACTCTCTTTCGCTCTCTCTTACTCTCCACTCTCTTTCGATCTCTTTCTCTCGTTTTCTCTCATTCTCTCTCTCCCCTCCCCCTATTATTCTCTTTTACACTCTCTCTCACTCACTCACTCACTCACTCTCTCTCTTTCGCTTTCTCTCTCTCTCTCTCTCTCTCTTCTCTTACTTACTTTCTTTCACTCTTTAATTCTCTCTCTCTTTCGTCCTTTCTCTCTCATTCTCTTTCGCTCTCACTCACCTCTCTCTCTCTCCTCCCTCTTTCGCCCTCTCACTCTCTTTCGCTCGCTCACACTCTTTCACTCGCTGTCTCTCTTATTCTCTCTCTTCCTCTCATTTTCTCTCACTTTTCCTCCCTCCCTCCCAACCCTCCCTCTTTCTCCCAGTTCTCGTCTCGAAGTGTAAATCCGGCTGCCGAGCTGGAAACGTCGATCATCGATAATGACGCGCGCGTAGTAGCCCGGGCTCGAATATACGCGCGCAGCTCGATGGCAATCGTTTGTATTCAATAAATTTGCACGCTCGCCTCCGCGCGCTAGGATGCCGTAACGATAAACGGAGCACGTAGCAACGCTTTGTCAAGCTGTCAGCGTTCCTTACGATATTTCCCGAATGAAGTAGCCCGTACACCGTGGCCCAAACATAGTGTACACGTGTACACCGTACAACGTGTAAATGAATTTTGCTGTTTTTTTGTTTCACCCTTTCTCTGCTTCTTCTCCATCATGAAAAACACCCACTCCTTCATCGCCTCTCGACGAAGTTTCGAATAAATTTCGCGAAGGGCGAGCGGTACGATTAAAGCGATGAAAAATTGCCGCGTTAACCGGCTCGATTACTTTGATATCGTCGGGGTGAAAAACGGTCTGACGAAGTAATAGTAGTAGTAGGAGTAGAAGTAGGAGTAGCAAGGCCTGGGGAACTTTCGAAAGGCAATTATGGGAAATTTTACGTGCAGTGAAAGCCACTCGATAGCGAACGAATTCGACGACGAGTTTCCGTGCTGCTTGTTAGTCGTTCGAGAGCTGGTCTCGATATATGACGAAACTTTATAACGAAATGCAATTGTTAGCGGCGGCCATTTTGTCGTATTAGGCAGAAGGATGGCGGAGGGTATTCGCTGGTAGGTTAAGTTTCGATCGTTCAAGTTGATATGTACGTAAGATGAATTACTGATTTCGATTCTAGTGTATACCGTTGTAATTTATATAGCCTTGAGGCACGAAAGTATTAGGCACCACTATTATTACAATTTACCGCGAAAACCATTTCTTTGAAACCTTTCTATTGTTCGTCATCCTTTGTCGGCCAGTTCAAAGGAATTGTAAAACAGTTGACGGGGTTTACAGTCGGCCCGTAAAGTAACGATCCATTGTCTACATTTTCTGTTTCTTCCTGAAAGTCACAGTGTGCTGTTAACACTCGCTGATAACACGCGTTCGCTTGTCTTTAGTTTCGCTGTTAATATTTTGAAAGTTGGAAAGTTTTCGTTGAAACGGCAACAATTATGTTACCATCAACGTAAGTGTGAGAAAGTGAGGAAAAATATGGCTGTGATTGCAGTCATCAAAATTAAAAAAAAAAAAAATACTTCCACATTTCAGTAACTTGATTTTCTCATTGATTTCCATTTTTAAATAATTCATATTTTACTAGGTGTCTTAATACTTTTGATCAATAATTCATCAATTTCGTGTGTCTTGATATATACCCCGATTGCCTCACAAATAACAGCCTTCAAATGAAAGAAAAAGAATCTCTTCAGGGCCTCTCGTAGCTCAGTTAGCAAAACAACCCCCGAACGTAAAAAGATCAACGTTGAATTCCTCGTTGAACATTCCCCTATGAGTACTTTCTTCTTCCGGACCGCAACTCTCACCGAGGCAACCCCTTCGCGAGTATCAGAAGAGGGACCTAACCACGATTCGACGATGTTTGACGTGGTCGTCAGGAAGCGGTGGACGTTACAAGAAGCACGCAGGCCTCGGTGTATCGATCGCGAACGAATCCACACCGTCCAGTTGTGCAAACTGATTACGAACATTAACGTTCGTCTCTCCGTTAACTACTAGGGCTCTTCCTTCTCTCGTTGCATCCGTTCTTCGGTGGCCATTTTGGCAGCACGTAGCTTAATGATCGAGTTACCTCGAGTCTGGCCAGTCTCTATAATTATACCTCACTTTGTACCCAATATTCGCATTAACCGAACGCTGACAATGAAAAACGATCTGACATTTATCTCCCCTCCCATCCCTGTTGGTGTTAGTAGTACCATTCCTGTCTCGTTGATCGTTTTATCGCGACGTTCGAATACGTTGCTGCACCTCCAACCCCTCGATTTGGTTGATTCGATCGTTATTGCTCGTTTTGTAGAGTAAAATAGAGAAAGAGAGAGAGAGAGGGGGAGTAGATGGTGGGAAAAAGCTCACGAAAAACTCTTTGTTCCTCAGATAGAGTCGGATGGGTGGGTTGACGAGAGAAAATTAAGAGTGCCGCCGCTTGATTACCAGCTAATTAGAACGCCGTTATCTGTGACGTTTTCGGAACGACACGGGGACATACCCGGGATTCACAGGCGAAAAAATTCAGAATACTCTCGGTGGCGAGAACCGTCCCGTTGCTCGATGGACCGTCGGCAGATTAAAAGGGACGCGGCGCGAAGTAAACAGGAAATTAGTTTGGGAGACTCCGAGCATGCTACGATGTTTCATTAGTTCTCTATTCTCTCCTCTCTATTCTCTCTCGTTTTTCTGTTTTCTTTTATTTTTTCTTTTTTTTTTTGTTTACATCTTTCCCTTCTCCCATCGTGTTCTTTCTTTCCTTTCCTTTTTCGCAACGAGCCTGTACAGTTACCACGATAGAACTTTCTGCCCTTCGCATTTAGCTACCCCACTTATTTCGCCTGTTTCCGAGCTCGTTTAGTTTCTAATTTGGATTCCAACAGACGGTACTTGAAGCAACGTAGCGGTTCGGTTGAGATATACGCAAGCGACGAAGTTTCTGCGTTTCGTTAGAGAGGGCTGTCTCTTTGACACGCGATTAGCTAGAGTTTGGATCATTACTGCCTTAGGTGCGCCGCCACTGAGCGGTGTCTAATGGATTAGTTCGAAGTACTTTCCACTTGGAAATTTTCTTTTTCTTCGTTCTTTTTGCCGAAGGAACAAGTGAGATTTATAGGAGGGAAATATACAAAGAGTATCGTAAAAGGAACTTGTATAATTGAATCGTTTAGTTCTTGGTTCTTAATCCTCTGAAATGTTCAACGCTGCAGCAAAGTTCTGTTAAATCGTGGATCGTTTCTTTTGCTTCGAATCTAAGATTATGTGTATCGTTATGTAAAGCTACACACTGCGGAGCATAACTATAGTATTGCTACAGTTTTCACGAGTTTTCGTATTTCAAGTAATTACTCTTAATTAATAATGTTAATATATAACGCAAGAGAATAATAAGATAATTACATACAAGGTGTTCTGTAACATGTAGGAAGTACAGAAAAGATTGATTCAGCGTACTAAAACGAGAAGAAAAAGTTCATAGAAACATTCTTTCGAACGTTACTTTCACGCAGTTCTGATGAACACAAGAAAAATATTTTTGTAATTATTTTTAAACAAATCTCGCCTACAAAAAGTAGCTGATATATTAGGGAATGAAAACAAAAAAGGAAAACACGTTTCACTTGCTATTTATGCATCTAAAATTCCTCTGAAATGTTCAACGTTGCAACAGAGTTCTGTTTGGTCGTACATCATTTCGTTTCAGGCGTCGTTTCGTTCGATTAGCTGAAACGTTTAGCAACGGCGACGGTAATTACGCGAAACGACACTATCAAGATCGTTGGTTGCTCGCTAAATCGGATTACGAGTGTGAATCATGGTCGATCGAGATCTAATACGCCCTCTCTTCCTCTCGTTCTAGCGATCGAGGCGTACGAATTTCGGGGTCTGTTGTTTTTCCCCCGTATTTTTTCGAGCGCGTTAATTGAATTCGTTACTTCTCGTACGGTGCAAAAAAAAAAAAAAAAGAATTGTTGCGCGTCGATTCCACACGCTTTGGCACCGCACGCGTGCTAATTGGACGAGGCGCGTGGAAATTTATGCGACACAGTTCGTTAATGCCGCTAATTGCGCCGAAGTTTGCGCGCGACAGGCCGAATCTGTCTCGTAAAATCGTGGCCAATTCTTTTGGCCAATTAATCGGGATATCGATGCTCTGAAAACCCAGCTAAATGTCGTAGTAACAGGAGGTTTTTTTTCTTTCTTCCTTTTTATTGCTTCAGGTATTGTTGTCGATTGAGCTTATAATAGCAGTGGAAGTGTAATGATAATAGAACTGTCATACTTCTTCTGTGTACTCTCTGCTAAAATATTTACTCGTAATAATGAGTACGCGTTATGATAATAGAGTATGTAACAAAAGCTCCTCTCGGAAACAGATTGCAAAAGTATGTAATTGAAACACTGACTTCCTTTCTTTATTTTAAACATCGTAGATATTTGTTGCTAACTTAGGAAGATATCGTGTTTCTCTTTTTTGCTGTCCGCCATTCCTCTGCAATAAACTGCTAAACTCAGAGTCTGGGAACTTCTGTTACATACGATACAACGTGTAATATATCGCAACTTTCAAGACTTGCAAAAGTTACAATTTTCAAGATTTAGGAGTGAAACGACTGGTAGTATAGTGTCCCACGTCCGACGTAGAATGATCTTTTTCTTATTCTAATTTCAGGATTATATGCACATTTGTAGGGATAGAATGGACTTACTAGTACAATGGTTCTCCAAGAGAACGTCGAGTAATATATCTCAGTTTACGTTTAGACGATATATGCGTTAAATTTTTCACACCGAGTTATTCGTCCAACGGTATATCTTAACATTTCGTTCGTCTAGTAGTGTACTATTAGATTCGGCTACTTTTCATAGTATCCCTAGGACTTATTCAACCATCATCCTCCTGACAGGATTCGCGCACTCAAGAGTATCATGCGCCCATTTCCTCGGTGCATCATTCATTAACCGGAACACACTAGCTAGATTTAGAGTGGATACCGTAAATGTAACACCACGGCAGGTTACCTTGATGCTCCGTAATCCACTTGGAAAATGGAACACTTCCGCCTAACCAAAACCGGAGGCTGTTCCCATCATCAACCTCTTTCCGACGAAAATGCACCGAAATTCAATGAACTTTTCCACGATCGTATCTTCCCTCCGGGTGATAACACTCTAACACTCATGGAGAGGTTGGAGGGTTAGAATTTTAATCCAAGGTTGAGATGTGCTACAAGTCATCGTGGTTGAGTTTCTGAAATTTCTGGCATCTGCCAGTCACAGACGGGCCAGAGAAATGTTGGCGCGCGCGGGAAATCCTCCGGCTGCTCATTTGAATTGCAAATCGAGGGAACGATTCTACCTCCAGTCCGTACGGATGAGGCTTTTCCTCGGTGAAGTTGCCAGTTGCGCTCGATGTCTACGTAGAGGCTCCTCTAGACCTGTAATTAGACGTTGAAGGTAAAACATTCGAGGCGAGCTTTCATTTTGGTAGAACCTCTCCCTCTAGACGAACATTGTGTTTTCTTTCCTTCAGTTTAAAAGGAACGCGAATTATTCCGTGTCTCCTCTTACGTTACACGAAACGGCCTCGATTTTACGCGGCAATTATATGGTGTAATTGTTCAATTACTCGAAGGTAGAACAGCCCGAAGGTACACCGTTCAGAAAGGTGGGAAGGAGGAATTTCGTCGACGAATCTCTCACTTTTCGGAAGAACTCATTATCCTGGTCGTTACGTGGCCAAATGAATTTCCTTCCGTCGACAGGAGAAGGAGAGAAGACTTTTCCGCGCGAGGAACACAGAGTTCAGCGTCGTTTTCCCCGAGGTTATCCCGTGAACGCAACCAATAAACGCGTTTTTCGTTCCGTTGCGTCTCGTTCGCGCTTTCTCTGTTGCAGAGCACTAATTAAAGACGTTAGGTAAAAGTGTATACAAGAAGGGACTCGTTAGTTTGTTTACTAGGTCTCTTTACCTCCCTCTTTTTTTCATCTGCAACTTTTGTGGTATCTCTGTAAATAGTAGCGTTTCATGATGGAAGTTTTCGGTTCGTTATTTTCTTTTTTTTTTTTTTTCGTTGGAGTTGTGAAATGTGTCGGAGAATAATGGATGTCGGAGATATAATTAGAAAGTTTACATCGAAATAGAGATTTTATGTGTAATGTAGGTATGGTACAGATAGTGTCCAGGTTTATTTTCCTAGAATTAATAATGTCACGTTGAATAACTTGTGTTTTCGACTGTTCATGGCTGGGACAATATAACGCCGTTCGAAAGGTAAAACCTCGATAACACCGGGTGATTCATTAACATTGTAGGAAGGATTACGCGTTGAAAGCATTTTAATGCAGCGTGCGTGTTCAGAAAACGCTAAACGTATGGACAGAGAGCGGCATGTTTACCGAGAATTGTGAGAGCATCTGTTGTGCCATTTAATGAATGGGAATTAACATGGAAATCGGGTGAAAAACGTGGCGTTAAGCATAATATCAGCGTCATTTGCGTCTAAATTAAACCCCTCCTCTGTACGCCTACGTTGTTTGTACAATGGTAGAAGTAGACCGTTGGAAAATATATTTCAAACACCACGGTGAATCACCATTATTTCATATCACGTTCGGAATTTCAAGACAAATTAAATTCCGATCACGCTGGTTTCGACTTCCAAAGAAATCGTTCCACGCTTATTAACAACCCAGACTCATATTTCTCTGTGCCATCATGCGTATAGCACAATTGTACCACGTTTTGTCAAGCGTTCGATTGAATCATAGCTAATAGCATGTACTTTCTTCTATGTCTACACGGTGTTTCATAAAATGTGGGACTCATTTCAAGAATAGACAAGAGACACGAAAATAATGAAAAAAAAAATCACTTAAAGATGTATTCCATTTGATCTTGTTTCAAAACGATAGTCATTTTTGTGTTTCAATAAATTCGCAACTTATTGCTTTCACAAAATAGGCTCAAAATGGCTATCTTCGATCTGTATGCAAACTAGCAGTTGTCGTATCGAAGAATCTCGCAATCTTTCAAAAATTTCAGGCAAATGTCGAATTTTTTTTTTTTTTTTGTCAAACTAAGATCACAGAAACGAATGAAATTTTAATATTTTCTTATACACAGTTTCCATAAGAACAGCATCTTTCATCGTCTGAAACGACGCATTTCCATGTTCATTAATTTCACACCAATGATTATACCTTCGGTATATGAAACGATCAGATCAAATGTACATTTCAAGCCACTTTTCCTATAAAAATGTACATTTTCCTAGTTATGCAATTATCAATGCCAAGCAGTGACTTATTATCGACGAATTAGCACGTCAAACGATGGCAAACTCGATCGAACTTCCAACCTCCGTACCTGAATGGCGGTATGAAATTTCCACCTGTAATGTCCATAAACTCGCCACGATTTACCTGTATAATCGGGAACGATTGGTGGACAGGGGGAGAAATTCACGCAGATTTTACAACACTACCGTTCAGGTAAACACAATTCAGTGTTTTACAGGTCGAGTCGCGGCGATGTTTATACTAGCTTGGCCGGATGGTTTCGGAATCAAGTGGTTTCCGAATAATGCCGCGCGATTCACGAGCAGGAAATTAACGCGCGCGGACGTTGCTAGGTGGTCGTTCGAGCGTTTCGAATGGTTGTGTGTAATAAAAGTGAACGGTCGATTCCAGCGATCTGGTGTGGTCGCGTTTAGCCGTAAGCGACGAGAAACACGACTCCGCGGAGCTTTCATTAAAACGCGTGCTAGATATTACGCAAGCCTCTCCGCGCGTTTCCTGATTTTTCTGCGATCCTTTTGCGGAACGACGCGATACGATCGCATTTTCTTTCTTTTTTTGTTTTCTCCTTCGTCGTGTAGAAAAATTCTACCGAACTGTCGAAACTCCTTCGACACGCGTCCTTTCCGCCGGAACGATATTTATTTATACTTCTCCGCAGGAATTGAAGTTAGCGCTGTAAGTTTGGAGGTGCATCGTATTCGAACTGTTCCCGACAACATGAACCGACGTTGTGTAATAATTTACAGCCGGATCGTGTTCGTCGGCGCACGCAACATTTTACGAGCTCGTTTTCCGCAAGTTTCCTTGCACGGACGTCGTGGGCTCTCTCGTGGCTCGATTTGTCGATAGCACGGTTTTTTACGAGTCAAATGTACACCGCCTGTTAGCAAGTGTTAGGACACCTGTTATGGTCGTGCAGAAAGTACGATGAAGTTAGTGTCATTATTCTGTACAAACGCAAGGTTTGATGGGGAGAAAAGGAACAACAGAATTGTACATGTAACTCAGTATTTCACAAGTAAAAAGACGAATTAATTATGTGTTGATTATCTTAAGGGAGACCATTTTAATGTAGAAACATTTTTATTAATAAAATTTTACCACACTGTTCCGGATATTTTTTGATCGAACATTATTATACGAGAAACTAAGAATTAAAATTAATCATGCTTTTCAAGTATTACTTGCTTTTTGTAATTAAAACGAGATAACGGTACAGGGTAGTATAATTAGAAAAAAGGAAAAGTGCAATGATTAAATGCATCAGTGGAAAAAATTGCATTAATAAAGAGTAACTCTCGTGTAATTTTCTGACTTACACCATTATGATTCTCAAACTTTCGTGTGTAATAAGATTGCAGACGGATTAATTCCTTTAAGGATCCTAAGAATCTTGTGACGATGGTTTACGTTTACTTTACATTCAATAAGTATCCTAATACCTTACGTAAAGTCCTCTTAATTACGTAAAATATCTCTGTTGCTGTGTACTCTGAGTGGAGGAATAACTGGAAGACACGTGTACACAAGAACCAGTATTTAAACGATCAGTTTTAAGTTGATCAAACGCTCGTAGTCCATAGTGTGTTACATTTGCACGATCTTATATCACAATTTACGTTGAACAGATAATGTAAGATGCACACTCAATTTCGAATGGTGTAATGGTACCAGAACAGAGTTAAGATGGTAGGTTGGATGAGGAACGGCTTCGACGAAAATTGGTGGTTAGCTGTTTATTTGGCTCGGTTGGAACATAACTTCCCGTGGATTGTAATTCAACTCTCCTTGGGCGGATTCTAATTCTACGGTTTGATTGTAATTCAAGAGTTGCTTGGATTTTAAACTGTGATTTACCACGGATAGAATGTGCTACTTTATACTTGGCTATTAAAACATCGGTAGATTTAATAGTGAAAGATTTATAAATCATTCCACATCGGATCTGTAACCGTGATTGCAGTAACTTTCTAATACAACCAATTCTAATTGTCAGTTATCGATTCACTTATAATATCACCTGACAACGTAAAACCACTTAGACGCCGCTACAAATAACTCGAATCGTGTCAAACTCCACGGACAAATGTCTAAAGTCAATTATCCAAGAGATTATTGTCGTAGAAACTAAAGTTTCTATAATCGTTTTACAAATGTCTCTCAACAGAGTAACCACGTCGATTATCGTGTTCCTTCTATATTCTCCTACTTGTTCGCGTACAATTCCACGAAGATACGTTTGTCCAATTGGCGAACACTGGATAAACACGCGTATCTGTGAATATCGATCAATTTCCCTGATCCAAGTCCATTTTCAAAAGATCACGGTCTACCTTGCGTTTAAGTAGACGTTCTGTCATATTCGAGTGCAACGCAAACTAGAAGGGTCTCGTCTCGCCGACCCTTAGGGACGCGTTCCATGCCACGATTTGCTTTAGCTCGTCTTTTGCTTGATCCCAGTTGGATCGCAATCATGCGACGTTTCGAAACCAATTCGAGCAAACGTTCGACAAACAACCAACGCGATATCGAGACCAGAACGCGGCATCGCCATTAGACAGCAGGTAAACGAAACTCTAGAGTTCGCGTAACCAGTTTGTCCCGGTGTTTTAATTAGCACTGGGTCAGCCGTAGGAAAATCGGAGCGGAAAACGATCGTAGAACTCGATCAGCCAACGAGAATCACGGAATCGAGTTTGAGTAGAGAAGACTGGTTTGTGCCTGTAGTTGGCTAGCTGTGAACGACTCTGTGGCAAGGATTGTTCAGTGGGCTGGTTACTTTCGACCGATTTACTTTTTCCGCTCAAAGAATCTTCGTGTTGGGGATCAAGAACGATCTATCAGCTGCGCTCGAACGTCGACGTTTCTTCTAAAAGAATTTCTCCGTGTTGCTAGTTTCGTGATCTCGGTGTTCGACATTCTTCTAAGTCTTGAGCAAGAATATTGTGTTCGTTGCTACGGCTGAAAGTCTCTCTCCCTCTGAGGATTCCTTCGTTATTTTCTGTGTCCTATTAATTTTCTTATGGTTGTTGTTCCTTTCCATGGGTATGGAGGCCATCTACAGCAAGGTTCTACACTATTCTTTCCCCTGAAAATGTTACATTTCAGGCAGAAAGCTTACACGAGTCCCTTTGAATGCCTCTTGCGTTACGGTTAAAACAGAATTCTTCAACTTCCACGCGTAAAGCACATTCTTCAGCGTGTAGGCTGAGATACGCTATTGAAGCATGTCACACGTGACATGTTAGCAAGATCCTCGTGATGATGAGCTTATAGAGGACGTTTTAATTATGGATAGTTATTAAGCTGGTGTATTTATACGCGACACCAGCTGGTAAGATTGCTCTTTGGAGAACGGTAGCAAGAGCAACGATAGTGGAAGGCGTAGTCTAACCATATTTCGCGAGTCAAACATTGAAACACCTTGATTACTGTCTCAGCCTGCGGCACGTCCTTTGAGGCAGCCTCTATTTTTAGAACGATCCCTCTTCTAATGACTTTTCCCCCTTTGAACAACCACACTGGCTAACCCTCTTTTTCCTTGCGTTGATCTTGCGACCTGGTGGCTGGTTACGTACGCTCGACCTACGCTAGTACTACGTTGGATCGATACTTACGATTCCATCGTTCTATGCGTGGATATCGTTGCGTGGGTAGGGTAGATTTGCTTGAGAAACGGTTTAACCCTCTCACGATGATGAACCAATATAGGCAACTCGTAGAAAGTTACGCACGCAATCGATATACTCTCGTACACCCCTCCCTCAATTTCCCTTTTTTTACGCGAGTCTCTTTTTTACGTGGTAAATTATAGCACAATCTACGTGGTAGTTTTTATGCACGATCTTAATTTACGCGGCCAGAAAATATACTTTCCTAGAAGTTTTAACCCCTTGAGTGAAAATGACGAGCCTCGACCGTCAAGATTTTCTGTACAAAATTCAAATTTGACGGGCGACGTCCGTTATATATTTTAATGTTTAAAAACCATATAAATTTCTCTTAACTTGTACAAATAAAATTATTATGATTGTTGCACATGGTCTTTTTTCTGTTTTCTAGGTAAAATGACCTTATTGTAGATCACGGTTTTAAATAAAAACTAGAATATTTCAGTTTTATTTGATGATAACGCCACACATAAAGTTGCGCTAAATTTAATTGTCTGCACGTGTAAGATTCTTCGAGATTTAATCGTAAGGCAAGGGGTTAAAGTTCAAGCGATGAAAATGACATGTTTGTGCCACTTAAAAAGAAAAGCTTGATTGTTTTGAATTACAGTAGCGACAGTGACATCGAATAAAATTTACTTTTGTTTTCTGAAACACGTTCTTCTTTTTTTAAGCTATTTGAAATAAGTATGTATTACTAAAACTTATACGTTCTAGCTTTTACTTTCAATATTTTTTCTTTTGCACTGACAGACTTCATTTACGCGATTTTCCTTCGCGCAAAACGAATCCACGTGGAATGTATACTTCGCGTAAATCGATGGACGTGTATACTCGTATTTTTGGGCAACGAAAATAGTCGGCGTGGTATAGTTGATGGAAATAATATAACGAGGTTGTAAAATCGGACGAGCGTTGAAGTTTACGTGTTCGAACATACGGGGAAGCGAATCGACAGAAATCTGAGAAAATAAGGATCCGAAATATTGTAGAGACTTTACCAACAGGCCTTTCTTATTTTTCTTCGTTGTATTCCTGTGAGTTTGGTATACAGCTACGATCCTGCATCAATTAGGGTCACATAGAGTACTGTACGTTGCTGAGATGTCAGCTGGAAGGAGTATACGTCTGATTGGGTCATGCCTCTAACACAATCACAGAAATTGGGCACGTGTATTGTAATTATTGGCTGAACACGATTATATTGACGAATCGGATTATATAGCATCGCTTGACAGAAGATTCAGGTGATGTGAACGAAGTAATCCCTGTTAGAACATCTCAGCAGCACGTAGTATGCCTTAGCTTCGATTAAATCCTAATTGAAAAAAGAAAAATGCCACACTCGATTCTGGGTGGTGTTGCTTAATACTTTAATTTACGACCTCGCTGTATTTCTTCCACTGACTATACATATATTAGCGAATTAACGGCCTAACTTCAAAGAACTTCTTCTGAGATTATAGCTAATGAAATTATTAACGTTTTGTAACATTTTTTAAGTTTCTATTTTTAGATATGTATATGTATGTATGCATGGATCATAAAATTACAGATTTGTTGTATACGAGGTAGTTTATGTTGAAATTCTAATTCACCTAAAGTTGTGAGTTAGGCCACCATTATGCCGATAGCAGCTTAAAGAAAATATAATTTATATGTGATTTGGTTTCAAAATTTCTATCCTTTGGTTAAAGGAAGGATCTAATAAAATGTTCAAATGTTCTCAGTATTGTAGTAACACGCACGATGTACAAAGGTTCTTTGATCAATCTTTGTGAATACAAACGGGGCGAAAATGTTGGGTAAATGTAAATGATTTCGAGGTTCGTTGTATAAAAGTACAAAGGTAGTGTTGTTACTTCTAATACCACGCGAAACAGGAAATTCAGATTATAGCGAATCGAGTTTCTCATTGAAGTCAATCTTGTATTAAGAAAAGTCATAAAATCATTTCGCGTATGAACAGCGTGCTATTAGTAAGTAATTATATTAGCGAGCGTTGAATTCTTGTTTCGCATCGTAATAACAGCGAGCCCGTTAATGCGTTTCCTCGTACTTCGTATCCTTATCGTAACTTTTTAATAAAGTTTCAAACAGTCTATGTTTATATAACATTTTCGTTTCACATCTGCTCGTGGAACATCTCAAAATTCGTACATAGAAATTGCAAAAATAAATATGTTCATTTGTTGCAACGCTAGTTGGAAATAAAAATGTCTTCGAGCGAACTGATCGACGAGTGTAACGATACGTTATTCGAACAAGACAGGTTATCGGAGACGGTGAATTAAAATTCAAGCGTTGGACGTCAGTTCTACTGATGGACGAGGTTGGCCAACTCGTGAATATAAGGATAAAGGGCAAGTTGATCACATGGCCGAAATACGGTCGAATCGCAGATACAAAGAGTGTGTTACGCTTACGTAAATGTTCACTAGAGATACTTCCGAAAAATATTACAGTTCGTCACGTTGCTCGTAAGTTTCGAAACTGTTTTTAATAGGCAGAGACGGAGATGGATCGTTCGAATTACTCGAGTAAACAAGGCGAGGAGAATAATGAGAAATTGCATTGATTATGGCTTTATTAGATAGGAATGTTAATTGCGTATGCTAGGCTATTTGAAATTGCAATCGAATAGACGTCTAAGATTGCTGTATTTCTAGGAAAATTGGTAAATAACACTGTGTTAGAAAAATGAAGAATATTGTACGATCAGGTTTTCTATATTCATTGAAGGAGAGAAATATCAGCGAGGAAATGAAGAGGGCGCTTTTCCTGCGGGCATAGAATCCCGGCCTGTCAGTTCGGAGGTCGCAGGTTCGATTCCCCCATTGATCCTTCAAAATTTCCCTTGGCTCCTACAGTATATAAAATTGAACGATCGTTTGTTACATCTAATAAAATTATTGCTTGGAATAATACATGAGAAAATTCGTTATGGATGACAGAGCAGAATAATGGTAGATTACTATAGATCCATTGGCAATGCGTTAAAACACATTTCATATCATGGATGATACACGACTTTGTCCGGAAATGGAACTTTTATTAACGCGTTAAGCGCGATGCCAATTTCGATCGACTTTTCGAAAATTTTGCAGTGTTACAATAAATTTCACGAAGAAAGTTGTAACTTTGCAATGCTTCTAGGGAAAAGTCGTATTTTTGTTTGAAATATTGTGAAAATGATAAAGAACTAGTTTCTAAATTTGACGTTGTTGGTCCTCAAGTATCAACGCTATCTAAACGAAAAATTGAACGTCGGTTTAATACCGTATTAACGTGTTAAAAAGAGGTTTTTCGTCCCAATGGTCAAGCAGGTAACGTGTAAAAGAAGGTTAAAGCGTCGAAAATTCAACGCGTTCGATATTTTTCTTTTTAACTTTACTCCCGTTGAAACTCGTAATACTCCCGGGACACGTAACCGTGTTGAATTACTTCGGAACACTTCGATAAAAATCAACGTTTAACATTTGCCGAAACTTCAGGTGGATCAAATTTTGATTCCTTTGACCCACTTTATTTTCCAGTCAGATCTCGTTAATTATTATTAAACCTAGTTATCGGTACAATGTTCGTTCTCACGGGAATCATGCTCGGAATTGGCTAACCTGTCTAACTGGGGCTCGTTGAATCATTCACATTTACATTTGTTCACGTTATTTCATCGATTCCTATCCATCGGATCTGTGTACCATTTAAACTGTCCCAATGTAACGGTGGGACACTTTCCGGGCGTCACGTTCGCCGATTCTTCAAGCTTACTTTTCGACGAGTCTGAACTTAAATCCAGCTGATGGGACACGTGGAAGCGCAACGAAGGGAACGAAGTTGGCCCTCGCTGGCTGCTCGTTCACCAAGCCAATCACGTACGTATATCGACCAAGAGAGTTCTCGAGACTTGGCATCTCCGTCTTCACTTCTCTATCCTAAATGTCCTTCCATGGCTCGCTCGCGTTGACCTCGTTCGTCTCGACTGAATTCGAGAAAAGAGCCGGTTAATTTGAATACCTGTTGCCCGGGCAACGTGTTCAACCTTCTGGCAGAAAATCACGGTGTCCTGGTATTTGCGAAATTGTCCTTAAAATAACAGTCCTAGGTAACAACGGTAGTTTATTGATCGAGACCGTTGCGCGGAGGACCGTATGGAATTAAGCTGTGGAAAATTGAAAGGAAATCTAAATAGCCCAGGCCGAAATAGAAGGGTGTAATCGAGATGGAAATAATCTTAAGAATAAGAGAGGAGGACAACGATGAGAGACATATGGAAATGTGTTCCTGTTCGACAGACGAGCTCAGAGGTCTGAAATCTCGGGAAAAAGTGGAAAATCTGTTTCACCACTGATACACACACACATATGAGAGGGAGAGAGAGGAATCTTCATCGACTTGTGCATCACGCACATCTGTAATCGGGCTGAGGGCGTACGTGCAAGATGATGGTAACAGGTAGCGGTGATTCAAGGGAATATTCTTCTTATACGCGTTTCTCCGAGAGCTTGCAGCATGGAAATGTGGGGAAATGAGAATAATTCTTGATTTAGATATATCCTGGGGAAAATATCGCTGGCGAAAAGCTCCGGAGATCAGTATGCATTGCGAGAAACGAAAGATCTTTCTTTGAGGAAGAAGTTAAACATTTCAAGTTGATATTAAAGCAAATTAATACCTGTAATATTTAGTTCTTGCTTAACAGAAGAAACAGGCGGAGATTTAAGACTTGCACGTTTCAAGATTTATAAACGAGTCACGAAATAGATGGTTCATAATTAACCCACTCTAACGCCAAGGCACAAATTAACACGTAACTTTTCGAACAGTTGGAAAATTACGCGAGTCAAGTTCTTTAAGCGTTAAACTGGACAACCTTTCATAGAAGACAAACACGTCATCGTTATTATCTCGCTATTTTACAAACGAACCATCTGCTCTTGTTTAACCTCGACTCGCGGCAATGTAACCAAGAATTCGTTACGCTTCTCATCTCTCTGGCCTACAAAACGAAGCTTGAGAACCGATTGGCCCGTGGAAGCAATCGAACCAATCAACCCTCCCGGTAATGAAATCTACATTTGCACGTCGTACTACGATAACGACGATCCGTATCTTTCCCACTCGCGGGAATATTCACGTCATATACCGGGATACAATTCTCTCGAAGATCGTCGAGTACGATTCCTCGACGCGTGAACGAGTGTTAAACTCGCGTTGCGCTTGATCGATTGAATAGCTTGGGAGACGTTCGAGCGAACGACTGTTCGATGGAATTTAATGAAGAAACATTAAGGATCGAATTTAACGAGCTTCCGGTTTACTGGCTTCTCTCTCTCTCTCTCTCTGTCTCTCTTCTTGGTTCGATCGTTGTGTAAATAGGTCGTGTCTGAAGTGTAACCGAGGTCAAGCGTTTCGAAGCGAAGGCGGAACCGTTGGGAGGAGAAAACCGGTGTTCGTTTAGTTGGTCCTTTTTCCTCTCGTATGCAAAGATGCGGGAGAAAGCTCTTTCGCGTATACCTTTGTTCTCGATGCTCGAACGAAACGAGACGACGTGATAGCGCGCGAAAGGAAAGACAAAGACAGAGAGAAGGAAAGAGGTAGGGAAAGAGCAATTGGGAAACGCGAGTCTACGGCGTGAAAATGTTTGACGACCGTGTGAACGTTCAACCGGCTATTAACCGTTGTGTGCGCACACCTGAACGTTACCTCAAAGGACGGTACGCCGCGATATGTACTTCGTTTCGGAAGCGTTCGTACTCACTTAATCGGCGATAATGGCTCGAAAGTCCAGCGTACGTGCATTGGAATCCATGAAGCGGCATTATTCCGACCAGATCGAGCGAGTTTAATAGACGGTCTAGTGGTGGAAAAACTAATGAAAAACTGGTCCGTTATCTTGCGAAATTCTTCCTGGTTACTTGGTCGTTTGAAATAGTTGAACTTTCGGTTTGAAATGGAACGCGGCGAAGAAAACTAAATTGGAGACTATTAAACACGGTGTAATTGTCCAAGTGTACACACACACACACAAACACACACACACACACAAATGCAAACTTATATACACCAGGTGTGCGGTAAATTTTTCCTCGTGATTCTCAACCGCTAGAGATGGAATAATTTTTTCAAGTCGGCGAAAAAAGGAAAAAGAAAGGAACCGAAGGTTGCTTCTGGTTTCACGTGACTCTCCGTGAGCAACGCGCGCATTCAAAATCGCGTGCCGTGACATCTCGACGAGTTATCCGAGTAAATTACACGCAATTACGTTTGCTCGAGTTGTCGGTGTTCTCGAGTCGACGGGAACGCTCCTATGCTAATTACATCACCTTACATCGTTCGTCTCGTTTCACTCGTTTGCTTATGCGTGTCGTTGCCTCGTTTCTTGCCCCTCTTGTATTTCTTTTCTTTTTTTTTTTTCGATTTTTCTTTCTATTTTTTCTTTTCTTCACCTTAACCCGTTCTACTAAGTTAAGAAGCGCTACTCGATTTTCGCTGGCTTCGTTTATCCGTGGCGATTAATATTTCACGGTTAATCCGTTTAGAAGTGTTCGAGTATAATGTAGGAGGGTAATAAAGTCGCGTGACGTGGTTGGATAACAAAACGGTTCAATTTCATCCCCGTTAATAGCCAAGTTTTTCGTCGCTGCCCCGACACGCGATACGATTTGTTTTTTCTTTCTTTCTTTCTTTCCGCTGTATATTTATTTGCGTCTGCCACCGGCACACGTGACCTATTAGCAGGGTCGTGCTTTTCACAGGCTGAAAATAGCCGATGCAACGGTGTCTATGCGCGCTGGGAAATGTCGGCTGTTGATAACGCCGAAGGGACGTGATACGTGACGTCCTGGTCATGTATAATCGCGATGGTCTGGCGGTTAACCCTAGGGATTTTTGGTTTATCGCCGCAAGGGAGGGAGTATTAGCTCGATAATGCGATAATTTATTGCGGGATAAAAAAAACATACATCGAATCTATGATTTACTCGTTGACCGATCCTATTATCGTTCTTATTCTTACTGTATAATCCTTTCTTTTTCTTTTATCTTCCTTTCTTTTTGATTTGTGATTGTATGCTCGTGGATTTGGTTACAATTATCAGATGAAAGTCTAAATTTTCTACGCTCGGAAGCTTAATGAATCAAGCCCCAGATCTCAAGATGAAAAAGCTGTTTCTGCACGATGAAAGTTTCGATAGCATCGAGTACAATAATTACGCGGTCCTGATAAAATCATCGCTTCGTGGAAATTACTCGGGCAGAATTTCAAACGTTGCCTGATACATCGGGAATTATGTTGCGATCGATCATCTTCCCGCTGTTTCTATTTCTAGCTGAAAGGTCATCATCTTTTAACCATCTTTAACAGTTCCATATGTAAATTTTATAGTTACAATCTTCCTACGGTCTTTTCCAACGCTCGTTATTTCTCGAATCTGCGAACTCGTCGTGTTTCGTTACGAACGGAGATGATCAATAGGGGGTACGTAATAACGCGTACACGTTGAAAAGGTTCACCGGAAGAGAACGGATTCGTGGTTCCTCCGGCGTCGATATCGACGACCGACTGACTAATGCCTACGTCAGCGTAGCTAAATTTTACATCGGAGCTACCTTCGAAACGAGAGAAACACGTGGACACGCAGCTATTCTATACACGATTACTCCCGAAACCGCCACATCCGCGGCGGAAGTGCACGTGCTTCTGACAGCACTGACGTCAACCAATTGATATAACGAACGGGCGCTCGCAGTGCTTGTTCTGCCCGCACATTATGCACCGTGATTTGCTTGCTCTGTTTTTCTATCTCCCTCTCTACGCGTCGCGCATTCTTCCTACTTTCCGCTATTTTCAACGTTGCCTATGGCTGGTCAACACTGACCACCGGAATCGCCGTGGTAGTTGGCGAAGCTAGTCGAACTAGTTGTTTAAACCGTATTGCTTTTGCAACGCGTGTTTCAGAACTAGAATCATTTCGAGATAGACGTGATACATTTTGCGTTTTCTTTTATACGATTTTAAATAAAAATTACTGAAACTATAGGTATGTTTACGTTTAATTATTTATTTAAATCACATTTGACAAAACGTAAGATTAAGTCTACAGAAGCTTTGTTTTATTATTCGAAGAAGTACGTTTTTAGTTGAGGCCTGGGGTTAGATGCACTTCTTTCATTAGCTTTCTCTTCTCTGTACTTCTGTTCTTCTTTCTTTTCCTTGTTTTATCTCTACTGTACATATTACACAACGAAGAATACATGGTACATGTTTCGTGGAGCCATTTCAGACATTTCTAACAGAATATCTAATCTAGTCTAGATTTAGTGGAAAAATAATCTACTAAACATTCAATGCAATAATCAGCAGAATTTTTATCACTGTTGATACTCTTTCTTTTTTTATACGATTTAATTTCTAGACCTTTTTTTTTTTATCTTGGATGCTACTTTTTTAGTCTCAGATTTTATAGTTCTATTCATGGCTAGTTGCAATCCAGTCCTTCCTTTTGTATTTTTCTGCAATGCCTTTCTTCTCTTTCTCCTTTCATTTCGTTCGGTAATTCTCTTTTGCTTGTATTTTCTGGGTTAGTCAATACTTGAGCAATATTTCTCTTGGGACCTGGACGTATTTGGAGCAACAAGAATAGACATAATGCGTGAGGTTATCTTTATAAACTAAAAATAACGTTAAAAAATGTTGACAGTAGTTCAATATTACTAGAACAAAAGCTGTGCCTATAACAAAGCAGAAAGGTGAATGAAATGAATTTCCAGTCGTTAAATGTTCTCGTACAGTTTCTCGTGGTTTCCTCGCGTGGCTTTTACGAACGATTTCTTCAGCGAAATGGTTCTTCGTTGATCAAGGAACTTTTCTTCGTCGTGTTTCCAGAGGAGAGAAATTCAATCGAAGGTATAAACTGCCATCGAAGCAGAAGTATCTATTTCATTTGGACCAGCAATTAGAGCATGCCACGTCAGAATCGATAACTCGCCTACCCGTTCCAATATTTCGTACACTTCACAAACAACCGACTCCATAAAGTCACCGAAGGATTTAACGCGAACCCGTCGTTTCTCTCCGAGGAAATCTCTCGCGATTCTTATCGCCTGTCACGTAAACGAGTAATCGAGTAAATTACAAAAATCCGACCGGTCGGGTTTTTTGTGTCGCTTTGGGAGCTGCCCCAGAGGGCATAGCGTTGCCTCTCGAAAGATTTTAGTACGGCTTACCGATAATCTTCTCCTTGATCGACGATGTCAGCGTAGACGAAGCGGGTGTAAAAGAAAAAACGGCCGGTGAAAGAATAAAAAGAAACAAAAAAAAAGGAAAAAAAAGAAGAAAAACTCTAGCTACAAAGTGACGAATTGCCCCCGATACCAACCCTCTTGACGTTCACTCCTCGAAGAGGGGAACGTCGACACAGCCTTACCCTTTAAACTCCCTTCTTCACCTTACCGTATCGAATCTCGAAGACGTTCCATCTTCTTCTCTCGAGACACGGCTATCCTCCACAGCTGTAAACAGTGCGCTCGTTGCAACAAGCAGATTTATCGGATCACCTAGCCAAGATGAAATTTCATTATTTATCGTGGTGAACCCGTCTCCCTCTCCTTTGAACCATCCTTCTGCCACAGTTTTCTCGCTTATTCCTTTGCAAACAGTCGGAACGTTTACGTATAGCCTAGCCGCGAGGAAATAAGCTGGATCGATTGGATCTATATATCGATCCGTGGTTGAAAATCTTCGATACATTTTACTACTTACACTCAGGTTCTCTTGATTCGTATTTTCGATACTTCTCTTTCGTCGTGGCTGGATCGATTCGCCTGTTTTCATCATCGTCCGTGTAAGAATGGACAAGTTCTCTTCTAAAGGCATCCACTCCCGGGGCGATCGTAAATTCTTCCATGAAGGAGCTGCCACTTTTCGCCGACTACGATCTTCCTCATAAGATCCGTGTAAAACCGCGCTCCTTTGTGCGGTGGCCTTTTTGTCGGTCGAATACTTGTCCAATCATCGAGGCAAAGGAGTTGCTCGAGAGATCGGTCGTTTGGATCACGGATGAAATTCCGTTATTTATTGCGCGTGACGGGAGGTCTGGCTCGGTTCACCTGATAGCCGAGTTTCCGTGTCCATTGTCGAGTTACGCGCGCGTCGACTTGTACGATTGAATCGACGACCGACTCTCTCGTATGCTTCGCTGAATCGTTGATCTTGAAACTTTTCGCGCTGATTAATCCTGGTCACAGTGGTAGCTTCGACACGAGCCAACCAGACGATCTCGCTTCCTGATCTTTCGTGTTCTTCCTGGTTTCGCGGTGTTTGTCTAGCCTCTTCGTGGAAGCACGCTCTAATAGTGTAGGAGAGATAGATTTTACATCAACGTCTGATAATAAATCTCATTTACGACGAGAAATAGAAAGCAAAGGATTAAGTTTTAATCTGGCAATGAGCTTTTTCGAAATATCATCCTGAATTTCTTTCCAAGAGTCTTGCAAATAAGTGCAAAAACTGTTTTTTCAATCTTGAATTCTTTGCTTTTACCTCACGGTGATTTACTTCTCGATTTAATAACTCGATCAGATTTAAATCCAGTCATTGTGTCGATCACTGCGTGATTTTAAATTCACTATTGCCTTTTTTAATTTGTTCTCAATAATTCTGACATATTTTCGCACTATGCTTGGGGTCGTTCTTTTGCATAAATGTTTCGTGCATTTTTGACAATATGAAAGTGTCCCTAATGCAAGGATAGTATGTATTTTCCAAAAATGGAAGGATCCAATCCCCAGCAACCTGAAATTGTCGTTTCAACAATTAGATGTATTTTCCAAAAACGGAAGCATTCAATCCAACAACTTGAATTGGTCGTCGCAACAATTAGATGTATTTTTCAAAAACGGAGAGATCCAATCTAACAATCTGAATTTGTCGTCGCAGCAATCTGACCTTAGAACCCAGCTTAAAATAAGCAAAAGAGAGTATAAATGGGTACATGCAAGTGCCTTTATAAATCCACAGTCGCGGTGCAACACCGGTTATTCCCCGCTCGAGTCGAGTGATAATCTTGGTGATCCTTCCGCTGATCCTCGACTGAATTACACGAGCACAGATTCGTTCGCCATTATCTGGTAAAAGCTGTGGCTCGTGTTGCATTAAGGTGGATAGTCGATAGTCGTTCGTTAGTTAGCTACCAAGCAACTAAAGCCATCTCCTCGCCTTTAGGCTACATACATAACCAACACCATAACCGGAGCGTGAAGCAGCTAGCGTCGAGGGAAGCAAGATGAATACAGGGGCGTGCTCGTGAAGACGTATAACCTGCTAAAGCGAGGCTGGTCCGTGCATACTTGATTCGAGGCTAGCGTTCACGCGTCTCGCTTCTGTGTTGGTGGGTGACGGATATAGCCCGAGTATTTCAGAAACGTGACGTTGATGTGACAGGGCCGGGGCCAGGCTTGTTGCTCCCTGTTTATACAGTGCATTGGCCACCAATTAATTCGGGATATTTATGCAGGAAGCAACCTCTATATGTATATATCTATATGTATGTGTGTACGTATTGTATGTGTACGTGGATGCACTTAAGACAGCGCAGGATGTCGGTTCAGCGTCTTTCTACGACGTAGAATCTATACGTAGTCGCCCTGTGAATTCTCTCGTTCTCGTTAGACGGTTTAAGTTGTGTTTAGTTTGGAAACATCCCGGTCTCTCTCTCGCGTGAGCGTACACGCGCGGCCATACTACACACCATCGACCGACCATACCACACGTTGGAGTCTCCAACGAGAAGATCGTGGTGAACGTTTTGTAAACCGCGGAATCGTTTGTTGTTTCCTGGGAACCATTAAGAAAATCCCCCGATGGCGTCAAGAACCACGGAACCTTCCGCGAGATAACTCGCCGCCGGATTAATTAACAGACCGTCGTTTGTAAGCTTCTCGATGTTCACCGTGCTCCCTTTAATTAAGTGTGCGAATCACTCGGCTCGTCGAGACATCCTCTCTTCTGCTCCTCCTCTCTTGGAAAACTTCGCCGTGTTTCTCCTGGAGAATTCGAGGACACAGCTCCTGAGACTCGTTCACGTCTTTCAATATTTCAAACTTTACCCTACTACGCTTCTTTTTTCATCCTTGATTTTTCGTTTAACTTCGAATTCTATATTTCCATGCTTTATCTAAAACAAAGAAAAAAGAAGAAAATTATGGCAAGCTTGTAGCGCGCGTATATTCGATTCTTTGTGTAGGTCGAAGTGTGGAATAAGGAGAAACGAGAAAATTGAAACGATTCTCGATTGCGAGGTGGAAAATGTAAAGCCATTGACCGATAGAATGTTAATCGTGCAGCACAATGGACCTCATCGACGGGATTTCGCTATTTCCAGGATGACCTATATATCGGCCGAACGATTTTCTCCGGCCAACACCTCATGATCCGCGGCCACACCGTGGACTGGCCTAAAGCCAGGCGAATTCGAGCTCCACCCGATACGAAAGTCCCGTGTGCTTGTCTTTCTAAGACAGAGATCAAAGGAGCTGGAGAGATAATAGGATTGTTTAAGTAGCGCTTTCTAGCCTTTGACCGAGGCTCAACGTTGAATATCCTTCATGTCACTGTTAATTAGTCGTAAGACTATTATTTCTTACTTGGTTCCTTGTTGGAACGTTTATTTAGAAGCCGATTCTACGTTGATATCGCGTGGCTGCTCGTTGATCCGATTGGTATGGTTTCAATTAACGAGAATTTTCACACAGAGAAGCTAAAATTCCTTCTGCTTGTATTTTTATCCTTTGTACGAAGAGTATGTAAGTGTATTTTTGGTCTTCATTATGGAATATATCGTACGATAGATAAGATGGTGCATACAGTGTAATAGAAGTAAACATGGGGCAATATTAAGGTTGAAATATCGTGTGTAATTTATTCTTGCTGATCCTGAGACTCGTAAATTACAATTAACGTTGGAATTTACTTAAAATTCCATTAAGAACGTCTTTGGTGTATTTCTGTCAGAATTTGTGCCACGAACGTTGATAGAATCTTAAGGATAGACGACATTTTAACCAGAAATGTCGAAAGGGGTGAAATATTTCTGACTCGAATCTTTCTTCTATACGATACGAAACAATTCCATTAACATTCTCGATTTTACAAATTTAATTTCATCGTGTCACATTTACTCTCAGAGGTTCGATGCATTTCAGTCGTGTACAGAAAGCCGTCGTAAGGGCCGAAAAGTCGCTGAGCGCGGGGAATTATCGTGGGATCGAAAATATGCAAATCGGATTGCCGCTTGAGATACGGCGAGGTCGGGTGGAGTCGGATTACGTATCTAAGGATTGGCGGAAAACAATCTCTTTTCCCTGTTTCGATCGATCGCCGGAGCATTTAGGCGTGTCTGCATGCTTCCAACGAGTCAGTTTTCATGATAGTAAATTTCACGGGTGGAAGGGGGGGAATAGAAAGTGCACGCGTCAAACGATATACCTACTTTCGCATGATCGTGTGTCGATCGTTTCGAATTTCCGCGTTCACGAATCGTCCACTCTGGTATTTCATTTAAAATAACATTCCTACGACACACCGTGCGCGCGATTAGGTGTGCAAATGTGTTGCGAGGTGGAGTGGATAATATAATTTAATTTAACAACGTAGCCAGCTTCGTATATGCAAAAACGAAGTCAACCCGGTTAACAATTTAAATGGACGCCGGTTCGTTTGGGATTCTTCGTGAAAATTCTATTATCGACTTCGGTCAACGTATTCGATTAACATTTTCGTTGAGGGCGAAGAGAATCGTCGCCAGTCCAGTCAACCCTCGGTTAAAAGTACAATTACTCATTTTCAAACGTGCCGCTAACGAGATTCTTCTCGTTTAATTACGTTCGATGTTGAGAATTGGAAATATTCGGCACGGAAACTTTTCTGATTCTTTCTTTCTTTCTTTCTTTTTTTTTTTAATTTTCCGCGAAACTTTACAGAAGTCATTACAATGTGCCGGATTTCGTTTAACTTAAGGGAACATTCTTTTTTTCTTTTTTAAGAGAAATGTTATTCTTTCGAAGCAGCTTCATTTTCTCGTTATTAATACTTCGCGAACGGACTAGGTATTGTATAACTTTGTCGGGATACTGATTATTTGTACATGTAACTTTGACTTTTTTTTTAACTCTCTGTAACGCCGCCGTGACTTGAATTTATCTACATTTTATAAATCTCGTTTTATTTATTTATTCGCATATTATTGTGTTATGTTGTACTGTTACTGTATTACCAAGAAATTTTCTTATAATAATTATAGATTCACGAAAGAAAATGTAGACTTGTGATCATCCATGTTTTCTTCTCAGGAACGAAGAAAAATTTGATAATAGAGTTTTCATCTCTAAAATTCTTTCATTATCGAGTCAAAAAGATGGTTTCGTTATTAACGTCGTTTGAATTACATTTCTGCAGAGTTTCCAATTTTTTTTACATTTTCCTCTTGTCGAATTTCCCTTGGTGATCATATGGAAGTTATATTTTTCTCAAATGTATGCATAAGCTGCTACAGCCACGCTAATTATTTACGAGCTCGTAATTTTTTCTGCACACATATGTACCTACATCGGTTCATCGTCTTCAAAAGGTTAACACAAGTGCCTCCGTATTTTACAAAACGTATATTTATCTTTTCCGATGAAACTGCAGTATTTAATATTATATTTCTTCTTTCCACGAATTATGCATGGCTCACGTCTCCCGTTTAAAGTCACCTCTTCTACGAAAGGTCTCTTGTTAGAAGCAGCAAAAATATTCGAGAATTTCCCGCGAGAACGCCCGAGACGACGGAAGCTGCGCGCGGGTTCGAAGAAATTGCAGAAGCTTTATCGGCGATGTCACCATGGCCTCTCAGCCGCGGTTTTTTCTATCCTTTTCGACTCGAGTCAACAGTAGAATATTTCACGAAGGCTCTCGATGTATCCTTTCGTTCGCGTGTTTTCGTTGGTTTGTCACCGGTGTTCAATATGAACGACAACATCTATTTCGCCGATCAATGAAATTTACGGCGTCGATCTCTTATGGCCATCGTCGAATCTCCACCATAGAACACGCGCCGCGATCAATTTTTGTTCTTGTAAGAAGGACGAGAACCGGATAACCGGTGTGTGGCCCATCGAGTGTCCGCATAGAAGTTACATAAATTTCGTTTATGGCCTCGTGAACATTCCACGTGTCCCTTTTCGTACCGAGGAAATTATCGAGCCGCCGTCCATGTGGATCGTTTTTCGCAAGCCACACGGTACAAAAGAACGAACCCGGATGGATCTTGACACGGGTTGTTCCCCGGCGAATTTTCGGCTCGATCGAACGAATTTCCATGCAAAATCCCTTTCACACGGATTTAACCGGGAAGTGCGCGCTCGAGGGTGCTTTTTGAAGGATGATGGTTGTGGCTGAAGCGGCAAACGTGAGTTCTGATTCTCTTCCCCTCCCGACGATTTTCACTGTGCCCAGAGTGTTTTCAAGAGGGATTTCAAGGTTTTCCAGAAATATGTAGTATTAGTTTTAAGTATAAACGAAAGGGACTTGCTTAGAGCTGGGAGTTTTTACAACAGGAAATCGAGGAAATATTCAATCAGACGTTTTTTTTTCTTTTTTTTTTTTTTTCAAAACACACGAAGTAATGCGTTTCAGTAATAAAATTTGCGTTGAGATTCTGTTTTCCAAGTTTAATACGTTTTTTATCATGCGTCATACTTGTGTATGACAGATTTACGTAAGTGATCACATATGTGTAGATGTACCATTTTATTTCTCGATAAGTTAAATAGGTAAAGTCTCTTCTGCATTTATGCTTCTGTATACAATGTACAAAGAGTGACAGCTCACCTTGTCTAGTTAGAATATCTGAACCGTTTGAACGCACGCATTCTGTGTCGAAAAATGTTAATTCTACCGTAGCGGTTTTAAATCAAATCAACGTTACTGAAATGTTTGCTCTCGTAATCGTAGCAGACCTTTTCTTTTTTTTTTAGAACACACTGAACAAAAATCATGCACATAATCAATTTTGCCTTTGTTTGGCGTTGTTTGCAAGCACTCGTATTCATTTCGAATATGCGAAACAAAATTTTTGCATTTCTCGACATAAAATGAACGAAACGCGATCGTAGCAGTTAGTGTAGCACTTTTCGGTCAGATTTCTGCAATGACTCGTGGTATTCAAACGGTCAACAACCAGCTCAAACAATGCGATTTTTTAAATACCATGCGGTATTTTTGCCAAACATGTGATTAATGGATTCAGTATACTACAATTGAGACGTGAGACTGTGATAGAAAATCAATACTTATTTTTTATGATGAGGATAATAGGAAAACAATGAAAAGCATATTCTCGTCAAACCGTAAATAGCAGAACCGACAAACAAGGAAAGAAAGAGAGCACACACGCAAAGGTTGGATTTTCCGCGAAGAAATGAAATCATACGAACGCTGTTTTTAATTATTACTGCACTCCGGATTTTTATGCACTTATAGAAAATTTAAAAGTGCAAAATTACACAGAGTGTGGATAATGTGAAGAAATACATAAACTACAATGCTTTTTATAACATTTGATAGATGCATTAATTATCTACCGACGTTCTACTATTTTTAATGTATTCTCAGAAATATAAATTTGCAGAAAAATTCGCAGTCTAGTTACGACCGATTCGATCGAAGTGCAAAATCGGTAAAAAAGAAAGAAACTGCATCGTTTGAACTAGTTGCAACATATATAAAAACGTGGGTCGTCTACAGTTTTTGCAATTCAAGCATAATCTGTAGCGATTGAGTTTCTCCGTGAATTAATAAAGAGGCGACGTGAAAATCAATAGTAGACGTATATCAAGTTCGAAAAATCAAAGCACAATCGCGACTAGCTTACCAATCGTGAGGATCTCTATTGAGTCCCTTTTTTTTTTCTTTTTCAAAACTCTTCCGCATCGTCAGTCCTAATCCAACGCGGAACGGTAACTCGCGTAGGCGGTAAATCAATTATCGTCCCGAGCTATGAATGAGGTCAGGAAGGTTTCTGCAAATCTTCGTTAGCCCAATTGTTTCCCCCTGTATGTGGGTTAATCACCGTTCGCCGAACTTCGTAGCCATTTGCCGGCGTTTCTATCCGGCACTCGTGTCCCAGCCACGGTTCGAAGTTGTTCGGCCCGCCACCAGTTGCTATTCGAATCGAATTCGAGCCGGTCGTCAACTCAGCTCGAGTTGACAGCGATCGAGCTCTCTCGACTCTCCGCCACTTCCTCGTTTCGCCTCTCTTGTTCAGTCGATCTTTTTTTCTTCGTTTTTTTTCTCTTCCCTCCCACGTGTGCTTTTTCCCTCTCTTTTCTTCACTCACTCTCTCTCTCTCTCTCTCTCTCTGTTTTTGTTCTTTTTTTTTATGTCGTTTCCCCTCAGCCAGGCTGTGACAAATTTCACGCGCGTCACGACTCACGTTTCTAGCGAGAAGATCACCGGACACGCCGTGTTCCAATTGGGACGAGCAATAAAATCGGCTTTAATCCTTTCACGAGACACGTTTCTGCTCGATTTCCGTGGCGTGTAGCGCGCACGTTCCGTTGAATTGACTCGACGATCGCTCTTCTACCACCGCCTTGAATTCGTCGATACGTTTCGACGCGGTTACGCTGTCTGGAACATTAGACTGTCGCCTCTTTGGAAGTTCGTCTCTCTGGGACGTTATTCGTTTCGTGATATCACGGGGAACCGTGGGGAATTGAGCTTTTAGGAGTTTCTACGTTCGGTACAGCGAGTGATAAGGTAAAAGATTTTGATCGTTGAATCTTTATTTGAGTTAGAGATATTCACCCATGATTTCTCATGGGTTTGGTATAATCTCGTGAAAAATGAATCGAAAAGAAATTACAAATTGTTGCTCAGTTCGATAACGTACAAATGTTAGAAATGTTTTTTAATTGTAAAGATGGTGGAAAGTTTTTTAATTCAAAATGGCTGACTACTATCGTATAAAATTGTACATTTGGCGCCGCTATTTTCCACAAATTTGCAACATTATACAGGCTGTGCTATATAAAAATCTAACAAATTAAAAAAAAAAACAGATAGAATATATGTTTTCGAGTTTTGAATTTTGCATTTTATTACATCGTCGTTCGACGTAAAAATCAGAAAATCGATTTGTCTTTCGTTCATCTGGGTGTGTGGACGAAGTCACAAATACGCGATGTCAACCGACAAACGCTGGTCGAATGAAATTACGCGGTCGTGACAGCGGCTGTCAAAGTGTTAAGCAGCGTGACTTAACGTTGAGGACGACAGTTATATCGTATCATCGAATAAACCAAGAACAATCTTCGAAGAAAAGTTTCGAAAGAATTCAGTAAATGATACCATCAACTTTCAAAGAGTTTTCGCATAAACTCCATGCAATATGTCACGAAACTTTTGCTAAACTTTAAAAGTTTCGTCATAATGCTCGTTGGGAATTAATTGAATACCTTGGGACGCAACAGGGAGGGATCGAAATTGATTTTTCAGAATGTGCCCACGTCCTCCATTGTTCAATTTAAAACGAGAGAAAAAAAAGAGAAAAAAAAAAGAACAGTCAAAGCTGTATACATTGGCTAATGGTCGAAAGTGTTTCGCGTCGATCCCGAAATTGGAAAATTTGAATAAGAAGCGGAACGTAATTTTGCGGACGAGCCCGGGAATCCAATTTTCGCAACGTCAGTCAGAGATTGAGTTTATAATTGGCCCAGCGGCATGTCCGCCTCGAATCGATTAACCCGCACTTCATTAAAATGTTTACCGACGCGTTTTTATCGTTCCCCCCTGACAATGGCCCGTTTTTCCGTGCTTTTTCTTCTTCTTTTTTTTCGTTTTTATTTCCACGCTCTCGGATTGTGCACGCTCGTTGCGTGCAAGAGTCGTATAATAGCGTTTCAATGGAATTCTCTCGTTGGTTCGAAGTGTCGATGAGTCAAAGCATAGAAACGCGTGGAAACGTTGCACGTTCTCCTTGTGTCAAAGATCGTTCGTGACCTCGGTTAACGGAATAGGATATCGGTCACTTGGAATATATACGAATATCAAATCAAGCAAAACCAGCACGGTAAAATTTCACTTTGAAATTTCACGAAATCGCGAACCTTGAAATTTCTACCGGAGAAATTTTTTAATTCGAAGTTACGAAAAGTTCGCGCTGGGAAAATTTCATCTGGGAATACGTCGACGGTGGGGGGTATTCCTCGAGCTGGAAAGTTATTTTCTCAGAATGTACTTTCAAGCTATCGTATGAAACAATTTCGAAAAAAATTGTAGCTGTAATAACGTAGCTACCGTGAAACGATCGCATGAAAGACGTCATTAGACACGGTAACAAGTGTCCTTCGTCAAAATGTAAAAATTTCTATTTGCTCGTTCAATTTTGGCGATTCATTTGAGGATGTCCGCGAATTTCTTTAAACTCGTCACACAGTGGGATAGCGTGAAATTGGAAACTTCGTGCGATTAAACGCGCGTCCATTTCCCGCGGGAAGTTGCAACGACGCGACGATTCAACATGGAACCACCTTCGTCCTTTTTGTTACTCCTCTCCTTCTTATTTTCTCAACCTTCCCCGTTTAGTCTCACATGTTTACACGGTAGGTTTATGAACTGAGAACAGCAAAAGGAGGAAAAAGTATATACGCGGTGACGAAATTCTAATGGACCTCGTCTACGCGTGGGTGGTATTAGTTTTAAGCGTGAATCTTGGCGAATGTAGGGATACTTGAAATGTGCTGACGCAGCTCTGTTACATTTACCTCATTCTCCTCCTTCTCCTCTTCCTCTTCTTTCCTTTTTCTTCGTACGTTTGTGTTATATTTGAGAATTCGTGAATGTCCGCGTTAAGACACTTCAATTGAAGCACAACGAATGCATGGATGTAGAACGTAAAGCTGTGTTATTCCAAGTGGTGTTCCCAAGGAAATATAGGTTTACGGTCTTCTCGAAACATTCTGGTACACACAGTTTGAAAATATTTCAAGCGGATGATGAGTGTAGTTGGAACTCGACTGCAGCTAGTTCAGTGTTAACGAGTTGCGGAATATGGCGTTAACGAGTGATAAGATGAATCACGTTCTTCGTTGAATCTTCGTATAAATTCAAAGCCACTGTTTTGCCTGATTGTTTAAACGTTTCGAAATTTCGTGTTTAAAATTGAAAGAAAAGGAAACAAACAGCGGTCGGTTGTAGGTAGTATATTTTACCGGAAACACGAATTGGCCACTGAATTATTTTACGAACGCCTAACTCGAACGCTCATAAATTCGAGCATCATGTACTCTACGGTTAACAGAAGAAGACTTGCTCGACTCTATAATGTAACATTAGTTCATTGAATACTAGAACAATTTTTTTTATATAAAATATAGCGCTATGTGACTTAAAAGTTACATACCCATTAATATATATCTTATACATCACGTTTTATTTGTTCGTAAGATGTAAAATTGTAATCAACTGTAATTTTTATTCTCATAAACAATCTCTCGTTGTCGCGTATTAAAGACCTATGCAGTACATAGGAAAACCAATCAGAAGACAGCTCGATCATCTCCTATATTCGAATGTTCAAACAAAAAACACAATATTTCCACAACACACAAATACATTGTCAAATATAACGCATACTCATTTAATATATATATTCATAATTGTTGAATTTATGAGAGAAATATATACAATCTTCGTTGACAATGATGTGTGACGCACATTAGTATTTTTGAGAATAATGCAAATTCGTATTTTTGAGAATAAGAATAAAAAGAGTAGAACTTCCGTATAAAGTTATTTCAAAGCACCATAATATAGATATATTTCTATATTATTTTCATCTTATTTTCATATTACGTGCATTCTGTGCATAAAAATCCTTAGTGTGCACGTTATACAAATTCACACACTTATTCTTGCAAATTCGAGAGGTTTCACTTCGGTTCGGTCCAAGTTCGAAGTCAAGCGTCAATTCTATCGTCGCGAAAAAAATCCGTCGATGCTGCGACGATACACAAAGAGTAGCAAATAAATTACACAGGCGAAGTATTAGTAAAAGACTCTTATTTTTAATGAACTCTTCGACCGGAAGCTAATTTTTCGCTATTTATCAGCACAGAACGGATTTTTCTCGTGAACGAAGACAGAAACAGCAACGTTGACGTTCCCAGTTTTGCGAGAAGTACCATCAGGACACCGATAGAACTTTAAATTCATTTATCTCTCGTAAACGTCGTTGAAACATTCTGCAGCGTAAATTTGCGTCAGCGGCGATGCACTCGCGAGAAATACAGTCCAGTTAGCGTGGCCGTAAATTTGTATTATAACGATATAGAGTGTGGCGCCTACTACTGCCGCTTTTAAAATTACCCGAATGATTTTATAATGGAGGGGAGGTTGGAATTATAGGGCGATAACGGGAGAGAAGGAAATCTTCAGCATCCTGGAAATTTCGTTTCGCGATACGCTTTTAATACCTTCCCGAGCATGGTTAATAGCTTGGGCAATTAGCGTTAGGAGAAAGAGGAAATTAATTCGTTCGAAAGATGTTGCTATTGTTCCCTCTCTGGTGGAGAAACGCTTGATCCTTCGCCATTCTTCTCCAGAGAATTTTGGCACTCTGTCAACGTCCACTTTGATACAGGAGCAACATCTGTTAGATGCTCGCGGTGTAAATTTGTTGGCTCTAACGGCGGCTCGTTCAGGTTAAATTTGTCCATTCTGCTTGTTTCTTAAACCGTGGAAAATACAGGAGAGCTGCTCGTGTTTTGTACCGGTAAAAACCGTGCTAAAGATAAATTTTTTCCCTCTACTTTGAAGAAAACGCACACTTTGCTTATACTTCGTCTTCGTTTCGAACGAATACTCGTTTTGTGGTCACTTCTGTAATAGATTTAGAAAGACGATAGATAAATCTGCATGAAAATAGAAGAAAATGAGAAAACAGTGTTGATTGTTTTTTTTTTCTAAAGCATACGTTTCGAAATTGTTTTTCCTGTTTCTCAAAATACAAGTATAAACCTCAAAATTTAGGTTCATTCTGTACATAAATCCTCCACTGCAATATTGCAGATGTCTCCGAACAGGAATTGTAGCTAAAATCTCTTCTTCTGTTCATATTTTAACAGGAACTATGTATAATATTGTGATTTGATGACAATGAAGAATGTAAATGATAAAATGGTTTTGACTATAGTAGTTAAAGCGACGTTATGAATATCTGAAAATTCCGAGTTCGAACCACAATGCCCTGTGAAACCTTTTTTTCTTTCCTGAAGGGCTTGGAAAAATTCCCCCTTCTCTATGCCTCATCTGATAAACTCAAAATACTTCACCGGATAATATTCTTTAGATGGTAACCGAGCACTAATTAAAAACATTAATTAAAAGTACACCGCTCGACGAGTAAGGGAGATCGTTGACATAGTTAAAAAAAACTCGAAACATTCGACACGACAACGTTGTCGTTGATGATATCTGACAATCTCCGTTACAAGTGCAAAATCAACCTCGACGTGATAAAAAGACAGCCTTTCTGGTGCAAATGTGTGAGATAATAACAAGTGTACGTATTTTAACAGAGGAACGGACACATACACGAACTATATATACTATCTATTTACACGGATTGTCCATTGTCCACGTGGATTCTTTTACACGGATGAAAATCGCGCGAACGGAGTCTGCTGGTACGAAGAAAAAACATAAGTAAATAAAACTTGTATGTTATAAAAATATTTATTTCCTATAGGTTAAAAAAAGAAAAAAATAATGGTATTTTAGAAGACCAAAATAAATTTTATTCGTTATAAAAAAAAAACATAAAAGCCAGAATTATGTAATTAGTACATTTAAGTAAGAATTTGCATCTCTCCGATATGTAATAAATTCAATGAAAGATTATAGAAAAATATATTTTCTGACCGCGTAAATTAATACCATAATTTATTAATAAAAAATATCACGCAAATAGAGGGATAATTTATCACATAAAAGAAGTATTTCATAAATGGAGGGATGAGTACATACAATTTCTATCATTTCCTGCATCCTGCTGCAAGATTTTGAAATTTTTCTTGCATATACACACCATGTGCGCAAATTTTTCATAAGATCGACAAAACTACTAAATTTCGCAAATTTCTCTCAAAGTATAAACAGATCCTACTCCAGATAGCTGTTCATAAATTCAGAGAAAAAGAACTGATACCGTTTCTCGCGTCTAAGTCATGAGTTTTCTAGGATCATTTACTGACCACATTCTAGGTCCATTAGAAGATCCAGAACAAAACGCACCTTTCGTTTTCCACTTGTTTTCTCTATCTATGATCTTCCTTTCTCTAACTATTGTATATCACCACGGTTATAACGGTGTTATCATCAGAGCGAGACGAGAGAGGCTATCGTTGTTCAATTGCGAGCGTTGTCCAGCTGGATGAGCCAACTATTTAACGATATCGTGTGATACAGTAATTTTGTTAAAACATATCACACGGATAGCTGACGTAACATTGACGTAATGTAGGGTGTTGCGCCGCGTGATCCGTGGTGTATAAAATGGCCGGAAATCGTAGAAATTAATGCATCGGTTGCTAATACTCGAGCTGGTTAACCGCGTATAACTGTGTGAACGCAACTTGCTTCGAAACTGGGCTCCAATCGCGTTATATAAATCACACAGAGGCCACGAAGAGGAGGAGGAGGAAAAGGGAGGATCACCACCTAGCTTTTGGGGGGTTGTCTAATGAATTCTTGTTTGTCCCGAAAGTAATTCAACGGATCAAGATTAACGGTCTTAATGACGAAACGTGCCGCGTTACGTAAGCTCGATAACAGTGAGCCCGTAATTAACGGTCGAGGTTGAAATTGCTTTCTCCTATTCCCACCTTCGAGGACGATCTTTTAATCCTTCTTATCTATATTCCACCTGCTTTGTTATCACAACCGATCGTGCTACGGTGAGATTAGCACCGTGCTTTAGAATAACAAGCCGTAACTCGTTTGTTGTAGATTATGGTCGAGATGTGACAGAAGAGAAAAATTATATTTGTAATCACTTACGCTGGTGTAACTACAATTTTTCAGCTTCAATTTATTAATATTTCGACTGTTTCTTCGAAGGGGGGATTGTCGAGTATCAGCTCCAAAAGTAACCGATATTTATAGATTTTTTCTGAGAGGGTTAAATTGTTTGGGGGATGAAAGAAGGCATTTTTAAATTTAAGAAAATTTCTTTTTTATTTCCATCTTTTCTTATCATTTTAATTACTTTTGCACACTTTGTTAACGTTTTCAAAGTTGGCGTCTCTTGTAACACCTGTCATAATCATCTGATTGCAATACAAAAATGTTTCTTGTTAAAGTTAGATAATTTGTACCGTGAATGAACCTAATTTAAAAAAGAAGATACAAAATTAACTTTGTTTTTTTTTTTCTTAGAAAAATTTTGCTTTATATCGATGAGAAAATTATTGCAGGTAATAAAAAACTTTAATTTTAGGTTCTCTCCCTAGAGAAATCTATAAAGAGTAAAATGAGCTGCGTTTGAATTGAATAGGTCAAGTGGTTTTCGAGTTATTTTAGGCGCCAGTTTGAAAAATTCATTTTCAAGAAGAGCGAGTTTAAAGTTTTTAATGACGTTTCGTGATACTTACAGCTAAACATTTGATTCACAGAATCATTCCAGCACCATAAAATAATCCCTCGTCTTCGTCGAACATCTTTGCCGAACGATTTTAATATTTTTATGATATAAGCTTCCTTACTATTTTTGGAACTTCGACGCTCTGCTTTAAGTAGACGTTTCTTATAGTTATCGAATGTATTATAATATATTCCGCTGTTTACCAATGTTTGTTTGTTGCTTCTATGATATACAAAATTGGATGTGAAAGCCTTTGTTTAATACTGCGACAGCTAGACAAGCAACAATTACTATTGTCTTTAGTCTACAATAAAGGTGTTTGGGAACTGGACTCTGAATCATAGCATTCATAAAAGCCACTCTTCAATTATACTGCATTTTTTATCATTTTCACATGCATAATACAAGCAACTCGATGTATCGGTTAGGCTACTCATCGTTTCACACTTGACACGTGTTGTCAAAATAGGCCGTAACTCCATTATTTTTATAATCTTTTTTTTTTTTTTTTAAGCATTGTATTATCGATTTCCAGCAATGAAAATTAATTTTTTGAATCTGTCACTCGACAATTACCCTGCTTGATTTATTCAACACTTAGGCTAACGTATTCAGCGATTAAAGGAAAGGCAGGTGTTCGGTATTGTATTTTCTGAAAATCGTAAGGTGCGTGTGCAGAAGGGGACCGGCAGGTGTTCACAGGTGTGGTACCACGAATTTACGTGAGGGATATAATTGCTGCTGTTAATATTCATCCCGAGACCACGTGAATTCTCGGCATATTTGTACTGTAGCGAAATTAGCTCTCGGGTAAATTTGAACAAGGCTCGTTTCTCTGAAAGGGGTGGCGAGAATTTACGAGACTCGTCGTGTAGTACAATGACGATGAGTTCCCTATCTGCGTATGTGTACGTATGTATACGTATGTGTCGGCGATTAATACAAATCGTCGGATGGATCGACGGTTTCATTCATCGAATAAACATCGCGAGTAGTAGCGGCGACGATGGAAACGCTGCCCGTCGAAATAAATCTGCCCGAGATTACGACAGATCGCGGGCGGACGTATACGTATGCGTGGGCGATTTAATTTTCGTGAAATGCACACGCGTGTGTATTTATGTGTCCTGTGGGTGTGTGTGTGTCCTCTATATGTATATACCGGCGACGGTTCTGATTCACGGGTTGAATCATCCTCGTTCTCTCGACGTTTGGCTTGGCTGCGTAAAAGTATCCAACGTTGCACAGGTGCAACATCGATGTGCAATGGCTGATGCATCTCCCACGCTACCCAACGATATCGTACAACCTGTATAGAGGTACAGGATAGAAGCAAGGACGCGAATGTTTGACTACGCCAACTCCGTGTATACAGGGTGTAACTGAATTGCGGATACGTGGCGTAGAACCGAGCCTGTCCGAGCCAACTTGCGGAAATTTGTGATGTTAGAGTGAGTCAGCCTTTGTTATCGTGTTCTATGCTGAGAGTATAGGATATTGATATTGTGTTATAAGTCCGATGGTACTTGTTGGCAAACAAGAAGATCGGTTGACATAAGCTTGTAATTCTTCGTGTAACAGTTTTAGTGATTGTTTCGAGTATATTTTAATAGAAGTTTGGTTAGTATTTTGTAGAATAATATCGTTTAGATGAATTTATTATCATTTCGTTTCAGTAGATTCAATTGATTTTGTAAAATCTGAATTTACGATTTAATTCCATTTTAGTTGCGTTTGGCGAGCGAGTAAAATTTTCGCGAATCAATTCTGTTTATTACGTCCACGGATGTATACTGTTACCGCATTCCTCATAAGCATGCACACGATGTTCGTACAAGATTAAGCTCCTTCAGGATTAAAGCTACTTGAACATTTAGATAGAACTCCGGTGAACTAGTGAATTCTCTACATAAGCAGTCCTGAATCATGGTGATTGACGAAGTTTGCCGCACGTACACCTAACACGATGTTACACTTGTTATCAGTATTATCGAATTACCCGTATATCGTGTTTGTAAGTGATAATTCTAAGCTGTATCTTTACCGATTCGATTGTTACGTTCGCGGAATAAATAATCGCAAAAAAATCAAGTGGGTCCCTGCCAGAATTAAGTTTGTTTTGAACGATCGTTACGAACCTTCGAAGTTCGAAATGCAAAATTTTATATTTCAACATTTTTAATTTCTTAGTTCTTCTTTGAAAATAAAAAATTTTAGGATTTAAAAAATTTCATATATTCAAGTATTCAAATTTTTAAATTTTCGAATATTAAAATTTGAATATTTTCACATGTTTAAATTTTTGAATAGTCAATTTTAACTATTCAGGTTTTCAAATTTTCAAATATTACAATTTTTTAATCTTCAAATTTTTAAATATTGAAATTAATGTATTTTTAGATATTCAAATTTTAAATATTCGATTTTTTAAATAAGCGAATTTTGTTTTTCTATAAAATAGAATATTGCTGATTGTTTTTCATGCCCGTATTACGTATTATTTGGCTGGAAATATCATTGTATCACACTTGAACGAGCTCTAATATCCACGGTAACGAATTCGCTCGATCGTTCGCGGTGTCCCCGCTATCGATCGGTGGGGATCGTCGCGAGTTCGAGATATCACGCGAAGCGGGATCTAATTAATTGAATATGTTCGCCGTTTAATTAAAATTAATGAAACGAAGCACGAACCAAACGACGATCGTCGAAATTACGAGGCCTCTCAGTCCTCGTATTAATCTCATTGGTTCTCTTTTTACGTTAATTGCGACACCACGCGCACGGCTCGTGGTTTCGATTTTATCGAGTCGTGCAAAAATTACGAATTAATGTGATCGGTGACCCGGAGGAGCACAATGATTCGAATCTCGTAACCGATTTCCACCAGAAATACGAATTAACTTGTACCATTATCCAATCTTCTCTCTACTGAACATATAAAACGGGTACATATATACATCTATGTAATTTAATTTATAAGTAAATCAAGTATAATATTACAAAATAAAAAATCACCAGTTACTCAAGTAAATTTAATATTCTTTAGAAAATATAAACTGACAAAGGATTTTAATCGATCGAGTACGTGCTTTGATATTTTATATTGCTCTCGCACAAACCTCTTTACGTCGTTCATGAAAACAGAAATAAAGCAGCTCGTTGAACTTTTCAAGCGACCGTCATGGCTTGGCCGTTTTATCACGAACAAATACGAGAACGGCGCAGTATCGAACGGTACACCGGCGAATATTCCGTGATACAACGAAGCCGATAACAAGGATTATTCCGATAGGGATACTCGATTTCGTCCACGCTTCACGAGTGTATTTAGATCGTCTCGATAAGCGGAGATAATGCGTTATCGCGTCCAAACAACCGCGAACGTGCCTGGCCTGTTCTCGTTGCGTCACGATTTTTATATAAAGTTCAACATTTCGATAGGATGGCTTGCTAAATAGATACCGATCAAATCACCTTTGTAAACGTTACGCGAGCATTATACAAAAATAAACATCGACGGCGAAGGAAAAAAAGTTTAAAATCATCGAACACCGAATTTTTTTTTTTACACCGAGAAAATTAAAAATGTCAACCTAGTTTGCAAAAATACTGCAACACTGAAATTTCATGGAAGAAAAGTAAATTCTTAGTAATATCTACGACATCGAAAGATACTACTCGTGCAATCCCATAAATGTTTCGAAACTTTCGTTATATAAAGGAAGAAACGAAGTATAAATATATAAAATGATATTTATTCGTTTCGAACGAAAGCGGTATTTATATAAAATTAATACAACGAAAAATATCAACGATCCTCTGTTATTTTCTTTCTTTTTGTTTTCTCTTGTTCACGTTTCTACGTTACTTTTGCACACATAGAAAGGTGAACAAAATTAATTGCCCGACGCTTCGTTGTTCATAAATTTTCCTTTTATCCTCGAACGTCAACCGTGTCGTTTTACCGGTGTATCGGAACAACTTCGTAGCGGAAGCGCGATTTAAATCGAACAGAGAAACAGGGAGAGGGAATTGTTCGGGATGGTGCTGGCTGACGGGAATTAAACGAGGTTCGTCCCTCGTTTCTGGCCGACTGGCGCGAGATTATAAATCCATAATTCAGCGTCGCGTTCGCGAACGACCGATAAGAACGAACGGTCTCTCGATTCTCTGTTTGCACACGACACTAGACTTTCATATTTTTTTCGTCGTCCTCGAAATTTCTGACAGCACCTCGCCGTTTCATGCGGTTTTCTCCGGTTACGTTTATTGGCACTTGGAAGAGCTTTGCTGAATTCTTCCGTAAAGCTACGTGTTTCCGTTATGCCCTGGTATTTGAAGCCTTGAAGTGCTCTACTCGGCTCCGAGGGTTTTTCCCATTAATTTTTGGCGAGAGAATTTTTTCTCTTAAAGGTGAGCTGTAAAAGTTTTACGTTCAATCTTTACTACGTTTTGATATATAAGCCCAGACACAGATACTTTTTCTTGAAATCATATTACAGTAAAAAGAGGAAAAAGTATAAGATAATAGAGTGTGAAAAATATATTTATTAAACGACAATGAAAAATACAGTTTTCTTAAGAAATACTGAAATTCAATCGGGAGAATTCATGTAGGATGCGAGAAATTTGAAAGGTGATATCAACGAGTGTACTATTTGATCTTGCAATGTTTCTAATCGTTCGTACATCCTTCACACCTTTTTAACATCGACGATAATCCACCGATCAGCGTCTACCGATATTCTACATTACGTTTCGCGTCTCTTCGATATGACACTATCCGCGACTCGGAAAAGCTTTCTCGAAGCCGAAGCAACGAAGAGAGCTGACCTAGAAGCAGCATTAGCCGAATGCATCGCGCTCGTCGTCGCATTTTCTCTGTGTCTCTATTCTTACGTGTCTCTCCCCCTCGCTCTCCCACTGATATCTCTCTTTCTTCAAAGCTGCAACTTTTCATTAAAAAACACGCCTTGAAATAATGTCGAAAAGAAGGGAAACAAAACTCTTTCTTCGTTAATCTTACTCTTCACCCTTCTCGTCCTCTCTTTCTCTCGAATGGGAAAAGCTACCAAGGAAAATCCTGTTTACGTTTTCTCTTCGCATCCGTTGCCCGTTTAGTGACACAATGCACTCTGCATCCGCCATTTTGCTTCTTCTCACCTCGCCTGCTACCTTAGCCGTTCCATTTTTATGTCTTTTCTCCTTACACACCTCCCAGTCTCCCTCTCTCTTTCTCACAGCTTTGTTCTCCACGTTGTCCGTTTAATGCGCTCGAAATCCAGGATCCTTAATTCAACTTTCATCGGAAAATCCAATAAGGAGCTCGTCGTCGAGGAAACGAGAGGTGCTCTTCTTCTACCACCTGCCGCCTCTGTTTCGGGACACGTTCCTTCTTGCCACGGTGAAATTAGCGTTTCCGAGCGGCTGAATAATTCCGTACCGCGCGAAACCTTATCTCGCTGCTTTAATAATTTTCCCGCGAAGGCCGCAATTGCAATACTGTGCAACCCACGTGTACTCATACGTTCTCCCCTTGTCTTTCTCTCTCTCTCTCTCTCTCATTTTTTCTCTTTCCCATTTCGTTTCGTTTATCGTGCCGGTTTTACGACTGCGTTTCGCTTCGATATTTATAAACACGTTCGCGATTCACTTTGCCCCGGCCGTCTGTTTTCCCGTAGGGGGAAACGAGTCGCGGGAACATAGCCCGCAATTTTCCAGCGGTATTACGCGAATTTGCGAGTAACTGAACGTTGCCCCGTAAAACGTTGCACAATGGTGGTGGTGGTTGGTTGGTGGGGTAGGTGTAGAGAGGTTTCAGTAAGAGAAGATTTCACGTGGATGGTTGGAAGGTAGTTTCTTTTTCAGTGGAAATTTTGAGTGGATCGACGAGGATTAGCTTCTTTTCTTAAGTGCAAAATCCAAGGTACACTTTCTTTTTTCTTTCTTTATTAGAGTTTCTCTCTGCGGGTGAAGAACTTAAAGGAGATTCGAGTGTCGACTTTATTTAGTCGTGGAATTCTTCTTCCTCGACGTAGAATCTGAACGTTCTCAAATGTTTATGCACTCTCTTTGGATAATCTCATAATTTTGTGGCTGCTTAAAAAGCTGCACAGGAAAGAAGTTTCAAATGTTCATTTTTCGTTCTACCGTTTACTTCGACTTGTATAAAAATCAACAAGCGATTGCAAGATAAACTTGAGGAAAATAAAAATATTTATATGCACGAACTTCCAGTCGAGCCAATTCAACGTACCGTTGTATCGTTAAACGCTACTTATCCTTGAGAACACTTGTCATAAATACATTTCGACGAAAGAATTAAGTCACAATCTCATTTGAAAATAAAATGTGCCACTCGTAATCTCCCTCGAGGATCACATAATTATACACGCATATATATATATATATGCATATACACGTTCGAAAGTGGTTCGAAATTTTCAGACCAACCGCAGAGCTTTTTCTTCCATAAATTTTTCCCCGGGTAAATTATCAGCTCGTACAGGTGACTTTGTCCCATCTGAATATCGTATCCAACGCGAGGTTCTTTGAACCTAGGATCCACGCGCGTGTAATGTGAAAAAAAACCAGTTTAATTCATAGGAGAATACGGTCTGCTGGCTTCAACCTTCACAAATCACCGCGTTCGTGGAACCTGGCATGAAAGTTTCAGCAAAAATAGAAGCGTGAGCGTTGGATCGTACGGGGATCTTTTGCAAAAGTTCCACAAGCGGCGGCGTTGCGACACGCCAACTATTTTCGCCCGATATTTTCACTGTTTTTCCTTTCCTCTTATCTCTTTTCATTTTTCTTCCCTCCCACTCTCTCTCTCTCTCTCTCTCTCTCTCTTCATCCCTCTCCTCCGCTCCGTGGCAACAGCCCGAAATTTTTATCCGGTAAAAAAGTGTCCTGACAAAAGAGAGCAAGAGCGCATATTTTCTCTTTCTCTCTCTCTCTTTCACTCACCTCTCCTTTCCACCAGCCGGCACTGCGATAAATCACGCGAAATACCGCCGCGAAAATGCATAGTCCCGCCAGGACGTATCAACTTTCTACGAACAGGCAGTGAGGAGGGGGTAGAAAGGGTGGAAACAATTACGGTTATTGTCGAGTCGTAGTTCTCTCTTGCAGCTGTGAAACGAATAGATACCGTTGCATTTTCTTACGTCTCTTTCTTCTGAACGTTTCGCGGAAAAGCCACTGAAACCAGATCGCCATTTTTCTGAGGACGTCTAGTGTAAATCAAAAGGGGGATCGAAAACAGTTTACACCTGCACAGGTTGCATACATTGTAGTTCATTCGAACTCTGGTTGTTCGAATGTGTGTTTTTCTATTTTATTTTGTTGCTTCGACGATAGATGATTTTTCTTGGAAATATTTATCTATCGGCAAACAAGGGAAGAGATGAGAGACAGGTTGTATAGAGTAAATTCTGATAGGAAATGCTGGCCTCTCTTTTTCGAGAACAATTTCACCATCGGTTGGACGTTGTCGTCTGCTATCTGACAGAATCGTTCTGTATCAGAATAAATATTTGAGGTCGAATCGACGTGTATTACCACGTTATCAACGAGGGGGGGACAGTTTTGATAGGTTTCTGTTGCAGACGCGTGTGCGTGTGCATTCATGAATTGAAAGTTACCGTAGCGAATTTCAAAATAATCCTCTGGCTTCCATGTTTTTTTCAATATTTCTAATAATCAACCGTTGATATTTAGAAATTTCATACTATGCGCATGATTTTCAATTAAAGCATAGAAAATGGACGTTTCAAGTACGAGATTTCGGTTAACTGGAAATCACCCGTCCCACTTTCACCGTGCCTTTTTGAACGCGCTTAATCACACTCATAATTCTGTCGCCCCTTCTGAATTTACGAATCACCCGTTACCACCAGCATAGACTGAACTTATTCTAACGAAAAGTTCCCATCCTTTCGTACCTTTCAGCGCTCCATTTACGTCCGAGAAAGAACGCTCTTTCACAAAGTCGGGGGAGAATTCATGGAAAGTAAGACGGGGGGAAGACATTGTTCCAGGGACGGGGATGCGATCTATTTGCCTTTCGGATAAGGCGAATGGCCCGCCTAGAGACGGGGGACCTTTCAGAATAAAATGGCCACTCGACTGCGTACGTTTAAAATGCTATTAACTCGATTTGATAGCGATGTACTTTCTTTTAGTGTAACAGTTCTATCAATCCACGAAATAGTATCATTTTGTCGAAACAGAGTTGTTTCAAGATAGTTCAAGGTTTTGTTTCGTCGCGAATTTATCACGTGACTAATCTCGCATCTTCGAAGATTTTATTCTTCTCTGAATTCATGAAAACGTGGCTGTCAAACTTTCTAGCAGCCTTTCCAACCACCATTTTGCGAACTATTCAGAAACGATTTAGTACTAGCAAAGGTTTAGCTTACCTTTCTTTCCCTTTTCCTTTCTCACAATTTCCGTTCTTACTTTTTTTATTTTCAACTCTGTTTCCTCGCCTTCTTTCTTCAAACACGTTGACAAACGTGTATACACAGTGTGTGTGTGTGTGTGGGTTCAGCTTTTCTTCTCTCTATGTTCTCTTTCGCTGCGACGCGGCTACACTCTGCGTGTTTTACTTTCTCTAAGCCATCGGCGGAATTACTCTTATGAGAAGTAAGGGGAACCAAGGGGCATTTGTTAAACGGCGAGCGCCTCCGGACGTTTTTACGACCGTTGAAAACGCGCCGTGGAAGACTTGGAAATTTACGGCACGCTTCACGACCGCCAGCTACGTAATCCGATAAATTTCACGCGTAGATCGGCCGCGAACGAACTACGGCCGAATAGTTAATCACAGTCGCGGAACTCGACTGCGTTTAGGCGAATCAGGGACATTTTACGCGGTAGGAGGATCCCGTTTCCTGGATCTTCTTAGGTTCTCTTGTTGCGCTTCCTGTTAATTGAGGATTTTTGCAGTCATAATTAAATTGGATGAATTGGTAATTAACCTTTTGGATGGAAATTTAACACCTTGCCTTGTAATAACCTGTCAGATTCGTGATATAGGTTCTAACGAAAATGCGACAGAAACAGTTGTACCGGTAATAAAAATTAATCTTTTCTAACTGCGTTCACTTTTGAAGCAAAAATTTAATCACTCTCGTTTTTGATTAAAAATAAGTAAAAATTACGATAAGTTATTTTGTCTTGATTATTATAAATGTATGTAATAAATTTTATTTTTTAAAATGTTATAATACATTTTTTTTTCATGGTTGGTATAGGTGAAACAGTACAATTTAGAATTGAACAATTCCTCGAGGAAGAAATTATTGAGTTGAAATTATTTTATCCACCAATAATTACGAGTTAACTTATATTCCCCAGTTAACCCTTTATAGTTCAATTACAACTTTACATATAGTCTGGAGAAGCAAAAATTAATTTTTTACAAACAGAAAAAAATACTTTAGAAAAATAACTTTCATAAAAATGTTTGCTAGTAATAATGTAATAATATAACAATATAGTACAGTAAGCAAATGAAATGCTTTGTGCTTGAAATACAGATAACGTATATGCACAGATTTTTTTTTATTCTGTGTTAATAAAATGAAGCCATTGATCGAGCCATTCAGAAACCAGACTGATCAACTCCATTTTTCATCAATTAAATTTCGTTTTGTGAAATTAATCACTCTGACATGGATTCGATCTAATTTTCGTGTACTGTTCTACTGATTCTAATTCTCAAAAGAGGTCGGAAAATGAGAAAAACGAAACAAAGGAATGAAAGTGAGAAAAAGAAGAGAAACACCTGTGGTAGTTGAATCCACGTCAAACACTGACGCGTAAACTGTGAAAGTCTGCAACGTGGTGACAAAAGCATCTGCTGACCCACGTATATTCATTTTCTTTTTCTTCTTTTGCCATTCCAATTAGTGAACGAGGCACGTTAGAAACACATTCTGTCTCCTCGCAGACAGAGTCGTAGGTGGTTCTAAGGATGAGCTTTATTTTGCGGAAAAACGGCTGAGTTTCCGATACCAGTTGACGTATTGCCACTGGGGAGGAGCTTTTCCATCGATTTCTGTTTCCGCTAGTTGCCGTCCGTCCATTGATTGCTTCTCGTGAAGGGCGTTTTCGTTTTTAACAGGAGGAAGAACTTGCAGAGATACACGCGCAATTAAAAAGAAAAAAGTAAATTAGACAAAAGAGAAAAGAAAAAGAAAAAGAGAAGACCATTGTCATCTAATATTTCCAGCTTCACAATCTATTACGAAGCAGATGAAAAATAGTAGAAAGAAAGAGGAAGGAAGGAAGAAAGAAAGGAGAACGGAGAGCGTAATACTGTTCCAAACAGTGCGCCGAACAAATTTAATCTCCTTCGAATTTTCGAGTTTTGCGCGTTCACGAGGATCCGTGACGTTGTTGGGGCTCGATCAGTCGGCTCCAGAGAGAACAGAAGGATGGAAGAGAGGTACAACGCGTCCCGCGGGAAACGTGGAGTTTATTCAACGAAGCTTCGCGGCAGCGAAGAATTAAATTTTTTTCCCGGGGAACAAAGGAAGAGAGAGAGAGAGAGAGCAGTTTTCCTCGCGGGGGAGAATCGATCGAGGCTACCGTACAGAAGAGTAAAAGTGAAAGAGCGACAGAGATGAGAGAAGAAACTTTCCGAAAAACTGGGAGAGAGAAAACGTGTAGTTGCGTGGGTCCGCGTTATTCAAAGGGATTGAAAATACAAACGTGACGTGTAATAACGTTCAGGTTGATTGAAATTTAATAGAATATTTTCTCGTGCAAACTGTGTGGGGGAATACACCGATCGCCATGGATACGTTTCATCGAGCATACGGAATAAACAGTTTAACGCCACCCTTTGATATTAAAACGTTTCCTGTTACGATATACACATATACAGGGATTTCTCTTGGATCTCGATCTGTATAATAATTTCCTACGATTCGTTTCGTTGTCCCTTTCTACTCTTCGAGACTGGGCTACGCGTATTTTGTATAATTCATTTTGCAACGGTACATGCATAGCTAATCGAGGATTTATGGGACAGGCGAGGGCAAGCAGCGTGCGCGTTAAATTCCCATATTAATAATTCCGTCCACGATCGCCGAATGCTACTGCCACTGGAATGTGTTAAATTTCAGCGGGTGTCCAGCCTGAAATTACGAGGACTTAACTTCGAATGGATCGTACGTGGTCGCTAATGCCGATAGGATGATCTTCGAATACGTTGTTCCGTCGAGTGATCGATTGGTCCGTACATTCTTTGATATCGGGTGTATAAATGTTTACGTGTTCTGTATTAAGTATCGGGATATCCCCCTTTGTAACAGCCTGAGATTGCAGGGTTGCGAGTAACGATTGTTACGGAACGTTCGCGTTTGATAGCGTTGATTAATGGTCACAGTCCAATCCATCGTCATTGTTTTCTTATATTAACACACAATGGACTGGTTTAATTTTTAATAGCGCGTCTTGCGGAAAGAGTGGAATAGTGACAAATTTACGGGTACATGCGATGAGTTGAAAAAATTATCAGCATGTACATTTTTTCTTTTATCTTTTCTTTTTGTAATTTAAATCATTTTTACGTTTAATATTCTTCCTTCGTATTTCTGATGTAGAAGTTAGCTTTTCATACAGTCATCCTCATTTATATTCGCACACCATTTTAAACAGAATAACTTTTTTAAAAGTGGACCAAACGGCGAGGTTTTTTTTTTTTTTTTTTTTTTTTTTTTTGAGTAGTTAGAAGGGTTAGTTTACTAGATGATGTGTAATAAAATTTTTGAAAAAATTGCAGGTGGTCGGAATTACGAAGAAAATAATAAAGGTTACTTTTTATGATTTTTTAAATCCGAGTTTTTAATGAAAATTTAAAAAAATCCTTTTTGTAGATTTATCAATTATATGCATGCTGAAAATTTAATCGGAATCCATTATAAATTCAAGATTCTTACACCTTTCAGTGCCTGACAGATTTCGATGATATTTTCATTACGTATACAATTGACATAAGTCTTTAGTAATTGGCAATTCTATTAAATTAATTCTTTTAACTTTTCCAAAAAAAAAAAAAAAAAAAAAAAAAAAGAAAAGAAACTCATGCCGTTTGGGGTCTACTTTTAAAAGTTATTCTGTTTTAAAGAGTAAGCTACTATTAATGAGAGTAACTATCCATAGGTTTCCACTCAATGACAAATTTAGCCTCTTTTTATCACCTAACGAACTAAAATAGACACGTCGAAGTAGAAATAACGATGTACAGATAATATTTTCTCTAACGACTGAAAGAAACATCCATCCATTTAACCCTCGAAATAGGATCTCAGTTAACGTCACTGAGAAAGAAACGTTAATGGAGAAGATCCATCGAGTAACCTCTAACCTAGGTTAAGAACAATTCGTAGAAACGAGTTTCCTTTTTAAACCCCTTAAAACTCATCACGTTGTTGTGTCTCCTTTTTTGTTACAGCCCACCAAACTGAACGTTTACAAGAACGACGCAGAAAGTTGGGACTACACGACGCCGACGTTGGGTGAGTTTATTTCCTCGATTTCTTTACACCCTTTTCTATCTCTCCATTTTCTCAATTTTATTTATCTATATATTTCCCGTACTCCATTTACTTTTTTTTTTTACTTTTTTTTTTTAATCCTTTTGTTTCGTTCGCGTCGAGAACGCGCATTCCCGCCTGAAACCGTTCTCGATCGTGTTTTTTTATCATTCGTGTCACGTAGCAGGGGCTGCGTGTACGTGCGTACACGAATTTCTCCGGACGACGCGTATAGACCGGAATCGTTCCTCATGGCGCCTCTGTTTCCGTTCAACAGAATTCCTCTCGAATCCATGGCGTTTCGAACGGCCTCTTTCTCTCTTCTTTTTCACCCTTCTTTCGCGACTTCTTTGCCGGCCATATATGCCTGCGTCGCCGCCACCGAGAAGACGCTAATTGGATAAAACCCAGAGCGGATGCGTGCTTGGAAGGTTTCTGTAAAATGCATCCCTCGTTAACGTTCGCGTATGCGCGACGCTACACGACGTCCAGGAATGTTGATCGAACCACCCGTCGCGAATTGCGTGGAAAAATTTGAAAAAGTCAGAAAATTAGCTGACACTTCGTTTCGTTACTTTCTTAACTTTGATCTTCATCCGTGGAACGACAGAAACCGAGAGAATTTCTTCGTATATTTTTATTACCTTTTCGCGTCTCTTTTCTAATTTTTTCGTTTTTCTACTCGTGTAATTATTTTGCAGTCGTGTTGCATTTCTACTTGAAGTATACACCGAGGAAGGGATTAGACGCGAGAACGTGTTGAGCAGGTTGATCGAAGTTTGCACGGGATCGTTTGGAGATTCTGGAAAGCTGGTCGCGGGGAAATTGGTTAAATAGCCGAGCGCCGGTTCAATTTAAGTTGTACGCGATTCCAAGGGAATGTCTTACTTCTCGGAGATCGTGGCTGAAGTTGACCTTTTTCAGCTTCGTCTCGTTGCATTCCTGAGTAGATATTACGGTATTCAGACACGCGGTACGGAAAAAAGTAAAACCAAAAAGTCCCCTCCAAAAAAAAGTTCAAAACGTAAAGGTACTCTCACGTTGAATTTTAACACGAAAGGGTGGTTGTTCGATTACCATTTCTAAGACTCCTCTAGCAACGCGTCGAACGTTACATTGTTACGCATAGAATATTTCCATTTCAAAAATAACACACAGAGGCCGAAAGGAAAAGGAGGAACGGTTTCGTTTCGCGTCGACACGAACGAATCATACTCGTGCATCGCTATTCGCATCGATTCATCGCGTATTACATTGGACAAACGAGGCAAACGATCGTACGGAACGAGACACACCGGGTGTGTCGCGTTTTTGACAGGAAGTCGACACAGAAATACGGAGATCCACGGTTCGCCGGAAGCGCAACGCGTGCGCGCGCACGCGGAACAGAAAAAAAAATATACACTTCGGTTGATACGACGAATCGACGTGTGTGTATATGTGTATGTCTGTACATGTATGCGATCCATTGTAGCGAGACGATAAAGGCACTCGTTAGAGAGGTGAACGCGATATTTTTCCGTTTTAAATCACAATTATTCGATGGCAATTTATCTAGTCCGATAGCTTGACGTAAATTGGCATCCCTTTTTTTTCCGGAGAGTTTCGACGGCAGGATCTCGCCTCGTTTCCCGGATCCCGTGGCTGCTGCGCCTGCCGATCGAATTAGCGCTTTCGCGAATTCTTTGACCCAATTCGAGTTTTCGAGCGGAGAGCTTCGACACCAGGGAAATCCAGTTTTGCTACTGAATTTCAGGTAGAATGAAAAGTTGCACGCAACACTCCTCCACGGTTGTTACGTTTAGGCGATAGTGTAACACCGCGAGTCCTCGTTGCATAGTTTCTCTCTTTTGTCTGTCTACAATACACACGCGGCATATTGTTGCGCTTGGTAATTCAAAACAATCGAAGATTCAGAGCAGAAAATGTTAGAACTACAACGGATGGATGATAAAGTGGAGTTGAATTTCGATCGTTCGCGATGAGCCTTTTTTCCCCCTTTTCTTCTCTTTCTTTCTTTCGAGTTCTCTCGTACTACGTTGTTAGGAATTCTGAACGTTCTAGTTTTCTGTCTGCGTCCCGTGTCGTTTGAATTCCGTTTACCCGGCGAGTTTAAGGGGGAAAGGTAATTAGAATGACTCAGGATTATAATTGACTTCTGGAATGCTAACAGCGAGCACGTGGTGCTCCTCACATTTGCCATCGTGTTTAGAGAATTGTTTGAATTGTTCGAGGGTCTAACACCACTTTAGGCTGGCAAAGTTCCCCCCTGGCTACATTCTTACAAATTGGATGAAGCTTTATCTTGAGAAGATTATAAGTATGACCCAATTATACTAATTCTTTGAGGAAGAAGAAAAAGAAAAAGAGAGATGGAAAGAAACCTCACAGAATTTTCAGACTTTTGATGTTTTCATTCGTGATTATTAATGAAGCTTACCGAATAGTCGAATTCTATTCCAATTACGACGATCACTAACTACCAACGAGATCCTTAAAGGGAACAATTTTAGTTGAAAAAGAACAGAGGTAGCTCGTTTGTTTTTCACCAGAAAGCTTTTGGAAGTTTCGAAATGGGTCTAGCTGACTAACAAGATTTCAGCATTGACGTCTTCGGTCACCAAGGTTGATCATTTCGACAGTATTCAATTATCGTTTCGCTACTGTGTAACTCTCGAATTAGCGAAAGATGGTTCGAGTATCATAATCATCTTAGCATCTTTGCTACTTTCAAAGGTTAAGATAAAATAGTTTTCGGTTTGTTGTTTATTCCGTTTAAGGAAAGAATTCGTTGAATTATTCGATATTTTTTCAGTTACATTTGAAATCTTTCGATTCTAAAAGACTAATCACTTTCCTAACATGCAATATCCATCTCATTACGAGTAACATTTGCATCGCAGTACTACTACAATTTCCTCACGATTCTGACTGAAATGTCACGATGCCCTATTATACTCAGCAATTCTCTCTCCTGTCTATACCATAAGAAATTCACCAAACAAACGTTCTAAACTCTCCATGCATTTATTTCTAATTTATAGTATGGATTATTTCTACGCAACTATATACTATATTCATTGTTACGTTCTGCTATTCCACGTGACACAATAACAATCAATAGTAACAATATTACAGCATGCAAAAACCATTCGTAAGTAAACATTTACTCAGCTTAGCTTATCCTCTTCCCTTTCAATATCCAGTCTTACGCATAACGCACATTACGATAGAAATACAGTAAATACAATAATTCTGACACTTGCAAAATCAACAATTCGAACGTACAGCTAGTCATCTGATACGGTATTAAAGCAGATAATATTTAACAATAACACATAACGGGTGTAATCATAGAATGTAGCAATTTTCAAAGAACTATTATAGAATGTAGTCTAATTACTAAAAGAAGAAAATCATGGGATGTGAAATTAAATCTTTAGCCTACTTCAAATCTGCAGTAGAGTTTTAGGTTTAGATTTTATTCTTAGATTTCAGTGTGAATTAGGTTCTGCGTTTGTTCAAAACAGCTTAGACCAATTTCCAGCGAAATAGACGTTGATTATCATTGCATGAGCAATTACATTAATTGTTTACCAAGCCTGTAAGAATTGCGTTAGAAAAAATATCATCCTATGTACGTATATCTTGAAATGGCTAAGGAATCTCAATCTGCAGGCGTTGAAATTCATTACACGAAAGGGTTAAGCAGCGAGTAGCTAGATTTAAGTAACAACGCGCGGTTTCTCGCGAAGTGGAATGATCCTGGTGCAATTAAACCGTGTTACCACCGCAAGGAGTTTAGAATGGTCCGTGAATCGCGTGCCAGGTACAAAAGTCGTGGACGTGGTTCCACGTAAACGACAAGCAGACACGGAACTCGTGGAATTCGGACCAATTACACGGTGCCTAACATTGCTCCCGTCACTCATACTCGTCACGAATGCTACATCTTCGAATACGCGAGATCTTCAAAGCTTGCACTTGCAGAAAGTCCGAGTTTTCTTGGTAATTGGTCCGTCTCGATGGTTAAGACCTCGTTTATCGGATCGATCGAAAGATTCGTCGATGAAACGTCGCTCGACCCTGTTGGCCACGGAAACGATTCTTCCTGAAGTTCTTCCTTCCGCCGGTGTTCTAAGATATAGAGAAAAGTTTTGGGAATCTGTAAGGATGGTAGAGGGAAGCTTGGGTTACGAGAAACAGTAAAGAAAGAAAGTTTTAATGCGAGGCTAACTGAGCTCTTTGGATGATCTGTGCTAGCTGCTGCGTCTTTGAACATGGACTATTGCTCATGAGAGTTTGAACATTCGTTTATTTACAGTGCTCTTTTGCTTCGGTCATTTTTCTTTGGGAATTTTTAACTGTTTTCTCTTTTGCTAGTTTTTCTGTGAAATCACTGTTTCACGTTTAACTTCAGCAAGAGCTCTTTGGGTTTGAAACAGAGGTATCTTTGGTACTTGCATAGTTTTATTAAAATGACACATTTTTTTTAAAAGGTGTACTTTTTTACGTCAGTTTATATAGAGTTAAGGGAACTTTATTATAGCAGTTTTTATTACGAAAAGAAATAGCTATCGTAGAAGTTTCCTCGCGTACTTAACGAACAATATTAATTAATAACATTTCAGATAAAATAGGGGGACGACGTTACTTATGAGTAGATCGCGGATTTAAGAAAAAAAGCAGAAAATCATTTCATCGACTAGATATTATAAAAAGCAGTATAATTTGGATATTTTGTATATTTCTTGTGCAATTTTGCACCTTTAAATTTTCTATAAATGCATGAAAATTCGCAAATTATTTATGAGCGATGGAATAAACAAGAGTTTACGTATCTTCAAGAAATATTCAGATTTTTAACAAACTAATTACTTGTACACGACGATTTTTGTGTTCTTCTTTTTTTCGAAAATAACTTGAGAAAGGAAAAACAGAGTTCTAGGCGTACAATAAAACACGTCGAATAACTTAATTCTACGCGGCGAGAGCGGCGCGACTTAGACAGATTTACTGCGTCAGATTCAATTCTCCCTCGAAATTGTTGGCAATGAGGTTGGCTCACACATCATTTCACACTCCGTACGACACATTCTCCACTCTATCACGTGTACTCGCAATCAAGTAGGAAACAATTAACACTTCACAATGGGTTTCGGCTAAACACCCAGACTGTACTCCCATATATCTAAATCCCGAAAACGAAACCACACTTAATCGTGTCATAATTCACCGTAAAAGTTTCCTTCTTTTTCACTCTCCATCGTCGGAATCAACAAATGAAATTTAAATATCAAGAGAAACAACCAGAGTGTGATTCACCGTTGAAAAATGTTCGGTTGTATCAATTTTTTCACCGCAACCGGTTTCACGATTCACCCGAACGACCTTTTTCCATGGCTCAAGATCGGTAGACCAATTAAACCGTTGTAGTAGAAGTAGTAGAAGAAGATGAAGAAGAAGGTAGGTCAGTTGCTGCACTTCTAACCTTTTCTCCAACGTCGTTGTCTAAGCGAATCGTATGAAAGTTTCATTAGAACTGAAGCTTTCGTTTTTCTTCTTTTTCTTTTTCTTTTTTCGAAAGATACTTGTCCATCTGTCTCGACCAGTTTTCATAGTAATTGCTGACCATTCGTCACGATACCGATCAACGTGTTTGCTCTATAACATCGATTCGACGACGTTCGACACGGTTTAAATCGAATCTACCCTTCGACGCTTGTTTGAACAACGAGATGAGAATCCAGGGAAGAGCAGCGAAGTTTTCGACCGTAACACATCGTCTACTCGAAGCTCTTGTCGTTCGAATCAGATTTCCTGTGTTGATTTGCTGAAAATTTCAAACTCGAGCAAAAAGTTTCACTGATGATATATATATATATATATTTTTCAGATAAATAATATATTGGAAAAGTTTTTTTAGTTTAAATTTATTTAAGTTTAATTGGATTTTATATATTCATTAATTTCTGATACTGTTAGTGTTGAATATTTTGACGTTCAGAATTTCGAGTAGGATTGGTTTATATCTGAATAGCAGAGGTTTGTGTACCGTGAGATAGGAAATAGCTTTTGGAGATGATCGTTTGTGTCCACGTTCGATTCATTTATCTATCATTAATATGTAAACTGTTCTATCCTGAATACGATAGCATCGATGTTTACCGATGGGAATATTATTATACGCGAAGTGTAAATATAAATATGTACGATTGAACTAGATGAAATTCGTAGGAAAATAGTCAAATTGATCTTTCAATTTCAAGGTAGAAATAACAGAATCGTCTTGTAAGAGAATCTTGTATCACGTTTCCTTTCTTCTTCTTCTCTTCTTTTCTTTTTTTTCCATTTGTTTCATTTGTCACGACGTAGACAATGCTTCCTAAGGAAATAAGGAAACATGGAGGCACGATTTAGATGCGTAACACGTGTCTGACAATTTGGATCCACAATTGTAGATTACCCGCATGTAAATGTCGAGCAGGTAAACGTGGAATATAAATAGAGAGGATACTTGGGAGCCATTTGTCACGTGCTCGAATATATTTAAGTTCGCCCCGTTGTTCGCTACATCGAAGCTAGATAAACTTGTGGAACCGATATACTTTTATGCAACTTTGAGATCCTTCCCTCGTACGGTTACACATTTCGTTACAACTTCGCCAATAACGGGAATTTCCAATTGTCCAATTCAAAAGTAAAGAACAAAGGAATATCCGCAAAAAGTTCTCACGAAAATATATTACGCTCTTCTCTATTTCATTTCACCAACAGAAGAGAAAACTCTGTTTAGTATCTTAAAAGACACGTTTCTATCGTTCGTCGTTAACTCTGGGTTAAACTGATTGTTTCTATTCGCATTCTATTCACAAACCTCCAGTTTTCCACTTCTGACTTTTTTCTTTTTTTGTTCGACTATTAAATCGCAACGAAAGAAACGATTTATACCATCAGGTGTTTGTAGTATTTTTTATACCACCTGGCACCGATATCGAGGCATTTGTGATACAGATCGTAACACCATTAAGTTGGATTCATATTGAAATAGAACAATTTTAATATAAAAATCTCGAGTGTTGTTGAAAAAATTCAATTTGACTTCATTTTTGATAAAAAAAAAAAAAAGAAGAAAAACACATTTTTCTACGCGTGAATATCATTCACGTTCAAGTTTTATTCACATCGAAATGAAACAAATTAACAAAATAAGTAAGAATACAAAAATTCATATACATGTGCAATTTTCTCTTTTCAAAACTTTCATTGCAAAAGTGTGTCGAAGTTGATAATACAAAAAAAATTCGCTTTGACTTTATTTTTGTTACAAAAAAAAAAAAAAAAAAAAACAGATTTTCCTGCACATAATTTTAAAAGCAGAAATTACTCTCAGATTCTATCTGATTAATTATGGGGGAGTAAAAAAGACAGACCTAGAATTACTAACGAATAAATCGAAATAAATGCTCGCGATACTTCATCCTATCAAAAGCGACCAAGCAGAAATATGAAATACAAATCGCCACATGTTACCGCATTTTCTATTTTCCTCTCGTGCTACGTATTACCGATCCACGCTTTGCCAAGGTGCTTAATAGACGACTCAGGCAAACAGAATTCCAAGCGAACCGCAGGCTGGTGTCGTCGCGAACGACGAGACACGCGAAGAGACACGCTGGCGTTTAAACGGTATCACAAAAGGTGGAGAGGAACAGAGACAGAGAGTTACAGGACGAAGAATTACGGCAAGAACGTTTCGAATCGAGTGCAAGAGGGGATATAAGATAGTCGAGTTCTTGCCACTAGTGTCGGATCTACACGTCACGTTGTATACCGTCAGTGAGAGGAGTATAGCGTGCACAACCCTTCTTTGAAACGAGGCGTTGCGTCGCCACGAGAAGATTGCAATGATGATACGAGCAAGCATGAACGCTCGAACCCTCCAAGAATAGCGGCTTTTAACGAGGCTAGTTAATCTCCCGATCACGTTAGCCTCCAATTTTCCGTCGTCACTAGGCGCGCTCGAATCACCGATCCTTACTTCGCCGTACCGTGTTTTCTTGCCTTGGCACGGTGGTAATTCGTGAACGCCGATTGGCATTCGTTTCCAACTGTTCGGATATCTATGAGCCTGGGTATAAATGTCGCGAAACGATTGTACCAGTGGAAAAGTCGAATGGCGATACGATGTCGAAAGCGGAGACGAACAAAGCCAATTTTAAGAAGGTGAAAATAGGCCAATCTTCGAAGTGTATAAAAAGCAATAAAGTAGAAGAGGAATAGAGAAGTAAGATGGTAGGCAAAGGTTAACAAGAATCGTTCGAAATGTATAAATCTCGCAGCGATAGGTAGAAGAGATTTAACTTTTCCGACAGAAAATTCTTCCCTATCTCTTTCCTTCTTTTTCGAGGTGGGTCGAACGATACGCTATACGACGATGGCGAAACGAGAATAAACTCGGTGTGTGCCTATGAGAGACACGAACACGGACACCGGAGATCGATGCGTTTGCATAAAACTTTATGCCCCTATTCGGCGGATAGGGAGTAGAGTTCTTCGAGATAAGTGGCGCGAAAAATCAAAATGGGGGGGTTAGAGTTAGGGTGGGATGAAAGAGGTCGTCTTCCAACACGACTTCTGGAGGCTTCGGGAATGGCTTCGGGTAGCCGATAGGTATTTTATTTGCAGATCGCGGCCAAACTGGCCTATATATACACGCAGTAAAATCGTATACAGCGAAGAGGTCGACCTACCACCAACCGGGTTAATAAACTATCGATTTACCGGTCGCGCTCGATGCCTTAAGAGCTTGTTCCGCTGATCGCGGATTTAGCTTGTGACGCTAGCGACGTTTGTACGGCTAGATACTGGAGAAACACTCTGGTTACATCGCAGCTTGGAAAACGATTGGACGTGTGCCCGTGTTGATCCTGTATAATAAAATATTCAGATCCATTCTCGGAGGTAAAGGGTCGTAAGAGGAAGCAGCGAAATTTGGTCGCGTGAAATGAAATTCAGGTCTCTGAGGTGCAACCTGTCTCTCGGAGAAGAAGTGCCTCTTTCTCTTTGTTCTGCGATGAATCCAATATCGAACGACGTCTTGTGGAAACTCTTGGTGTCCGATAAGCAGCCCAATTTAATAACACTTTAATGCTGGAATATAATTCAATCGAGAAGCTAGGGGTATGAATTCTTGTGAACGAATTCGCCGTTGAATAGAGTGTAATATCGTGGATTCTCGTCGGCGAGAAGAGTGGTTGGTTGATGGTTGCTCTTTTTGGGACGTCTTCATCCACCACGCGTCGGGGATCACGGAACTCATTAATCTAGAGTAGGGATCTTTCGCGGCAGTGACGATACACATACCGTGGCTTCCGCGATTTAAGAGGGACCCTTTGAATACCTGACATGTAAATATACTTGAACGGACAGTTAGTCATAACAACACGCGTCTACTGTCTTATTCCATCCTGACGAGTTGCATTCGTAACTGTTGTTATCTGATTCGTAAACGGCTGTTTCCTGTCTTTGCTTCCCGGATTTAACGGAAAAGAGAATGTTAAATTAAGATAACGATGATATCAATTATAGAGATTTGGAACGTTTAGTTAGAATTTCAATTAGATTCCGCAACGAGTCAAGCCGTAAATCGAAGTGACAAGTGTAGAGAAATGTGTTCTGAATTTCACAGAAGATTCATAGTAAGGCACAGATCCATTTTCCTATTAGTCGTTGGCACGCTGAATCTGGAAATGTCAATCACAGAATAGCGCGTGTGTAATCGTACAAAGAACCGTTCGGTTTAGTTTCGAATCGCGAAGACTGATTACTTCGGAATCGATTCGATTAGTTACCGCTATACATCTTTCTCACGTCTATCTAACACTTTCCCAAGTTCCACTAATGAACCACTCTTAAACCACTTGGACGATCACTGTTCCATTGTGACAGCATTTTATAGCAATTTAAACTCATTGATACTTCACCAGAAGTGGATTCTTCACCGTTGAATGAAACGAACCGTTCTGTTTCCAATACGAATCTCAATCGATTCAATCGGTCACAATAGACTTCTGTGCGAATCGTTCATCTAACCTCGAACCAATCTAAACTGTTATAACTCTCCTTTCACTAAGAATTTTCAAACGAACAATCCTCGATACCTATAACTTATTTTAATCACTGTCGAACATCTGTACAATTCGTCGAAATTTCCATCTTAAATTCTATCTTAACCGATAATCCAAACATCGATCCGTCCTCTCAACGTTTCACCCTAGGTAAACTCATTTTTTTCCCCCTCCGCTGTATATATATATATATATATATCATCCTGATCTCTTCACCATCAACCCTAGACTCTTCACTTCCCTTCATCTCGAGGCTGCATTTTGAAAAAGCCATCGCTCAAGTTCCAGCCGTGTGGCAACAGGTGTCTCGCCGGAGTTCTTTCTCACTGTGCCTCTCTCCGACCAGGCTAATTAATTAATTCGTCAGGCCAACCTCAGAGACGTTGCGTGGTCAGAGATGTTGAGAAGCACATTGGGAACGTTATATCCAGCGTGTTTCAATAAACGCGCACAGCTTCATGGCAAGTTCCTGCTAGGCTGCGTAGGTGGGCATCGTGTCGAATTAGGATTCCTCGAATGGAGATGGCAGACTTCACGGAAGATTTGCGGCAGCCTGCGTCGGTCAGTCAGCGTCGTCTGCGTCGATTGCTGCACGAGAGTGCACTTCTCTAAGCTCGCCTCGTAAATGTTCGTGGAACGTTCCAAATGCGAAACCGAGAGAGGAGAGGAAAAAAGACGATGCAAAGTAAAGAGAGGAGGAGAAACGTCGAGTTCAGTTTCGAGCCGCGAGATGAATTTTTAAATCATCCACGGTTGCACACATCCACGTGCAAGCTGCCGTATTACCGCTTCTGATGGAAGTCGAATGGAGGAGGATGAGTTTATCGAATGTACAGAACACGCAGTGCACGAGAGAAATATATATATAAATATTTCTTTTTTTTTTTTTTAACTTTCGTTAATGGTTCGTCGTCTTTTGAAACGATGAAAAGAATTCAAGCAGAGGGGAAAAGTGTGTTTGCTCTGGTTGGACGTTGTTGTTGCTGTGCGTTTCCCTCGTATATGTACGAACGGTCGGAATGCTTCCGGTGCTTGCATCTTTCAACCGGTTTATCGTCCGTTGGTTACGTGTTGTGACACAAAAGCTCTGATCTTCCGTTTGGGAATTCAATGTGCTCACTGCAAGAGCGTCGAGATAAAATGCGCGATCGACGATCGTTCCTTTCTGGTGACGCGTTTGTTTTGAACGTTAAGGCTTAACCGAATGCTTGGAAATTTAAGGTGAATGCTTAATGAATCGAGAATATTTATACGGAATTTCTGTAGTATTTCGTGCCTTTTTTTGTCGATTTTCTTTTAATTACCACATGTTTGACTTGGTTTACCCTTCTAAGAAAAACTGCACTTCGATTCACTTTGATTCAAATGCAATTCCATTCAATTCCATTCTATCTAAACCGATCGCTGTTCTATCTCCTTTTACCTGAAAGCATTCTGTTCCGCTCTATCTCGTACCCGTTCGTTTCGTAGTCGTTCACGATTTCGAAGTGTTCTGTTTGTGTTTCTCTTCCATTCGAAAATTCAACGGTGGTGTCTCCGTATGAAAGTATCCCAGAAACATTCTTCTGTTCGAATCTTTCAACTGAACGAACCCATGCGAGCGTGAATTCCGACGTTTCACGTTTCGAAGATCGTGTGTGGCATAAAGGAACGATAACAGAAGGATGATAAAAGTTTCATGGGAACGTGAACTATAAAAATTAAAATAGCCTCTTCTGTCGTTAAGAGTTTTCCCATTTTCAGTGGCGGCAAGGTCACGATCGAACGTTAAAATGTTTGAATTCGTCGTTCCCTTCTCCCTCGTCTGGATAAATTGTTGGGATACCGAGCGAGCGTTTGTAAACGAATCGATAACGAGCCGAGGAAGGTTCCACCGGAAAAGCGAGACCGTGTCAACGTGATCGGTTTCAAACGCGGCGGATTTGCTGATGGAAATTCGACGTTTTCTCTCGTTTCGTTGGGTTCTTTGCTTTTCGATCGCGGCCGGGTGTACGGCGCGAGAAATTGCCGAGGCTCGTCGAGCGAATTCGATAGAAAGTAATATCATCCCATCATTCTCTCTCTATCTTCCTCTCTGTTTGTATCGTAAACCATCGTGAACAATTTCAAGCGACGTTTTTTCAGCCCTGATGAGACGACGGTGTGTCTCGAGTGAACGAATTTATACGAGCGTGAAATTGTTTGTATTAAAAGCCCCATTTTCCCCGTGACGTGGAAAATGGTTCGACCGTGAATCAAAACAGCAGGGAAATCTTGGCGAGTTCTGTTTATCCATTTGTTCGTTCCATATTAATTGTTCCAATTAAAAAAGGAAAGAAAAAATAGAAGAAGAAAATCCCAGGAAAAAGAGGACTGTAACTTTTTCACCGGTTAATACCTTCAATTTTCCTTTACCCGTGCACTTTAGCATAACATCTGCCTTGAAAGCAACAACTTGGACGCCTCTGCAACAACGGACAACCAGAGTAAAGTACACATTCCCCGTAAAATTGCCTCCATCTTCTACTCATTTAGCCCGAAGGCTACTTCCACGAACTTTCCGCAAACTGCTGTTCCGCCTTGAAACAGCTTCGACACTTACGTTTTATCGTTATATTCAATGAGCAAGTCCACGCGCCGCGGCAACGTTCCGTGTAACAAGCACAAGCTATTTAATTGAACGATTTTTATTTTTTCACACGTTACGTAAAGATTGTCGTTCATTAACCCTTTGACTGCTAAAGGCGTATATATACGCCCTCGCAAGTCCATCAATATATACGAAAGGCGTATATATACGCCCTCACAAATCCATCAATATATACGAAAGGCGTATATATACGCCCTCTGTATTTTTTAGCGGTAACAATTTTATTACTGTTTTACCAGTTGATTCAACATGGAATTTGTTGTCTTATGTAACATAGCAACTAAATATCGGCAATTGTCTCAATATTATTCAATAAATTGCCTTTATATTGCACTGCTCTTCTACATTACGCTCTAGTATAATCTCTTCGTGCATTGTTACATTATAAATTTTGGATTTTTTCCTTAATATTTATTTGCCGATTATTATTGAAGGAATGTACAAAAGTTAAGTAAATTAAAATGGCTTAAAAAGTTACTTAATTTAATAAAAAAAATTGATATTTTTAATTTTTTTGCCATTATTATTTTTTAAACCCTTAGAATAACATCAAATTTCCGGGTACTGTTTTGGTCACTGTCAGTGTCAACTAGTCAGTGGACAACTAGTCGCGGCGACCGACAAGCGAAAAACGCGCCGTCTATATCGATGGATTCGTCCGAGAGCGCGCCGCAGTCAAAGGGTTAACAATCGTTGATAGGTCTCAAAAAAAGAAAAAGAAAGGTGACGATAGCTCAGTTTCCTCTCTCTCTCTCTCTCTCTCTCTCTCTCTTTCTATTTCGACGTAATAACCCCAACCCTAGTTAGGTAATCTCAGATATATTTTTCAGTAATTGGATCGTTTACCAGTTGAGCTCGCGTTCACGCCCTCAGGCTCCTTCCCCATACTCGACCCTAATGCTCAATTACTGGCTTGGTGGACGTCTTCATGAAGCTTGATATCAGGACTCTGGCTAGGTAGCAGTGAAGCCTCCGTATAACCGCAAACGTCGAGTTATACGTCCGTTTTCCTGCTAAACGCGACGAACGTGCCGCGGCAGATAACACGGGGAGGAAAACATAACTTCAGTCGTTACTCTCCGCGCGGAATCGTTTCTCGAACACATTGGCATCTCACACTTGAACTCGGAGTAATCAACCCTCGAACGATTTAATTAAATTCGATCTGTTTCGCGATGCTACCCAACGTGTTTCTGGAATCTAAAGAGCGGCATGGAGGATTAGATTTGTCCAGTGAATGGAGTTTTACGATGGCGACGTGACTGTTTTGGTATTTATGAGGATTCCGCGGTTGTCGCCGTTTTGCTTTTAAAATGGGAAATAATAGGAGCTGTACTATAAGAATCTGGAATTCATTCTATAGTCGATTTTCGGAAGTGTTTAGCCTTAAACGAGACTTATTCTAGTATATGTAGAGTATCGTTGTAAATCGTAGTTCAGCCAAGAAGATTCTAGGATGTTCAAGTTTCTTATCTCGTTCGAACTTTTTTTCTGTACTTCGACGCCTGAACGATTTTACGATCGCGCAGTATATCGGTTCCTCCGACTGTGCTTCCATATTCAAAGTCATTTTTCTCGAAAACTAGGCAAGTAACTGGAAAACTTCATTCTTCATTTTTTTCTTTCTTTCATAAAGAACCGTTGTTTTATCGTTCGGATTACAGATAATTACCTGTACTTCGCGGCGCTTGAACGATTTTACAACTTCGTTATATCGTTTCCACAAACTGTACGTTTATACGTAAAGTCATTTTTCTCGGAAACTTTGACTCGAGAAACTTCGTTCCACATTTTCCACTTATCGTGTTTTCATGAAGAATCCTGTCGGTTGCATTACGAATTACAACATCCTGTACAACTCCGTGTTAGTTTATCTATTTCACCTGAGGAGTCGTAGGTGGAAAGGAAGCGGCGTCGCGGAGCGACTTCCGCGACTGATAACGCGACAAATTTACACCGCGTGCAACTGTATATTTATCGGGATGTGCGCGACACGGAATAGGCGGTCCGTAATTTTCGGCCGTCAGGCTATTACCTCACGACCAATCCGCGGCCGGAGACCTAGTCTGATGCTGGCAAATTGCTAATTTGTCTGAAAGTTCACCGGATAGGCAGCGACGGCGGCAGGCAAGGGGAGGAAAAGGTAGTAGCAGATGGAGGGAGCGCGTGGGTTTCGTGGTTGCTGATGGGAAACTGGCTCGAAGATAGGACTCTCGATCTTTTCCTCTTTCTTGCCAAGTTAAAATGGCGAATGAATTTTCCCCTCGCCACGTAAATCCTCTAGCCTCTAGCAACTATGGTGGTGTATATTTTCCTTTCATTTTTCTTTTCTTCTTCTTTTTTCTTTCTCATGATAACTCTCTGTAATAAGATGAACTGTTTGAAAGTTACAAAACGGGTGATGGTGGGAAGGGGAAAGTTTATGAAATATAAAGATTTCTAATTAAGATACCACGTTGAACGTGGGTTAAATTAAAAATTTCCTTCGTGTTGAGAGGGAGCATGAAGGAAGTTTCTAACAATACCCTTCGTCAAATAGATTTCCCCTTCGACGTGCTTTTACCTTCGAGCCACACTGAAGGACCCAACGACGTCAAAACTTCAGACTGCCCTGTGAACAATGTAAATAATACGAGCGGAGAGTACTCGAGAGGCTTCCGCGCGAACGACGAAAGAAATTCGTTCGACTCGGTCCCGTTTAGGGTCACGCTTCTCTCTCTCTCTCTCTCTCTCTCTCTCTCCCTCTCCACCCCGTTTTCTTTTGTACGGAAATCCACCTTTTCCGCGGGTTTGTTCGATTGGAAACAATGAAAAGGAAGGCGATCGAGCGGATGGCGTTCTCACTCGCCTAACAGCTTTCCTTGATTCGATTTTAATGAGAAAAATTCGTGTCTCGGAAGCTGCGTAAGGAACGTGATATCAATCACTTATTTCTAAATGTTGAATTTACCCTTCTTTGAATATCTATAAATGAAGAAACCTATAACTCCTGTATAAAGTTTCTATAAATCGAATCTTCTTATTAACCTTTCTTATTCAAAAATCAAATTTATCAAATTCAGAAATACATCGAAGTCTCTGTAACTCGAGAATTTCAATTCTTCCCTTGAATATTCTAAGGGTCTACCGTATCAAAGTATTTTCTAAACGTTCCATCAACCAAACCATCAAGATATACCAAAGATATCTTTTCTAAAGGAACTTCGGAAGATGATATCTAAACGCAGACCGCAAATAACAAACAAGAGTCTGAGTAGATAGAGGCAAAGAACATTTCTCAGGCGTGTGTATTGTTGAAACAGAGCCGCGGCGCGACGCTCGATTTCGTTATCTCTTCGTTTTCGATCCCCTCTGGTCGAAAAGCCACGGTGGAATCCATTTATCTGTGTCACTCCATCTGGAGTGATCTTCTACGGGAGTTGAGCGAGTGTACGGGCCGTCGCAAATTTCCCATGAAGACAATTCGGCCGGTTGGCTCACGTAGCATTGGCTGCTGTGCTCGTTACACGCGACAGTTCTAAAGCAGCATCATTAACATGAAGAGAAGGCTGTTTTCCTTCTCGATTCAAGGCTGACTTAAACCCTCCGGTGGCACATGTGTCGTGAATTTATTAGAACCCGATCCGAAACGGTTCGCCCCAGGGCAAACGACAGATTGTAAGCGGAAAACTAACAGATCTAGCAAAGCGAGAGTCAAGCCACGGTTTTCAACAGCGTACCAACTCCTACGAAGTTTTAGCCACGACCGTCCACTTTCGTTCTCGAGCGCTGCTTTTCGTTGCTCGTTTTCCTGCCGGCGCACTCGGTTGGAGACTTCATGGTCCGTCGGTAGCGTTCCTCGAACGTGTCGGGGAAAAGGGAAGGTACAAAAGAGATCGAAGTTAGGAAAAGTACATTGGTGAAATCAATGTTTATCCTCGAATATCAGGATGTCTCATTTTAATTATCTCACCTACCAAGTTGGACACTCTGTATGTGATGGAACCATCATTAGTTCATTAGGAAAGATATTTCGCGACACTTCCTGTGTCTTATTTATTCCATTCTATACCGATGTTTCACGTGGGATATTTTATAATTAAATATTATTATATGTAAATTATTTCCTACACTAGCAAGGGAACTTCGGTAACCCGAAAATTCAAGTTCTTTTACGATAGTAGTGATGAGAGATTTTTTATTTAAACAAACCATTTTTATTAAGGATTAAAAGACCATCAAGTTTTTGTTATAAACATTTTTTTGTGTCTGCTATAGTTTTAAAGGTATACAGGGAAATGGGGTAACACTTATCTTCGAGCAACGGCTGTTTTTACCCTGAAAAACTCAGAAAGGGCCAAAAAAGAAAATTGTCTGATATTTCTCTTAAGGTTTCCCATAAATCTGCAAAGCTAAAAAAAGAAAATTGAAATTTCCGTATCCGCCCATCCGTCTTTCGAGGGTTAACATGAGCCGTCTATATCGTTGCTGTTACCATCGCTAATAATTCAATTTCTTCTTCGCTGAGTCTTCATTGCTACAGCATAGAGTGTCACGTGAAAACTGAAGTTACTATAAACTCGAAATATCTCGCTCAAAGTGTCCAATGAACATAAATAAAATAACGTTCATTCATAAAATATTGAACAACAGAGACACAAGATATATGTAAAAATTATTTTCCATATCCATAGAGATGTGAAAGGGTTAGCAGAAGTTTCTAAAGGTTCAATAATATTCCAAAATGTTCCAAAATTTGCTCCAAGGTGTAACATATATTGAGAGATTTGGGAGAGAACGTAGGAAGATGAATAATTTCGCGGTCGATTGAATTTCGAAAATTACTCGGAAGTATGATGTACAACTGATTGACAAAAGGGGTCCATCTTTGACAGAGGGAACACAAGATGGCGGAGGAGACTATTTCCAAAAAGATAGAGTAGGTTCGATCATACAACATCGAAGAACTCGGAGGAGGCTTCACCCTTAACGCAGCTCTATTTGCATGAAAGAGCGCTCCTGGAAATAGGTCAATGCAGTCTCTCTATCGAATTAAAGTCTCTTTCTCTCTTGCGATAATGAACGACCTTTGTAGTCGCGTGCAGTAAGACCGCGTTGACCCGTTTTCGCGTTCTCATCCGTTGATTTCGAAAGCAGCGGTTGCTTGCTCTCGCTGTTCGAAGGATGAAGTTAGGAAAAGTGTGCGGTGAGGAATGATAGGCAGATTCGTTCCCGTACGAGCAAAGAAGAAATGAGTCATCGGGCACCTGAAGGCGTGCACACACGCGAGAGTGGAACAGTTTTAAACCGATGATGCACATCTGGTCCGGGGAACGAACCAGAGCGCGGTGCTGCGACAGTTTCGAATCCTCGTAAATAACGCTGACATATTGCCTGTTTTATTGCGGCCGAAGGAGAGAGGCTGTTTTGGAACGCGAACTCGTGCGTTTTTGAGCTTACCCGAGAGAGGTGATTGATTGATTGACTAACCGGCGGCAGCCAATATCGCGTTGAAATGACCAGCCTCCTTTTCGTTATGCGCCATTAGCTTTGTTTCACCGGTGTTGTTTTACAGAGGCGTTTATTCGTCGTTTTGCACGGTTTATAGGTGGTTTCGAGGCTCCTCGACGTCAGAGGAAGTTCCGTCAAGTGGACGTTGAATAGGGTAGACGCTGAAATTGCGAGGTGAAATTTCGAAGTTTTGGGACATTTACGGGCACTACAGCTACGTGAAAATTATACATCAAGATTGAACTTTGCAACGAAGTTGAAATGTCACGTCGAAACAAATTTCGATTACAATACTTGTTGTACACTTGATACTTTTCTACGTTTCTTTGTACTTTGGACGAAAATTAAACGCGGTACCCGTATCTTTAACGAAGAGTCACCTTTGAAATTTCGATATTCTATACTCACGTTTATTTTGTTCAATATCTTCCAAGTGTTTCTCCATTCACACTTATCGACAAGAGGATACTCAAGTACCCAAGAGACGATTCCCCGAGTAATGGAATCTAATCGTTCCCGAGCATCGAGCGACTGATTCACGATAAATGCGAATCGACTTCTGATTATCAGGAAATCAGACCATCAGCCTTGCTTCGGACACGTTCTCGCGTCGACAAGGTCGACGATTCTCGCTGGAAATGAACTATGCTATGATAGAAGACGAGATAGAGAGGAAGGAAGAGAGAATAAATGGCAGCGTGTGCGTGTTTATAGGTATAACCAGATGAGAAGGAAATTGCGGCTGAGAAATGGAACAGGCATCTGTCGGGCGTGCTTTCCTCCAGCGCATCTTCGAATAAGCCATGGAAACGTGCGTTTGATGCAACCCGAGGCCGGTAATTGAAAGCGCCGCCGTCTCTTGAACCGTAGTTTTCCGAACAACGCCTCTTGTTCTCATGGCAAAAGCGTTCTTCCTGCCTCTAGAACGTCCCAAAAGCTCGAGGAAAATCATTTTTACGCATTTCCAACCGGTTCACTTAACCAACTACGCTTCCTCCTCCGTTTCAACATCATCCTTCGTCCGAGCTAAATTACTTCTGCCGTTCTCTACCTTCTCGTTAGTATTTTCCTAATTTTCTTCCTGGATAAATTACTCCTGTAATATTTTAATACCGTTATTTACGGGCTTTTCCCTTCTCGCCTCGTATAAGATTTTTCGAGGGGGGTTTGAAATAGGGTCATCAAGGGAGATTCTTCGCGGAGATGATTATAGAGAAGGTTGTGGTAGGTTGGATCGGATGGTAACTTTCCTTTGCAAGTCATTTCTTTTTTACTCTTATTTTTCACGATAATTTCTCTCGCGTTCGCTTACTAACTTCTTCGTACTTCATTAACGAAAGATAATTGGATCTTTATGTCACTCTCAATACGATCAAATGACTCGACCGAAAGATTCTTACGAACGCGTCTCTTCCTGATTATTAACTTCGACAGCAATTTCCAACGAACGAACGAAAGAACGTTTGCAGAGTAACGAGCGAATTATTCCACCGCTCTCCGAGTGTCCTCGAACTTCCAAAACTCCAACTTCTTTTATGCATTCATCATGAAGCTTCATTATCCAGGCGACGGGATGCAAATCTAAAGGTGTGTGTAGCAGCATCCATTTTTCGATCGAACTTGTTCGTAAACTAACTGAAAGCTTGGCTTATTGGTACATTGGATATTTTTGCATACGTCGTATCAAAAATGGACAGATTCGACGGAGAGAGAAGGAAAGAAAAGAAAATAAAAAAAGAATCAGGTCATCGAGGAGAAAGACGTCGAGCGGCTTTCAATGTCGCGCTACCTTTCCTTCTAAAACTCGCGCTGTCTCGAGAGGATAGTACGAAGATAGTCCGAAACGAGTGCACGAGCCATCGAGAGACACGGATTATTCGTCAAACGCGAAAGAAGAGAAAAGAAAAGGGGAAACAAGCTGGTTCGTGTGTATTTTTAGAGCCGGAAGCGTCACCAATCACCGTCACTGGCCGCGTAGATCCGCCCATAGGATTATCGATCTCTCATACACCAATTATTCCCGACCCATTTCCCGATACATTTCTCCTTGATGTGTTTCTCACGTTCGTGAACTAGGGACATGGCTGATCTACCCATGCCACTCCCTTCTCCTTCTCATCACTCTCTCTCTCTCTCTCTGTTTCTCTCTTCTTGACTGTCTCTTGTACTCTTTGAATCTCTTGCTCTCGCTCTCCTTTTTCTTTGAGTCTCTCACTCTCGCTTTCTTTCTCTCTGAGTCTCTCTCGCTCTCACTTTCTTTCTTTTTGGGTCTTTCTCGCTCTCTCTTTCTCTTTAGGTCTCTCTCGCTCTCACTCCCTTTCTCTGAGTCTCTCTCGCTCTCGCTCTCTTTCTCTCAGAGACTCTCTCGCTCTCACTCTCTTTCTCTCAGAGACTCTCTCGCTCTCACTCCGTTTCTCTGAGTCTCTCTTACTCTCACTTTCTTCCTCTTTGGGTCTCTCTCGCTCTCACTCTCTTTCTCTTTGAATTTCTTTTACTCTCACTCTCTTTCTCTCAGAGACTCTCTCGCTCTCGCTCTCTTTCTCTCAGAGACTCTCTCGCTCTCACTCCCTTTCTCTGAGTCTCTCTTACTCTCACTTTCTTCCTCTTTGGGTCTCTCTCGCTCTCACTCTCTTTCTCTTTGAATTTCTTTCACTCTCGCTCCCTTACTCTCTGAAACTCTCGCGCTCACTCTGTTTCTCTTTGATTCTCTCTCGCTCTCACTCTCTTTCTCTCTGACTTTCTCTGGCTTTTACAGTTCCATCGGCGATAAAGGTGTTCCTTGAAACGAAAACCTTCGAGCATCCAAGGAAATCGCTTATCGTTGTGCTCTCAGAACTTTATATATTTTTTTCTTCCACCCCAACTACTCCTCGCTCTTACTGTACCACTACTCTTATAGTATATATACTCCCTTTGCAGTATATTCCTAAGTCTGTCCGTTTGTATCGGCACGGTGTACTCAAAGTTATTGCCGATTCGGGAAGTTTTCACTTCGACCAGAACTGATCTTTCTCTTCCGTTTCCAAGACGTTTGACCTATCCGCGATAATGTATCGCGCTGGCTGGCATGAATGTATCGATCCAACCAACGGAAATGAATTGTTCCGTGGAAATGCATCGTTGATTTCTTTCTTCACTGCGTTCCTCGATGCTTCTTTTGGATACAACACGTGAGTGTTGCAAGTTTGTAATCAGTTTAAAAAGATCTCGTTTATTCGGTGAGGATTTGTTCGGATTTTCTATAGAAACTTTAGATGAATGCGATTGGACTCGTTTAACTAGAATGATTTGTATCTATTGATCGAAAGATCGATCATTATTTATCGTACAACTGGGACACATAACTTTAGATACAAAGGGTTGAAATATTAAGTAAGGATATTTCTGAAAGATTTATTATATATTCCCTGAAATTTAGTGCAATGTCGTGTGTACCTGATGAGTAATTTAAAACTTCGATGAATCGTGTGTATATCCTTGTAACCATAAAATCTTGGATACCTTCGATCTCGTTGAATTTTATTGCACAGCTCTTAGAGGAATTTCACGTGGTTTACAGCAGTCGAGAAATCACCGATACCGCAGGATATAACGCGGTTCATTTTATTGAAAGCTCGCAGTAAAGAATTCACGTAAAAATCGAATTTTATATATTCGCTAGAATACTTCGTTTCTGTGCGTTATTGCCTCGAATCAATGAATCAATGGTCGAACATCTACTGACATTTCCGCCTTGGAAGTTCCGTTGAACGCACGTTTAGATGTGTTTAAAATTAAACCGCGATGACATTTGCTTGAATTTTCATAGGTTGTTTTAAAGGATTTAAGAGGTCTAGATACTGCAAGGGAATAGCGTATTATTCGGTTCGTTTCCGATAACTATATGGTATATTTATTTGGACGGTGAAAGATTTACGAGGACGCCTCGATGACCGCTTTTAACGTGTATCTGTCGTCGAACCGTGGCATTTCAACGTCTGCCAAACGGTGAAATAAAAGTATTAAGGAACTTTAAGAGACCGGTATTGAATTAATTATCTCAGAAAAATTTAGATCCGCAATCTTTCCGCGAGTAAGTGAAAGTGCGATACGTTTTTGACAGATTTTGATGATTGTCTTCTGCGAATTCTAAACTTAACGAAGAGCTTCGTTGAAATCCACGAAAGATCGTTACGTACCCACTGATGACGCCGTGATGTCGTCTGATTATTAAATCTCATAAAGTGCCTGAATAATGGATCGCAACTGTTGATACGTCGTCGAAAACTCACATATACACACACGCGTTCAAATATAAACGAATAAATATGTTACTTCGCGATAATCTCGAGGGACGAAAAGAGAATCTAAAAATCGTGACGTATTTTTCACGAGTATTAATCGCATCGTGGTCGATTATTTATCTCGTCGGATAGAGGCACTCGATATATTTTTTTTTCTTTTTTTTTTTTTATTATCGTGAAAGCTAAATATTTACTCGCGCGTCGTTGCTTACGATGAAAAAAAGAAAATAGTGTTATTTGACGAAGCAAAAGAAAAAAGAAACGCGAGAGAGAGAAAAGGTAGGGGAAAATAGTAATAAAGAGCGACGCAGTTGCGTCGATGGCAAAAGAATCGTTGCTACGCGAAACGATATAATCGACCGCGACACTCGGACCGTGAAATTTCATTTTTTCTTCCTTCCTGCATGTAGAACCCCTTTAGTTTATATAGTTCGTGCCCTTTTCCGCTTTATCTCGCGCGTTGCATTCACTCGTCTCATGCTACTACTACCCTTTGAAACAGCAACACGGAGGCACACGTTGCGCAGTTTCACTGGCGCAAGAAATACAAAAAGAAAAAAGGAGAGAAAAATTCTTTTTTTACCGTCCTCTCGACCCTCTCTACGTCAAGAAACCACATAACGACACACGTTACCTATCGACGTTTCGTTTTTACGGACACACATTCCGCCGCGGATTTTGTCCCGCGTTACATTATAGATACCTTTTGTACGCTCGCTACGTTCTCGAAGTCGACGATTTCTCGAACGAGGAGAAAATCGGTCGAAACGTAACACGCTCGTGTCGGAGGAGAACCAATTCGTGTAATTTGGAGAGCGACGAGCGAATTGAATCGAACACTATCGAGTCGAATTTCCGTGAAATAAACGTTCCTGAGAATCGAGTATTTTCGAATTGAAGAGAATTGAAACTGTGTATTAAACTCCTTTGTGGTGAAGTCGGGATACTTTATTAAATTCGAATGCTTTCACCCTAGTTGTAACGTGTCTAATCAATTTGAACGTCTACGTATGTATCCATAGAAAAAGAGAAGATATATTAATCGCACAGAACATTTGAGAATTTTAACTACTCAAGTGTTAAAAAAAAGGAACACTCGTGATCGTGCAACACGCGTCTTGTTCTCCTTGTATCTCCTCTCCAGAAATGTTTCCAATGTTTCACCCGGAATGTCACACATTTTATTACTCATACTCATCCAGGTGAACCGTTTCAAACGAATCGCGCAGAGTACGTTTGAAATGTCGTGAAATAGTACGGTACCAGCCGTGCCAGCACCGACGTGTTCATTTTCACCCGTTCAGTGACACACACGCTGTACCGTGTGGGGTAAAAAGGCGTACCCACGACGAATTTATTGTACGTAAAACACACAAAACGTATCACCACCGGCCCGTTTTGTTCGTTCGTTCGTTCGTTTCCAGCTCCCCTCTTTTCTTTTCACCAACTATTATAACACACCATTCCACGCGCAGGACACGTTTTCCTCATGCACGCGAGGAAAAGAAGGCTCGTTTCGCGGTGAACTGTTTGCGTCTGATCATAAAAGGTGTATACTACTGAAAGGGAGATTATCCTCGAGACTCGCGACCGTGCTAAAAACTGTAGAATTGCTCGTGGTCTCGTAACGACGGCATAATTAACCGAGTCCACGACGCAATTACTCTGGCCATGTACATACGTTAAGAAAAAGAGACCGAGTAAATTCGCGTGGAACCACTTTTTTCGGTTTCTTTTTTTTTTTTTCGTTTTTTCGAGCAACAATGTTCATGGAAGCAAGAAGAAGGTATACCGGTGTAGAAGAAACGAGTGGAGAACAAACTTTACGGATTTAATCGAAATTTATATCCCGTTGGATTTTAATATCGCTGAGACTCCATTATCCGAACGCCGTTTAATCGAACATTCGATTAACCATCCAGGTCTATATCGGCCAATTAGAAAGTTACAGCAATTTGTAATACGGCGAATCGCATTAGGAACTGTCGTAAAAGTTCTCCAAGCTGGCTCGAAGCTATTAAACCCATGTACCTGAAATAGTACATTAACGTAATAAACGATAATACAATACCATGGGCGGAGGCTGTGATTCTTCGAACGAATCCTCCAATTGCTTCTGACGATTTTTTTTTTTTTTTTTTAAACACCTCTTAACTGTATGTACATGGAACTTGTGTATTCGCGCGATATTTATCATTCGAATTTGCAAAATCGTGAAAAATTCGCGTTTAAAGATCATTCATCTTTTCGACATCGATGGTGCAAGAAGATGTACTTTCAACGAAATTAAGGAATCAAAGGCACAAGGTGAAACAGACGTTAAAGTGCAGTTCATCGCGCGAACTTTCCCCGATGACACGTATTATCTAGTCGAACGGAACGGAAACAGCGTTGAATCTCTATCTACGAATGAATAGAGCTGTCAGAATCGCGAAATATCGTCGTGAACCGGTTCGTCGACGCGTTTTAACCGGCGTACACGTTTGTACGAGGCCGTAAAACTTGGAAATCTCGCTAGCGTGGCTGCGTGGCTGCGTCGTGTACCGTCGAATAATCGGTGGCCAGATAGGAGGGGCTCGTAAAGGTGTACGTAACACGTCGTCGTCTAATTTACTGCGACACTGAACGACCACTACAAATTTTAACGTCCCGCTGTCTGTGCCGCAAGATTGTCGCCGTTCAACCGCCATAGGATCATCCAGCCTCTATCGATATTTCCAGAGTTAAACGCGGAAGGGACACCGATGAATTAGTGGTATCGACCACAGGCCCTTTAGCCGCCACCCCGTTTCAACCGTCTAACCTGGCGTCTACATTTATTTATAACGTGCACCAAGAGCATTTTTCTTCTTATCTTCTCCTCTTTTTTTTTTTTTTAATTAAAAAGAAAAGAATTTTCTCGCTCATGTCGCTTTTGCGAAAACGAACACGTTGCTCGACACGACCGATGTGCATTGTTACCGGGAATAATTGAACTGGATGGGTAACCGGTGGAAACGTACGAAAGGATTTAGGATGCTCGAGCACTCTCTATCGCTAGGGTTTAAAAGAAGATATAAAATATCGCGAGAGAACGGTTAATCGGAAAGTTACATTGACCTCGCGAGATTTTCAAATGGTAATTGTTCTAATGAATTGAACAAAGTGTTTCGAAAGAGTTGGAGGGTCTTTTTAAAACCTGTTACTTGAACGAAGAGTTTCAAAGAAGGAAATTCATTGCCGGCTTTACTGGATTAATTAACTCACCTAAATTTTACTTGTTTAAGAAGTTTCGAAGTATAATGGCTGTTATAATAAATGTGATAGTATGTCCTCTTGAAACTGTTAGATTGAAGCTCGTACACGGAGAGAAAAAAAGGCATGAACCTCAAAAAAGAAAAAAAGAAAGAAAAGAGGAAAGGGAAAAAAGAGAAATTAAATTATACGTTCAACGAGTAACCTGTTTGCCGTGCTACTTCCCAGCTTTTGTCAAAGTAAATTACACTAAATTAATACTCTCGTACGATCATTATCGAGGACACTGCTCACCCAGAGAACTACACTATCTCCAGGGATCAGAATTACCATGCTTAAACTGTGAAAATCATTTACTCGTTGTTCTCCTCGCTAATGACGCCATTTCTCCGCGCCTAACGCGCCGTCTTTGCAATTTTTCCATTTTCTTCTCTCTCTTCCTCTCTCACCCTCAAAGGCAGGCATTAAAATGTCATTTGTCACAGGGTAATTTTGCCCGACTTCGCATTTGCAAATCTTTTTATCAACATCCCCGGTAGAAAGAGAGAGAGAGAGAGAGAGAAAACAAAATCACGTTTCGTATTGTTCAAGCGTGAAATCCACGTTATCCGTCGAAAATGGAGGAAAATTCTGGCCAATAACAGGACTTGCATTCATCACGATGTGTCACGTAGCGATGGAGTAACCGATAGAGAGTGTTAGGTCATGATAGAGAGACGGCGCGTTGCACGTTACTCATCCAGGATTAAAGTCGGCCGAATGGCGACGCGTTGTATAATATAATCGTATATAAATCATTGGTCGGTCGAAATCGTAGATTAAATTTAACGTTAACGGATGTGAAACGGCCTCTGCACGTGTCGTAAGGGCCAATATCGCGAATATCGGTGGGTATTATTCACGGGAACGGTGGTCGAGCAACGGTGTTTATGGAATGAACGAGGAGCGAGATGCACGGCAAGGCACGCGTCGACCTACATTTCCGGTTTTCGCGTTCCTTACGCTTATCCCGTTTGCGTTCCCTCTGGTCGACGCGTAGCTAATCGTCGAATCGATGGAATTTTTCACGAGAAATCGCATCTCGTGTGATTGTCGTGTAAAAGCCGTATTACCGCGGGAATTTTCGTCGAACGGTACGGCCGAGAGAAATCACACGTACGCGGCCAAATCATGGACAATGACAACACACAACCAGCGACACATAAAAATATTCAAGGGAGTATTTCTTTTTCTTTTTCTCTCTGTCTCTCTCTCTCTCTCTCTCTTTCTCTGTCTATCTCTATCTCTATCTCTCCTCCTCTTACACCTATCGCCAACTACCACATATATATATATACTATATCTCGTGAATATTTATTTCGTATTCAGTGCAACGTGTTCAAGTGAGCAATACAATGTGTTATTACCTCGAGTTCTTCCACGTTTTCATCCACACCGAATCTTCGACAACCAGCACAAGTGACACAACAAAATAAAAATAATATATATATATATAGATCGCCCCCTCGAAGCCTCAACAATATTTGTATAATGTATATGTATATAATCCTACAACAACAACAACAACAACAAATTTACCATCACGTGAATCACAACCAAGCACGAGACAAGATAACAACGGCACTCCTCGTATGTTGCTAACGCAAACGGGATAGACAACATTCGTCGACATTTATCTCGAAATGAAATATCAACAGAACATCAATTAATACACCGAGCTGATCGATCTACACACGATCTACACGTCGACTAAATATATATATGTATACAAAAAAAAAAATGTTAAAAATTAAAAGGATTCTCCGAATATATTCGTCGCAGAGAGTTAAAAAAAAAAAAAAAAAAGCACGAATGGTACCCAAATGCACACACATGGCTGGCGGCCACTGGCAACCGGTAACAACAACATGAAATATATCTATATATAACAGACATCGTGCGGGACCGACAGTAATCGATCTGTAAAACCACATCGACACAACCAACCACCGAACAAGTCCTCAGAAACATCGAAAACAGCTATATTATATATGTATATATGTATTTTATATATGTATATATATGTATAATCGTGTAATATGTAGAAACGAAACGACCAGGAAATAGTAAATGTATCGGTCCATCGACATCGCATGACCGAGAGAAGAGAATATTGTACAAAACGTTTCATCGCATTAGCCGTTTCATTGCATCAAGATGCGTACGTGTAGAAGGTGTAATGACGTGTGTTAGCGTACTCGATCATCGAGAAACTATGCGGCCAACAGACGAAGGTGCCGAGATGATCGCGTCTCTGCTTTTCCATCGACACTCCTGATGCGTGAATATTTCTCCCTCGTATAATTACATCGAGACAGACGACGGATTCCTTTCTCAACAGTTACTCTTTCCCTCGTCATCATTCGTATCCTCGACAACACTCGCACACACATACACACACACACATACTCATATCATGGGGAAAAAAGAGTTAAAAATAATTAGGAATTTAACTCGATGTTCATCCTTAAAGAGTTGTGAAAAATTGTTTTTTTTCGTAATTAGGATTTTTTTTTTTTTTTAATAGCATCGTCGAACACGTTTCATTCGATGGGTAATGAAGTTTAAAATAGAAAATATATTTCCTGACATTCTGTTGGGTTAGAAGAGAAAAAGCGCGATTTCTAATTCATATAACGATCGGCCACGCGTTTCTCCGTGAACGAAGCGAAATATTTTACATCCTATGGTACCGTTGCAAACAGACGATTTCACCTTCTGCTGGATTCTCGTTTGTATTTGAACAAAAAAGAAAAGAAAAGAAAAAAAAAGGAAAGAGGAGAGAAAAAAAAATCATATTTCATGCATCACTATCGAACGTTTCGATCATTGAATACGACGCGAGCCTCTTCACTTTTTACGGTAGCAAACATATTCCAATGGAAATGTTAGAAGCAACGACGAAAGCGAGGAAAATTCGTTTCCATCGAGAACGGACCGTGGCACGAGGGCCATCGAAATCATGATTGCTCGTTCGCGTAATTTATTCAGCGCGTTTAATATGCTTGTCCAGAGCTTTGCACAATGAGTTGCGCGTGTGCGTGCGTGTATTTCATCGTTCGTGCCCACGTCGATGAAGGCGACGTGTGTTCAGCCGAGAAAAGCAGTTTATCCTACTTTTCCAATGAAACGAGATATCGAACAGGTTCTCGTCTCTCTATGTCCGTTTCTGTTTCCACTCTTCAACTTACCTCGTTCACATTTCATTCCGCGTTTTCATCGGTGTACACTAACGATTCTCGACTATATAGATCAGTCGCCGCTTCTCTCTCTCTTTTTATTTCATCTTTTCTTCTTCGTTATTTTTTTCCCCCCCTCTTTTCTTTTCTTTCCTTCGCGAGAATCCGTTTCGAGGATTAGAGCCTCGTGTAATCCAGGACAGCGAAGCTTTTTCTCTCCAACCGGACGATTTTATCCCCGTCAGAGCTGAGAAATAAAATTCACGATCGTAGCAGAGAGCCATATAATCCACGCGTTCTTTTTTTTTTTTTTTGTTAAACGACGCACGGTGCATCGTTCCTTTTCTTTTCTTCTTTTTTTCTCTCTTTCTCAGCTCTCTTTCTCTCTGCTCAGCTTCTTCCACGTTATCGAGAATCGTCGTTCGTCAATCTTGTGGTCGAGCATCGGGGGAAGAGCATCTTTGGTTTCTCTCTGGTCACCCTTTTTTTTTTCAACAGCCATCCCTTTTATCATCGCTTTCACCATATAACGCTCGTTTTATTCGTGGCTACTTGCGCACGTGGTGTTCCGCTTCAGCTTTTTCCCCGCAGTAACTGCTGAGAACGAAGTAGACGCGTTCCGCGGGCTCGCTTTCTGCAGTGTACAGTTCTTAGAACGATCGGGACGAGCTTGTTGCTGAATTACGACGGTTTCCTTCTTTCTTTCTGTATTTCTTTTTTTTTTTATTGAATCTTTTTTTTGTAACGAGACAATCGTAATTTTTCAACGACACTCGCGAGCTTTATTAAATGGCAGAAGTTAGCTTGTGGATAGATTAGAACAATTAGCCTAACTGGAGCGTTTCTTGTTTGTGCAGTATGTCCAAATTAGACGCGCATACCTGGTTGCTTTTTAGGCTTGTAGACGATGGACGGGAGTGTTTTGTGTGGAAAGTACGTGATGGTGGTATCGGTTGCTGCCCTATCCTGTTTCTTCTCTTTTTCTTTCTTTTTTTTTCTGATAAACTTGTATATACTACTTGTTCCTTTCCGTGTATTTTAAGAAGATCACACAGTGAACCGCTAAATTAATTACACTTCAAAAAAGTAACGGGTAAAGCTCGCGCGTTGCTTCCGAGTCAGAGGAGAAAGATACAAACTACCTGTAACTCTTGAAATATCTCTTCCACCCACACTAAAACTTGGTACACAGAAGTAGCCAAAGAAAAGACTCAAACCCACCGTCACGTATCTGCTTCCAAACAGAAACAACTTCTGTACACGTTCCATCGGTCTAAAAGATAAAAGGGAAAATAGAAAAGGAATAACCAGCGACGTGTAGAGTACAACATAGTAATTGAACCCGTTTCAGTCCAATCGAAATCATTCAATCCGACGAAAAATGTTTCACGTGTTTGAATAACATCGAAACAAAAATGAAAAGTTCCGAAAAAAAAAAAAAGAAAAAGGGAAATATCCCATCCGATAGAATCGAGCGATTCACTTTCATCGCGACGAAAAGCATCGTAAATCGGGGGACATACTGCACGGGGAACGTTCTTCCGGTTCTGTCCGCGAATCTCGCGAGCCCCGAATAACTGGCTGGCCGCACAGAATGGCAATTAAGCCAGTCGAACGGCAGGGCTTCAATTATCGGGTGCATTGGTAAGGAAAGCGTGGCTCTCGGTATCGCGGTGTATTGCGTTATAGAGATCAACCGTACGGACGAAGCTGGAACGTGGATCCAGAGGGATGAGGTGGGTGAGGGCGTAATTGAAAATCCCACGAGCAGCTTTTCCCGGTGTCGTCGGCCTTAATTGCGCGGAATCAGCCGGAATTGCGTTTGAACTCGGTTGGAATTCCCCTCTGGAACGAGGCGAGCGTAACTGATGGCGACGAGCTTCTTTTCCACGACCGGAAGTCCGCGTTCGAGCTCGTCGATCGGCTCGCCGTAGAGTAGATTGTAGAATTTCTGGGAGATTTTCGACGATTTTACTAGATGAAAGTGAACGTCGCGAGAGAGAGTGGAAAGATTCTTTGATACCTTAACCCTTTGCTTATGCCTGAGTAGGGTTTCAAAAGGAATGTTCGAATAGTTACTAAAGATCGTTAGAGACAGGTTTTTTGTTAACATCGAAAAAGTACTTTCCCGAGTGGAAATAAATTTGTACATTTTTCAATACTTCTTTTTTATTTTTTTATTTTTCGGGTTAATTAGTTTGAAAGACAGCCTGTAGTAAAATTTCTTAATTCCCTAACGTTCTTTATATTCCGAAGAAATTCGTATCCTCTCGGTGATTAAATTTGAAGAACTTTCATCCTAATCAAAGAGCATTAATTTAATGAAAATAAAAGCAAATCCAAGCTAGATGCAGCTTCAGTGATATAGTTTCAGATGTGTGTATATATATATATATATATATATATATATATATATATATATATATATATATATGTATATATATATACATATGTATACAACAGAGTGCGGCAAAGGGTTGAGGAAACCGAGCTTCGAAACGCGAAACTAACGGCGCTTCCTTTCCCCGAAACTCGGACACCGGGGCAATTTAGGAAGTTCGGGGCGTTAATATCTAAAATTAGACGCGCGAAATCGAATTCAGAATTATGCTCTCAGGCCTGGCTGCTGCTGCTGCTGCTTTCTCTCGATGGGATTTTGGCCAGCTCAAGCCGGCGCGCGGATCGATGCGTTTGAACAGGCAAACTGAAACCGTACAAACGTTTAGACAAGCATCGTCCCGACGTTGACACGTGGCTGTGACAGCGAAAGCTTTACACGCGTTCTTTCATTCCCCTTCGAACACGCCGGCTGCGCGCATCTGCAACCGAGAAAGAGCGAGCGAGCGAGAGCGAGAGAGAAAGAGAGAGAAAAGAACATGGCTGTGCGACATAGTGTGAGCAAGCAGTAGTAGAGCCTTAGCACTAGGACGACTCGTTGTTTGATCTTGTCTACTCGTTCTACTTGACGCGGAGGGCTGCGATGTTGCTGTTTCTATTCTAGCTTTTCGACTGTGTAATCCACCTTTAGATCGTCTGCGAGGACGCTCTCGTGATATTTCGTTGGAAAATTGGGGACTGGATTAGATTTTGAACGTAGAGAGAACGGAACGTTTCTTTTATCCTATCTCGTACGTTGTTTTTGATAGAAGTTGGAAAATAAGGATCTTCTCGAAGGTAAATAGGGAATAGGATTTATTTGGAAAAAGAATGATAAACAATTGTAACTTTTTACGTCTTAAGAACTAAATGTACTGGAATAATCTATTAGACGATAAGATGGTTCTGTAACTGAGCCTATTTCCACTTGCACCTTTTTCAACACGCGAGTTCCAATTAACTTCACGAGCTAGAACTCTCCGTATCGATTCCAAGTGAAGCTCGAAGTAATACGAAGAGTTTGACATTAACATCGCGGCCCTTTGTTCGCAGACGAAGTCCGTTTCTTCGAGGAGTGCGGTTCGATCTACTGTCGCGGTTAATCAAGACGGACGAGCGTTGAAAAATCCAGGTTGCTAGAGGGCATCGAGGCTTTCTCTCCTCTCCTTCTTCTCGAACACGGGAAATGAATTTCGTTATCGGGTGGTAGGAACGTTTTTAAAGCTCCTCGTGACATCTCTCTCTCTCTCTCTTTCTCTCTTTCTCTTTTCTCCCTTATCTATCTCTCTATATCTCCTCTTCTACTCGACTTCTTTGATATACGTCGCCGAACATCGTTGTCGTCGCCTCAGTCGATTCTACGATCGCGATAACCTTTCTCGTCACTTCGATACGATCCGCCAAACTTCCCCCCTTCATCCACCAAACGCTCTTTCCCGTGTCTACTCACCGTGAGGGTCCCTAATATTCTGTCGTTCAGTTTTGTCGTTAATCGACAATCGATATCGCCGACGAGGGGGAAGACTTCACGCATTTCGTTACACGCGACACTGTAGAGTATGGAGTGACGTTGGAAAAGCGGAAAAGCCGTTTGCCGATGTTACAGAGAGACGGAACACAGAGGGAAAAAGAGAACGAAAGAGACATCTAGGAAATGAAACGTATTGGACAGGAAACATCGTGAACAACAACAACAACAACATAGTAACAATATATAACATAATAACAACAGTAACAACAGCTACATTAACAACAACAGGCAAGACAAGAAACATGCACCACAATATAAATATCTTATAGATATAATACCTACCTGCATTTTATACTACACATTACGCCGTAGATCTGCCGGACCCTTCACCAATCATCGGGACGCAAAAAAAAAAAATACAAATTAATAAATAAATCGAATCAAATATTTTCTACATATACCACCACCGGAAAAAAAAACTAAACTGCAACTGTGCCCGATAGAATAATTACCAACAGTATAATAATAATAATAATAATCGATACAAAAGCAACGTCGAGAGGGTGAACACACTCTCGACTAAGCGATTTTATGCCAAAATATATACGACTCAGAGTCTCAACCCTTCAGTATATATATATATCTCTATCTATGTGTATATATATATATATATATATATATATATATATTAAATGCTCACCACCACAACGTTTCGCAAAGGCTACCAGTGCACTCACAGACAAACATTCGAATCGACCACTGTTATTACCGTCCAGAAATTTAAAAAATTATATATATATATAATAATAATAAAAGTATACTAAATCGAACAAACAAAATAATAAAAATAATAACTAAAATAGAATGTGTTAACGTCCACGTCGAGATATCGAGGCTCTCTGAGAGACCCACCCAAACCTCCGGTCACAACCGAGAGAAATCAGAATACAAAACGACCACCCTTTTGTCGTCTACCCGTTCGAAAAAAAATAGAATATATGTATACATATATATATATATATATATATACACATTTCTCTCTTATCACATCTATGTGCGTGTATGTGTGTGTATATATATATAATTTTTATTATCCGTACACATATTACCTGTATGTGTATGTACCTACATATAATCTACGCACACAATCTTAGTTAATCTGTCTCCTTCTTTTTTGTCGCTTGTTTACCGTATGCACAACACAAAAATTCCGACAGAAAGAAAAAATAAGAATATGTATATTTATATATCTACACGAAAAAAAAAACGGAACCAAACCTTTGTTATATATATATACATATATATATATATATATATTACGATATCAAACTAACCCGCAGAAAGAAAGGAAAAGACACATGTATACATATATATATGTATATATATATATAGTCTACATATAATACGTACCCCATTACGTAGACGGATTCCGAGACAGAACAGAAAACAACAGTAACAAAACAACAACATGAACAACAACAAAAAATATTAACAATAATCCGAAAAAGTATATATATATATATATATATATATATATATATAGATCTATGTATGTATGTATGTATGTATGTACATATATGTATATATATGCACGTACGAAGTTAATAACCGTTGTACACGAGACGACCGGAGAGGCCCGCAAAACGATGTGTTGCCGCAGGATCCAAAAACAAAAAAAAAACAAAACAAACATATATATTTTATATATACAAACCAAACAAAACCAAAAAAAAAAAACAAAAACAAAAAGTATATATATAAATATCCAAAGTAAAAAGTAACTGTTGTTAACAAGCGTGCGACAATCGAGCGCAAGGAGAATCCGAAAGGAATTGTGGAAACATGAGAACATGGGGGTTGTTATGTTGGAATGTTTGTCTGTGTGCAGATGCAGCCTACTCGTTGTTCACTTGACGGTGATGATGGATTCACGTGGAACCGAGTCAGGGCCCGGTGAGAATGTGGGGCTTAGGCAGGTCTACGGCTCTTACACCCTCTCCCCCTACTACTGTCTGCGAAGAGTGAGAGTGATAGTCATCGGTGGTCTCTGTGAGAACGCGGACACCAAATCGTCCGTAGATCTCGAGTTCGAGTCGGACGGAGATCGAAACAGGCGGGGTTAATCACGGTAAGTCAGTTCATAAAAACAGTGTCTGTTCATTAAGAGAAAAAAAAATAATAATAATAAGAAAAAAAAAATATATAAGAAAAAAAAACATGTGTTTGTCAGGAGAGTTTCTATCTTTCTTTCTCTTTCTATCACTTTCTCTACCTCTCTATCTCTCTCTCTATCTGTCTCTCTGTCTCTTCACTCTTTCGATCTGTCTCTTACCCCAAAACCGCGAAATCGGAAGAATTGTAAACCTATAATATGGATAAAAAATTCCGTTTCGTTTTCTTCGCTGGTCTTTTCTTACTTTTTCTTTTTTTTTTTTCTTTTTTTTATTTTATACGCGTAGATGTATAAAACTGCGTGCAGAAATCAGCGAGAGGTTTTTATCCCGCGGACTTCGATGAAAGGTGAGTCGGTTTGCAACAAAACTGAGGAGGCTGACCGCGGGAACATTGGCGCACCGGTTCCACAGAAGCAGTTCGAATTTAGCGCTTTTTATAGCCGATTGAGAGAGGCTGACTGCGCGTTACCACAAGGCTTAACAAAGACTAAAGCGTCTATCGCTTAAATCATGAACAATAGGAAAATTCGTGTCTACCTTTGTTCTTCTTCCCTTCTTCCCCCCTTCTTCTTTCTTTTTTTTTTTTATTCTCGAATTAATTCGAGGAGAGAATTGACCACGCGAGAATTGTTACGTGGCACTCTATGGTTTTCCGTCGATTCAAGAAGATCAACCATCCGCATAGCTGCGCAGAATTCAACACAAACATGTTCGGTGAATGGGAAAGTGTGCTCGAAATCGTGCTTTCAATAGGTATAACACACGATTGATGTGAAACGTGTGACGTTCGAGGGACCGTTTGAATTTCTACGGGGATTTTTCGCGTTTCGTTAATAACGAACGTCGACCGGCGTATTTGCATGCAACCTTCGATAACCATCGACAAAACCTGATCGCTAGTTTTTTTAACCGGACTGTTGTATTATCGAAAGCACCGATGATCGATAGCTCCGTCAGTTTGCTCGGAAGAGCGATGGCTGGCACGGCGTGGAGATTAAAAACTCGGGATTAAGAAAGTTTCGATTCGTAAGATTCTTTTTTTCATTTTTTTTTAAAGAGTCCCGGGAGTTGTAGCTTTTTCCCGCGTGCTTCTCGACGACAATCAAACGAGCATCGTTGCAATTGTTTCTCCTCGATTCGATGAAACTTTTCGAAGTGGATCTCGTCGATTGATTCCAACGACAAATTTATCCCTTTTTTTTTTCTCTTTTCTCCTCTCCTCGATAATAAATTTTTTCATCGTTAATAAGAGAGGAATTAACCCTTTGAATGCGATATGGAAAAAATGAGTGCATTTTTAGTGCGTCGCAATTATTAAAAATTTGACAAGAAGAATCAGTTTTTTTTCATCAGTGATGAAAAACGTCGTAAAATAGGTGGACATTTTCTTCGCCACGTTTGATCATTTTAATGAACATAGAAAGGGTTGAATAACGTTGTATCAACGGTACTCGAGCGAGCTTCCAGCAATTTGTCAGAGAGCGAAGATTGCAACCGGAAGTCTTCGGGCTGTTCGTAAACGGAAACAGGGAGACTAGCCAAGCTCTCGCAAAGGATCAATGAGTTAGTACGTGCACATATGTATATATATGTACGTATGCACACACGTGACGTTATTAATTAACCGTAGAGGACGGTGTGCTTGCATCGTCGCGATTGGTAGCATTGTGCAAACGATTATTCGAAACGACGCCGGTATATTGTGTTTCTAATTACGCTGCTGTCGGCGTATGAAACGATAAACGGTAGTGCTTGGGTCGATATCGTTCTTTTTAGAACGTAAATTTCATCGTAATTTGACCTACTTCCGATGGAAAGCTGGATATATATTTTTTATCTTATTAACGCAAGGTGAATCCCGTTTGTAGTATAACGTTTAATCATCGTACGAGACGTGTATCATCGCAGCAGCAACACACCAGCTGCGTTTTAAAACAGCAGCTTTTATCGCCTGACCTTTCACCTTTTCTTTAACTGCAATACTTCTGACATTTTATACGCCACGTTTACGAGATCATTTCTTTTCTTTTTCTTTTTTCTTTTCGATTTGATTTCGGTTTCATTACATTTTACAAGTTTCACGTTTCTTCCTCGAATTCGCCAACAATAATCGGAAATGGTATATTACACAATTTTATGCTCGTATCGTAAGAAAAGAAAACAGAAAAGGAAACAGTTGTTTCTCTTACAATTAGGCAATCGTTCCATCGAAAATTTGAGACACATGTTCCACCGATAAAATGAAAGTATAGAAAACCCTCGTAGACACGTTATCCCGTTAGAAACAAGCTTTTCCTATCTCTCCTAAACGTGGTGAAAATTAAACATTCTCCCCAAAGCGTCGCTAAGGGAGTAGAAATTTCGTTTCACTCGGTGTGAACCTGTTGCTCTCTCTTTCTCTCCTCCTTTCTCTCTGTTGGATAACAGAAAACTGTGTGGCTACCATGATTATCAAGCTTCTCGAAATCTACCTCCCTGAATCTTTCGAAGTTATTCTCGTCGAGTTTTGGTAACTCGCTAGAGTACTGATAACTCACCCGGCCAGCGGAGGAGCAATTACGAATGCATTAAATTCCAAGACGTGGCACTGTGTTAAGCAGCGACCTTAATTTTACCCGGCACAACTCGGAACATCGCCGGGGAATGATAATTCACGTGCGAACTTGCGTAATCGTAACTTTTATCACGCTAGTTCCCACTGAAGATGCCGTTCATCCGCGCGAAATTGTCCCGAGCTTAACCCTTTGCACTCGAAAGTATTTTCACAACGTTTATTCATCGTTTCCATCGTGCGATATTAACTTCACGTTTAGCCAGCACGCATCTTTCTCACCGTATTTTCCTTCTTTCCCGCAAAAGATCAAACGTGCGATGTCGACAAGTCTTTCAGGACTCCTGAGTTACTTAGACGCGTTGTACGACGCTTTGCAAAAGGAAATGAGAGAGAAACGAATGGACGTAATTCCGAATCTGTGATAAATTTTCCCAGAAGTGGAAAAATATCGAGTGCAAGAGGGCGGTGCGTTGTATGTAACGAAATAAATCCAGCAAGTTGCCGCCGTCGATACAGCATGCGAACGAAACGAAATATTAACAATTTAACGGACCACGGGAGTAATTCAGTTTTCGCGATCAACCAGCGAAACGGCAAACACCGCGTAATAATATTTGCATTGTGGAAAATAATTCGATAGGGCGAGAGGAGGGTGGAAGAAGGGTCGGTGGTCATTTTTGTCGGGTGAATGGAACATGTTCGAATAATTTTCGGTAATTCTACGAAGTTTGTTTTGGTATTTTGGTTCGCTGTTTAATCGAAACGTGAAAATTATTGGCGCCGTTGAAGCACATTGCAACAATCGAATATCAGAAACTTTGTATGTGTTATCATCAACTGAGAGAGAGAGAGACAGAGACAGAGAGAGAGAGAATTTGAAAGTATCGTCCAACGTTTGAAGGATGGGCTAATAAAAATATTTTACTTGTGTGCAATTGAAATTATAAAGTAGGGCACACGTATTAAACTCAGTTTCAGTATCAGCTGTATTTATTACAATATTACAATATACGTAACCAATTACAATTATTAGCGAGATGAACTGACGACGAAGAGATGTCCACAGAGCGAAACAGAATTGTGAAATTGATGATGGAAATCTTCGAACATGTTAACGTCTGATTATTTAAAATAACTCGTTCGATGAAGCGAAATGCAATCGAGAAAACGCAGAAATTTGTGAATTGACGATACAGTGTGAAATATACATATATATTGATATTAATATTTTACCTAAAAACAGCTTAACATGTTACACCTTAATACTTCATATCAAATTATTCAATACATTTTCATTTACGCGAAATGTTCAATCGAAATACCGAATTATACGCTGTCGCTCATGGAAGTACGAACACTGTGTTGAAAAGTTTCTCTTGATAAATAATTATTCACGGTTTGTATGAAATATATTTATATTGTCATCTATCTACCCATCTACTAAATAATAAATCGCAAATATTTTATTTTCTCAGGATCTACTTGAAAAAAAAAAAGGGTTCTTTCTCTGCTTATATTACGTTAGAATCAAACCGAAAGAAAATAATTGGTGTCTTTCTTATTAGTTGGAGATCGTTCTTTCTTCTAGTTGCATATCTACTTGACCTTTTTCATTTTTTTTCTTATTTATTTCACATTTTCTTTCGGATGAGAGGAAAATTTAGATTTAACAATTCTTAATTTTCCCTTTATTTATGCATAATTCGTTGAACTTTATATTTGTGTAATTAAAAAACTGATCAGAAATAAAATGATTCCCTGTTAAACTATTTCTGTCTTCTTTACCTTCCAAGTATCCATACCTCCATAAACAATAACAAACAACTTATCAGGAATAAAATTATTTCCTGATAAGTAATTTCTGTGTTTATTTCCCCTTTTACTTTTTATACTTCCACAAACGATAACGTATGTACGCTCAAATATTCTTAACGTTTCCGTATCTCTCGTCGATAAATGTACACACATACGAATAAAGATCATCCACGTTTTCATTATCAAAACAAAGACTTAGTGCACTCTTTCCCTCCCCTCTCGATATATTGCCCCTGTAAACTATTCACCCAGCCAAGAGTAATTAACCAAAACCGCCATCGAGGTAATTAGTAGCCGCCACATATGCTCGATCGCACACGATCATCCAATCCACTTATGGCGGGCGTTCACGGTAGCACAGCATAGCGCCAACAGCCCAGAGTCTGTGTGGTCGTCGTGTTTCTCTGGCGGGGTTGCTTTATGGGGTTGCGCGACGCCAGTCTGCGTGGCGACGCTGTAGGTCGATACAGAGTACGGAACTGGTCGTCGTTGGCTGGCGAAACGGCCTGGAGGAGAGGCACTCGTGGCTATGCTACGAAAAGAAACAAAGGGATGAGAAACGACGGGGGTTTGTGTCGAGGCGCGACGCAACCCCTCGTCGCACGCAACACGATCGTTCGTAATTGCCGTTTCGCTGGAACAGTCGTGGAAACGTTTCCATTACGCGCGTGACCGTTCCCTTCAATGTCGACGTTCAGCGTTTTCCTCGTTTCTCTCTCTTTCTCTCTATCTCTCTTTTTTTTCTGTTTGGAAGTTGATTGAAAATTTTCAAAACGCGACGGACCTCGCCGCAGGCCTGCGTCGCGATAAAGGAGAATCGCCCTCGAGCATTATGCCGTCGAAAAAACGCGCGCGGCCCAGTTTGTGTTACTATTTTCGGATAAACCGATCTCGCGCGATTAGGGGAGATTTTTTTTTTTGGACGACAGGTTGCAGATCGGAATTGTCGATTTCCTTTTTTTTTTGTTTTGTTTTTTTATTACTCCCATATCGCTCGCATCCTTTTTCAATTTGAGATCAGCTTTGTGTTTGAAAGAAATCGTGCATACGATTTTGTTATGAAAGAAAGGATAAAGAAGTATGGAAATTGGAGGAAAATAAGGGAAAATGTTGTAGGAAAGGTACTACGAAAATTGTAGAAGAATTTTTCATATGATCGTTAAATTCCTCTGCAATCTTCGTAGCATTATCTAAGAATTTCCTTCTTTTCGTTCATTATTGATACTCGAGAAACTGTCTTTTAAAAGCTCGTCTAAAAGCCATCGTCGTTAAAGGGTATGCAGCAAGGTAAATTGAGTTAGCTAATAAAGGTGTATGCAAGACCTTTTTAACTGGTTAAAAAAAAAAAGCTATCGATTTTTCGTCGTTTCTGGTCCAACGTTATCCCATTAAGCCTCGGAGGTAATATAGTGATCGCAGGCGTATGTCAGAATTTCGTTAACCCACCTGAGAAGAGCCCCATCGGTTCCAATATCCGATTTTAATGGTCTCCGAAGGGTCTGCGTAGGGCAATTTATAAAGTTACAAGCTACGTTACGTAGGGTAATGGATCGTTAGTCTCATGGTGGATGGCAGAATCACGTGGCACGGGATACGTTTATGGTGGATCGACGCCATGTTCTCGACAAACCCTTTGGCCTTGTATACACGGTGTTCAAAGTTTTAACGACTGAACGTTGTCAGTATATTCTAAAAATGTTATACAAACGTAGAGCTTTTAAAACTTTATTAAAAAGTTATGGCAATAATACGAGACAGCACTTCAGCATCGAAGATCGCTCGATCTCACCCCCGATGGACTTTTATTCTGCGAGAAACTTTGAAGGAAAAAGTTCACCAAACAAGTCTAAGATCTCGTTATGAATTAATACAAAAAATTCGCAGAGCAATAAATTTTATTTTTGTTTAATGACAATTTTTAAAATATTGACAACAACAAAAACGGTGGACATTTTGACATGGAGTTTTAGTTATTTTTTGCGTAAACAGAGCAAACGCGAATATTGCTGATTTGTTTCTGTATTAAATCGCAGCCTGCTACTGTTTCTTTCATTTCGCATTATAACTTTTTAATAAAGCTTTGAAGAACCTACGTTCATCTAACAGTTTTTCTCGTTTCGATCAATAGAATATAATAAAATAATTATGCAAAATATCTCTCAGTGAAGAAAATATATATTATATATGAATTATTATTTTAGAACAGTAGTATTTTACAATATATTTCTACTTTAGACGTGGAATTTATTTTCTTTTTCCATTTGTGAAACAGTGATTGCAGAAAAGGCGAGAAATGTCGAAAACTACATTTGGAAATCTAATACAATGACAACACGAGCAGCTCGTGTTCTCAATTGAAGACGGAATACTAGAAAAGCTCCGTCGATCGAGGCAATAGCGGAACGTTTGTCCGCCGGACACGTTATCCAAAATCGCAATCTCCAAGGTCCTCTGCGAAACCTACAAGTGCCAATATCGAGTTTCATGGACTTGTAAGGGCCTCTATATGACCCGGATGTACCGTTCCCCGGGCTCGCCTAAATTTGCTTCGATGTTTCTGTAGCTCCGTTATTAAAATGTGCCTGCCTCTCTCTGACGTAGCTTTCGGCAGCGGGGCGTTTTCCGTGAAATTTCTATCTCGCACCGGCGACACGACGTTGAAAAGAAGTCTTGTTCTAATGAAAAAAGTAATATCGGATTTCTTGCGCTAGACAGAAATTACGTTTCACCTTTTATCGATGCTCGGAGAATATTTCGAAAAATTTACCACTGTTATATTCGATCTAACAGATGCTTGAAAAAAAAAAAGTAAGACGCACGGTTGTGTCTCAGAAAGTACGATAAAGTAAAAGTTGCAAGGTAGAGAGTTGTTACGAAAACATTCTAAATAAACGATAATAGTGACAAAGTAGCACACGAAACCTTGCAAGTTACTTATCTCGTAAAAGTGGTCGATGTATGGCGAGTTGCTTGATGCTACAAGTCAAAAGTTTACATGTTTCATAGCTTACTTACCAAAGAACGATACGACACAGTGTATATATTAATTATAGAAAAATCTCTCATCGTTCTCTATCGTTCTTTGGTTCACTTGACTTTCTCTTTCGCGACACCCATAACGCGAGACAATTTCCACAACTTTCGCAACGTTTCCAACGGTGTTATCATAACACCATCCATCAAAAGTTGCAAATCACACGTTCGAACTTCACTTCGCCAGGTACTTCACCTTACTTTCAATCTTCCAACAAACACACCACCATCAGGCAATATGTCAACGAAGTTCAAGTCTCCCTGCGCTTGCATCGTTTCGAACTTAAATCCCCCCGTTAGCTCGTAAATTATCCAAAACGGGAGCATCGTCGGTTTTTACGGTGAGCCGCGTGTGTGTGCTTCGATTTACTCGAACTTTGGGCGCATAAACGGTCTCACCAGGCGTGGGCAACTTTCACACAGGATCCTCGTGAAGTTATCCCCGGTGTCCGTGTCACCGTCGCTATTCCTAAACTTCCTTGCGTTTGAAAAGAGGTGATCGATACACGACGTCACTCCATCGTACGAGTTTGAATCCTCGAGTGTAGCTTTGGTACGCTTCCGGCTAGCCTGGTAAATAGCATCCTTAAATCGTGTGAACCTGATCGTTCGATGAATAACTTCGAATGTATAGATCGAAAAGTGAGGAGATGATGTAGGCGAGAAACCGTTCGAAGGTAGAAATCTTTATTTAGATCAGCTCGCGACGGAATATTTCCGTGTCGTAATATCGACCGGTTTGCTCATCGAAAGTAGCAGCAGTAGAAGCACAAGGGATTTCAGAAATCATGATCGACGAACCTTGATTCACCAGGGAAGCATAAATCAAACTCTAGAACCGTGTTTAGGATCCATCGATCTTAATGTTGATTTTCGGTATGATCGTACTCGCCGTCTCTTCGATTTTCTACCTCGTTTGCCTCTTCCGGCGTGGATGGATAATGTTTGGAATAGCTTCGAGCTGACGTCACAGGGTCCGGTTACTCTTGTTGGTCAGGTAACAGTTTATTTTTTCGTGGTTGATAATCGTATCGGTTTGCCGCCACGCTTTTTCCGTAACCATTCGATCACTGGCAATTTATCACGGCAGCAGAACACACCGGGGCCCAAGAAAATTTATGAACGCTTATCGGCTGTAGTTTCTGCTTCTTCTGAGTTTACGAACGACGGTCTTGGTTGTGTTAAGCGTGATTTAAATTCTCCCGGTGGTGAAGTAGGCACGTGTTACGAGGATAGTTCCTTGAGTTTCCTCTGTTATAATGTTCTTATGTAAATGCCGTGAATATATACAGTGATTATAAAACGTAGTGGATTACACGGTTCCGGCAAGGTTGCTTGTTAATTTTTACAGGAATTGAGAAGGGAAATTTGGTATTCGGTGAGTCTAGGAAACGATCGTAGATTCTTACTCCTTTTTTTTTTTTGTTTTTTGCCTTTTTAATATTAATGAAATTGCAGTTGGAAGTTCTAAACAGGTCCTTTAAATGCTCCGTTGTAAATTATGCAACGCATTTTTGCAGGGCAGTTATTTAAATAATAGGTCGTAACATATGAAATGTCAAAAGGTGTTGTTTTACTTTTGATCAGAGTAAATTTATTAATCGAAATATAGGCATAATACTTCTTTTATTTTTTGTTTGGAATTTTATAAAATCGGAGAATGCGTTTTCTATTCTTTCCAAGTTTGAAAATGTTCTACCCTGAAAAAGTTGTTCAATGTTGGAAAAAGTCACAATAGAGGAAAGGGTAGGATGGATGAAGTAAAGCTTCGTTTTCTACTTCGTGCAACTTTTATGTCGCTTGCGAAACCTGTGAAGAAGCATTATCGTAAAGTAGATTTACTTTATTAGATTTTTACCCTTTCATTTTTGATAAATAGCTATGCTACACTAAAACACTTCCCGCCTAAGAAAAGCTATGCAACACTGTTTCAAATAATAAGAACGTACGTTCTAATATTTCATATGAACCGTACTACAGATAAAGGACACATTTCTCGATACAATTAGGTCAAACGGATATTTCGTATATTACAACCTAATACAATATTCAATGAGAAAGACCATTTCGAGTATTCGCGCGCAATCTGCAATATTTCTACTACCTCCTTCAATGATATAATAATACTTCTCTTTCAATATTCTTTTCCTAACTATTCTCATCTCACTCTTCATTAATCAGTGCATTACACTATCTCCCATCATTTCCCTCTTCTACATCTACAAATTTCTGCCACAAACTCTCTCTCTCTGTCCTACCTCTCGAAAGATAAACCGCTTCGAATCTACGTAACCAAGCCTGAAGAAAACTAGTTCTAACAACCATGTGACAATTTGAAGTCGATGGAAGCTCGTCGATTCGCGAAGGAAGAAGTCGTGGAATGGCGATTTAACAGGCGGAAAGGCGACGCTTCTTTGCATCCGGGGAGCAATCAAATCATCGTGACAGAATACGCGACGCACAGACTGGATCCGTCTCGATGAAGATGCATCGTCCTCGACGGGGCCGTGCACCGATGCGTCGAGTGTCGGCACGCGATATCGAATATTCGAAATCAATATAGGTTACGACGAGCTGCTGCTGTTCCGTATCTCGGTGTGTGTATAGATGTGTGAGCGTGGCAACACGCGACAGTGGGGCGGCGCGTCTCGACGCTACACCCACGTACAAACCAACCGTGTACGTAATGCGGTTTAATATAGATCAATTGTATACGCTTGGTTTCGGCGGAGAGGCCGAGGGATTGTATCTCGAGGGCGACAGCAGCTCGAAGGAAAACATCTGACAGGGCTGCACGGTTCTATCGTAAGATGGAGCGCAGCCGGAAGTGGCACTGCTGCTGCTGCTGCTGCTGCGCCATGGGGTTGGCTGGGAAGGTTTCTTTTTTTTCTCTCTCTCTCTCTCTCTTTTCTTCCTTTTTTTCCCTTTCTTCCGGTGAAGTCTTGAGTGTATTAGTTTTTAATATTGGATAGAGCGTTTGGTTCTTTTCGTTGTTTTTAATAACAGAGACAGGTAGGAAATTGAGTTAGTACACGGGGTTCCAGTTGTTTGTGACAGTGTAATGAAAAAAAGTTCGCTGCGTCGAGTGGAAAATGAAACACTTCCTTTTCATAGTGGAGTCAAGGTTACCTCGAGGGTTTTCTGCTTTTCAAATACTTGGAACACAATGGTTTATTTATTTTCAATTGTACCGTTACGTTTTCACATTTGTAGGAAAGAAAATGAAATAACTGGTTATAAATTTTGCTCATTTTTAATACGTCGAACGCTCAAGCGGATGTTTAAACATACAGAAAAGAAGGCTCTGTTTCAAATGTTTCAGTGAAATACATAAAAATAGTGTAAACGTATTTTTTTATATTAAGTAAAATTTAGTTCTTTAATTTGATGAATTTCAACTCTCAGATGGAAAGTTCAGTATCGGTCTCTGGGGTCTGACACCGCGTTTAACGTGTTAATTATAAATTAGAGAGATTCGAGTTCTAATCCAGGGATGATCCCAGTTAACAGATTAAGTGGAATTATAAAATTCCTTTGTGGATTGTATCGAAAGGAATATCGAGATAAATTCAGTCAATAGTTAACGTGACACTTTTGTTCACACGATGTTAAATTTCTGCAGTATTTGTTTATCAGGGTCTCGATAAAAACAGTGAAAACCGAGAACACCCTACGAAAAACCAAGTATTTATGAAATTTTCTCCATTCAACATATAAATTTTTACTAATAACTGTTTTTATTATATTGTCGCAAACCATTGAAAAATCGTGAAGATTGCTAAATTGAACATCCTGTATATAATAATCTAATTCTGTCATTATGTTACAATTGAGAAGAGAGTTTCTGCTGAGACAGATAATTATCTTAAAACGTAATGCAACTGACATCTCTTCACATTCTACCGCACTATTTCTATCGAATTGTCATGATCAATAATACCCAACTACGTGCTCGATAACACAACACGCACAAACATTCCAGCAAACACAACACAATGAAAAAGAAGAAAAGTTGGTTCACGTCGCTATTCGTAACACACTTCCAAGATTTCTGTACATGACACGACATCGAATAATAAAGTATACTTATCAAAAATTGACCGTGACGTTAAGTGAATAATTAATCCTTCCCATGATCGACAAGTGTGCACCATTGATTGATATATCCGTATTTAAAATATTCACGAATTTCTACTTGTTCATACGAACCTGAAGTCTTCCAATTCTCCAAATGGATTTGTGATCGCACAGGCATAACTTACTTAACTGCAAACGATTTGAGGTTTGGAGGATTTCAAGAATTAAACACTGTTCTACCCGTTTTAGAGGGAATCGAAGATCCTTTGGGAAACACGGTTGCAACATTATCCTCAAGAGGCAACAATCCCTGTGTAAACTCTCGTCGAAGCACAACTTTCTTCCAATTTTTCGAACCGTGTGTAGGATTCGGAACCGAAGCGAGACACAGTTCCATCCTGACCCTTTTGCAACAGTTAGATCCCACGTAATCCTTAGGGACTAGTGTGTGTGTATGTGTGTGTATGTGTGTGTACCTCTGAATGGCGGAAATCTACGGAACAACCTTTGAACTCCCAAAATCCCACGCGTCTCTCTATGCCCGGCAGATCTCGAGGATCTCTGACTGTCCAATTTGAAATCGGTCGCATCGGGGTAAATCTGAGGTTGACAGTGGCAAGAGATAGCACCCCTCTACCACCTTGATATTGCACTAGTTCCTTGTCTCGCGAATTTCTGACGACCTGACATCTCCAAAAGGGAATCGCTGTGGGGGAATTGATTAACCCGAGGCGCGCGATTAGAAACGGGGACGGCCTGTCTGTTAGCTTCGGTAACTTATTCAAGATTTCGTTCGTTACTTGTGCACCGCGGTTTTAAAGAGAAGGATCAATCGTGAATTCAATATCGCGGCTATTCCATCGGCGAGAGGGGACACGTTCGCGGCGATGCACGACAGAAAGAAACTCGATATCCGGGATGTAAAGTGAATCTTAATTTTGTCGGCTTCTGACACTTTTGTGAAATGAGAAAAGGAAAAAAAAAAAATACATAAAAAGAAAACGAAAATGAGAAATGAGAAATGAGGAAAAAAAGAAAGCATAAGAGAAAAGAAAAACGAAAACGAAAACGAAAACGAAAATAGAATCCTTTCGTTGTTCTCGTACGGCTAAGAAATTTTTCCGTTTTTCCATTCGAACCGAGAGAAAACAGAAGGATAATCGAGAGATTTTTTCTGTTATCGTTACAGGATCGAGTGCACACAAAAACGACGCGACAGGAAATGGAAGGCCGGCTCCCCTTTTGGCGGAACCCAGATACGGCGCCGCGCCCCAGCCATACGGTAAGTGTCTCTCTCTTACCCTCAGCGTCTCATATCTCCCACACGCTCTTCGTTTTCTCTCTTTGAAAGTCAAATTAAGGGAATTAATTGAGAAAACGGACGGGCAATCGAACGAGACCGGCTGCATTCGATATTCACTCCTTTCTCCTCCACCCCCCACCCACCAATTCTCTTCGTGTAAGCGCGAAAAGTAGAAAAATAGAAGAAACCGAAAGCTGAATTTCGCGTAATTGCATAGAAATCTTCGCTGGAGGTTTTCAAACGGTGCAATTCTCATTTTACTTGGCGAACGTGCTAGTTTAAGCCTGGGCTGGTGAATAGTAGTTCGTTATCAGAATTATTAACACCCAGAGAGGAATGTGTCCTAATGGATCTTCTTTTCGTTTTTATTTATTTATTTTTTTTTTCATTTTCCTATTTTCTCTTGCTTTTTCGTTTGTTTGTTGTTCTTTTTTTTTCCAAACGTCGTTACGATAGGTCGAAAGTTTTTGATCATTTCTGCGAAAGTTTTTATTGCGCTTTGACGCGAGGCTTTAAAAGCGGAACGAGCTATAAAAAAAAGAAAAAAGAAAAAAGAAGAAAACAGAGAGAAAAGAAGTCAAAGGTAAAAGCGATTTCGAGTGAAAAATCATCGATCCTCTAACGTCACACGTTGTATAGGATCGTTTTATAATGCGACACGGTGATTATTACGTTCCGCGTAAATTACTCAATTTATGGCTGAGCGATGACAGAGGAGGAACACGTTCCTGTTACGGTTTCCCCCGCAGGAAGTTATTACCCGCGAGTTGCGGCCAGATGCAACGAGACCGTAGGAATTTTGACAGGAAATCGATGATGTAATTGTAGCGGAGTTATGTCGCGATCGAGCTATTGGAACTATAACCGTGGACGAAACCCAATCTCAGGAATCGCGGCGTTCGCTTGAAGAATGGCGGCCAATACGTGGAACCTTCGATAACGAAGGACTCTTGTATGTCGGATAGTTAACTGGCTGCTGTCGGAAATCGACCATGCCGGTCTTCCATTCGATCAAATCTCACATCGAATCCGTATTTTAAGAAATATCCCAATATAACGAACCCACACTAGAAATATCCTTGAATAATATAAATCCATATATTCCATTAAAATTTCGCAAGATTGAACAATCACGGATATTTATACTACGGGAATTGGAAGGTTTCGTACGAACTCTTCGTAACGAGCTAGAGAGTGTGCTAGACTATCAACAGTGATCAAGGAATATTTAAATCGAACCGACAAACGTGTGAAGAAAGAGTATATTTAATCCAGAGTGCTAGAAGTGCGAAAGAAGAGGACTTGAAATTACTATGCTGGGCCATCCAAGGATTTATCAATGGACGTGATTGAATGTCTGCAGAGCTTGCTTGAAATGAACGAAAGAGCATACGAGGGTGCAAGGATACATTAGCATGGAAAATCCGTGTACGAGTTAACGAAGAATTAATCTTTTCTTTTAATTGTGGAAACGTGAGAGAGTCGGAGGACCAGGAAAATTTTAAATAAGTTCAATAAATACATATATATATTATCATCCTATTAACATCGTATTCTTTAATCATCTCTGAACCACACGTATCATTATTCAATCATTAAAAATAACCCCTAGGATACAATTTTTAACAAATATATCGTGATGTTAAATTCTAAACAACTAGAAACCTGCTTAAACAGGCGAAACGACGCGACGGGTAACGTGATGCAAAAGATCGACTTCCTCCCATCCCTAGCGTTCGTTTGATCGTTGACGCGTTAAACGAGTATTCAATAGGAACGATTAATATTTCCTCTCGCTGTGTAATTAATAGGGAACGCGCAACAGTCGCTCGATTTCCATAATTAGCGTAGATTGTCGAGCCGCGTTCCGCGATGCACGAGGCCCGCGAATGAAAATGTACCGGGGGTCGTTAGAGACAAAGGAACATCGGTGTTATCCTCTCCTATTTCACCCGCCCCCCTCTCTGTGCTTTTGTTCGCAGGATCTACGCCACAGGTAACTTTCCCCCCGGGTGCTGGCCACGATCGTTACGAGGAGAATTTCAATGGACCAGCAACGTATGCGGAGCCGTACGTTGAGCGTTATGGTATTAAGAATGAGTTTGGTGGTCGAGAGCCCTTGCATCCCACGCCACCTCGGCCTGGTTACGTGCCCACCTTGGGACAGACACCGCCATCCAGCACACAGGGATCCGTGATGATGGTGTACGGCCTGCAGCCGGACAAAGTCAACACCGACAAGCTGTTCAACTTGTTCTGTCTCTACGGAAACGTAACGAAGGTGAGTCAGGCTTTCTCTGCTTCCTGGTGGACGTTTTTCGTCCGTTATCTTAACCCTTTACCAATGTGAGTGATACTTTAACGTTTCTAAATCGGGATAGTTGACACGTCAGTTTGTAAAATTTATCAGTACCGGTGCAATTGGAATTTAGAGTGGACAAGGTTCAGGATCTGTTAAGGGATGATTAGTGTGAAGATGTTTTCGAACGTTTGGAAGAAAGTTTGCTTAGTCTTGAATATTATAGGAATTTCCCGAGCTTAGAAAAGTATTGATATTCTATTTTTGATTAATGTGCTTTTTAGGGTTAGAGAAAGTGTAGAATTCTCTTCGTGATGTCGTTGATAAAATTTTGGATCGTTTAGAAGGAAATTTTCTAAGTTTTGAATATTATAAAAGTTTCTTAAGCTTAGAAGTATTGATATTCCATTCTTGATTAGTGTGCTATTAGGCGTAGAATTCCCTTCAGGAAGTTTTTAGTAAAATTTGCGATCGTTCTCGAGAAAGTTTACTAAATCTTGAATATTACAAAAATCTTTCTTGTTGAGATAAGTATTCGTGAAAAATCCCCTTGTTGATCTAATCTCTGTTATCGGAGAAAGACACACCGTCTAATGTTAGAATCCTAAACAAAGCTCAACAAACGCACGTTCGTGATCTCGTGACAGGTGAAGTTCTTGAAGACGAAAGAGGGCTGTGCCATGATCCAGATGGGCGACAGCATAGCCGTGGAACGGTGTTTACAGAATCTGAACAACGTGACGATCGGTACGGACGGCAGGTTGCAGCTCGGCTTCTCGAAGCAAGCTTTCCTCTCGGACGTCACCAACCCTTACATTCTGCCCGACAAGACAGCGAGCTTCAAGGATTTCACGGGAAGCAAGAATAACAGGTAAAGTTTAAACAAGCATTTCCGCTAGAATATTCTAGCCTTCTCCTCTTTTGTTCTTTTCCTTTTTTTTTTTCCACTCTCGATCCTATTTTTGGATCGTCTTTCTCCTCGGATCCGCGGAAACTTCTCGACCTGATTCACAACGTTTTCCACTTTGCGTATTCCGATTTGTACTTCAGTGTAAGTTCTAACAGACGCGTTCAACAGATATATGACCGAACGTTCCTCGAATTTACCTAGTTGAATCACGCTTAAAAAGGAATCGTCGTCGTGATACTAATCAGCTTGAAGTTGTATCTTGACGTTTGAATGAAACGTTAACGAGAACGATGTTCTATGGCGTTTAATAGCTGGACGAACGGAGAACGTTTTCCCCATCGATGAGCGTGTTTCACGTTAAACGGAACAGCAATTAACTGACGCTCCTACTTCCGGAGAACTCGAGCAATTCACCATCTCCCTTTTCCCTCGCGAATTTAATATTTATCCGATGAGAACTTAACTACGGGCCAGAGGGGGTTTTTAAATTACGGTTCGTTCGATTGCGAAAAAATTCATTACAGGTTTGCAGGGAATTTGGCAAGTTGAAATGTATACCGGAAACGCGCTCGGTCTAATGGGAATTGACGCACGATTCATCTGTTTCCGACGATATACAATACTACGCGGTACTGTTATTTCCACCGGTAACGATTTATTGTAACGGGACAGTTGGAAAAATCTAATTTTTTTTAAATACGAGCACGCGTTACTCTGAACGAATCGGCAGCTGCGTTCTAATTCGAATCATTAAAATCGCTGCACTTTTTTTTTCTATTGAAATTTGTAAATCTACGAGACATTTTCCTCGTAACGCGTGTACAATAAAGGAAGATTTAACCGATGGATATGCACGATTGTTAATTACAGGTTCCTAAATCCAGCAATGGCCAATAAGAATAGAATACAACCACCCTCGAAGATAGTCCACTTTTTCAACACTCCCCCGGATTTAACCGAAGAGACCGTGCATCGTGTGTTCGTGGAGCGTGGCATCGAGGCGCCAACGACAGTGAAATTGTTCCCCCTTAAATCGGAACGATCGTCGTCCGGCCTTATCGAATTCAGCAGCGTTGGAATCGCGGTAGCTGCCATTATGGAATGCAATCATACAGCATTGGAAAATAGTAGTGAGTATCTAATCGATAACACAGATTTCCTTTCTGATATACAATTTGTTTTTGATTGTTGCTTGGACCCTCGAGTATCTCCAATTGTGTTAACTCTTTTGTGATTAGGTGATTCCGTATCTTATATGTTTTCACTTGAATACTCAAATGCGATATTGATTTTTTTAATTTAGTATCCATTGCACACATGAATATCGATGGATAATCAATTTCAGAAAAAAATAATAATCATTATGAAAGTGTTAAAAAATAGTAACGCTCTGTTTTGTGATATTGAGTGATATTTAATATGAGATTGAATTCGCTATATTTATTAATAAAGTGAAGGGCATAGAGTTCTGGTCGTGGGCTCGATTCTTTCTTGAATCTTGTATAAATAATTCGTAAGATTTGGAATTATCGAATACAGACTGTGTATTATGATACTGGAAGAGTATTAAAGCAACAAATATAGTTCTTTACTACTCATAAATATTGTGCTCACTTTCACTTCATATCAAAGATGCACATGTTACAAAAGAATTCTCATATCTCGTTAAGAAAAATAAACGTTCTCTGGAAATTCTTAAAATAAAATTCCCCGGAATAAAGAACATCATAAATAAATTGTAGGTGGGATGGATACTCATGGGCGCTAGTGTACCATATAAATTACTACTAAGAGGAGAAAAAAAGAAAAAAAGAAAAAAAAATCGTAAGACCAGAATTAGTACAGTTTGTTTATTTATTTATGTATTATTAAACAATTCCTGAAATTTGATCATACCGATACAGGGTGAATAAAACTCTTCGAAATTTGAAATAAAAATTTTAAAACATAATAGAAAGAAGGTTCATTTTTTAATTGACAAAGCGATTCAAATTTAAATTCTAAAGTGATTTACAGTTCATCCCGCATTTGTTCATAATTCGTGACATTAATTTAAAACACTTCAAATTTAAAGAACCAATAATTCAACAATACGACAAAACAGCAGATGTTACATTCTATTCGCAATAAAATGTAGACTCGCAACTCAACTGTTTTATACCGCGACGATACACTTCAACTCAACCGTAGCGAAAGAGTTAATCCATCCCAATGAAAGACTAATCCAACGAACAATCTAATCAAGCAACCTATCCATTCTATTTTTCCAGACGGCAAGTTCCCATACATCATGAAGCTGTGTTTCTCTTCGTCACGCACCATACCCACGAGTTTCCCGCCAAGCAGCGGCAGCACGTCGAGCAATTCCGCCGGTAATGGCCACGTCAAAATGCAGCAGGACTCGGAATAGAACGGCGAGGTCCAGGGCCAGCAGCGTCAGCGTCAGCGCCAGCGTCCCTCTCTCGCCCTGCACCCGTTGTGTGCCCCGACGGGCACGGCCCTGCACCCAGCCGCAGCGATTACACTCTCCCCGGTCTTACCGCCGCCTGTGCCGCCCCCTTTGCCGCCCACCTGCGTCCTGATCGCCACCCCGACTCTATATCCTACAGTGCCACCGCCGCCACCACCTCCGCTGCCAACGTTCTGGCCGTACTGATGAGAAGAGCAGCGGGCCTACTCGCCGGACGTGGTAGCAACTGACAAAAACAACCACCCCGTCCTCATCTTTTTCATCTTCTTCCTCTTCCTCTTCTTCTTCGTCTTCGTCTTCGTCTTCGTCTTCTACCACTTCTATTTCTTCAACTACTTCTCTCCCTTCTCATCCTGTTCCTCCACCTCCACCATCACAACCCCCTCCTCCTCCTCTTCCTCGTCGCGTGGTGACCACCTGGCAAATATCAGACGCTGGTCGCTGGAAGAATTTCCGGTTCCGTTCGAGGGTAAGCGGGGCGGAGAATCTTGGCATCGAGAGTTGAGGAGGACGAAGAACGATCTGGCTCGAAGATTCTCGGTTGGGAAGATGAACAAGGCGGCGTCGATGGGATCATCATTGTCGACAAAGTGGAATGTGGCATGGGTGGGCTGCTCGAAGGTCATCGAGGATCGTCCGTTTAATCGGAAGTGGAAAAGTCATGGCGAAATAATTGAGAGGCAGCAATGTTTTGTTTCTTTTTTTCTCTTTTCTGCCAACCTGATCATCGGTTACACATACACCACTGCTACTCTTCTTCTTATTATTATTATTCTTTTTATTTTTGTTCGTTCGTTTTCCCTGTTTCATCACTTTTTACTTATTCACTCACCAACTACTATTCTGCTCCGTTCTCTTCTTTCGTTTCTTCTTTCCTACTTGCGTTGCTTTGGCGAGGTCCGGGTATACGTGCTTAGTCCGTATCGTGGAGGTCCTGTAAAACGGTATACACAGAGTACCGTATATGTTCGCCGTATGCTACAGGTGTGACAGTATTATGTCGAAACGGATCCTCTCGTCGTTGGGGTTCGTTGAAATAATAACGAAGAGGACATTTCTGTGATGTTCGTCACGAGAATGGGGAAGTGTTGTTAAGACGACGTTGAAAAAGAGATGCAGAGGATTCGCTTCGTCGTTTTTTCCTTTTTTTTTTGTTTTTTTTTTCTGTTTTCATCGCGGAAGCTTCTTTCCTTCTGTCGGACGCGAGGATCGATCGTGAAGGATTGTCACGTTAACAATGTACATACTAAAACGAGGCTCAGAAGAGAGACCCAGCGTCTAACGAGAGTCTTACCGTGGTTGGCCACGGATTACATATCATGGTCTGGGAAGCGAGGACTAAAAAGTAAGCCTCGCGAGCAATTGTCGAGGAATCGTCGTTGATTTAAAGTTAAAAAAAAAAAAAAGAAAACAAGGAAAAAACTGAAAAAAATGGATGTCACGAGAAAATACGAGAATCGACGGTTTCTCGTGAGACAAATGGACCAGAGAACACAATCGCTTCTACGTTGGCCCAGCGTGTACGAAATTCTCGCGTATCGCACGACGGGGTGAACCGCAACCACCGTGTTTATTTTTTTTTCTCCCCTCCGTTGTTCGTTTCCGTGGTGCTCGCGCGCGCGCGCGTGTGCCGTTTCGAAGGACTCTTCTGTTTGTTCGTCGATAATTTACGTACCGAGCTGTGCTGTCATTTTTACGTTGAACATGAATGTTCAGCGTGAATGTAGGAAAAGGAAAGGTAGAAAATGGAAAAAAAAACCTCCACAATCTCTCGAAGCTGAATGCACACCGCCGTTCCTCGTTGACCATATTTTCATGGGATCCAATAAATCGGAGGTTCCTCATTGACCATTAGAAGCTACACAGAAAGCCGGATACAATTTTCTGAGAGTGTTCAGAGGATCTGAATCAATCGTGCACGCGAGTAAAATAAATCCGCCTATACGAGAAGAGAGGGAAAAAATATATATATATAAAAACTAGGTGTATGTCGATGGATTATGATCGTTGCACTGACTTCACCGTCACGACCAGCGAAGAATTAAAGCAAAAATAGTGGATGAACAAGAAAAAAAAAAAGAAGAAACAAACAAAACCTATAGATACACATCCGACTCGCGAGAATCTTTTGCTTCTACAGCAAAACGTATAATGAACAAAAGCGAATACAATGGGGAAAATAAAAAAAAAAAGTAAGGACACGCAAAAGTCTCACTGTTCTCCGAATCTGATAGCTCTATCTGTCGTTGTTTTATATACTCTATATGTGTATATATATTATATATTGATATCTATACATGCGCTTCGAATAACGAATATCTATTTATGTTTTCACGTTGTTCAGATTTTATTTACAACGCTTGGAATTGTGCTCGAGGAGAGAAAGAGAGAAAAAGTGAGAAAGGATGAAAGGGAGAGAGAAAGAGAGAAAAAGAGAGAAAGCGAGAAAGAATGTGAGAGAGAAAGAGTGAGAAAGGTTCTTTGCAGAAAGTTCGGGAAAAAGATGTTAGCTTTTGCGCGCGTTGAATCTCGGATCTATTCAGTTTCCGCGATATACAGTTGCGTGTGCCGCTTAAAATCCGGTGGAAAGCCGGAAATAGAGTACGGAAAATAGATAACGGATGATTCGTCTTGAAACAGGGTCGCTTCTCCTTTTCACGTCGCACGAGGAAGCTTCTCGCGAGTCTCGATTTAACGAAAAAGAGAGGAAAAGAAAAGAAAAGAACTAACAACAGAGACCCAACTGTCCGTGTTTATCGATCAAAGAGAATCGAATATTCTTCATTGTGTCCCCTGTGTCTTCGATGAAACGTGTTATTAAATATAACCGAAGGGAGATAATATGAGAAACCGGAAGTTCTCCGAAAGCTGTAGTGTTCAGGTTGCGACGACAACGACGACGACTCGGTACCCGTGCTTTGCTGAAGAACGAAAGGGAAAACGAGGAGAAAGATAAAAGAGAGACATAATTGTCAGAACCAGAATGAAAGAGGAAGAGACAGAGTGAGAGAAAGAAAGAAAGAGAGAGAGAGAGAATGGAAAAAACCAAGCAGACAAGCGATCGAAGGTTATATTCTCTTCAAACGCTCGTACACTATTGATCAGATCGCGGACTGTGAATTGAATTTTATATGAAGACAATGAAGTCGACGTCACACAATATATTAGTGGTCCCACGGCAATATTTTGTCGGGCCGGGGGACGTTTTTATAAGAAAGGTTTTAGATCTCCGATTTAAGAGTATAAATAAAAGAAAAAATGAATAAAAAAAAAAAAGAAATGCGTAAAGTTAAAGTAAACGTAATGATAAATAAATTAATTAATTAATTAATTAAAGTGTAAAGGTAATAAGTTGTGTTTTCGAAGCGAACCAAATGACTTACTCTAAATAAATGTAAAAAGGAAAAAAAAGCAAATAGAGAGACTTGACTCGGCCATACGTAACGTAAGATAATAAGAAACAAAACAAAAAAAAAATACAAAAATTACAGGGGGGGAATTAGAAAAAAAAAAGGACGAGGGTATACGTGTCGGTTTTGCCCGGCCTTTTTATCAAAGATGCGTGAGAGAGAGAGCGAGCGAGAGAGTAAAAGAGTGAGAGAGAGTGAGAGAGAGAAAGGTAGAAGATATCCGCCACTTTTGTCCATTGATCGTGAGAGAGAGACCTAACTTAAACAAACAAACAAACAAAAATAATAATGGGAATTATAAAACTTAAATAAGGGAATTAAAGAAACAAAAAAAAAAAAAGAAGTGTTTATATTCGAGGCAATATTTGTTACAATACAACTAGAGGATAAGTTGTATACAGTTATAAGGGGCTCAGTTACACAAAAGCGAGGATCCTTGTTGATTGCTGATTACAAACGAGTGGAGATGCAACAAAAGAATTTTAAAGAGAGGAGAATAAAAAAAAAATAAGTGGGAAAGATATTAAAAGAAAAAAAAAAACACACACACACAATGAAAACGAAAAAACAGAAAGAACGCTGAGAAAGATAAAGGAAGAGAAACAACGTACCACTTGTAGCAGAAGAAGAGGATACACGTTGTACGTTGCTGCTTGACGAGTTTCTCATTTTGAAAAACAAAAAAAAAATTGCTTATCAATCGTAGGGTGATACACACACATATATATATATATACACACATACATACATACATATATGTGTATGTGTATATCGACGCGAAAAAAAAATTAAACAAAGGTACTAAGTTAAGGATTTAAGGGAATAATAATGAATAAACAAATGACAATTACAAATACAAATAAAGATGCACTATAGCTGATCGACATGCTCTCGATGATCGTTGCGTTTGATAATGATGGTGATGATGATGATCGTTTGTTTATTGTTTCTCGATTCCTGTTCACGACGTTGTGTTCTGTTCCAACGATTTATATAGATATTAAACATTTTTCTTTTTTTTTCAATTTGTTTTTCTCTTTAAATGTCCGTATCCAGATAGGACTGTAAAATTGTTTCTACATCACATTCTTGTACGTTTTATTACGTATTATAGTAGCATGGTTATTACTTTTATTATTACTATTACTATGATTATTATTATTGCTATTTACTATTATTAATCGTCGTTATTGTGTAATTATATATGCATATACGGTTAACAGAAAAGAAAGAAAGAGTAGGTTTCACGGTAGAGTAACAAGTACGCATCACGGTTTTTATCCGACACGGAATAAAAAAGAAAAAAAAGAAAAACACACGTTTGAAAAATTTCGTTTCGAAATAGGACCTAACACGTAAGATAAAGAGGAAAAAAGAAAAGAAGGTGGTAGATAATAAGCAGTTAGGACTTGTAATCATATCATAAAGTTTTGTAGATACGTATGTATATATATACATATATATATTATACGCAACGTATATATATACATATTAAATGTGATCTTGCGGAGTATGGCGTATTTCAATCAAGGGTGTATCGTCTCGCAAAATTCACGTGCTCGACACATCACACGCTTGTGAAAGAAATAAAACGAAGAAACATTTCGTGATGAATGGTGATCTCTTAAATAAAAAAAATAAAAAAATCCTCGAGATCGTGCGCGACTTTTTTTAGACGGTCAGACGTGTGATACTTCGTGATAATTCTTTGAGAACGAATCTGCAGCGGTGTAGAGAAACGCTCGATTTCTCGATCTTCTATCGTTTCTTATATCTACCCCGCGGTGTTACTTTTACTCATAGAAAATGTCGCATCGATTCTCTTCTCTTTTCTTCATTTACTTTCAACATTCGCAACGCATTCGTTGACGATTACATTAACCGTTCCCGATCGCGTATTCCATGATCACGATGAGAAACGAGCGCGCTGAGCGAATAGGGGAAAAAGCTTACGATCGAACAGAGGAGAGAAACAAAGGACGAGAAAAAGAGAGAGAGAGTGGCGATATTAGGCAGAGTGAAATGAAAAGAAAAGAGGGGAAAAAAGAACAGAATTGTAAAATTGTGACATCGTGGAAAATTGGACGCACCTTCGTTTTTGAGGAATTATATTTGGTGTCGTTTCGTTTAGCAAATTATAAAAATGTAGCTCGGCTAGAACGATGCCCTCCTGATGAAAAATCCCCACTCCGGTGTGATGTACCCTAGGTGCACATTTTGCGAGAGCAAAGAAATATTGAACTTTAAGAGAGTTGAAACAGGAGAAAAAGGGGGGGGAATAAAAAGAAAAGAAGAAGAAAGGTTGAAATTAAGGAGCAACAGAGAAAGAAAAAGAAAAGATAATTAATAATAATAATAATAATAATACACAAGTAAAATATAAAACGCGTATTGTATTTGAGAGGTCAAGCACGCATGCCAGACTGTCGCTTATTTTCTGACACTTTACCCGTAACATGATGAGCGTGTGTGGTAAAGTAAATTTTAACGCTAGTATACACGTTTAACAACGAACACTTGGTAAAAAAGAAAATGACAAAAAAAAAGAAGAATATATATATATGTATAATCAACACACGTTTCCCCTGTGCTGTGTATTTCTATGTGTAACACTTGGACTAAAGCAAGCAAGCAAAACTAAAGCAAGCCAGCAAGCAAAAGCAACAATCTTTCAGAGAAATATTCTCCCGCGATATTATCCCCACAATGTTCTTTTTTTTTCTTTTTCTTTTTCTTCTTTTTTTTTTTCATCGTTTCTGTTCCTCTCTTCATACGTTTCGCGACGAACAAAGGTTCAACTCTACTGTTACTACTACTATTACTATTACTGCTACTACTACTATTACTATTACTACTTAATACTATTAACCGCTTTACATTTAGCTCTTCCCACCGTCGTGCGTTATATTCTTCATCGATTAGACCGAATGGCTCCTAAATTGTACCTCGCGTACAAAACGCGTGCAATACCTAATTCTAGACACGGACGACGATCCTCGGTTGTACGATCGTATGACCCGGTAGCGCCCCGTCTGTAAAACTTCTATAGAAATGGCCGTGTGTAGTTTAGAGCGTGTTGTGTTTGAGCGTGTATGGTTTTTAACGAGAACCGAGAACACAATGGTGAATCATCATCCCTTCGTGATACGTTTCTCGACAGAAAAAGCAAAAGAACAGAAAAAAAGAAGAAACAGAAAGAAAGAAGTGACGATTGCTCGTTGATGTATCGAAACAATTTCGAGCGAGAAAGAAACGGTTTCTAAAAGTGCGGTAGCGGCTTGTCTCTCGAAGACGTTGCGCCTAGATTCGAGCGACGGCGGAAGGGTTAAATTTAAAGGTAAACAACCACGCAGTCGTAAAACGATAATAGCGCTGTTCCATCGGAGGACGACGAGCTTCCATAATGGAAGATTTCTCTCTTTTTCTTTTCTTTTTTTGTCTCTCTCATATTCCTTCGTTTTATCTCTTCGCTACACTTCGTCATCTAAACTAGATTTCGTTTCTTCTCTTCTGGAGGCTCGAACACAAGAGACACGCCACGTTGCGTTCCGGACGACGAGGTAAATCGAAACGCGCAGCTCTATGTTTCTTTTCTCTTCTTCTTCTTCTTCTTCTTCTTCTTTTATTACTATCTCATAAAACGGATTTTGCATCTTTCTTTCGGCTCAACTTGTACATAGCTTCTTAACGACTACGCTCTCTGTGTGTGAACGCTCGTTGTGTGACAAAAAAGAGAGAGAGAAAGAGAGAGAGAGAGAGAAAGAAGAAAAAATAAATAAAGTAATAATAATGATAATGATATAGTATATATATACACGTAGCCACGCATTCGTCGTTATAACGATATCGTCTCGCTTTTCTCTCTTTTTTCTTTTATTTTTTTCTCGACGAAACGACAAAAATGTGTACAAAGTGCGAAGAGGAAGTCACGCGCGCGCGCGCGCGCGTATCGAGTCGTTCGGAACAACAAATTTGGATATAAATAATAAATGTATGTATGTATGCGTGCGTGTGTGTATGCGCGTGTATGCCTGCGTCGCGTGAACATGTGTATGCTGTTCGTCCTCCGACGTCGAATCATCATTTCCGTTGGAACAGAGAGAGATTCTTCTGTATGTACAAAAAAATCAAATTGTAATTGTAGCGTGTAGAGAAAAGTCTGTAAACGATACAGTATTCCAGGTAGCGTCTAAATAGCACTGTGTAAAACGTACACACATACACACAACAGACAGACATAACATACACACACACACATCGCCGATAAACATGGGGAGAGAAAAGGAAAAGGAAACATTACACACTTCGAAAGATTATTACAGAGAGAAACACGTAAAAAAGAAACAAAAAAACAGAAACGAATGAAAACACGTAACTATGAGATTGTAAAGAGAAAGAGCGAGAGAGAGAGCGAGAGAGAGAGAATGTGAAAAGCCATCTGTGTCGATAATTATTTGGGAGAGAAAAAGGATAGAGGTGAAAGGAAGGAAGGAAGGAAGGAAGATAGAAAGGAAGAAAGAAAAAAAGAAAGAAGGAAAGAGGTGAACACGTTCGTTTGAATCTTTAAAAAGAAAATAATAACACGAAAATACATATCCCATCTGTATGTATATATTTGCAGTTCGCATAAGAATTTCAATTATATATGGACAATTGATTGTGTAATTATGATTGATTAGTATTATCGTGACGATGATGATGATGATTATGATAATGATGATAATGATGACGATGATTATTATTATTATTATATTATTAATTAATTAATTATTAATTATTATTTATGGTTCCAGTTTTATGAAAATTGGAGCGAATTAAGTAATGTTACGACGATCGATATTGCGTTTAAAAGCGTTAGGTTTAATGTTTGTAGTTAGGTAATGTTAGGTAGATTGGAGAGTAGGTACATATCGTTAATATTGTTATTAATTAATAGTATTGCGAAAAAAGGGATTACTGCCGGGTGCGCTTTGATTTCTTTTGTCCGCAATGAAAAAAAAAAGGAGAAAAAAAAGGAAAAAAAAAGAAGAAGAATAAGAAAGGCACCGTTCGCTATCGTTCGTTGCGATATTTGAGAATCGCGGGATCGTTCCGACCTCTTCAACTTTTACAATGCTCCCTCGGTACTGAAACGAAGTTTCGAAAAAAAAAAGAAAAGAAAAGCAAGCTTATCAACATTTATGGCCAAGAAAAAAAAAAGAAAAATTAAACACAAAAAAAAAAGAAATGTACCTGTGCTCTAACGACGATATCTCGAATTAGTCTCGAAGAGGATGGTCGCTCTGATCACGCGTCGACTGTCTCAAATAGTTATATATTTTTGTGCAATCAATCGGATGAGATGCGTTGATGCCACGAGTACTCGAAGCGAGCCCAAAAAATATTCCAAGAAAACCGAGAAAAGAAACGCGAGCACGTTTTCGAACGTTCCTTCCTTTCTCTCTTTTTTTTTTTTTTTGTATTTCCTCTCTTGACAATGAACGTTTATTTGAATTCGCTACGAACAGATATTCTTTTCTAAAATCATCGCTGCCCGCAGTCTTTGCTACGATACCAAATAGTACACCGCTTCGAGTATCATAAAGCATCAAACAAATCGCGTTCTTTCTCACTGGTCGATCGAAAGAAAAAAAGAAAAAAAAAACGAAAAAAAAATACGCTGGGCCAAACAAAATAAACCAAAGCGCAGTAACCTTTTTAGCGATCCCTCCTTTCCCTCTAAGTATTACCGAGTAACATATACCTGCCCCACATATCAGAATCTTGCGTATCCCAAAAGCACCACCATACGTCATATCAATGTTTCTAAGCGTTATCCCCTCCCCACTAATAACGTATCCGTTTTAACATTTATTTCCTTTCCCCCTCCCTAACCAAAAAAGAACACTTTTTGCCTCTATTTCGGCATCACCGTTTATAATAACTCGAAGAATTTTAAACTGTACGTAATTTTCCCCTTCCCACGTGGTGTCCTGTCTCCTTTTTCCCTTTGAAAAGAAAGCAAAGAGGAGAAAGAAAACAGAAGATATATACACACACACAACCATTCCTACAATTCCCTCGTCCCTCTTCGCCGTTCCTTTATCATTTTCCTATTACCCCATTGACGAAAGAAAAAAAAAAAGTAATCCACCTCGTTATTGTACATCTGAGCCAAGAAGGGTCTCTATGCTCTGTCTTCCCATCGCTGCGTCAAAAGACAAACTAGATGTAATAAGATTTGTTGACTGTATACATTATTATACATTGATTGTACACGCATCAGCAACATCACACACTTCGAGAATACTCGACTACGATACACACGGTATCATCGACACTCACCATTAACACACGCCCTAATCCCGCTCGTCGAGAACCGTAACTACACCGAGACCAGCACACACCATCAGAGGCACTGCGTCAAGATAGTCCAAGATGGATCGGTATAATGCTAATCGTCGTCGAACGAAAAAAGAGATTTTGCTCGACAACGGTGCAACAAGGAGACACTTTGGTTGGATTCGTCGCGATTTCAGGATCGATACAGGACCGAGAAGACGACGTTGAGGATTTTATGTATGAGAATGAACACAAGGGGCTTTTATGCGAGTGAGATTTTGTTTTTTTCTTTTTTTTTTTTTTTTAGCGAAAGCTTACTTCACCCTGTATTCCGAATTATTTTAGAAATAGATGTTTGTTAAGCGATGTGTGACTCGTTGATTTTTTATAAATCGTCGATGTGTTTTAATTCTTGAACCGTTTCGGAGAAATTTTAACAACGGGTACCGTCATGTGTTTGTTTTATATGTATTATTAGTTTAATTTTATGTGGAAATTATATTTCAAGAAATCTGGTTGCTACTGTATCGACTTGAAATCGCGGAAGAACGATCCTTCATTCTCCTTTGCGGAAGTATCGAATAAACCGGAAACAAGCTGTTCTCACATCCTCAAGACCGCGGTTTTACTATGGTCGATCAAGCATTAACCATCCATAATTAGTCTGTGATGTCGCAGCGCACGTTTTCATTCGGGACATTAGACATCAGATTACGACACGTAGAACAAACGATCGTAGACAATTTTACACACACCACACACACAACATCGTGTCCACATTGAACGGGAGAGGTCACACACCCACACACCAACGGCCAAGAAACAGGAGACACAGACAGACACACTCCAAAATATATTACTCTTTAAACGAAAACAAAAGGATAAAAAAAAAATAATAATAATAATTAATGATGTAATGTGTATATTAATACTTGTATGTCGTACGCTCTAATGTTGTTTGAAGAGTTATTTGCGAGTCAATTATCTGTGCCTAGCAGCCCTGTGCACCCTATCAAATGTACCACCGTTCAGATGAAAAATTAAAAATAATAATGGGAAAAAAAAGTAAAGAAAGATACTGATTCAACCAAAAAAAAAACAAAAAAACAAAAAAAAGAAACAAGCATTAAACAGCAACAACAAGCAAACAAATATTTAAAAAAAAAACATATATATATACGAAACGAGCGAAAAGTGTAAACACTCTCACACACACACATACGCAGAAAAGCAACAGCATATGTATATAGATATACATAGTTTCGTGCAGAAACCTACGAGCCATACACGCACGCGTGTTCCTCGCGACGACAGCCACAACAGAAACAATAATAACCACAACATTAACAGAAAAAAAGCTAAAAGAAATAGTGAAACAAGAAGGAACAACAGACAGACAGAACCGAAGTAAAAAGTAATACAAAAAAAAAAACATACAAGTTGGAAATGGATGAAGATTTAAGCGAAAAAAAAACAAAAAACGGAAAAAAAATATCACAAAAAACTTGCACCCTGTATACATAGTTCGCACAATGATCTGTTCCTATTTTGGAATCAGTTTTTTCGGATTTGCCAAGAATGTATATCTACAGATTCTATATGAAAAAAAAAAAAAAGAAAGAAGCGAAAATATATATAGAAAAACTGATTATGAAATATAAGTAATTGAAATCCCATAGTTCTGGAATTGTTACCCTTTTTTCGACCGAATTGCCCGTATAATTATTCGTGTGTGCCAGCTGCGTCGACTCCCCCCTCACCTATCCGTCTGTGAATAAACGAACAAACGAAGGCAACTCAAAAAAAAACAAACCAGAAAAAATATATATATACACACATGAAACGGGAACGAAAACCGAGAAAAAAGAAAGAAAACCACAGAGTGAGAGTGAGAGAGAGAGAACGCGCGAGAGAGAGGGAGAGAGAGAGAGAGAGAGAGAGCGAAAGAGAGAGAGAATAAACAATCGCAAAACAATGGAAAACACACACAAACACACAATTAAAAAAAGAAAAAAGAAACAGGAAAAAAAAATACGCAACGTGTATCGTTCGCGATTCGCTTTTTTCAGAGCTAACTAGCAGCCTAATTAGAACACACAAGAGAGTGATGCACGCGTCCTCTTCGTTTCGTGCAGTTCCTCCAGTAGTCGCGCCACGCCTCGCGCCATCATCGAGAGAGATCATTGTTATAATCGAGCTCGAAGTCCACTAGAACGGTTGTTTCTAAAACGTACACGAAGAAATCACGAGACCAAACAATACAGAAATAGATAAAAAGATAACATAAACATACTAAACGTAATTCAATAAAGTATTATTTAAAAAAAAAAAACACAGAAAAATAAATAAAAAAAAAAAAGAAACAAATAATAAGAAATGGGGCAAGATACGCGCGATAGGGGTATAAACGGCTCGTTTCTAGTGGCACTTTTCGTCGACTTTGTACCCGTTTTTTCGCGCGACGCCGAGCTCCTCTTTCAGGGTACCACTTTGTAAGACGTTCGTTAAGCAAGTAGTAACGCATCGCAAGAAAAGAAACTAAAAACGCGAGAACCCCCGCCGAGTAAACGACCGAAAAATTCTCCGTAGGTTAAAACGAGAGGAATTAAAATGAAAAAAGAGAGAAATATTTCGCGGCGCGAATAAATTGACCGGGAGGGTGGGATGAACGCGATTTGGGATGAGACGACAAACGCGATTTTCACCGTTTGTCACGCTGCTCGTCTTTCATCTCCGTTTTTCACTGAACAACAACAGCAACGTGCTGCAAGCTATAAAAACCACACATTGAAATTCGAGTGAAACGCGACGATGTTTGTTCGTGAATGGGTTGCGAATACAACACGAGCCTCTCGATTTTCCGCTCGCCCGTAAAAAAAAAAAGCAAAAAAAGCGTATATATACATATATCGAGTAAAAATAAAAACCGAACACGTGAAAATAAAAAAAAATATAAAAAAAGGCAAAAAGAAGATAGAACGATAAGCAGGAGGGAAGTAAAACGAAATCAATTAATAACGTAGACCGTCACACACTGAACACAACAGCACAACCACCACGATCCACGCACATCCATGTTTATATACGATTATTATGTGTATGTGTATGTGTATAAAAAAGAGAAACAAAAGAAAAAAGAAAGAATCATCGACCAGTCTCGATTCACTCATTCTCATTTTCTTTGTGCGACATCTCGCGAACCACACCCCACCGTCTGATCGAATCCCCACATCACACAGTCCTAGAAATATGTGGGACGCGCTTGTACACGTGTGTCTATAACGAGAAACTTTAGAAAACAAAATACACGCGAGAAAAATCGACGCCTGCTTTCGAGCTCTCTGTTCACTGAGAAACGCGGACGAAACCACTTTTCGCGCTTTGCTTCTTTCCAAAAACGAATAAAAAAAAAAAAACCACCCTCTCGACACTTGTACCCTTCTCTCTTCGTCGAATGTACCATTGCAGAAAAAAAAAAATGTTTACAGAAGAAAGAGAACAAATTTACGTAAAGAGTACGTTCGTTCAATTTCCAAATGAAAAGTTCGCGAATTTCTCGCGTACGGATTCTCTCGAGCACGAGAAACTGCTGAAACGTACGCGAGGGATTCGTTTACCACGGCGAACTAACGTTCGTCGACGAAGATCGAGAGCGTTTCACCTGTGGTACCGGAAACACGTGGGAACGCATCGATCGAGCAATGCGAAAAGACGGTGAAAACGGTGGACAGAGGCGTGAAAAGCAGCCGGTGTGAATCGGTTGATGTTTGTAGAAGCGACAGGTTGCAAGGGACATGATAAAAAGGCAGTGAAAACGAATGACAAGTTACAGGAAAGAAAAATTGAGAAAAGAATTATATACATATAATATAGGGAGAGAAAACAACATGGGTTACGAAAGGAACATCGAGCACAGAGGAATAATAATTACACGTAAAGAGAGAAAGAGAAAGAATGAGAAAGGGAGAGAAAGAGAGAATAAGAATGCGAGAGAGGGAGAGAAAGGGAGAGAGAGAAAGATTTAGTGAGAAATTGAAATGCAAAGGGAGAGAGAGAGAGAGAGAGAGAGAGAGAGAAAAAACGTGTGAAAGGAATATTAAAAGGAAAAAAGGAAAAAAAAAAGAGCACACTCACTGAGCGCCGCTAGTAAAAGACATGGTAGGCTATTATTATCGCTAAATAGTCGCTAGCCGATAGTGATGTAGTTTACCCTTTAGAGTTATTTTAAGTTCTTAATTATAATATGGTTACTATTAAATTTATTATCGTATCACATTACACACTGTAACACTTCTATTATATAATAACAAGAAATATTTACCTGTGCATATTGACATATTAATGGAGTCACATCATTAAAACATATACTACTCAATATATTCAGCGTCAGCGACTCGATTCATTGACACCCACACCATATACCATACATGTACAGGATGATTTGTTCTAATTTGACGACTTAACATTGCTTGTAAATTGTTCGTTGGACGATAAAACGCGCAGAGAGAAGAGTTTAACGATTTCAGTGGGAGGAACGTGTTGTTTAAACGTGAAATATTATAATAGTCGTCAGGTGAAATGAATCACCCTGTATATACCTTTACTCGAAAATACATTCTTTCCCTCTCTGAAAGTTGGAAATGATACCATTGTACCAACCACCACCACTACCACCACCAACCTCTACTCTTTTGGTTTCAGTTTTCAATCCCGGTTTGTTATCTTCTCTTTTCTTTTTTTTTTTTTTTTACTGTTTTCTATTTTATTTTTATCTTTTTCGTTGCTCGACGAGTAACATTCAATCGGTCGATTCGAGAGCGGCTTGATTCCTCTCGAGAATTTTGTTTCGAGATCTGTTTAATAAATAATTTTCCTTCTCTGTGATTTTAACGATAATTTTATTGTAAAGATTTTGTAAAAAGCTGGTTAGAAGTATTTTATTCTGGAATACAGATTTTTAATGGAAAGATGTGGAATAAACGAAGTTGAAGTTGCTCTCGAGATGATCGATTCAATTGTACCTATATTAAGTTTCAGTGCGCCGACGTTTTAGAAAGACGTATTAGTTCCTCTGTTTTGTTGAGAAACGATAGAATTTTACGCATTAAGTTGAAACAAGATCGAACTTCAATTACTATCAATCGTAAGAGTACGAAATGTTAAAATTTCGAAAACAACGTATTTTTTCCCAAACATGTACACGGATATTTGATTTAAATCGATTCGAATGCAGATCCACAGATTCGATGGTTTTTTCTTTATTTTTTACAAGAGCCAGAATTTGTTGCGTTCCGGAAATGACTGCATGTTTGTCGTTCCTTGATTTATCCTAGCTGCCGGAAAAATCGGTGTGCGAATGAAGTTGTTTCGTTACGGAATTTTGTTGGATGAATGATCGTGTATACTTTCTACTCGATTAGTACAAATATTTGTTTCACTTGTTATTTATTGAACACGACTTTTAATTCTATTCTCCTATGTTGTACTTAATTCCCATGATACGTGCGATGCATCCACAAAAAGAGAAAAATCCCTACGTTACAAAGAGAAAAGAGACGAATGAAAATCCTTCGAAGCTGATTTTCCCTGTCAATGGTACGCAAAAGAAAAAGAGAAAGAAAGAAAAGTAAATATTTCCAAACGAATAACATCCAGTACGAATTTTCTCTGTCCCATTCTACTCCTTTTCCCTTACGAGAACTACGCCATCTTTGCCACAAAATCACCTAACCAGTTTGCAGACAAAGGAATACATCCAACGCGCCTCATATAACTTCGGTGTGCGTTCTCTCTTTTTCACGAACAATTCCTCAAGGCGGGGCGTAAAAATGGAGCAACTTGCGAGAACAACGTTGCACCACGATTTTCGCGAAATTACATTGCTCGTACACCGTGATAAGATGTCTCGTGCAATTTTCCCACGGGAATACGCGACAAATCTAAACATTTTATTGCACAAAGTACCGTCGTAAATTGCCCTGTATTTCCATACGATCGCGTGTATCGTCCGCGAACAATGTTGGTCGCAGTAAATTGTACGTTCGTTTCATAAGTAGGAAAACAAAAACGAAAAAAAAAAAAAAAATATAATCGTGTTAACTCGTTTGCAAACATCCTTCTGAAAGATCGATTAGACAAAACCGTACATAGTTCACAATTTTTTACAACGAAATATCGATCTCCTTCAACTATAGAGTAACAAAAAATCAATATCAACGTTACCAAATTTTCGCGACACGATACACGACCAGTTACTTTTTTTTTCTTTTTTTAATTCGACCTCACACTAAATTACATTGAGTCGCGACCCATTCGACCATTTCTCACCACGATAAACATTTGCACGTTAAGGATGACAGAGTTCAGATGTATCTCTCATTATCAAACGCGCATAAAATGTTTTTAAGAAGGTTGACGGCAAGCTGAGTCCTTCGATAAAGCGAAAATAACGGGATCTTGATAAGGTCTGCCTGAAATAGAGCTGCTTGAGCATGCAATCGATTCGCGCGAGCTTTTATTAGTAGTTATTTCGCTAGATCCTGGCCGCAAGCATGCGCACGTTTTTCTCTTTTCTTTTTTTTTTTTTTCTTCTTTTTGAACGTCGACCGTTTTATGCTCTGTTCTCTTCTGGTGCACGGAAATCGACCACGTGTCTACTCTACATATACTTACTTCCGTTGATGTCCCGTTGACGTTTCGCTGTCGCATGCAGTGAATGCACAGAGTTACCCAGCAGAGCCGTTTTGGAATTGGAAAACGGTGTAATTCCGTGGTGTTACGGGCCGGGATCGACGTTTACGCGCGTGGCTTCATATGGAAATACCCTATCGAATTTATGTAAATATCATAGAGTATGTGTACCGCATCCTTGAGGAAAGAGAATAAAATATATCGATGCTTGGGATAGAAAGGAAAGGAACTCTCGGTGCAGGGAAAGTAGAAAAGTTAAAATTGAAAATTTGAAATTCGAAACACGAAATGTGAAATTAGAAAGTAAAAGTTCGAAATTTAAAATGTGAAATTCGACAGTAAAAGTTTGAAACTGAAAAGTAGAAATGTGAAGTCTACAATTTGTAATAGGAAAGTAATAATATTGAAATTTGCGATTTCGAATTTAACACAATGGAATTGAAATCACCAGGATGAGTTTGAACCATCTCGATGTTCAGTGCTCGCACGAGTTTCGAGTACGACACAGGACTTGACCACAACACTCCAACGGATCCTTCAGACAAAGCGAAACAACAGAAAACCTACTGTACAATTTCTCTGCAATTTAGGGTCCATAGTCTCTCGATACTTTCCGCTGAACGTTCAAACGACGAAACGCTCATTGATCTCAGAAATACCGAACAAACGTCCTACAGAAGCTTGCACAGTACTTGAACGAAAAGATTCGTTGCGACAATAACTGGTTTAATAATAATTTACTAAACTGTACGCTACTATCTTTGCTTGAAAATACATACATATACATATATAAAATATATATATATATGTAAATATTAAAAGAATTCTCTCCGTACTGCGATTAGGGGATGTTAAAGGAGGGAACAATTCCAGAAGCAGCGATTAGATTAAAAACCGATGTAAGTAATATATTTTCATATTTACAAGGACTTTTAGTTGTAAGTTGAATAAGTCGGATAGTTGAATATATGGATGTATGTATACATATAATATGTGTTGCGCTTGTAAAAATATAAAGTGCGTTTTTTCAAAACGTATTTATTCCATCGACGTTATAGAAACGACAGGAAAAGGAACACCTTCGAACGAGCAAGAGGAAGAGCAGTGGAGTGAAGGAGTATGAAAGAATAAAAATGAAAATAAAGATCGGGGGAGGGAAACGTAACGGCGCGGTTCGTGTCTTTCTTCCTCGGAAATTTTTCGCGGCGAAAACGTTCGATCGACGTTCTCGTTTCGAGAACAAGGAACAAAAGGACGAAAACTAAAACGCTCCGCCGCTGTGAACACGGCAGGGCAAAGAGGGAGGAGTGAGGGGGTGAGGGAGAAGCTAGAGAGACGAAAATAAAAAGCAATTTCCGTTCGACGCAACGAGTACATTTTGAAAGAACGCCACGAATAGGTATGCTTTCACTGAAAGCGATTAATTTCCAAGAACTTCGTTTCGTTCCTCGATCGCGAACCACAATAACATCATTTTATATTTCTCTCCCATTTGTCCCGATCAACGTTTACTCTCCCATTTCTTCTTCTTTTTTTTTTTACATTTCACGAAGTAATTTCTTCCTTTTTTTTTTTGGTTCTTTTCTTTTTCTCAGTGAAAAAGTTCCCTCGAATTGTTGTTTACCGCGAAACGAAACGACCGTCGTTCCTCTTTGTTTTGTATCTTCGTAGCAAAAAGAAAAATTCACGGATCGAAATGTTTTTTTTTTTCGTTTCTTCTTTCCAGATTCTAAAGAAATCGTTTCGCGTGCAAGTCCCACGCCGAGCGATCCACCTCGATTTTGTGTTTCGCAGCTTTCGAGAAGGCACGTAGTGAAGAATCGTTTTATTAAGAACGAGCAATATAAAAACGTTCCCGCGGAGAGTGGCGAGGGCGAAGGAATCGCGTTCGTTGGTTCGATTATCGCACCCGATCCATCCCTCTCAACGCTTGACTCGGTACACCAGGAGGCAAAGCCGCTGGTTCTCCGCCCCTCGCTTCCGGATCGTTGATGGCTGCCTCGGAAGCCTTGAATCTCTTGTATTTCCCTGAAAACAAAAATTCGTTGCACCTAACTCTTTTCCGAAGGGGAAACATTTCAACGCGAGAAATGATATTTCAAAAACTGTTTTATTATTCACCGGTACTTAAACGGTAGAAATTGAAGGTAAATAACAGGGTTCTTTAAGCGAGTCATAATTCAAACTATGGAACTTCGATTTTCTCCTCCCTTAATGAATAGTTGGTTAGAGGAAAAAAAAAGAGAAAATAAAGAAGAGAAAGAAAAGGAATTGGGTTAAATCGATTTTTATCGTGGATATCATTTTTTTTTTCTTTTCTTTTCAGTTTAAATTATGACTCGTTTAAGGAGCACGAAATCGCCTGATATCCAGCACGAACGGTTCCAAGTCAATTTTGGATCGATGATTAATAATTACTTACTCGCTAAACGGACCAAAGTAACGCCCCACCAAATGCTCCAGCCCCACCCAACCAGGCAGAATAAAACGGTGAATAATTGACCCACCCCGACCACCAGGTTCACCACGAACGCGCCTAGTCTCGATTTCAGTCCGGCCACAGCTGAGAATCTCGGTTGACCGGTGCACAGGTTGAAAATACCACTCCAAACGGTACCTGAAATTGCAACAGATTTATTTTAACCAACCTGTATCTCTAAAAACAACAATCACTTCTCTATATTAACGTTACATTTTTATTTACCAATATTAAGTCATGTATCACGTAACATTTAGATTTCTCAACAGTAACGTAACGAGAATTACACGAAAAATAATCCAATGAACGATCAATTTACGAATGATAAAAAATCTGACGTTTCGTATTACAAGACTTAATATTTTTCATATTAGAAGATTGTTTAATTTACCAGAACCAGGCAGTAGAACGTTCCACACGAGGCAAAACCAGGCAAGAGGAACTGGCAGACACGGAATTGCGCCGCGCATCAAGGAATTGTGCTCTACTAGGACATCCGGTATCTTAGCCTTTGGTTCCTATTGTTTAACAAAAAAAAAAAAAAAAAGAAAAAGAAAGAAATTGACGTTAATCGATGTTGAAATGGTCTTTTTCCTTTCATTCCAGTTTTATTTAATTTATAATTTCTTTTTCAATTGTAATATTAAGTTTAATTACTTCTGATAACGGGGGCGGTGCTACGCTGGTAAGACTGTGCTTGGCACGTATGTTTCTTGTGCGTTCTGCTTCGGCGTTTCGCTTGCATTTGCAATTGTCGAACAAGCGACGACAAATGGCGCCAAATCTTCTTTCCGGAGGGCAGCAAACGGCAGCTTCGGCAGGAGCGATCCTCGATCTTCTTGAGCAACATTTCATATCCCTGAGTCGTTTGCACCTGACACAGGAGGAAAGAGAAAAAAAAAGTTCTTTAGAATCATCGTTCAAGAAAAATTAAATATTCATTGTTAATATTGTTTTCTAAAGTTTTTTTTCCTTTTTTTTTTTCTTAGATTCAGAACATTACAGGAAATGATAAATATCCCGCGGAGAAGTATATTTGTTCAGAAAGTTTCATTAATATTAATTCCGATATACCCCTTTAAATATTAATGAGCAAAATAAAATCAATCTTCCAACGGAACGGGACTAGAAAGCATAACCATGAATATTAATGTTTCAATGAAACATCCAACCGTGACGAAGCCCATTAAAACCTCGCCCGAATTCGTCAGGTGAAAGCTAATCCTTTGGAGACATAATATTGTATTCCATTAACTTAATCTCGTCTTAACAATCTACCGCATGCCGCGTTCACAGCACTCCACGCGGCTAAATTGAATTTCCCGATTCAACAGCACACACTTCTCGTATTGTTTAAAGTGATCATCAACTCAAATCGCTCACTCTATGTATAAATCTCATCACTCTAACTTCCATAGTTACTTCTAAATATTTTCAAATTAAACATCTATTTTGTCCATTTAAAAAAACAAAAATCGTCAGATTTTTAAATCTTTCAATAAACATCTCCTCTTAAAATTAACCCATTTGCATCATAACTTCGAATACGCTATTAACTTCGTAAATCAGAAACGCTCAATTAACAGTCGGTCGCACGGATTATTCCGTGCTGATGTGATAATCATTGTGCGCGAATTAATCCGCTTACGGATGTAAATGGGTTCACGATCTTTCCTCTAAAGAAGAATTTAAAAAAATCTCTGCATTAAATAACAATTAATTACAGAAGAAATTCGCTGGTTATTAAATCTAAAGCGAATTCATCACCTCGATAAAAATCATACGAGAAATCGAATTTCTAAAAAGTGGCAAACTTTTAATGGACTTTCGAATCTCGGATCTCCTACCTGCATCTGTTCTTGAATTTAGACCAACAGCCAGAGGGGATGTTTTCTCTGGGCAAGGGTTGCTCGTTCCTGTTCACCGTTGCGTTGCTTCTAGCATGATTCCTGGGCCAGATGAATCCTTTAGGATCCGTCCGACACGCCAGACACCTCATACTTGGACAACACTCGCAGCAACGACTCAAGGATCTCTTCCAGCGTGTGAAAAGTCTGTCCGGTGCTCGATCGCCGACACCGTTTGCGGCTGCCAGCACCCTGTAATCGAAGGGCGAGCCGCGCCCCGTGCTGTTAGCATTATTAAAAACGGCTGCTCGATCGATTTGCCGCGATAAAGGAGCCTTCGGCGTCGATTAAGAAGGGAATGACAGGCGTCGATGGAGGGTGACGCGATTAAAGGTACCAGCGTTGCTGTTAGGGTGGTGGATTGCTTCGAGGATGTCGTGAGGGTGAATCTGGGTCGAGGTTAAGTTGTTTCTGAAAGATGGATTTGGTAATTGAGGGATTCGAGGATGTTTGATTTTCAAGGTTTTCTCTGGATAATTGATCAATATCGAGACAACTTTCGTTTGATTACTTTATTCAACTCACGGATTGTTTGTTATGTTAATGCTGATAATTTCCAGAAAGTATTAGGCATAGAAATGAATTTTTTCCGACTTTTAGGAATAGAATGAAAAAAGAAATTATTTTGATAATTAATCTGTTATGTTTTACAATTTTCTTTTTATCATTTTGATTTTCGATGTCTTTTCCCTATTTTTTTTTTTTTTTTTTGGTAGCTCCTGAATATTTCGATTTTTGAATGTACGAATTTATACTAATACTTCAAGCAGCATAATTTCCAGGAAGTATTACACATATAAACAAATTTTTCTCCGACTTTTGGGTAAAGAATGAAAACAGATTAATTATCCAAACAATTTCTTTTAATATTTAATCATTTTTATTTTCGATGTTCTTTCGCCATTTTTTGGCAGCTCGCGAATATTTCGATTTCACTGATTTTTCATTTCATTTGCATTTTTCATTTTCATGATTCTCACATGAATCCAATACGAAAGAATTTAATTAATTTCTACACTTAATAATTCTGTGTACAGCTTATAAGATACATAGCAACTTTTGAAGTAAGCGTCTGTCTGGTGGCATGACACCAAGTGTTTCCCAGTGAATATACCCCGTGCTGGTCAGACATATCTGCTTGTGGAGTATAGCGAACGTATCGAACAGTTCAGCTACTTTCAGCCGAGAAACTCTTATCGATAATCAGATCCACTGTTAAAGTAGAGTAAATTTAAACATTGATAATATTATTATTACACTTGAATCAACTTATCGGCACTCGTATCTTAACTAAACATCTCAACGACACAATAACAGAGATATTTAAAATACTTCTTCGTACACGGCTAGAGTAAGTAGGAAATTAGATGTCCATCATACACCACCGCAACGTCGCCGTTCAATCAGGCCTCCGGTAATTAATCAGCGAACCAATCAGCCTACTGCATATTACCCAGCATGTCCCCTTCTCTCTCTGCTCCCCCGTAGAAATCGAGTGCCCCTCGCGCTACAATCGCGTACCAATTAAATCGCATCGATTCCCCCCTACGTCTTCGGTTAACCCGACTTCCAACGCCACCATAAATTTACACAGCGAGATATCACACGACAAGGTACACAGAAAATGTCACGTAGTGGGATTCCTATCGATCGTTCGAAGGAGCAACGTGCACCAAATTCCCACGTGTTGCCACTAGCACCTACCCTTTCCTGTTCAATGTGTCTTCCACACCCCCCTTTTACTTCGACCTCGTAACAATCGAACATGTTTCGTAAAGAACAATCCTTACCTGCCGCTATTTCGTTAGAACTACGAAGGAAGTTCTAGATCTTCGAAGCTGATCCTCCTGATGAATGACCAAGGGCGGAAACGTTGCGATTCACGGCGAACGGAAGCGAGGAAGGAGGAAGATGATCTCGTGGGTAAGGATCGATTCGAAGGGTACGTGAATGCGCGAGGAAAACTTTGCTTCACTGTGTGATACGGCTGGCGAACGAGCATCGCGGCACCGCTCGTGTGTCGCACGAAGATTGCAGGTGCCGCAGTCCTCGGGGGTTGGCCGGACCTCGGAGGACGAAGGGCGGCGAAGCAAAGAGGGTAGCCACGCTGGCCAGCGAGCCGGTCACGCAAAGATTTTCTCCTTCGGCTGCCTGCATTACACGTACCAAGACCACCAGCACAACGCGACTTCCTTCGGTTGACCGCGAAATCGATACCGGCCACCCGGTGAAGTTCTTTACCTTAACACCGTCGCTTTTTCAAGGCGCCCACGCGTCTTACCACCACCCCTTCTACCTCGCAGGATTTTTCTTTGCTTTCTTACTTGGCGTGCTCGTGACTCAGCTGTTTCTTTCTTTCTTTTTTTTTTTTGGTTTGTTTTATTGTGTCTCCTTTCTTTTTTCTCTCTCTTTTCTCTTCTCTTTCTCAGCTTTCGATTACGTAAACGTCGATAAGGTGATTCATCATTTTCGTTGGAAAGCTAGTTTGGGAAAGCAGCTTTTGTTCTTTGATATTCTGTTCGTACACGGTGGCTCGCGAGACACTTTGGCATTTAAAAATTGTAGAACTTTTTATATGTGTTGTACGTTTTAAAATTTTTTGTTTGAAATGTTGACAAATGTTTGTTCAATTTTTTAACGCTGAAGAGGTAGCTACTTTGAGTCTTCTTTTACTGTTTTTGTTAGATTGTATGGGGATTTTTTTTGGGACTGTGTAAATGTTGATAAGATGATGGTTTATTTTCTTTGAGAAAGATTAGTCATGGGGGAGTGAGAAAGCGTTTCTGAAATTCACACAAACGTTAGCCTTAGATTCCCCAACAGGAGTTTACCAGGAATTGTGTGAACTTCTAAGTAAACACGAGAAGGCTCAAAACTTTTCAGCATACAAGTAATCGCTTGAGCGATCAGTTTAAAAATAATCCGACATTTGATGTTACACGATTTAATTTCTTCTGTTGCATCTTTTTCCCATATTTGTCTCTTTCTGTCATTTTTCATTTGCGAAGATAGGAAAGAAATGATTTCATTCATAGAATGATTCATAATTTTCCTCGAAGAGACACTTTCTGTTATTACCTCGTCCAACATTCCCACACGTGAATTTTTTCTTCTCCATCTCTCGCTCTACTTTGCAACGCTTTTATTATTGAATTAATCGCTTCATTCGCAAGAATACCGTGATTTCCCGCGAACCATTTCTAGAAGTACAGTAATAACACTGAGGATTTAAATTGCATGGAAGCAAACGGTTCCATTAGAGAGAATCTCAATTAGAAAGAAGAAGAAGAAAAAGAAAAGGAAAAGGTAAACGCTAGAGGAAAACGATAAGGTTCGGTAACGCTGCGATCTCTTGAATAGCGTGGAAAAGCTCAACGCGTGTAACGAACGTTTCAATGGCACGAAGTTTTTTAATTGCGTTCACTTTGACTCGCGAGCTTACCCTCGCATAAGGTGCGTGCGAGTGTCGTTTCACTTGCGACACCCTTGGGAAATTCGACGCGAACTTTCTCCTATGAGAACCTTCGCTTTTTCAACTGTTTAAACAAAAAATCATACTCTCCACGGAATATATTCAACTATCGCGGTTGAAGGATTAAAAGCATGAAACAAAGAAACTACTTTTACACCTTTTCCATAAGAATTTTCATACGGTCTATATATTTCGATTAAATTCAGGGAATGTTTACTCGCGATTTTGTTGCGTAATTATTTAGTTTAGTCATTTATCTATGAAGTGCGATGGGATGAAACTTATCAGAGAGATATTGAATTAATTTTGGACTATCGAGAGTAAACAATTCAATAAACTCTCAACTTTTACACATCTCCGGATAACAGATAGACATTTTTCTATATTTGTCTCAGCAACGGCACTCAAAGGCGATGTTGTGTATTGTGAGGAGCTAAAAAGTTGGCAGTCGAGGCAGCACAGAGATAAGAAGAGTGCTTTGTTCGCACTATTTGATTCTTTCATCACGCGGTGATAAAAAATCCAATTCGTCGATATTATCACGTTTAACCAATAATGATAAGTGTGCCCAATTTTTATACTTATGTTACAAAAGATCCGCGTTCCTTTCATCTGTCAATTTCTTAGCTCCATGAGCCAAAAGAGGACACTCGATTTGAATGTAAAGTTCGTAACTTCGTATTACGTATTTCTAACTGCTTTTATGTTATACCACACATTGGAAAACCTCAGAAATGTATCAAATAAATAAATATCGATGCGAAAAAATCATTTTCGAAAATGTTCATTTTCGCCGAAATCTCCAGATTTAAATTGACGAGATAAGAAGAGCGTATCTCGAGATTAAAAACTACGGGTTAAACAGTTCGATAGCCGATTTAATGCCTCTATTAAACGGTCACTTGGTGTATATGGTTCACTCGAAGTGTTCTTTTTTACGATCGAATTTGTTTCTCCTCTCTTCTTTTACGATCAATAACCAATCCCAGGGAAAAAAAATATTGCTACATCGGTCGTAAAAGCTGAACGGGTGATAACAGCGTTTCGTAACGCTGTCGTGACGTAAGGGAACGTACGTATCATTATGCGGTGCGGAGAATTATGCGAAATGTGGTGTAACGGTGTCCTGCGCGCGTGCTGATATATTGCGTCTGAACACGTGGCGCCATGAAAATCATAAATATCAACGTGCACCTCTACGTCGATTTTTCTCTTCCCTTCGTCCAAACGCCATCGAAGAACTGTTGAACGCTGATAAGAAGGGAAGGATCGTTGCGCAACGATGAACAAGTAACGCTCAACGAGCGGAACGATACAGAATCTTTCGACAGCTTGCCTTCCGAGCGGAACAAATGTAAATTGCTTTTACGTGTCTGGTTTGAAGTTTTACCATGGAAAGTTAATTTGCACGAACTTTGTCCACTTTGTTCTACGTTATCGCGAAGTTTCGGTGAAGAAATTAATAAGGAACAGAGATACGCTGACGGCGGCGGGCAAAAAGCATTGATAATTTAATCTTATCGCTAATTTCGTTTCTATGTGTTATCGCCAGCTCGTTACATCTCAATATTCTCGAAACGTGTAATAATTTTGCTGTTCGATAAAATTTCGAAAATTGGTAAATCTAAATTCGTCGCGTGTTTCATAGAAATGAGAGAAAAGTAAGTTGTACCTCTATCTTGACGATCATTTTTTAATATATTTTGATAATTATCAATTATTTGGTCAATCTTGAAACGTGCAAATATATACACAAGCTAACATTTTTATAAACTTTCGCAATTCTTTACAATAGTATCGAGCATTTTCTCTTACTCATTTTTCGTCGGTACATTTAGAACAACATAATGCTTTATTATATATAGTATATTATTACAAGTATCTATAGATTTCTTTTAAACTCTCTACGAAATATGCCTATGAAGTTTCCTTTTTTCAAGATTTCTTTATTCTGTACTTAAAACATCTGTTTCAAGTCGAAAAGAAAAAAGAAACACTATAATGACTACGATAACAATTCTCAATAACGAAATAGATGTTCATTTTCTTAATATTTCTTATCTGTAACAGTATACAAACTAAGAATGAGTAGTGTAAGTCAGCACAGCCCTTATGACATACAAATAGAACAGCGAAAGGGTTAAAATATCCTCCAATTAACGAATAGAAAAACTGTTCCATATCCTCGCAGTCTGCGCTGAATACCATTGCATGACAGATTGCACTTACGCAGATTACAAAAAAAAATCTGTCACACGACATGGCTATCACAGCTCGGTGCACAAAGCAACGAAATGTACGGTTGGCTATTTTTCCGTGAATTCGCTAGGCTGACAACACGATTGAACGCGTGTTTCGCGGGTGTGTCAGGTCATCCGCGTTGCAGCGCGTTAAACAAAACCATTAAAAGTTGTGCTGAACACCGAGGTAGAAAGTTTGTACCGTGGCCATGCCACGATTTTCAGAGCGATTATGGCGCCGGGTGCCGCCAAAATCGTGCAGTTAAAAGTTAGCACAGTGTACGCGAACCGGACGTCATTAACCCTCTAGGAAGCGAAGGAACTTTCAGTGTCGCGATTACATTATTATTATTACTTTCACTGGCTCGTGTACGATGAATTGATCCCTATTAACCGACGACAAACGATTAACAATCGTGTGTATTTGTAATTAATCATTTAAAACACGTTTTATTTGAAACTTTCCAAAGGGACTTCAAGTTTCGTTTTCTTCAATTTTTCTTTTTCGTATCAATTTAACACATAGCTCGAGAATAGTGTTTACAAGAGGCACAGTTCCACGGTGTTTCTAGAAATTTCGCAAAGGCGAGAGGCACTTTCTCTCTCTTGTAATTATTTGCTTCACCTGGGCGGCAGGATTACGGTAATACCGGCAGAGTAATCGTTAGGAGTAGGAGTTACAGACAGAATCAAAAGTGAGTCGGATGGGAACGGGGAGCAAACGTCAGGTGGCAGGAATATTAGGAAACGGAGCAGACGCGATGTATCTTTCTAATTACTCTCTTCCTTCGTGAATTTCACGCAACCATCGAAGAAGTAGTCACGGTGATATGTATAATATTCCATTTGCGCAATTAATTTACCCCCTTTCCTTAATTCGTCGAAAGAGAGCGCGGGAAACTCGAGGGAAACTCGATGTATGAAAACTGTGACGAAAGAAATGCGCCATTTTTAAGGAACGATTATTATTTTAGCGATAGAATTCCATACATTTTGATCGCAATTATGTGTACGCTATAAAAAATATGAAAAAAAAAAAGAAAGGAAAGCGGTAAAATTACACGTACCGTAGTTAATTTTAAGTTACGTGACCGTCGCTTAACACGGTAAGCGGAGTCAGAGGGGATGAATTAACATAAACAAGGGCTAAAACCTAATCGCATTGCAAATTCGTGCAAATAATCGATGACTCTGCGGTCTCTAGTATGAATATTTCTTTCCATTCATTTCGCTTTCGTACGCGAAACTGGATCTTCCTAAGTTGGAATCGCGTTTACGAAAATTCGCCATTCGAATCAGAAAGAAATTAGGTCAAATCACGCGTGATTTTGTGGTTCCTGATAAATTACACAGTTTCTGGGAACTAATTTTCTCAATGGCCACCACAAAAGAGAGGTCGGTAAGAGTAACTTAAGCGTTCGTGTTTGTTTACTCGCGTTTGTGTTTGTATCGCAGTGAAATTCGTTTCAACCCGATTTCTGATAATTATAAATATACCTCCGGCTTTGTAATACCCACACGTCACGTTGCGGATACCGTGACGTTCTTATCGGTATGTTATCGCCAGCTAGTTCTGTCTTGGAATACCCAAGACGAATCACATTTCAATGTTTTATTGAAGTATAAATAGAGTAATTCCAGTGGTAATTCGTTCCGTTTTCTCTTTTTATTACTGTTTCTTAACGGCTTATCTTATTTTCTCGGCAATTAGAAACCCCGGTATAAATGTACAATATACGACTTAAACTGACGTAAACCGATGTAAACAGCGGATCTGGTTAATTAAAAATAGAAAACCGATAATTCGTATTTGTTTTTCACCTATCGTTAATATCATACGCATTCTCGATCTAATTGCAATCTGAGATCAGACGTCAGATCGATAAACAATCTGCTTTGTCCTCGTTGAGCGAAGTTTAAATCATCTCTAAATTACACCTGTACGCGGTTCATTCTACATAAATAACACCGCAGCATTTAATTGACCTATAAATGTCAGTTAATTGTGACCATTCCCTCGGACACTCTGAACTCGTACAGATAAAACAGAATTTCACCTTCGCTCATACACCGTTACGATAATCCAATCCTACCACTCTGTACGCAACCATCGCAAACAACACCATTTCTAAAGTTTCAAATACACAAAAAAAGAAGCAAAAAATGTTCTCGAACTCGGCCAAAAATTACACATAATCCCCCATGATAAACCCCTAAATCTGTACCAATTAACATCGTCAACAAAATAAAAGAATCCAGGTAAACGGTATCGTAAACGTCCACAGACTGACGTCAATGTCGCACGAAACTGGGCCAAACACGAAGGGCTAGTTCATCCCTCCGCCTTCCAGGTCACGCGACTCTTCGACTTCTGACAATTACACTGTTTGAAAGAATCGCGAACCACGCACATTTCACCAAAGACGAGGAACGTATCCAGATGGAGAAGAGTCGTCTGGATGAAGAAACAATGTTGAATCATGGCAAGGGTGGCAAATTCTGTGAGTGAAATACAGAAGGGGTGGCTCGTGGCTCGACCTTGGCCGCACGCGATGTGCTGACGACTTGTCGTCGGTCAGTCCACGTAGAACCACGTTACGTCGATTTTTGGTTATGCCAGCCGTGAATTATCCGTCATGGCGATCCGATATTATGTAGATTGACCGGCACGAGCGACCACGATCATTCGTCAAACGCTGTGACGCCTCGCGTCGAGATTCTCACATCGTTTGTTCTTTTGTTCGTTGATCGTGATTTGTTGCAGAGTATCATTGCGACGATGATGTTGGTTCCTTTCGGGTAAATATCGATTGCTTCGAACGTGTCTGATAAACTTGGGTAGATAAATAATAGCAGTTCGAGGTATAATTGTGGAGATTGTGTTGAAATTACGAAGGTTTTCTTTTCATTATTATACAATAGAGTCTGGTTTATTTGAATATCCGTTATTTGAATACTTTAATATCGAAACGGTTTATTATTCGAGTGTAGTATCTCCCAGTAATGCCTTCTTTCATATCTTAGAAGTGTTTTGTTATGAAAAGTAGTAGCTTTTTGTGTAATGTAAATCTTAAATTCTAACTTCACGTTTGGAAAAGTTGACGATATTGAAAAATAAATGTAAAGCATAGAGATTCTTCAGGTGCTTGCATGAGTAAAAGAACCTTAAAAAATTGGAAAAATGAAAGTGCAGACGTTGCTGTATTTTAATGGTTACAGCAACAAATAGAATGTAACACTATGCAGTTGCTTATTTTGAAAAAATTATATGACTCAGCTAAAAAGGTATGGGATCCATAGATATTGAAGGAAATTGTCAATTAATCCTAATCTTCATGTGAATAAATGAAATTTCATATTAGAAAATGAATTGTTTTATTATCAAAACATTCCATTTTCCAAACACAATTTATCCCTCTATTAATTCAGATAAACTGACGTTCTATTGTACTTTCATATTAATTAGTTTTCTTCGGTGTTTTTCTTTTCTAATAAAATTAGAAAATAAGAAGAGAAAACGAGTTGAAAAAAGAAACAGATTAGAAAAGACGATTTCGTTATTTTTGAGAATTCTCTTCTAAACAGACTTTCAGAATATAATTTTATAAAAGAAATTAGATTCCCGTGGTTTTCTTCTCGTCCTCGTGCAGAGAGATTTATACAGCTTCGCGTTAATTAGGTTTCTTTTGTGTTTTCTTCGACACTATTGTGTACACAAGAAGAATAACGTGTTGAGACAAACTAAAGATGACAGAATTCCTTTTGTAAAAAGATCTTAAACTGTGAAGTGGAATTCGCTTCCTTTTCTTCTCGCTGTAATGCAACGATACCTCTAAGTAGTGGAACTATAAAAGGAAATGTGTCGAATGAAAAAAGTAGCGGAGTTCAGGAAAATAGTGGCTGTAAAGAAGAAATTGCTCGAAGCTTATTAAATGACCGTCCCAGATACTCATGTGTATGTGTGTGTACGTGTGTTATCGTCAACGATAATTCGTAATTAGATGAATCGTGTGTGCAGTCACTTTGATAGCGAAGAACGCTCGCCTCTGCGATTCGCCGCGGAACGCTTTACGTATGTATACAATGAGTTATGATGCTTTCCTTTCGAAAGAATGTAAACCTTCTCCCGGAGAAACGTTTGCACGTGAAAGGAACGAAGAATATCCGACAAGCGAACAGAAGAGGGGTGGATTTGAGCGTGTTATTTTCGAATCCTCTGGTATATATTATTTATGAAGATCTTTGTACAGATTCTGGAATATCGATCCTTTCTCGTTGAATATGTGAAATGTCAAGCGTAAAACATTGTTCACGTCTCGCTCTATCTCCGTTTCTTTTTTCTTTCGTATTTTTCTTCCTTTCTCGTTTCTTTCTCCTCTCCTCTCCTCTCAAAGCCCTTCCAACTACCACGGGAATAATTACGCTCAAGTGATTAACTACAATATGCATGTTGCGTTACTTTGCATTTTAAAAGAGATACGGTACGAAAGCGTTTAATAACACGGCTGTCCACGTGCATTTACAAGTTCTATTGAATAATCGTAAACCGTCTGTTGCTTCTTCCCGAGACCAGATTTTCTTTATTCTATAATATTCCATAAGCGTGTGCTTATACATGTATCTTTTCGCAATGTTCTTTATCTCGGTAAATAATTTCACGTAGCTAAGCTGTGGATTTTCACGCAAATTCATATTTTTGAGAATATAGTAAAGAAAGGAGAACTTGAGTAAAAAATTATTTCGTCTATCAGATATTATAAAAGGTAATAAAAAGAGAATTCTGATATTTTGTATAAACCTGCAGTCTGCACATAATTAATTTCCAAGGAAACAGCTAATAATTTAATTAATCTTGCAACATTTGTTTAAAGAAATGTATTAGGAGGAAGAATTAATTCGGTGCCTTATTTCACAAAATCTTGACAACCTTATCGACCAAAGACCGGCGTATTTTTTCAGAGAGGGAATTCGTCGGTGAGCCAAGAAATGAAGAAAACTCGCGAAGTTCGTGAAAAAAGGCACTAAATTAATTCGTGCACCTAATAATTCTTTCGCAAACTTTATCACATCTTCGTATAAACAGAAGAGAGAGAATGTGAGCAGTAGTGTAAATATTAAACTTTCCTTCTCTCTAATTTATCACACCGTTCAAACGAGTTACCATCAAAAGTAATCTTAGAGGCCATTGTGCTATTTTCACGTAATACACACACACACACACAGAGACACATATAATCTCCATGGAGAAATCCTTCCATATAAGTGGAGCACCGCAGGAAGGTGTCACGCATAACCCAACGGCCAAGAATTTTCCGCGAGAATGTCGCGTGTGTTCGAGCGTTTCGCGCAAGAGAGCAGACTTTGTTACTAAGAGATCCGCGGTACCTCAAAGAACCACGCCTGAAACCAATGGAATCTCGACGATTTCGAACTGCTGAGAGAAACTTCTCTTCCCCTGAGCTTGCACGCGACGCTATCAATTTGCATATAGACGCGGTTCGACGTCGAGAAATCGATTGGACATTGCACGTACACGAATGATTTTACATGATCGTGAAAAACAAAAAGACAGAGAGAGAGCGAGAGAGATGGGAAAAAGAGGAAAGAAGAAAAAACGAAAGAAAGAAAAGTGATGAGAATGTCGTTGATGTGACAGCGGATGGATGGAATTCGAACGGGCAATGAAACAAGAGGGAATCGATCGCCCAAACTAGCCTGCGTTTACGTTCAACAGGCCGGAAATGGCGTGCACGTGTAACAGTGTTTTTAGAGGAATCCCGTTCGCTGAGAGCGGACGATCGACTAATAATAGACGTGATAATATTTGCTCGACCCGTACAGGGCTGGTTCCCTGTTCGAACCGGGACGATTGTGCACGTCGCGCATTTGGCGAAGATTATTTTCAGAGTGCCGGCAATAGGCACTTCGACGTTGATTCGCTTCGGGTGATGAAGAGAGGAGGGAAGATCGAGCGAACCGCCCGCGTTGCTAGATGAACTACTTTCCGCTGTAGAAATTGGAAAATGTGATCGATTCTAATTCAGCAAAATTTGTAATTACAAAGAAAAGAAAAAAGAATAGAAATTACAGATATGATCCGAAAGAAGTGTATACGTGAAGAAATATATTTAATTGTAAATAGAAACAATTCATTTCGTATATAATAATACAGTTCTCAATTCGTAATTAAAAAAAGTGGAATATAGAAAACGATCTCTCTCGTCGAAAGTGATTATAATGAAAACTATTTCACTTAGAATTAAGGGTGAGATTAAACGAATCTATTAAATTCTCGTTGAAACACTTCGCAATGTTCCCATTACACCGAGGAATTATTTCTTCCTTTTATTCGTAACGTCCACGGCGAATAATATTTTTTTTCCGTTCAGGTTAGATATAAAGAAAGCTATTGCGTATATACAAGTTGTTTTATCTAGAATCAGAGAAGAAAGGAAAAAAAAAAAAGAACGAACGCAAGAGCGTAGCTCGGCTGAATATCCACCGTTGGCGGATTTAATTCGAAAATTCCAATTCATCGTTTTGGTGAATTAGTCCGCGCGAATAAAGCTACACGACGTCGAACGAGATGCGATGAATTATTCAATGAACACTCCACGTTGGCCAGGTGGAGTTCTGCGGGTAAACCGAATCGCGATTCAAAACCCTGTTGTACGAATCATGTTTGTAAAGACGTTTCGCGGTATACATTTGCGATAATACGCAGCATCGTCACGCTATTGCGGACTCTCTGAGTCACTTTTTAACGTGGCCAGGTGTAATAAAATCCCGCGAGACTGATTACAGGTCCGTGTAAAAATGAATTTAATCAGGTTTCATAATTACGTTAATAACAAAGACCGTCCTGTAAGCTGTATCGATACGCGTCGAAGTCACGAGAGAATGATAGATTAATTATTCTAAACGAGAATCGGCGAAATTGCAACGCCACGCGTCACCTCGTGGATAATATTATAGCGAAATAACGTAGATCGATATAAAAGGGAAAACGGTGAAACATATTTTATTGGCCGTTAAAGTTATCGATGTTAGATACGGTTTGAAATGTCGATGAATTTTTAACGTTTCCCTTACGCAGAAATGTCAAGCACGCTTTATCTGGTATAACACCGCCAGAGAGACTGTGTACTGTAAAAATCAATGTAAAATACTGCATTCTTCTTGCTGTTGTAAGTAACAGAAGTTTGTCACGCTTATTGCCAGCAACGGAATGTGAGTTTCGATCGTATTTCGTCGATTGTGAAATCGTCAGATGGATAGCAGCGAAATTGTGCGAACGAAGCTTTGCGAACTTCGTTCAGAATTCAATTTCAATTGAATTCAATGGATTACCGCCGTGTGAAAAACTGCTTGTCGAACAAGAAGAAAGAAGACAAAAAAAAAGAACGAAGAGAAAAAGGAAAAAAAAATGAAGAATCACGGTTCAGAGGCGTGAATGATGGACACGGTCTAACCAGCTCGTGTTTTCGACGTTCGCCTTTTTTTCTCCTACACCTTCAGCTATTTCTTTCCTCCTCCAGCCACCGATTCGAGTTAATTAGTGACGCTCGTATAACGAGGCGATTCGAAATTCTGATTTATAATCCCCTTGAGCCAGGCCGTGGCGATGTAAATCTCTGCGGGATCGATAAACCCAGCTCGGTTGCATCGACCACCAACGAGGGTGGTGCTTTATAACTAGCCGGGGTGAAGGAACTCTGTGGATCTTACGCGATGGGCCAAGTTTTCTGCACGACCCTGTTGTCTACGATACCCCGCTACGAAGTGGAAGTTGTAGAACAATTTAATTGCCGCCCATTTTACGACCGACTTCCGCTTTGATAGTCCTTTTTCTCACCGCCTCTTACTACGGCAACATTCCTCGCGATTGCTTCCCAAATATTTGTTCAAAAATTTCTTCTTTTCCTTTACTAACATTTTAATTGTGATTTTACAATTGTATTTGGAAAAAACAAATGAGAAACAGTTGTAACTGGAGAAGATAAGTATGCATTTTTGCCAAATTACTTGGCTCAAAACTAATACAAGATGTTTAAATAGATTGATACACGTTGATGCATAGGTAAATGCATGAAAAAAGTTCATGTCAAGTTATACTTAGAAAGAGTGGCAGAATCGCTGTCTATTGAGCAAAATTATACGATTCTTTTTGATTTTCATAGTTGTATATATTTGCTGATTGATAAATAAGTGACTGTCATAGTTATTATTCTCTCGAGTCTGTGAAGTTTGAATTTGCAACGCTTGTTCAAAAGTTTCTCCTATACAATACAGATATGCAGACTTCCATTCAATCAAATAGTGATTAATGCGATAATAACGATAATATAGACTTCCATTCGATCGAATAGTGATTAATGGACATTTTCGAATGTTCGTACAATTTTATTCTAGTGAACGATACTTCTCTCATTCCTTACAGCTCTTTAAAAATCATTTTCAAGCATAGGTTTATCTGAACTTTCTTCGTTTATCTTACCTTCTGAATACACTGCATCATCAACCTACTGAAACACCTTGTATATTCAAAGCCGAAAGTAAATTAACCATATAAAGCGGGGAAAAGCACGATCGTTCCTCCAACAGTATACTTAACCTAACCCACATTCTCTCGAAATTTATATAGAACAATTAATTCTCACTTAAGGTAAGCGCAAGCTAGTCAGGGGTAGATTATAAGGGTAACTACGTGCTGGAAGACGCAACAATGAATAACTGCGCAGTAATGTAGCCGTTTCGAGATCGCCGATGCGATACCGTTGCCTAATGAAGCGCCCCTACTTCATAAAGCTGATATTTGAAAATAAATCATCGTACCGTTCACCGAGATAGTCAGTTATAATCAGCCACCTTGGAAATTGATAATATGAAATCTCTCGCGCAGTAATTTCCTCGTGGAAAAAATGGATCTCGATGCACGCCGTCGCTCGATTTCACGAACGAGGAACGATTTTAGGGATTCATAATTCTCCACGTCGGAAGGCAATTCTTTTCATCGGTCGACCCATCGCGAAAGTGATTCGTTTTAATTGAGAATGATGCTTCGGTTTCGTGTCGCGCGATACCACCTTCTCTTTCCCTTCTTTCATCGCTGCTTATAATTCGATTTTCCGATCCGCCGCGTTCATTTTACCCCTAACACGCGGCAACCTTCTGCATACCTAACATGTGTCCTCTAATACGGATCCAACATCGAATTCACGGCGGTTTATTGTCACTTCCGACAGCATAAATAGCTATCGTGCGCTGTGAATCTTTCCAGATTAATATCTGGCCCACCCCTCCATCTCCCTTCGCCATTGTTGTATATATGATTCCGTGAGATTGCGGAATCAAGTGGAACGTTTAAAAGCTCGAAATTTCACGCTTGTACGTACGTTTCGTGAAAAATAGCAGGCAGATTTTTAACTGCTTAATTAGGTTGTAATTAACGGGAATACTTAAGCAGCGCTAAACACTCCGAGTCACTTTTCATTCGTTGAAATAGTAACCTCGCTGGAGATCGTGATGAAAAGTTTTCGATCGAACACGGTAACACGCGTAATTAACTGGAAGGAGTAATAAAGAAAGTTTTTACGTTGGATACCTACAGTGGAAACGAGAAGTATTTTCACACTTTTGTGTTCTTCGGTAGAACACCCCTTATTTCGAATTCTATAGTTTTCACATAAATAGTTCGAGTGGTGTATTTATAATTTTCAATAATTTCGCGATACAGGAGAAACTCGGTGATTCGAATCTGAAGAAAAGAGTTGACATTGTCGAGTTACAGAGATTTTAACTTATCGAAGTTTCTGTATTAGAAAAATTAACGAACGAAAATTCGACTTTACACATGAGTCAGGTTTTTTTATTTACGGATATTCAAAGAAATACAAATTCAACTTTCAGAAGTCAATTACATACATACCTATAGTACAAAGATAAAAGCAAGATAAATTTCCAATCTTTATATGACAGTTTGCGTTGTATTCAACTTATATTATGTGCTATTAAACGCATCAAAACATGGAGAAAATAATTCAAGTTATAGAAAGTTTATACGTGTATATTTCGATTTTCAGAAATTTTTTCACCAGAGTGAAAGGGAACGAACAAAATTCTAATCGACTTATAAAAGTTCAATTTATCAAGGTTCTACCCTAATATTACTAATTTTCTAACACGTATAGATACAAAAAAAAAAAAAATTACGATGTATGTAAACACCGTATCAACCATAAATTTCCAAAAGATAAAATACTATTTCAAAAAGGAAGAAAAGAGGGAAACACGATGTTTCTCAAGTGTCTCGAAGAATCCATTCATGACACTTGGCGTACGATACAGAATAATAATTCATACTCACGCTGGTTCGCCATTCTGTTCCAAGTGCACCACGTTCCCGCTCAGAGTTTCAATCTCCTGTGGCCGCTTCACCACGTGCATTCCAGTCTTTTCCCTCGGCGAGGACACTCCTCTAACAGTGTCCACGCTCACTCCTGTATCTGTGGACCTCACGCTCTCGATAGACTCCACCGACACCGCCGCGGATGATTTCACGGATGTACGACCACTTCCGTGATTCTCCTGACGTACTTTCACCCCGGTGTTGTTCGCGTTTTTCATATCGTTGCTCACTGCACCACCCACGTTGGAAACATTATTAACCTTCGAGGTTGTAGATTGATCAGAAACAGAGATACTTTTCGCGTTAACAGAAATCGAATTTCCAACAACCTTCGTTTCTGAATCGTTGACAGATTTCGAAACTGTTCTCGCGTCCTCTTGTCTAACCGAAGCACTCGCGATGGAAGTCCTCTGTGTCTCTGTTGTACTCGAAGAATTTTTACTAGAATCGTTCGTCTGTTCACCGTCGTTGATCTTTGTTGAATTGATTATCGTCACAGAATGTGACGAGGTCGTTTCCTCGAACTTTTGATCGTTCGATCGAGAATTCTTCGCGTTCTGATCGTTCACCGTGTTCTGATTCCTATTAGAACGCAGAGTCGCTGAACCAGTGTTGTTCGTAGCACTGTTCACTTTAATTACGCTTCTTACCGATTGGCTGATACTGTTACTTTTGGAATGACTTCCAACAGTGTCTGCAGGAATTGGTGAATCGTTCCTACTGTCCATTCCACCCTTTGTTCGATTGTAGTTGTTAGATTTGTTCGATCTCGATGTTTGAGAATTCGTTTGACGATGTTCCTCGTTGTTAACAGCTTGAGAATTTTGTTTGGTAGAAGTGTCATCGTTTGACGAATTGGAAGATTTGTTGTTAGAAAGATCTTGCTGACTCTTCGTCTTCTCGTTCCTCCTATCGTTTATGTCTTTATCTAAAAGAACCGCGTTGGCATCGATGTGCAACGGTTGTACAGCCGTCGTTGCTGTTGTATTTACCACGCTGGATGTTCCCGTAGCTGTAGAAGTTTGTTTCAGAAGATCTATCAAATCCAATTCACCAACTCGATCGTTACTTTTCTCGCTGATTTGAGAACCTTTCGAACCTCCTTCAGACTTCTTGTTACCCTGACTCGATTCGTTTATCTTTTCGTTGCTCATACGAACCTCCTTGGACCCTTTATCGATCGTCTTTTTGCTCTTCTCGTTAGGCTGATTGGAAATCGTGATGAACCGCGCTGGATTCAAGGAATTCGCGCTGACTCTGTTCGTTTTTAAGGGAATCTTCGACGGAGAAGTCAGCCGTTCTTTGCTAGCTGTTCTTTTAGCAGCGGTTACTTTCTCCTGGTTTTGTTTCTTCGCGTTCCAGGCATTCTTCGATGGAGACGGGGCAAATCTTTGGTGTTTCAACGGTGAATGTCTCGTGGATTCCTTCGAACGATCCCTTTTCGTGAACTTCGGCGTTCTTTCCGGTTTCGTCGGTGTACCCTGGATCGGGGAGAGTTTGCTAGGCGTTCTCGAGACTTGTCGACGTGCGGCGAGGTTCGTGACGCTGTTGCTGTTTCCGGAGGCGTTCAAACGATTCCTGGAATCCGTCGTGTTCAAACGAACCCGCGAGTCTACGCGACGGCCAATTTTCGGCGAGGAGAGACGCTCGGTTGATTTGCTCAGAGACGTCGAACGCTGCCGTGTTGGTTGGGGGATGAGACTCCTCCTTGGACTACTCTGTTGTGATACTGAAACTGACAATTGCAGAAGGAACAATGATCTTTTTTTTCTACGTATTTCTTTATATTTGTTGTATCTGTATTGTTTATCGGATTTATTTGTACCGGTATCGATAATTGCAAACAAAAAGAAATCATGAAACATGCTCACATTTTGCTCTTACATTCGTTGGTACAGAAAGAAATCTGTCAAATAATTTATTTAAAAAGACACAATTTAATAAAACAGATTAAAAATAAACAGAATGTTTATTACTTCTTTGGACGTTCCAATAAAGAGCGTAAGTCTGATTATTATGCAATTAAATTTTTCGTCAATTTATTAGTAGAAATAAACTTTAATTAAATTTGAAAATCAACTTGCGAACACATTAGAAGAATAAAGAATTTTACATAGAAAGTATAAATAAATTTCTGGATACTTGAAAGACATATCGGTGATTAGAAAAATACTTCAAAATTTCAGCTATTCTACATTAATGCAATATAAAACGGTATACAATACAAATCAAGTGATAAATTTAATTTTTTTTTGTTTTCAATTTTTCACTTATGTCACTTCCATAATCAATATCGAAGTTACAAGCAATGATAAACATTGCACCACAGAGTAATTAATAAAAGTTTCATTGACTGTCTATTCTGCGAATTCTGTAAGACATCTCTAACAGTAAATAACGTTTTACAGTGTAAAATACTCATCCTACATAAAAACCACCCTAAAAGACAATCTAAAGGATAAAGAAACAGTGTTTGAATTATTTCAATATTTGAAACAAATGAAAATATATATAATTCTTATATTCCTCTTCCCTCTTTAATACCGCTAATAATCCAGGCAAGAGGTTGGTGCGACATTAAACAACCAAAATAAAAAACCAAGTTTCATTACAAAAATCTTGCTTTATTTTTCTTCAAACTTCCCCGTCAACCTACTTGAAACCATTCACAAATCTTACCTCGTCGATCGTTTCTACCTCTCCTCCTCGGATCCGTAGCTTCCGGTGACTGTGGCCTAGACTTTGCTCGCGGTGGCGGTCCCTTGAAGCCTCGTCCTCGAAAGGGCGAAGCTCTTCCGGTAGCCAGCGTTGGCGACGGGCTCCTCGCCTCCGGGGAAACAGGTCTAGAATCCGCGATGATCACGAAACTGGATCGTCGATGCGCCCTCGAGGACGACGTGGAGGATGGCGCGATCTTGTACGGCTCGGGTGCACGCGGCGGCGGCGGCGGTATCGCGGTTGGTGACAGGTAATTCCCGTCGGGTACCGCGAGCACCCTAAACGGAGGCGGTCGTTGAGCATGGCCGTCGTCGAGCCGCCTCATCCTTTCGAGGCCCCGAAGCTGTAACGCGAGAATCACGACATAGTTCGATTTTACAAACACTCTCGTCTTTACAATTTATCTCTTTCGTCTTTTATAAAGGCAATTAGCAGTTATCGTAAATGGCGGTACTTTCAATGGCGAAAGAAAGACGTTTCTTTTCTATGTAACGTTTTTCATCTTGATCTTTAAAGCTGAGTATTCCGGATGTTTTCTGAGAAATGTCGAGTGGGATGTTAGGGTTCATTGTTCAATGAAGAAGCTCACTTCGGTTGCTAATATTAGTTCTCTCTAAGGAATCAAAATAGCAAAAACAGATATATTTCTTGGTATCTTCTCTTTGTTTTTTTTTTTTTCAAGTTGAATATCTTTTTTTAGAATTATCTCAAACAGTGTGCTGGGATTTATCTTCCGAATCTACTTACCTTGATAGCTAAGATTGGTATCATTTTAAGAATTGGAATGGTTCGATGATAATTAATTAAAGACAGTATTTTTAATTGAGTATTTTACGTAAACAGAATTTAGTGTCCAGTGTATTAAGGTGGTTTTATAAAAATGTTCCCAACGTACACTTTATCTCGCCGGATTATATTATTCACAAAAAGTTAATTCAAGAGTAAGTTCGTTTCGCGGAACGAGCTTTCCTCAACTGCACAATTATACTGAGTGAATCGTCCGGTACATCTACATTCAACAAATTCATTATCTTCCCTCGAATCTCGCGTCTTATTTACATTTCGTCTACGCTGTACATCGGCCTAACTATGATTCAACTCTCGTCCAACGGGCCAACGTGCACCAAATGTTGTTTTCATTTCTGGGTTTATAATTCCAGCTTCGCTGCATAATATTTGCCATGATACCGTGCTATCTCGTTGTCCCGCTGACGCAGGCCAAACTTTCTAGTCCCTTTTACTTTGATAAAAGCACCTCTGCCCGATGAAAGTTCTACATGACGCCGAGCACGTTAATAACGACCGCTACCCGACATAATAATACTCTAAAGAGCTTGAAACAAGAACCACAGAGTTAAATATTTAGAGATAATGACGGCAATTTAACCCTAAATTTAATCTGGCGGGATCTGATAAACCCGACATCGTAATTATCATTTTCATCCTGTTTTAGAATTGCAGAAATAACGTTATCGAAATTAAAGAAGCTGAATTTATCTCGTCCTCTTATTTCGAGATCTTTTGATGAGAATTCGACAGTTCGAAGTTTCGAAAAAATGTAAACAGAAAATGAGAATTTTTTCATTTTCAAAATGTCGCGAAAATTCAGCAAAATAACGTAGTGTCACGCGACAGGATAATAAACGACAGTACCTCGAGTCCTTCATGCAGACGACCAGGATGCGGAGGACGCCAAGATCCTTTATCGCTCTCACCTGAAACACAGAGGAATCGAATCTGAGAACGCTGTCGGATGAAACGGAGACTTTTAAAAACCTATCCGGTGAAACTCTCCAATCCATTAGAATTTCAAATTTACGCCAATTCAAAACCATCGAATCACCATTGAGAACACTTTAGACAATCCTTCAACAGTTTCAGCGTTTAAAGCCCACGTTTTCTCTCGACTGATCCCATCGAACGACAAACAGCTCGTACCTAAATGCCCGTTTCTTCGTTCATTAACGATCACCAACGAGCGTGTTAATCGAATTAGTTCATTCCCCCGCGTAGTGTTTGCGTGAAATTTCCAACGCCTCCCTGTTCCATGCAGTTACGCGAGAACAAAAAGCCAGCATTACGGTTCCGGAAGTTCGGACAAAAAAAAAAGAAAGTTAAAGAAGCAATTCCCTGAAAAAATATGCAACCTCTAACGAATCGTGGAGCAACAGCTGAAGGGTCTTAAGTTCTTCCTCCATTCTTTCTTTTATTTTTTTTATTTTCAATCCCTTCTCCTTTCTTCGTCGGCCCGCTTTCCGCTCGAAGATCAGATTCAAACGCGCGCGGCTAGCAATTAGCCGGGCCTCGTACAACATCCGTGATTATTCGTTGACTGTTGCAATTACTCACTCTAGTTGTAGCGGGCCACCAAGTCTCTACGCATTTTATTCACGCTCTCATAGGCGGGAGTAGCACGACTCGATCGCGTCAGTCTCGCTAGACGATGCTTATTACCGCGATACCGTGACGCTGTTGAACTACATTTTTCCGCATACACTCTACTATCTTTCCTTTCTCGTTTCTTTCTCCTTAACGTTGCTCCGTCGAACAGGAGAGGAAAGGAAATTGATAACATCGCGGGATTACCAATTCTCTTGGTGAAAGATTCACCTGCCGCGTGTAAGTTGATTTTTAAAGGCTCCATGCGAAAGTGTAATCATGGAGATTACTTCCCCTTTTAATTTTAGAAGTTTACCTCGGGAATGTTTTATCTCTGCTTGATACTTCTCTACAACTCCCCTTTTTCTTCCCTTTATTTTCTCTGTTCTTCGTAGAAGCTTTTTAATTTGCAAGTATCTTGTTCTTCTGTTTTAAAGAGATGATACTTTAAACTTCTCTTTTTTTTTTGCGCTTATTTCGAGAAACCTCGAGCTTGGGATATTCTACTACGTTCGCCTAATGGAATTACCTGTTTCTCTGTTTCCCTCTGTTGCAAGGATAACGATAATGCAACAAAGGGAAAGCTTGGAAGGTTAGACGATCCGTGAAATAAAAAGGAATGATTTTAAGAGAATATTTTAATCTTGTCACGTTGATACGAGCGTTATAAAAAAGCAGATTTACGGTTCGAACGTGTTACATTTTTAATGTAGATAATTGTGAGCGTAGTGGATGAAGAAATGGGTCGACGAAATCGTAGGAAGCGGTAATACGGTGTATTTAGTATCGTGATAAATTTTTCTCTACTGTTTCACTGCCTCTAGCTTCATCTCTATTCCTTATTCTACAGCTAACTGTATTAATACTTTTAAAATCAAAATCTTGGAAAATCCAATGATTATTTTGTATTAACAAATAATCCATATTAAACAGTTTCACTTTATATTGCCGTTGTTTCGTCGTGGCACTGGTTAACGTGAAATTTTCACTTGATTCACTTTTATCTCCTCACTTTGAGCATCAAACACTTCATTATACTTCTTTCAACATCTTCAGTTACTCATAAGTTACAGATACGGCAACAGAAATTTCGAATTATCGTGATAGATTTTTTCATACATTTCTTTTTTTATCTTTTATCTCAAATTGTGCGATATAATTTCGTAAGCGATTCGTGAATAACATATCACACAGATATAGGATGTGTTGAAATTGAGAAAAAAGCAGAGAAATAATACGAAATAATCACAGAGATAACGATGATCCAAGTGCCAACCGGTGGTAACGAAACCGATGCACCGCGTCGACGTTCTCCATGATGGTGGTCCCCGTAGAATCTGCATCGTGTCCAGTGACATTCCTTAAACCGTCACGGGACACGCTGAACAGCATGAAGGATTAAGCTTGAACGTGTTGGAGCAAGACCTCGTGGCCGAAATGCAATTCAACGAATGGCTTGCGTCGGTGACGCGTTGATTTACGGCGACCAGCTTGTTTCGAATTAATGGACGGGCCAATGAAGACGCGATTTGCGAGCACCGTACGAGTACGTTTACCGAGAGTTACTGCACGCTTTCTAGGAATCTGTCTCCCGTGAATCGCGCCAACAACTATCTCCAACGGAGTAAACTTCTTTTACTCGAACAAGTCCATCATGGTGGAGGAAAAATGTTCGAGATGAAAGCTTGTCGATCCTTCGTACAATATTTCTTTATTCTTGGATATTAATATACCGGAGGATATAGAATTGTGTTTGATAGAACAGTTTGATAAACGTTGTACAAGGGGAATATAATGCATCACAGTCTATTATACTAAAGAAAACATATTGAAGATGAAACCTCGTTGATCTCTAACAGATTTTTTCTTTTATTTTTGAGTTATTTAGAATTTATGCGATACTTGAGGATGTAGAACTGTGTTTGATGTAAGAATTTGATAAGGAACGTAATTCATCACAATCTGTTTTATTGAAGAAGAAATGGAGATGAGAGCTCGTTAATCTTCAGCAAAATTTTTCTTTTATTTTTGAGTATTTAGAATTCATGCGATACTTGAGGATGTAGAATTGTGTTTGATGGAAGAGTTTGATAAGGTTCATAATGCATCAGTCTGTTATACTGAAGAGAAAATATTGGAGATGAAACCTCGTTGATCTTCGGTAGACGTTTCTTTTTATTTTTGAATATTGAATTTCCATGTGATATTAGAGAATGCAGATGTAAGAGTTTGATCATGTTTGATGTAAGAGTTCGATAAGGAACGTAATGCATCACAGTCTATTATACCGAAGGTAAAATATCTGAGATGAAAGTTGTTCTTTGATAGAACTTCTTTTTATTTTTGACTATTTATATTTCAATGTAGAATTGTGTTTGACGTCAGAGTTTGATACACATTGAACAGAAGTAACGTAATGCATCACAGTCCGTTATACCGAAGATGAAATATTGGAGATGAACGTTGATATTTGATAGAATTCTTTCCTCTTATTTTTCACTATTTATATTCCAAATGACACTAGAGGATGTAAAATTATGTTTGATGTCAGAATTTGATATACATTATACAAAATGAGAGCAATGCACCACTGCATTATACCGAAGAAAAGAATATCGGAGATGAAAGCTCGTTGATCTTCGATAGAATATTCTTTTCTTTACTTTCGAATATTTACATTCCACGTGATACTAGAGGACGTAGAATTATGTTTAATGCAAGAGTTTGATACACGCTGAACAGAAGGAACCGTTGGAGCGAAGTGATCGCTTCGTAAAGCACGGCTCAACTGCTCAAGCAACATTGATGATGAGTAAATGAGATGGTTTCCGGTAATTAGGTTGCTTAAATCGTTAATGGGAATCCGCTAGACGCGTCTGGATTCTCGAACTGGGACGGACGGACGTATAAAAATGCGCGAAACGGTTCGTACATCCATAAATCTAGCAGAAAGGGGGAGGAATGCAGAAGAACCGCTTTAGAAACGGTGTTTAGAAAACGGTGTATCTTATTCTACCTCTCTTCTAACCAGAATTATAATTAAATGATACTGTATGAAATGAATTTAACGCTTTTATCTTTAATACGATTACCTTCGCGTAGATACGGTTTTGATAAAGCATATACGGTGATTAGGGTAAATGTTAAGCGTGAGTTTCGTGTTGTACGTACAGAACAGCGTATGTATGGTTCTGAGAAACGTTGAAAAAGATTCATTCGTGACCTTGACACCGTGAAAACTACACATGAGATACGAATGCGGGGGCACGTGACGTGATCGACGATTTTCCACGCGCATTCGTATGGATCGCGCACTCTATCTAATTACAATCGAGAATCGGAAATACGGCGAAAGCGTTAAGGGGTTGGAGAGATTGTTTAAATTTTGCGAAACTTTCGAATCGTAATTCCTCGCAACGTAACAAAAAAAAAAAAAAAATACGACAGAATTAACAGATACACCAATAAATACGAAGAAAGTATTGGTAAACTACCTTTTAAAATTGATCAAACGAAATTTCACTTAATTTCATCAAAGACAAAGGAAATAAATCTTCTTGGCAATATTCACAGAGCAAATCTTCACCCTGTAACGTGATCAATCTTCCAATTATTACACAAGCTGAAACCCTCGAGAACCAAAGAGGAAACGAGGAGTTCGTCAACGATTGCTCAACCTATTAGCAACACGATGTGTCGTCTTCAAAGAAGAACGAAGAAAAAGACGTTCTCTCAGCTCGCGTGAATTTTCATAGGCAACTTAACGCACAGATGCCTAATGAGGCTCGTTTAACGAGGCCCTGGGCGTAACATCTCCGATGATCGACGTTATAAATAACGATTTAACGACGATGAGGCGCGGCAAAGTGACGGACGTCACTTTTAATTAGCATCGGTTGCGCAACGTTTCAATTAAGTGGCGCTTCCCGCCACCAACGCTTTAAGAACCGCTCTAAGAACGTTTCTTCTTTCTTACTGTTTATAATTGACGTGTCGCAATATGTTTATCGACGGTGTCCAAAGATCGGGATGGGAATAGGTAAATCAGCGAGCCGTTAACGAGAATGGAAAACGTTTGAAATCGGCTAACAGCTGAGGGATCAACGACCCCTCGTAACACTCTATATACCTGTGTGTTTGTATTCGTTTGCAAAGGAAGTTCCGCGCGGCGTAACGATCATGTAACAGCCGATTATTTCGCGGGGCAGTCGAGCAAGGATTGTCGAATTAATTGTTACGCGAGTACGGACAACTGTGCGCCCTATATTCTCCCGTGAAACTTCACGTCGAAATGTAATTTCCTTGTTGATTACACCGCGAATGTTGTAACAAACGTCGCGGTTTTGTTTGGGAAAAGGAAATTGGAATATTCTCGTCGCAATCGTCGATAATACCTTTTCTCCCTTTATAGATATTTATTCCTAATAAAAATTAGGTTATTCGGAATAAATATCTTTTTTTTTACGTGATTCAAAGAATTATTATAATTTTATTCATAACAGTAACTGTGAAGTAATATTTCGCCATAATCTTATTTGCATAATTATATACTGAAAGTAACGACACTTTTTCCAAGGAAGAAACATTGCTTTTGTACAGCGAGAGAATTTTTAAGGATCGAAGGAACCAAGAAGATTGAACAAATAAGAGCTGAGATGATAGTGAAGTAGAACTAGAAAATGAAGGAATGTAAAATTTGAACCAGAAGAAGGGACGAAGTTTTTCCACCCTAAAGGCGCGAAACTACACGGTGGTAGAAATTCAAACTGTCTGCCTAATTGCAAGTGCATGGAAATTGCGGTTGGAACCGTGAATTACACTTGAACGCGACATTTCCTTGCGCATGTTAGTTCGACGACGAAGCACAAGATCCTCCGTCCACGGAACAGGTTTTACAAAGTGTTAAAACGTTCGACGGTACGATCGAGGCTAATTTCGGACGATAAATTTCGACGTACTACAGAGATTGCACGTTGCGTTAATTCTTTCTTTTTTTCTTCTTTGTGTCTTCGTTTACGAGAAAACGATCGGGCACACATACTCTTCGTCGTCCCGCGGCGAAACTTCTCGCGTGCGACTCTGTGTCGTTGCTTTAATTCAAACGAGTCTCACAGGCAAGTTCTAAGCATCGTGTTCCTTGACAATTGTCATCGATCAAAGGCGAGAGTACAAGTGTGTGCATGCATATTAATTCCGCGGTGCCGTGTGGACACGTCAGAAAGCGATGTATTAAACGGTACAAACATCCCTGAGCCCCGAAAAACCTTCGCTAGAAGTTGTAGAAAAAAGGAAAAGGAAGAAAGGAATCGTGAACGAGATTAACTTACAACTGTAACATCCGAATTTCGATTGAATTTATCGATCAGAGATCAAAATGATTTCACTGTTTCTTCTTTAGAAAATAGTTAACTTCAACTTCGTCTATGGTAAAAGAGTTTAGTACGTATAGTGTTAAAAATATTCAGCGTGAAATAGAGGCGAAGTATCGTCCGGTCAAGGAAGAAGGAAATTCCGTAGGATTTTTCCTGGCTAAGTGGAACAGTCGGACTTTTATCGATCTGATTCAAATCCGTCCACGAAGACCGCCACGAGGGTGGCGCGCGAGCTTTTCTCCTTTCAAGAACCAACAACGAATCGCGTAACTTTCACAACACAATTCCATCCGTTAATCTATCCTTTCTTTTTTCTGTAAATATCCCTCGTCCGCACGAGAGTTGAAACTAATTTAAACACGAAAAATTCGTCGCGAAAGGGAAGATATCGATACAGCGTAGTTAAACGAAGAACCGCAACAAGTTATTAGTATTCACGTCGAGCGATGATCGCGAGTCTAGGTGGCCGTCATAATAATCGCGTTCGTTTCACGATAGATGTTATCCGGTTAGACCAAAAAAAGGTATGACCCATGAAATTTCAAACACGACCTCGTGCGCCAGTCACGAGAGTCCAGCCCGTGTGAATTCCACCAATGCGTCAAGAAATTCAAAACAATTACACCAGTCCCTCCTGATAGCACGACGAAGAAACACCCTAACCAACTATCCAAACCATCAAAGATAAGAACTTTCTATATAAACAATTACCATCGATGAAAGAAACAATCATCGTATTTTTGTACTTCTCAGTTCATTCAACAAACTTCGTCCAATTTTCTATCTTGATCTTCGAGCTAATTTCAATCACTTTCCTTCAGCTCACACATTGTCAATACTCGCATTGATTCCATCTTGTTCAGTCTGCAACGTTTCCAATCAATTTCGAATCATATTTAAATTCTCTCTTACGTTCCACTTGATCAACGATAATAGTCACGAGGTTCCCAACTTGAATCATCGAAGAACGATCCAATTTTTACCTCACCTGAATCAGGTTGATTACGATGAAGGTTCAGAGAGGAAGAGACACGTCTTACCTGGCTACCAGGTGGATAGCGAAGCGAAGTCGCCGGACAGGGTGCATTTACGAGGGTGCAAGCCTCAAAGAAGCGTCGGTAGTCGGCATCGATGTGCCGCGGCGTCGGTCCGCGTCTTCGCGTGAGCACGAACGCGTCCTTACTGCCGCGGGGTTGGCCGGCTCGGCTGTTCGTTCGAGAAAGCGAGGGTATGAAAGCTGGTCACTCAGGAGGCGCTGGCGCGATGACCAAACGTCGGGGAAACGTGGCCAATTTATCAAGCAACTTCGATATGCAGATTTTAATTGACGAATACTGGAGATCAAGAGTGAACTGAACTAAGTGGAAAATGATGAAAGTGTCACGGTTGAGGAGATACGAAGAGGTTCAGCTTCTTTTGCAGATAACCCTCGTAAGGATAAGATCTGAGTATTTTCGTGAGATGTACATACAATTTTTTCTTTTTTTTTCTTGTTCCATAATAACAAAAACAACTTTTCGTAAATTTTTATTAGTAAGTAATGCAATTATAAAAATTTTGTTTAAGTACGGAAAGTAACTTTCTTATTTAGTAGTACGGAAAATATTTGGATAATAGACACTCTGAGGATGTTGAAACATAATTTTTGGTTGATTGTGTTTCTTATAGAATTGAGAGGAGGAATTATAATGGAAATTTAAACAGTTTTTAAATATTACAGAAAATTTACAAATTTCTGCCATTCCAGATGTACTTCGAGCTATAAACTCGCAGGGGAAATCGTAAACTAACGATAGGACATAGGATCGCTTTCAATTTTCTTACGTAATATCGATCGTCGAATAACCGTTCTCATCTGCCCACGCAATAGATCGCGTACACAGCGAAAAGTGTTACACCGTTTACGGATAATCGGATATATCGTTTGGATACGCGTTTAATACGAGAGTATTCTGTAACACGACGAGGCAGGCGAGGCCGTTCATTCATTCATTTGGTCGAGCTAGGTCTACTGGATCCAAATTATTGGAACATTAGCTTGATTGAAGCGGGCTGGGCTCGGCCACCGATCGTACGATCGATATCGTGCATGTGTGTTTTCTACGGCGCTCGGAAATACATGCGGCAACGATTGCGCCAAATTAACGGCGCTAAAATTCGCGTTAAAGTGAAATTTATCGTAAACGATACGAAGCAGAGATGCGCGATTTTAACGAAATGAAATTTCAACAGACGTGGAACGAAATTAAAACTCGATAAGATATTAGTTTTTAAATTTAATTTCGAAACTCACTCAAAATTGATAAACTCTAATCAATAAACCAAGCAACAATTCATATTTTTCAGTATGATATATATATATATTACATTGTATTTCACTGGGAAAAAAAAAAGAAGAGAGAAAAGGTAACGTTCGACATGAGATAAAATTAATCGATCCCTTTTTAAACACATTTTATTCGATCGTATATGTACAGTTTACATAATCATCATCGCCACGTTACATATAGTACACCGGACTTCGAGTTAAATGGGTAACTGTTTACTATGGGAAATTAATTCCGTGCGAAATCCAAAGCGATCAGTCCGTTTCGACGAAATCTCGGCCAAAATCGATTAACGCCATCGAAGAATAATACACGTTTGGTCCTTCGAGCTTTTCTTCCATTCCTTTTCGGCTTTCCTTTCCTCTATCAAAGACTAAGAAATGCAACGAGGTAGTTGAGAATATCGGAAATGCCCCATTTCTCTTTCGCCGGTTTTTACTATTCGCACACGTATGTCTCGCGTTGTTGTTGTTGTTGTGTCATCCGTGAAATAAATCGAGGCGAAAGATACGCGCTCGTACTTAGCAGAACCGCAGGGAACAGTGCAATCTTGAATAGGCGAATCGATAAAGCTCGGCGAACCTCTGCTTTTTGGCCAACTTTTACGTTCGAACTGTGCTGCAAAATGTTTTTTTTTTCCTTTTTTGTTTTTCCTCTTTATAAAGTGTCATCTTGTGAAAGTACAGATGCGTTAAATAACTTGGATAAATATGAAGTTTCTCTGTTGGAGGGGATGCGAGAAAATGGTAATTCAGGAATGTACAGTTGAACGGAAAAAAAAGAAAAAATCTTCGTTAACGTATACGTTCGTGATTGAATTGCTTCGAAACGATCAATTCGCAAAAATTTACATCGAATATAATATATTTTTCCATACAGTTTATTATGTAAGCTCTGAAATTCCTGAAGCACCATTTTTTTTTTTTTTTTTATACTTGTATCGTAATGTTCGTTTACCGATCGCTCTCGTAGACGCCACCTCGAGTGTACTGTTGTTTCAGCCGAGGAAAATTGAAACTGACGGAAATATACTTGGCGACGTGTTCCCAATCGATATTTTTCATTGCTCTTTGTGTATTCAGAACAACTTCGAGCACCGGTATACCAGTGACTCATGCACCTTCCTTAATTAATGGTCATTAACTCAAAACAGCGTTGCGCTTAACGAGTCACGATAAAAATCAATCGGGCTTCGGGAAACGCGCCGCGCGGTTTCACAGGAGTTTTCATCGCTCCTCGATACTTTCTGCATAAAGGTGAACAGCCTAAAAATACGCGATTCTTCCCGAACGGGGTTTGCCTTGAACGCGAAGGATCTGCTTTTCTCTTCTTGCTGTGAGTGTATTTCTGTGTTATGTTTTCTGTGGATTTCCATTACACGATATATATCTTCGATCACTGGGATGTCATTTCCCTTTCAACTCTTTCTTTTACATAAATCGAAATAACGGGGAAGGAATATTGTTCGTCGATTGCTCATAAATATCAATACTGTCGTTACATCGATCAATCGTCTGAATAAACACGACGATTCTCGGTAAAATGCATCAATTGCAAGATCAGCAATTTTATTCGACCCTTTTTCTCAATGAGGAAAAATGATTAGAAGATACGATTATTAAATATGACCGCTAAATGTTTCTCTCTTAAAGCCACTGTCGATTAGAATTCCACCACTCTTTTTTTTCCTTTTTCCTTTTTTTTTTTCCTTTTTTTTCTTTTCTTTGAGGTTATACTCGTGCGATACTGATCGATTTATTAGTAGCTGTAATAATTCGTGAAAGTACAGAGTATAGGGATTAATTTCGAAGTAATTCATTTTATTGGCATAGAAGGCTAAAATACTCATAAAGTGAGTTAAAAGTTTTACAGCGTTTCTTTGTCCTTATACTGCCCGGACTGTTCTATCAAACGGAAGGATCGATTGTAAGTTCGATCGAAGTACAGCGAGCTTGGATTAATATCGAAACGAGATAACGATCCATTCCGATCGAATTATTCTCATTACACTCCTGTGGTATTTATATGCTCTTCGTTTCTCCGGTAAAGATTTGTTAGATATTCTTTAAAATAAAACTCGTGTAACAAAGAGACATGCAAAACGGAAACAGATAATTATACTATGACACATTCAATTCAAGAGATATATTAAATAAGTACTAAAAGTATCAACTGCACAACTTTGGTACTGTGATATTACTTTGTTTCTCTGTTTTGTTTTGTTTTTTTTAACACAGACGATAATCTTCGCGCGTAATAAATGCTGTCTTTTCGTTTTCCTCGCGTCATTTTCATAAAATTCATTCTGCGTAAACACGTACAACAAAGTTCGTAAAACATCTCACGGATACAACCTTACAATAATTAAATCAACCGTAATATTGTCATTACTATGCTTTGCTGTATTTATTCGAGCACACAAGGAAAATATAACCTATTAATATTGTTCTATCGTCTAGCCATATACGACGATCGTTAGATAGAACTTCAAGTTTTACGCGTTGACGCGATCGAATACTATCGTCGTTATTTCGGTACAATTCGTGTGTGTATCAAATTAATTTTAAAAGACCTCGGGCCCGAAACGTGAAACAATCGCGTTATACGGCTCTGGTCATTGGAAGTAGCACGCACTAATGTACTGCACTAGGAATATAGTGTTCCGACATTCTGCCAACGAATTTTTTCCACTTGAAATATTGTCTCGTTTCAATCCACGTGAACGGAACATTCGTCCTATAATATTTTAATCGCAGTAACAAGAATAAAAGTTTAGTCATCTAAATTTTTTTTCCTTTTTTTTTCTTTTAGTCGGGTTATGTTTTAGATTCTAGAATGATCTATACAAAACTGTAGAGAGTGAAAGAAAAGAAGTATAGCGACAATACGTCCGTTGCATTCTCCGTAAAACATTTCGACATCGGTTTACATACCAAAAAGAATTTAACTAAGAAATAAATTGATCTCTCTATCTCTAGTTCGAATGAAATTATGCACATTTAACTATATAAAAAAAAAAAAAGAATAAATTGACTAATGAAAATTGCTAAACAATCCTGTATCCAGCAATGTTGTATGATTACCGTGAAAATCAAACTCTCATTCGTCAGGCAAAACTATTGCTGTGTTACTGTCAACTATACAAAATTAAATAAATATAATTCTATATTCTGCAGTGGTGTATAGAATGTTCTCCCCTAAGCTACTGATCTTGGTACAGCCTTAGTTTCACATAGTTACAAAAAATAATGCTCTGTTATCTTTAAAGGAACTCCCTGCTGAAATAGTAATAATTTCTTTTTCGAAATATCTGTTGAAATACTTTACACTTTCGATCCTGCTTTATCGTAACTCCTCTGAAGCCTCTTATGATCTTTTCTATATTTCTCGATCGTTAAATCTGCTTTATTCGTGCTTGATAAGCTTAAGGTAACAGGATCTAAACTCGCTGCAAGCTTTAAATAAGTTTCTTCCATTTCCTTCGTAATCTTCACCTCGTAATCGAAATCTAGCATGTCCGCTTTCTTCGCGATAGTTTTAGGCAACGGTTTTTCCTCGTCGATCGGAACGTCGAAAGATATTAAATCTTTCTCTTTCTCTGTGTCGGTGAAATTTCCATCGAATGAAAAATTATTTACACCATTTTTCAAGTCTCCTTTCTGAAACTCTTGTACCATCAAATTGTCGCAGTTATTTTTTGGCGAATCCTCGTACAGTTCTCGATTATTTTCGATCGTTTTGGAGTTCGCTTGCGATTCATTTAAATATATCAACGAAGAACTTTTGTCCATTACGTTTTCATTAGGCTTTATCTCCGTGTAATTATTTGGCCCGGAATTATCCATGTGAACAGAAGACTGAACCCATTCAGCTACTCTTTGTAACTGATTATTGTCGTGCAGCAACATCGGAGAACTTTCCTCGCTGCTTGTTGAAATTGACCTTTCAGATCCGGATCGAGACAATTTTTTCGAATGAACTAATGCGGTATTTGGTTTATTACTTCCACTAGTGTATAATACAGTTTTATAATGTCCAGCATTATCTAGAAGAATATTTTTCGATCCAGGCGTTACTCTGACGAGACAGTTCCTTGGACCGGTTATTCGATTCTGACTATTAGGTTTCGAGTTACCAGTATTGTGCAAACGCATTCCAGTCGATTGAACGACGTCACTAGAACTACTGGAAGGGTCGGAAGTTGAAATTACTATACTATCGCTACTAAAACTCGGACTAGTGGCCACTTCCATTTGTCCAGAATCATTTCGATGCATAACGCTATCGATATTCTTAACTTCTATCAAAGTTAATTGCGTCGGGTGATAGGTTTCTTGTGCTGGTTTATCGTTCTTCCATGATCTATCGTTAATTATATCGATCTCTATATCACTGTTCACTTTCTCTTTACTTTCTTTCGTGTTCGTTTGTTTTTTCAATTTTGTCCACTCGTTTTTCCACAGTCTATCGTTAATAATATCAATGTGGGTCTGCTCTTTTCCACCGAAGTGATTTTTAGAATTTTCAGGAACTATGTGACTACAATTTGAGGATTTCTTTTCCAATTTGTTCCACGAATTTGCATTGAACTTACCATCGACCTGCGACTCGCACTTTTTATTCAGTTTCACCTGCTTTCCCTTATCGGAATTCATTTTACCGTTACCAAACGTTTCGTTAATTTTCTGTGGCATCGCCTGCTTTGTCATGTTTTCGTTTTGATGTTGAAATGCACTTTGGAATTGCGAATCGTTACGACGGATTGAATTCTTTTTGTTCAAGCTGGCTTTCATGTTAACACTTACGCGGCTATCCTCCTTTAAACTGTCTAAAATTTTACCATTTCTACTTACACATTTATCTCTTGTGCATAACTGTTGATAGTTACTATTCTTTGTACAATTATTCTGGTACTGCACTTTACCACTAATATTCTCATTTACCTCCTGGTAAACTACATGCAGCATAGTGTTCTGACTTTCTTTATTTTGGTAATTTTTATCCATACTTTTTATATTATCAGAACGTTTGTCTACATTTTGTGCATACTTCATTGTACATTCATTGCAAGAAAATACATCGGACACGTTAGTTTGAGTTTCAGCGTCGATCATTAGAATACTCCTGTGACAAGTACACGTGTCACAATGTTTGCCGAATACTCTCTCCTTTTCACGATCCTCTAAAACTTTCGCCATTATTGCCGCTGAGACAACGTCTACCGGTGGTTTCGATTCGTCTGTATCATCGTCGCTGAGCTTCTCATCTGAGGGCTTAGTTACATTATACACCATTGCTGTTGGAGGAAATGTTGAAATTGGTACTGTAATACTTTTTACATCAGGAGGTGTAGCATCATTGGAACGTTTCTTTTGTGCAACATATGTCCTAACTTTGGCTTGTACCTCAGAAGGCAACTGAAACAAATATCAATTGTACATATAAATATTTTTTCTGTGTTATGACAACTATTGTTTTTTTTTTTCTTGAACAAGTATAAGCAACTCACAGAATCATATTTCTGTCCAACAAAATTAGCAGGTTTACACTGAAGAAGTTGTATTGCCAAATTTACATCATTTCTATATTTTTCCTAAAATAAAGAATGTGTATAAATTTTATATATAATTCCATGTAAGATAAATTATATTAATTATACTCTTGTATTTGAAACATACATTGTCTTGAGTTAAATGATGTATGGTATAGTTTGCATCGGCTAATCTATGAGATAAGGTTGCAATATCCTTAGTAAAAGCACTTTTCTCTGTTTCACATTTATCTACAATCCTTAATAATTTATCCTCAAGATTCTGATTTACTTTTTGAACACGTTTATGGGCCTCATGTAATCTTGCATATTTCTCCTGCCAGATTAACAATTCTTCCTTCATGGAGGCTAATTCTCCATTTGGAAATTTATCAGCTTCATTTAGAAACTGTGTCTCCATTGTTACAATATGATTATCCCTTTCCATCAGACGCTGGCGTAAATTTTCTATTTCTACATGCAGGTGCATATCTCCATGTTGCTGATCATTTTGATTGCAGCTCACACATTTGCAGCCACATTCCTGAAACATATGATAAGAACAAAACATTCTTTTTACATATGATAATAAAGAGGAATTACTAGTGGAAAATCAAAGGTCAATTAGAAATTGAAATAAATTCAATTGTTACCCCTCCTATATATTTTTCTAAAAATATTACCTAATTAATTAAAATATTTATAACTTTTCAATGTTTGATCTTTTATTTTGCATAGTAATATCAATTTCTTCTTCCACGCAATACTCGTTTATTTCGAACGTACATACATACCTTACATTTTTCAGCCATTGTGTAATACACAAATTATACTAAAAACACTGAAAAAATATTGGCGAATAACGAGACTTCGAAATTGGAGCCTCATAACCCTGTTGTTCGATTCGAACGAAAATATGGATAACTTGTACACGTTTCGATGCGATTTATTTCCTCATATCTTTAGCTACAAGGACAATCTATACCGTAAAACTCGTTTTTATGAAATTACCAATGTTTAAGGAAATATTGTTGCGATAAACTTCGAAATGACAGATTGTAAAACTCTTTGTCGTCTGCCACACGTCTAACTCGTTAAAGTAACTTAATCCTCAACTTGAAAGTAGAGTTCTAAGTGTTTTCGATACTTTCTACAGCCGTGTTACATTATTTTCAGAATTTCTTTTTAGACGAACCGTAAATTCACTCTAAGGAAAAAACAATTATCAAATGAAAAGGAAAACTTGAAAATAAATTTCCAATAATGAAAATCGTACTTAATACAGTACTTGAGAACGGCCAATAATGCAACTTGGAAAAACGATCGTGTTTCTTATTGGACATCAATTATAGCCATGTTATCTATCAAACATAGGCGGAAAAAACGGTAGGAGTCAATGTAGGTTTTAAACTTCGAAAGCGTACCCTTATTTCTTTTATTACGGTTATTCAAAACTTACATAAGAAGTATGACAATGTAAACGGAGAAATAAATAAAGGTTTGATTTGCAGAAGTATTTATTAAGTATTCGTTATATCCCATACATAATGTTTGTAATCAAAAAATTGTTAATGACGTAATACAATAATTATTTCGCAATATGTATTTCACATATTTAAAAAAAAAAAACAAATCGATCGACTTTACAAAATCTTATCCGATTTACGTAAAAATGCATCGTGTGATTTCGAATTAACTTAAAAATAAAACGCAAACTGTCAAAGATAAATGAAGGAAGCAATTGCCGCTCAATTGCCACATTTTATCTTTGAAAAAGCAGTTTATTGTATATAAAAAGAAAAAAGGATAATAATTAATTTGCGATCAGTAATACGATTTTATTACGATATCTTGCTTCTTTTTGTTTTTTTTTTTGTTTTTAATACAGATATGAATCATGCTAGAGTGCTTTAAAGTTTGATTCGTTATTGTGTTACTACAGTAATTCCATAAATTTCGATTATAATACTAAAAGTAAAAGAGGTTGTACAATCAATGATTTATAAGTGTTTTGCTTGAATGTGTAATATAGTTTTTATTAGATAACACGAAACAAAGTATTGAACAGAGATATATATATATATATTTGACGTTATGAAAAAATGCGAAGATCAGTATGGTTGTAGAACAGGATTATAGTTAATCATTGCATAATTATGCAAGAAGTATTCTTATAACATATGACACAGCAGTGGTAGAATATATGTATATGTTTATATAGTGCCTTACCCTACAATCGAAATGATCCAAACGTTAATGCTTAATATCAAATTTGTTTCTTTTGGATACATTGTTTTTACACGATTGTAAAGTACAGTCTTACTCGATAAGAGAATGTACAATAATGAAATAGTAAAATTTTGTCTACATATCGATCGTAAAAAACAAAAACTTGGGACTTTTAAAAGTGGAAATTGAAATCTTCGATTTCTCTTTTAATGTTGTGTAAAGCTTTTAATTTTTTTTTGTTTTTTTTTTCGTTGGAAACAGTGTAGAGGGACATTAATATTTTTTTTTCGCCAAAGCACTATATTCGTTTGTAAATATTAACGTCTAGCTATCGTGTACTTAAGAAGTTACAGATATAAAAGAATTTTTTTATATAAAAGGGAATATATTTTTTGCCCAAAATGTGTGACTTTTTTTTTCCTTCATCAAGAATGCAAATGTACATTAATACTACGTGTTTTATCACATGGTTACTTGAATATAGATTTCTTATAAAAAAATTGTTTCTGAACATTTTCCCGTAATTTGAAAATGCTGTTATACGGAGCATAAAGTGTTTCTTTCGTTTTTTTTTTACACATGAACACAATTAAAAAGTTTGGAACATTTCAAATGTTGAGCATCATATATATATATTAATAAAAGAATATGTCCGAATGCAACATTGCTTAACTCTACATATACATTATAATATCTATATTCATATAGAATTTTCATCTTTCGTAACAACAAAATGACTCTTTCTGAATAATAAGTTTTAACAAATTGAACACAAAAGTCACCTACGGTATACAGCAAATTTCATGCATATATTAAACAATGCTAAATTGTGAAACATGAAAGTTGCAAAAATTTATACTACATATTTGGTTAAAATTTTCTCTTTGTCTGTTCAATAATATTTATGTTGTATCTGGTTATATCTTTAGAAATTTATCTAATAACGCTAAATACACCTAGCGGTAATACTCCAATTTGTGTTACAATCAGCTAGATTCACATTATACAACAGACAGTAACACCTATATGCTATTAAATTTTCATTTCTCACATCACTACCGATTTTAGTATATTAAAATATCCATGAAAATTTTTTTTTTAAATGGTTTAACCATATAAATTAAGTATGTACCGATAAAACATACCCCGCTATATTGCATTTTTCACAGATTTTTGTAAGATTCTTATGCGCCAATTAATTAATAATAATATACTTGCGTAAACATAATTCTTAAAAGTAACTCTCATATTAAAGTCGCGTCGTAAAATGAAAGTTACCTTCGTGAACTCTTAAGTTACAACATAAATTGTCAACATTGCACATTTTTCGACATTAATAATATTAAAATGTTCGTGCATGTGTGAAAGGTTCAAAAACCAAACAATGTAAAGCGTTAAATATAAAAATTAAAAAATACAATCTTCTTTAAGTTTCTAGATATGATATATACATTTACACAAATATATTTGAAACAATATTGATAGATAAATAACTATATGTGAAAGTACTAAAGAAACGAACTATTGTAATGTTGAAAATATCGGCATAAACTAGAGCAACTAAATGACTAAATTTATTTCACTTGGTTTTTGAGTCCTTCATACACAGATAATTCCCAGATAAAAAATAAAGCATGTATTTATGTTGTTAACAAAGCAAGAGAGGATAGTTTAAGTAGGTATAAATTACTATGGTGTTATAAATTGTCTACAATATACAGGATTGAATGTACATGACATTAGCATTAGTATGATAGAATTAAAGTTTCAACTGTAATAAGCTATATAGATCTACCAACATCAATGATGTATATTCCTTAAGTGCTAAGTTTCATTAGTTTTACTCAAAAACCATAAGCTCAATTTATCTCCGTGTTTGAGCATAATTAAAATAAAAATTCATTTTTGTAACTGTACGTTAATCGTGAAATTCATGCATTTGTTAATAATCTTCTAATACAACTGATTATTAATAGAATCTCTACTGGAGGCAGTATGTTTACATAACAGGCATGGTGTGCTTTTTGAAGCAAAAATATTATAAATTTCTTTGCACCACAAACCTGTGTTAAATCAAAGGAGATAACATTCTTCTATTTATCAACGCAATATAATAATATATCATACACAGTAAAAGATAGTTGTTGATTTGAACTTGTCAGACATCATCCTCAAATCAGTATTACCAGAGTTTCAAAATTCACATGGTTTGTCAATATTTTTATAGGGCATCACTAGTTTAACAAGTTGGTAGATCGTATCTCTAAATTCTCTATCACATGCGCTATAACAATACTGAGAAATAAAGTGAACTTTGAAGCTCTGGTTATTATGAATACACTACATATATACACATTAAAGAAAAAGCTCTTTGAAACTCTTTCTTTCTTTCTATTACATGACAGAATTTGATACATGAAATATTTATTTAAATGAACTGAGATCGCCTGTTAAAAGGCATTAAAATTTCTCACGTACAATTTAACGAGGAATTATATCCAATTTCGGAAACCCGCTTAAAATCAATACTGCTCCCTCTTGAAATATCTACGACCTATTCATTACTAAATCTTTCTCTGGAGGATTAATCAGAAAAAGTGTCACAAGTGATATGACATTCGTCATTTTTGTCTTACTCACATCAATGACTTAATTCATTCTAATTAAATTCTCACTAATCTAATATTTTACAAGCAACCTTGCATCCGGAATTAAACATCTATCATCCAATTAATTATTTATATATAACATGTAATAATGCAACATTTCTCGTCATAAAAAATCGTAAGCCTTAGTCGTAATTCGAACAAGGTCATTTGTAATTACAGAATGGATAATTTTCGTCACTGAAACGTTAACAAACCTGTTCCTAATCTAGATAGAGCATTCATATTTAAGTTTCTTCAAAATACAATGCAAATAATATCAATATTAATAATGATAATAATAATATTAGTAATAATAATAATAATCATTTTTAGTATTATTATAAATGTCATGTATCTTTATATTGAAATATAAAATTTTTCTCAATTGACAAAAACAATTTTCTAATTTCTTTTATAAAAAGGAACAGATTTCTTAACTACTTTCATAAGGAGGGATTGTTTATACTTTAAGAGCAGCTTTGGGAGACCAGTGATGGAAACGGGCAGGTCCTGTAGGGTAGGATGGTGGATGAATCCACTTATTTCCTCTGTGACCCATAAAAGGAGGTGGAGATGGACCACCCAAAAAGTGAGGAGGCATAATGTTATACCATGGTTGACTTATTGGATGAGGACCATAACCCATACTGAAGGAGTGACCAAACCAGGAACGATTTCTATTAAGGTGTAGCCTTGGGCTGTTCAAGTTGCGTTTCCTACCTGTACCATTATTGCTATGCTGTTGATTTTGATTAGCAGAGCTTAGTGGTTTTGATTTTTGTTGCTGTTCTGTATTAGTAGTCAAAGGGGATTTCTGTAAAACATATAAAAACATTTAGTATTTTTATATTTAAGTCTCCATATATTTTTAAGTTATCACTAACACTGGAAAAACAAAAAATTAAATATAGAGATAGTAGAATAATATATATTAACCTGTATCTTAGTCGGCCCCTCAGATTGTTTATTTTCCTTTCCCAATCCATCATGGTTTCCTTGAAAGATTGGTACAGTATTTTCTTTATCATCAAATGATGCCAATGTACAGTATGATCCTTTACTTTCTCCGAATCGGCAACAAACTTCATTAGGATCAACCCAAAGTGTTAATTCTACTGGTAATGAGAGGTCTTCGTATTTCACTCCAGCAGCATTGGCAGCACTCTCTAAAGTTGCATCCCTCCGGTTATGACCATTCACACGAATACAACGATAACCTTGACCTTTGAACGGCTTGTCAGGAAACCAATGATTTTTAAAACGTTCCGTCAACAATTCCGCCAAACGTCGTTTAAAACATTCCAATTGATCAGGACTAAATTTTTCGTTTTTTTCTATCAGCTGTACTAAGAACAGTACTGCTGCAGTGATCTCGTTGCGCATGTTGCCTCTGTTTTATACCAAATTTATAACTTGCAGATGAAATCCTCCTTTGATGTTGTGATACAATGTTCTTGAAAACTAAAGTACCATTTGCTGAAACTGATGTGGAGCACATAGAGCCCTTCTGCACAGCAGCAATGCTTGAATCTTTTATGATCTATGATGTTTCTCCTTTTTTTTTGTTTTTGTTTGGAAAACAACTTTTTGCTACGTTACTCTGCCTCTTCTTTGGTATGCACTACTTGTTTCAATTGTTTCTACTATACTTATCTGAAATTACATGAAAAAAACATTATTATTGTTAATAAATTATTAAAAACTTAATATCATAAATACTTATATTTACTAAAACATTGGAAAAAGAATTATATTAATCCTAAAGAGTACTTTTTCAAAATAAACAGTCTGAAAATATCACATATGTATATATAAGAACCTTGTTTATTTGTTTCTTTAATGATTAAACTGGAGTAAGTATTCAAACAATCAAATTTTAATTACATTGTGTACATAGCTCTTGTTGCATTACATTATCGATATATATGTATACACGCTAAACGATTGATTTCATTTCACAGTAGAACTACACAACAATATGTTATGGGTATTAATTAGGTTATAAATCATAATAACTCAGGTTAGGAAAATCGTTCAATGAAAGCAAGATTGACGGTTTACATCGCGTTCATAACGATTAGCAATCAGAAACAAGGCAAACGGCACCACTGCGAGATATATTAGATTTCAGAAAACGATTACTTTGAAATAATGAGCACAACGAATTATGCCAGCTCATTCTTGTCGTACCAGGTCGTGCCGTGAGCGATTGTTCCTGAAATACCACAACTCACAGTCTTGGTGATTATTTATTTATCGCAATATTTCACAGTCGTTATAACTATACGTTTGTTCCGTATACTTAAAAATTTAATACCAATATTAAATTGACCTTACAAATCAGTGACGAAAATTCCGTGTTTCTGGTGAAACTACTACGTCTTCTCTCTCTTTAAATAAACGTACTCGACCCAACACGTGTTACGTTGCATCAATGTCCATGAAGTATGTAGAAAAATATAGACCCTCAACAATTACTTTTATTTGTAGTTGTACAAGTAAAGAGAAAGTCATTTATTATGGAATATTCTCTAAGAATATCAACAGAAAATAATATTTCACAACTTTTAGATAGTAAAATAGTGTTCGATATCACGGAAATCGTTCGAATTATGTCAGAAATATGTGTTTCAATTTTATCAGTTCGTGTATAGATTTGAAATTGTCAAATTCGGTGTTAAAAGTTATTTGCGTAATGAATGAATAATTTTATAAAAAAATTTCCTTCTAAAAAGAACTGTACGTTTCGATTTTTAATACTGAATGCGAATGACATAACGGGTATATATTAAAACATATGAATCATAAGGGAAATTTAAATAAAATGTTAAACCATTCGTAAATCTATCAAATTTAAACTTATAGCTTACTTCTCATGTTACTTGTACAATGTTGAAAATAATTTACCAGCGCCCTCGTACACAAACTGTACAAACGTGTATAGTCAACCTCTATAAAATATACTATTTTTCAACAATGTTTATGATACGCAACTAATTTTAGTATTAAAGAAAGAAGATATAATTGAATCTTTCGAAGATGGTGAACATGAATAGAAATTCGCCAAATATTTTGGTAACAGGTAAATATAGTAATCCACGTTAGGATAAGTTAATAATAATTATCACTTCCGAATGTATGTATTCGAAAATAAAATAATTTATAATAAAGTGATAAAATGATATTCAATTTCAGGTACACCGGGAGTAGGAAAAAGTTTAATGTCCCGTTTATTATCTGAAAAAACTGGGTTAACCTGGATTGATGTTAGCAAATTTGCTATTGAAAAGGAATGTTTGGAAGAATATGACGAAGTATACCAGTGCCCTATTTTAGACGAAGATAAGGTCGTTATTTACTTTACAATGAATATCAAATTTTCATTAATTTATTTCAATGTATTTGTTTAATTGCAGCTATTGGATGAAATGGAAGATATCATGTGTGAAGGTGGAATAATTGTTGATTATCATGGAGCTGATTTCTTTCCAGAAAGATGGTTTGATATTGTTTTTGTGTTAAGAACAGACAATACTATTTTATATGACAGATTAAGGGATAGAGGCTACACAGGGAAGAAATTAGAAGATAATATAGACTGTGAAATATTTCAAACAATTCTTGAAGAGGCAAAATCAGCTTACAGTGAAGAAATAGTCCATGAATTAACAAGTAATAATATAAACCAAGTTGCAGAAAATGTAAATAGAATATGTCAGTGGATTGAACAATGGATAATAGATAATGAACAAGAATAATTTGATTTTGAGTTCTATTGTTTTTACTTTATGTGATCATGTGTGTTTTCTCTTAACAAGATCATTATGAAAGGTCTTTTTAAGATTTTTTAAAGATAAAAAGGCAAAGTATAATAAACTATCATTATTAAATGTTAATTAGTAAACAAATGTTTAAACAAATTACAAATAATAAATGTTACATTACACTATACATTTCACAGTCAAAACATACATTTATACATAAAAATTCATGTATATAATATACTACAATTTTATACACTATTAAATATTATATTTATTCTACTATACCTAAGTCATACTTCAATTTCTTTAATTTACCATTAATACTATCATAATATTTCATTTGTATAAGAAGAACTTCTGCTTGCTTGATGTCATTTTGCCTAAATGCATTTGCTATTTTCCTGTATGAAAAAAATATGCTTGTTAGTTTATAACAAAATAGTGCAGGTTTTTCCTTAGTAAAAAAAACATATTACATTGTTAGACTATTTAATACAGTTTCATTTTCTTGCATCAGTTTCCTGATCTTTTCTTCATCATCTCCAGCATCTTCTATCTCCTCATTTTTTTCCATTATTTCCATTAGAAATTCTGCATGTACATTATCTGTTTCTTCTGATATTGTTATACCATTCAATTTGAGCATATATAAGCCTCTTTTCAAAGGATTAATCAATGTACTATAAGCCTCATTTACTAATGATGATAAAATCTCAGAAAGTTGTTTCTCTTTCTAGAAAAGTGGAAAGAAATATTTTCGTAAATTTCCTAATGACCTTAATCAACTATACCTACCTCAGACTTGTTGCTAAATTTATCAGGATGTAATTGTTTCTGGAGTCCTTTGTACTTCTCCTGGATTTCCAAAAACTTAACGTCATAACTTTTAGAAATACCCATTATATCGAAATAAGTTACATTCTCGGGCGGTTCTTGTAAAACTTTACACTTTGTACAAAACAAATCGGACTTATATATAAAATTACAATTCCAACATTTTAGCGGGCTGTCACTCGAGTATCGAGGCGCGTGTATTATAATTAACGATGGTATATGAGTTTTGTCTAGATAATACGATTGTAAACTTTGTTTTTGTGTACAGTTGAAATATAAAACGTTATACTTTTTTGCAAGATTAAATAGTGTTCTTCTCAAGTACATATTTTCGATACGAGGTTATTATAACCTAATTATATTGTTATTTTTTAAGAACAATTTCTAGAAGTTTGTGATTTGTAAATAATCACATAAATTAAGAATGCTAGATATTTGTTACATGCATGAAGAATGTTAATAACTCGATATTGAGGAAGTGTGATTTATTTAATAAGTTGCAGAGTACCACGAGTTAAGTTATATAGTTCGTGGTTCTGTTTTCTCTGCAGGAAAACGTAGTGCTTCGAACGTTTAATTTATCTACATTAAACAAAAATAACGTACGAACATGCCGACTTATGAGATGCCATTATTATTACGACTAGGAAATAAGGTATCGTATCAACTTGCAATATTTCATGAATTTTTGCGAAGAATACGAATTAACCTATTCGTTAACCTAAATGTAAACACTTTATGCAATCGTTAACAGTAAAATAATTATATTCGCAGGCGGAATATACAAGTATTTTGAAGAACGTGGCGAATTCGATATTCGAAACAGGCGGATTTATTAGAAGAATCGAGAATTGGGGTAATCAGGAACTTCCATGCAAAGCATCTATTCATGGTAAAACTCATACACATGCTGGGTAAGTTTTTACCATCAGGTTTTTCTTTCTAATACGCATTAAACGAGATAACCAATTCATAATAATTGTATTACATTTATTATTTTTTTAGATACTTCATGTTTTGCTTTGATAGCCCACCATCTCAGATATTCAAAATTCATGATAATTGTAAAAGAAATATAAATATTATCAGAGCAGAGGTATATAAGGAGTTTGTACCAGAAAAGCAGGTGCAATGTACATTGGAAGAAGAACTATTGCCTCCACCTTACAGGTGAGTACTTTTCTTTAATTTGAAGCAACATTTTTAGTTCATCTATGCTAAATATTTAATATACTTCTTCCATTTTACAGACCTGGTGTTCAGAAGCTTTTAGAGGCAAGCAGAAAACAAAAACATAACAAAAACGTATTCCAATACAATTGTGGTCTGAATTACTATCCTTTCACAAAATAAGCAAATTGTTCACTATTGTTTGTTATAATGTACCAATAGTATATATAATTTGAGAATAAAATGTGTGAACACAGATTAATGGATTTATTTCATTGTATAAATAAAGGTTCAGATACAGGTGAAAATCATGAAAAATGAGAGAATTATTTATTTGTTTATCCTTGGGTCGTTTATTAACTCATTAATACATTATGAAAAATTATTTTTATAATCATCAAAAAATATTTGTACAAAATACTTAATATAATTATATATCATTTATCATTATACAATAATTATAATAGTTATCGTCTCACGTGCAACATGAATTTTTTAAAGTATAATTTGGTTACACTGTAACTCGTAACGGGTTTCATAGTAACAGCAACAGAGTCGACTGGCTGTACCAGTAGCTCTGTTTTATAATCTATCTGTAATATTTAACAAATACAGAGCCACGTTGTCCAATTGTGTACAGTGGCGCGATATACTTTTCTTTCTTACATTTTCAAATAAACCGTTCTTTAGGATGAAATGTTTTTTAACAGCTTACGATACATTAACAATGTACGCACTACCGTCCAAAGTGTACCTTTAAATTTTCATGAGCATATATATATAACTTTGAGATTGCTCACTTTTCCGAAAGAAAAGTACAGAAATTTCATATTGTTTTTTAACTATCACTTAGTGTAAATGCATAGAAAGTCATCTGGCACGATGCGTTTTGTGCACCATTTAGAATAAACTTGGACCACGACAAGAAACATTGTTGTACAACAAAATTTTGTCCCTAAGTCTATGTATATCGTAAAGATAAAATAAGAGACGCGTGTGAAATTGGAATTTTTTTTTTCCTCGAATGACATTTAGATGAAAGAGTGTTTACATATGTCTAGTGTTGCCGAAGTTAATGCCACTCTGATTAGCACCTTTATTGCTGCCATATTGCAGACTAATTACACCCTGTCCAGCCCTTAATTGATCCTCCGTGAAGTTACGAATATTTTTGTCTGCTTCTTTTGGTCCGATACTTGGTTTACCATAGTTACCCGCCTAAAAATAACAAAGAAACAGAAAAACAGAAAATTATTAATTTAGAAATTCAGAAAGAAGTGATATTTTCATCAAGATATTCCAACGTTTCGCTGATATTTATAGTTAGGTTAATATGATAAAAGAATATGGGGAAAAAAAGAAGAAAAATTGCTCGTCTACCTTTCTACCGAGGGACTGTAAACAAATAACAACTGAATTGAGATTTTGTCTCTCCCAGAGATCGACAGTCTGGAAGGTCTCTTGAGCGGGAACACCCATTCCTTTTGCAGCCTCGAGGAACGCGTTGATGTTCTCCATACACTTGAAGGCCAAGCTGGTTTTATTAATTTTCTTTACCGATCCCTCCTTAATATCGTTCACCAATCTGTAACAAAAGTATAATGATTAATCATCGAAGAAATAGAAGAGACATCGATCGACATCGTTTCACGAATTCTTAAATACCTGCATAAAAGAGTCCCATCCTTCAGGATTTCATAGAAATTATCCATGTCTCCGTTGGTATTTATATTTTCCCCTGTGATAGTTTTGATCCATTCCAAACACTCTTGCGCTAATTCCTCGCTGTATTTACTATTGATCTGAAACCGAAATTCATTTACGATCTTCAGTCTATTTTCTTTCGAAAGATCAATGATTTTTTTTAGATAAAATTATCGAATACATAAAATTGAAATTTTCCTTTACTGTTTTAGAAAATTCTAATTTTTTTTTTATATTTTTGTTTTTTAAATTCATATTCTTATCATGTCGGAGATTCCCGCCAATCTGTGGAGCACGAAGGGGCACGAGCTACTAGGGACTGCTCGTTATTAATTATGCGATGTGCCAGTGATCCAAGTAACACATCCTGTAGGGTCTGCGACACGAGCGTGGCTGGAGTCACTGACCCAACTTGTTTGAACACTTCGCTCGTTGTTTCTTCGAGGTGCCTCGCAAATCTTCACCGTGAACACAAGCATCGTTTCGGAGAAAGTTTCTGTACTGCCTAAGGAGACCGGGAACGTGTACGAACCTACTCTCCCCTCGTTCAGAAGGTTTTCAGAAGGAGACCTTCTCTTTCGCATCTGAAGCTACAGGATGTACTATCGAGTAATTCTTTTACTTTTCGGATATGGAGACATTCATACTGATTATAGTGAAGAATAATAATTCAGAAGCTTGCGAATTTTTCCTACCCTTAAAATCGTTAAAGAATAGTAACTTAAAAGTGTGCAAATTGTGCTCCTGTAATTGTTGAAAAATAGTAACTTAGAAGTTTGCAAATTTTTCGTATACTTAGAATCACTGAAAAATAGTAATTTAGAAGTTTGCAAATTTTTCGTATATTCGGGCTTGGTGAAGAATAATTATTTAGAAGTTCGCGAATTTTTCGTATATTTAAAATCGTAGAAAAATAATAATTGATAAGTTTTCAAATTCTGCCTATTCTTGGAATCATTGAAAAATAATAATTCGTAAGTTCGCAAATTCTTCGTACATTTAGAATAGGTGCAGAATAGTAACTTAAAAATTTGAAAATTCTTCCTACTTTTTGAATAGAATAAAGCAACATAAATCTCAACAAATCTAGGTTTGTAAGAAATAAAAATAATTTCAGAAAAAACATAGGATACATAAGAAAAAAAAAAAAAAGAAATCTATGCAAAGAGAAAATTTCGCTACTCTCAGTTACTGAACTCGCTTGTAAAATCACGCGTACGTTCCACAGATCTTACAAAAGACGTTATGAAAGAGCGAGGGTAACACAGCACGATGAAGTTCGTGTATCCTGAAGTCTGTGGAGAACGCGTAATGGGCGCACAGTTATTCACGTAAAGGCTACCTAAAAAGGAGAGGTTCGTAAGCATGGACCGTCGCATTCATCCCGGTGCAGTATGCATATTCCGTTAGGCATACGGTGTCTTGATCGTGATGTATTTCACATGTCCCAGTCGTAAAATGTCCAGCCTTGTGTGATCGTGTGTATGCAATTAGAATAATATACTAGCGATCTGACGTCTGATAATCTCCGTTAAAATCACGCTTGTCGTTAGAAATCATACATTTTTCGTGTATCTATACTTGAACACTCAAAAACATCTTTTCTCTTCTAACTCTTCTTTCTCGTTTAATAAAATAATGGAAACTCAAGTGATTTAATTCATTTAAAAAAAAAATAATTCCAATATTAACGTTAAAGATAAAACTAGTAAATGAATTCTAAATCACAAAGAACATTAATTACAAATTTATCGTAATCGTATCGTATTATCACACAAAAATATTTTCTCTCTTCTAATTCTTCTTTCTTGCTTAATAAAATAATCAAAACTCAAGTGATTTAATTAATTTAAAAAAAAAATTCGAATATTAACGTTAAATATTCAGCTAGTAAATGAATCCTAAATCGTAAGGTACATTAATTACAAATTTATCGTAATCGTATCGTATTATCATTCAAAAACATTTTATCTCTTCTAATTCTTTTTTCTCGTTTAAAATAATAGAAACTCAAGTGATTTAATTCATTTAAAAAAACAATTCTAGTATTAACGTCAGAGATTAAGCTAGTAAATGAATCCTAAATCACAAGGAACATTAATTACAAATTTATCGTGCCTTATAGATATAAACAAGGAAGTACAGTTTACAATGGGCAGTCTCGTGTAAAGAAGTTTCACGCTAGAGGTATTCACTTTCACCAAACGCGTCGTTCGGCCTGTTGAAATTGCTTCTCCTTCGCGAGGTAAGAATATGCATGAACAATTATAATATATCATTAACACGAATAATGGTGATTGTTAAAATCGAAATCCTACAACGGCATGCCTTACCACAAGGAAGCTACTACTTCCTCGAAACATGTCTCATTATTCAACTATTTCGTGAGACATTTTGTTGTCACGGTTCACCTTTATCCATGGCTTACTGAAAGAAACTGTGTACAACGGGATCTTTCTTTTCTCTTCTCTCTTTCTCTCTCTCTTTTCTTTTACCGTAGTTAAACTGTTTCCTGTTCTTCGATTTTACAGTTGTTTTCAAACAAAGTTCTTATCGCGGTAATCGTGTCAATTGCGGTGTTTTTACATACATCTAATATTTAGTAAACCAAGAACAAACAAGTTACTATACACCATTAAGAAATGTCTGTTATGAAACAATAATAATACAGTTTGAAATTTTTGAATAAGTTTACGCGTGTATTTAAAGAATGATAAGACGGTTAGACTGTCATCGCGAGTGTCCCTTGCCAACCGTTTCTAGCATGTAACGATAACATTCGAATGATTCCAGCAACGTCCACTATCTCGTTGATATAAAACGACAATATGGAGTTACGATGCGAGTTCTATATTTAGGTATTAAGTAAGCAGACGATAATTTCATTAACGGGAAAAGAATGACGCGCGACACGCTTCGCGGGAAAAGAAATTACGCTAGCAGTAGTTTCGGGCGGCCAAGTGGAACGAAGCAGACACCGGTGTTCACTTATGAAAGCACCTTTCTCGATTACTTAATACACAATTTAAACGTTCGCGATTCCTCTGAGTTTCTTTTTTGCATAAACTCGCGTGACCATGTCGTTATTCTGCAATCTGTTTTCTGCCTATTAATTTTAATCCCTGAATATTGTTTTTGTCTCTTAGTAAGGGAATTGCAATAAAAAGTAATTTAGTATCTTCGATAAAGGAGAGATAAATGTTTCGATAAGTTCAGAAAGCACTTTTCTCGATTACTTAATACGCGACTTAAACTTTGGCGATTCTTCCCAAGTTTCTTTTTTGCATAAATCCGCGAACGCGTCACTATTCGCTTTTGCAATCTGCTTTCTGCCTATTAATCTCTGAAAATTGTTTTTGTCTCTTAGTAAGGGAATTGCAATAAAAAGTAATTTAGTGTCTTCGATAAAGGAGAGATAAATGTTTCGATAAGTTCAGAAAGCACTTTTCTCGATTATTTAATACGCGATTTAAACTTTGGCGATTTCTCCCAAGTTTTCTTTTTTGCATAAATCCGCGAACGCGTCACTATTCGCTTTAGCAATTTGCTTTCTGCCTGTTAATTTCAATTCGTCATCACTGTTTTTATCTTTTAGTGAAGGGATTTTGAATTGTAATGAAAAATAATTTAGTGTCTTCAATAAAAGGGAGATAAATTATTTTTTTTTCTATTATTACTGTTTAACTCTCCCGTTTTACAGTGAATTGCAATAAAAAAAATTAATCTAGTGCCTTAGATAAAGGAGATAATATCTTTGTCATTTTCTTAAAATAAGACAGTCATCAAATTTTTATCAATTTCTTCGCTAGACGTGAAAAAATCATTCCTCTAAAATTAGAAATTCTACGAACATCTGTTCTAGATAAAGATGATAAAAGTATTTAATAATTGCACAGTAGATAGATATATTAATTAATTTATTTATTTTTTACATGAAGAAAATCATAACATTTAAGTTTCAAAGAAGAACACGTGTAGAGTTTACGAAATACTTGAAAGCAAAACGAAAAGTTTAGGGACAGGGTGTGACGTGTCTACCTATATAGATTTCCGTTGCATACCAAGCGATCTTGAAACCGGGTATTCACGAGAAGACTTCTAAAGTTCGAAGGGTGTGGTGTGGAATCTATTGTGTTGAAAATGATGCGGGGTTACAGCTGAACCTTCGCCTGTATCATTTTTCTCGATCTATTCGATCTAAAGATGCTTTCGAAAAAGTACCTTTCCTGTCTCGTGTTCGATTAGACGAAAAACAGAAGATTTTACTTGGAAAGTGCATTTTTAGATGATAAGAATACACTGAGATGCTTATCGATTAATTATCGATATTTCACAGCGTACCATGATCAAAAATCACAATTGTTTTCTTTGAGAAATAGATGTAACGATTTCTTAACCGATTCGTTAGATAATTCTGCTTGATCATTGCGACTAATCGATTCTCATATAAATAATAAGTAATAAAATGCAAATTGAAACATTAAGGATGGTCAAGGACGCATTTACACTATTTGTTTCTTTTTTTCAAATTCGTTCAATTTTTTCTCTTCGAGCATTGCTTGTTCAACCTATACAAGGTTGTAAACTCGTGTAAAATATCATGTTTAAGTTTTTGGATAACAGGGGTGGCTGTTAAACTGTTAATTCTGTTATTCATCAGGCGAATCTTTCGAAAGATAAATTCTACTTGTTTCGAACAAAAATTCGAATGAAAATTGATATCGATCTCTAATCAAACGACAAGCAATTAACTGACACGATCGAAATCTCCAGCAAAGTTTGATATCAACAGGAGAGAAAAAAGGAATAGGTAAGATTAAGTTGCTTCAGGCGATAACGCGAATCTCGTAGTAAAAGCAACGCTAGTAGCAGATTGTTGTAAGCACGAGAGTACGTCAGTTCTCGGGGCAAGTGTTTGCAATTAAAGGATTGCCTCGTGTCTCTCTGGCACTTACGACAACGACGCTTTTAATGGCGCGCTAGCTTGTTCACGGTCATGAAAATTGGGTCAGAGGGCTGGCCATCAATGAACCGACGAACAAATTGAAGGAATTGCTCATCTTTAAGACACTGCCACCAGCGAAATCGTTTTCCTCGTTACACCAAGTCTAGTTTGATTAATTTATTGGCCGTAGAATTAACGCTGTTAACCAACTTACGATTGAAGAAGAAACGACGATACTTTATCTGATTGGATCGTTCAAATCAAAATCGATACACTTCCATCGGATTATCTTCGAATTTTTCTCACAAAGAGAAAAAGAAATAAATTCTTACGATTATCATCTTATAATATCATAGAAAATTTTAGCTTTCATTTATTCGGTAGATTAGGAATAATTAATTAATTTTCTATAATCATCAAGGAGCTACTAAATGAAATAAACCAACGTTCATTTAATTAACGATTACTATTGTTTTTTTGTCGGAGATAGAAAGATGAAAAATACTAATTGTTGTGAAAAATAGATATTGTTGGACGATCAGTGGAGCTAGTTCAGCCAGTTGCGATTTAGTTATCGATAGAACGATAAGAGGCATTCGAATTCATTTGCAGAGCGATTTTTAGGCGAGCATTATCAATGCGTATCGAGTAAGGTAAACCAATATCGATAGCCTGTACCGATATCAGAACACTCGCATGAATGTTACACATAGCTGGTAACTTCAATTGATTGTGCAATAATTATACGTAGCAGCGTAATTCTATGTGATCAAAATTTAATATTTGATCAACCCAAACGATCTTATTAATCCAAACGAGTTTCGTGTGTGCTTGAGAGACGCGTGTTCGAGATTCCGTTTGGCGAATCGAAGGAGAAAGAAGAAGAAGAAGAAGAACAGAAAGAAAATGTAGAAGAAGAAAGAAGAGAAGAAGAGTGAATCGCATCGATTACATCGATTCACCTTGATCGCGAGCACAAGGAGAACTGCATTTAAAGAGCGTCCCTGTTCGACCAGTTTCCATATCGGTGCAAAAACTTGCGTCGATGACAGAGGATTTGCTCCCGAAACGATCGCACCTCTTAACGATCCACCGTAAAAGGTAGATCACCTTTAAGGAAGATCGAATTTATCGCCGATCGATTTAATACAACCGACCCACTTTCTAACATTGTATAACGTTATTCTGCACAGATGCAGCTGCGTTTCGTCCACCTCGATTCTTAATTCTTCGCACTCCATAGACACCGCTATGGCGAAATTTTTAACCCTTTGCACTCGAGGACTTCTTCACTCGGGCGAACTAACAACTCGAGATGATTTTGATTATATTAGGCAAGTGTTTTACAGGTACTTTAAAATGATTTATACTCAAACAAACCTATACAATTAATAAAATTTATCTACAAACAGGTACTGTTTTTATTTCTTGAAGGCAACAAAAAGCGCCTCTCGAGTTGTCGCATGAAACGCCAGAGCGCCGAGTGTAAAGGGTTAACATGAAAATCTGATTTATATTAAAGCAAAGTAAATTGATAAAATAAGTGAAAATATATAAATTCGTAAGCATGTATCATTTTTTCGTTTCAAAGTAAAGGTTTCAATTTCCAAAAGTTCCATTGCAAAATGTATACTGAATTCGATGATCGATCATACATAAAAAAAATGCTCGTAGTGCAAAGAATGAATCCAATTATGAATGACGTTTGCTGGACTGTAATAACAAGATTCTTTCTCTATATTCATATTAGGGAAACCGTACGTGGATGTACAAAGTCATCTTTTAATATATTCGCGCGAGAAAAAAAATAGTTTGCTATGGGAAGATATTTTTCTATGTTACGTGCATTCTGTTTAATTTTGCGCTTTTAAATTTCCTATAGATGCATAAAAAACTACTGTGTTTTAATAATAAAGACAAGTTGATTTGTTTACCGAGTTCTCAGTTTGTTTTTCACATTTTTTTTCTCTGATTAATTGCCGCTGTTTCATTAACCATTTGAGTCCCACGCGTCGTTTTCGCGCTCTTTAGATTTCACGTAGAAAAAAAAAAATGCGCTCAACTTTTCAGACGCATGAACGTCGCATCGCTACTTTTTTGTGTACATAAATAATCCAAGTAATACATTTTGTGCTTCGTTGTTACCTATTATAAAAGAAGCGCTATCACGCTGCTTGGCTTTTCTCGACACGGAATAAAAGGAGAGCTATTGCGCTGTTCGACTTTTTTCGATAATGTTTTTTTAAAAACCTCCGGTACTCAAACAGTTAAGAATCGACAAATGTACCAGTTTCATTTTCACATATGTTAATGTTTCCTTAATAACCTAATTAATTCGAAAGTGGAGACAACGTTAATGTTCTCCATTTAATTATCACCTTCTTTGTAATTAAAAAAAAAAAGAAGAAATAAAAATGAAAAGATACTTAAAATAACACATTACAGTCGTTTCTTTCTTTATTACTTTTTTTTTTTTAATATTTCACATTTGAAATTTGCAAATCGTTGATGAGCTCAGCAACGAAATTCGCAATCCAGATTCAGAAAAATCGTTGACCCACATTTCGAGACCTCGCGATTGCGTAATTTCGACGGCACGGTTCGTCCGCACGTATACATAGGTGTGCGGCTTTTCAAACGTGAGCACACCTCGAAGGTTGCCTGCCTGCTGTCTACCATATAAGGACCTCTAAACGAGATGAAGCCTGAACAGGTAAGGCATCGTCGCTACTTCTCGCGTAAACGCACGTGGAACTTTATAAATTGAACATAAGTTGCTCGTAAATACGTCGCACTGTTATACAATCGTCACGGAGTATCGATTTAACATTAAATATACCAATCGGTTAAAATGACCAGTTTAAACATTTGCTCATAAAATTTCTATTTTAACCTATTGAGTGGAAATGACGACAAATTCGAATTTGACTGAAATCTTTATTTGTTTATATCTTAATTAATGTAAAACTAAAAATAAAAAATAAACATTTAACCCTAAATAATAAATCTTTTATATTAAAACACGACAAGGTTAAAATAACCGGTTGGTAGAGATAGGTATATATCAATTCTTGGTATATCTAGTGTTAATGTACATATTTCGCCATTTGGATTCGTCGTTTGAAACTGTGGTGCCTCACAATCAGGTCACCAAGGATTATGGGATTAATCACTATTAATCCTATCAATTAGCTGGGTTTCTAACATCGGTGACAGAATAATAATCCGCTTAGTTCTTAACTAATTCTCATTAGATTTAATCCATACATCGTTTCATTTCTTATTTATCCTGGATTTATAGTAAATTTAGAATTTTCTTCTTCTTCCTCCATCATTTTCTTTAATTTTTTATTTTCTCTCATATTGCACAGTTTATTACGTTTATACACATAAATAAAACAAGAATTTTTACGAGTCTCTACGTTGATCAGTCTCAAAGAGATTTATCGTTCATTGTTATTCATACGAGCGTAGCTAACGAGCGCAGGAGATTTCGTTCGATAAAAATTGATCATGGATCCGAAGCAGAAGTTCACGGTTGTTCCTCGACCGTGAATTTTTCCCTCCTAGCGTTCGTGGGAATTCGAGATTGTTAGTTTAAACGAACGCAAGGCCAGGAAGGGGAGACCGTGTCGAGGTTGCTCTGAGATCTTTTGCAACTCGGTCATATTTCGCGGTCTCGCTTTTAATTAACATCGTCGCGACGTCGAATTTGTTCGTTCGAATAATTGCCACCTCGCGTGCGTTATTTCACCGTGTAATTCTAACGTGTTCGACGGGAGAGAAAGAAAAAAAAAAATAGATTGAACATTTTAAAGTGTGTTAATTCAACGGAGGATAAAGCAGAATTTCACCATAAGGTATAACGTGATTAGAAACGACTTCGTAACGTGTACCAGTGTTCGTTTAAGTAACAAATCATTAACACGAACGATCGATAATTAAAGTTGACTTATACCGATAGCTGACAAGAATATGACATAAGGAAGAAGCTATGCTCCAGTGACTCACGAACAAGAGAAAGTTACCAGGGATACGTGCACTTAACTTTATCGCGACACTTTACTCCCTTGAATCTGAGACTTTACGATTGTGGAACCTGGGGTAATTTCTTCTAAACAGCACTTTACTCCAGCCATTAGGATGATTAAATTTTAAAGACTTCGAGTACTCGATATAATTAACGCCGCCATCTGGTTCCTCAATTTTATCTTTCGTTAAAAAGATCAAACGTTTATAAAAAACAAAATTTCTAATGCACATTCTTTCGATCATTCAAGTTTTATCTATATCGAGATAAAGTAAATTAACGGAAGAAACGGACATTTATATAATTTTTTTCGTTTAGAAATAAAACTTTTGAGAACGTAGGGAGAAACGCTTAGAAATGTGAACGATTATCTGTGTAAAAAAAAATTGTATTAAATTATCTGTGAAATTTGCAAATGACCTTATTCGATTACTTGAAACGTCACGCTGAATATAGGAATTCTAAGAGAAAACGTAACTTCCTTATTCGTGAATTTACGATTCGTCACATGCGGACGATCACGTTAGTAGATAGTGTGTCAAACTATCCGGACTTTCTGTTCGTACGATTTATCTAGAACTCTTCATCGGATTGTTTTCAAGGTTTCTCGATGAATCAGTGGCCATTGAGGGAGGCTGCGAGCATGTTTTCTCGAAAAGAACGACGAGATGGAGGATAGTCAGCGGGCTTGTATCTCAACTTACTGAACAGAATTCGTGTTGCATGCACGGTGTCCTTCGCCTCTATTGCCATGCTTGGCCTCGCGCGTCAACTAATGATTTGTGTACAACAAATTTACGTTGCTAACTTGTTCTTGGTATTTCGCGATTTTAGATTGCAACAACGAAAAATGACCGGAGGAATTTCGTCTAGACGTTTCTATTTGCCGTTGATATTAGTAGAAGGTATTTCTACGCTGGAAATATTTCCAATTCTAATTCGGATAATTTCCAGGTATTTCATTATTTTTTCAAAAACTTCGCGTCTACGCCATTTCGACAAAATTCTTATTTTATTAGAATTTAATTATTATTACACGCTTCAAAATTTTTCGCAGCAATGAATTTGCAAATTTATTCCAATTCCGAGGATTTTTAGATTTTTTATTACTTTTTCAGTTTTATATTTGCAATGCATATTTAAAATATTATTATTACCTTGAAAGGTTTTCGACTCGAAATTACACTCGCTTCAAAATTTTTCGTAGCAATCAATTTGCAAATTTATTCCAATTCCGAGAATTTTTAGATTTTTTATTACTTTCCCAAAGTTTTATATTTGCAATACATATTAATAACTTAATTATTACTTCGAAAGGTTCTCGACTCGATATTACACGCGTTATCAGAAGAAATATATCAAATTGCCTACAGCCTTGAATTCACCAATTTACTCGCAGCTTTCAGTCACGAAACCGCCATTCTCGCGCGGAGATTCGAACGACGGAAGAGGAAAGGTCATCGAACGTGGGAACAGCATGGAAACGGCCGGAAGAATCTTAACGATCGTTAATCCACCGTCAATGATCAAGCGTAGAAGCGAAAATAGTAAGGAGCGCGAGTGTTCCTTGAGTCGCGTTTAGCTATTCGTTCTTAAAACGGAAACCACTTTATAGTGTTTCCGGTGGCTAATACAGATATCCTCTTTCCACGGGGATGAAGCATGCCTATTTTTAGAATCCGTAATATAATGGTTCACATTCATCGTGCGACGTTCACGGAAACACGTGTCTGTAATTGTTATCTCTATTTTGTAACGAAACGTCGTTCACGTATGGTGTACCATAACAAACGATACACAACAGGGGAATTGGAATAACAATCTTTAAAAATAATCCTGTAAATTTGCTCAGAAGAAAGGAGACGTGTCTGTGTGTCTTAACTGGAATCGTAATTGACGTGGTTAGATTAACAGTGAAGACGATTACGGTTTCACTAGTGTGATGATAACAAAAATGAAGAAAACGTGAGTATACTACGTATCTCTGAAATCTTCGAAACTATAAAAATCTCGAAGAAGTTCGACGATTTTTGAATAATTAATTGAAAAACAGCAGTAAGGGAATGACTAATAAAAAATGTTAAGTTATATCGTGACAATGAGGCAGGGTTTTGATAACAGTTTCTTGGAACAACGTGGCATAACAGGTTTCGAAGGCTAGGCTGACTTGACGAATTTTTCTACCTTTGACTATCTACCTACGACTACACGTAGATATTAAAATATCTCGAACGACTCGAGAATGTGTTTTTATTCTGTTCTATTTCATACCATTTACCATGGGTGCACGTGAAAGATTGAAATGGAGTATGAATAATGATATCCTATGATAGATGATAAATACTTTGGCAAAGTAATTACTAGAACCGGTTTATCGGACGACTAGTCATCAAACGATAACTATACATTCATAGTAATCCTATATTATTCCACGTATATAATACACATCGTTCGTTTCTCAGAATTGTGAAGTTTTGCGTAAAAGAATACCAGTGTAACTCATGTACGAAAGGGGATCATTGCACCAACTGACCTAGTAATCGTGAAAAATGATCATGTTTCTCCGTGTGTGGATCGTACGATACCGATAACAATGCTATCGTTGACCTTTCTCTTCGGCACTGGAGAATTAACAGTCGCGTGTACACGTGTGTTAATTCCTCGTAGTACAAACAGTTAATTACACAGTCGCGTAATTTTACCGGTCGTAAAGATTCGCGAGGCCGCACCTCGATGACTTTATCCAACGATTAGAACACCGTGAACGAGATTCGTCGCGTTTTAAGAATGGGCACTGTATCAGCGAAAGAAAGAGCAAAAAAAAAAAGAAAAAGACAGAAAAGAAGCCAGCCAACGAACCGTTGCATTCCAATGGCGATAAGCGTATCTTCGTAATGAACATACGTTTCTCCACGAGTGCCATAATGAGCGTCCTTCGGGTTAGTTGCTTACCGATTGTCTCACAGAAAAGAAAAAGAACGAGCTGGAAAGAGCCGGTGCTACAACAAGCCCCTTGTATTTCGCCCCATTTTTCCTCTTTGTTTGATCCACCGATGAATATAATGTTTTTTTTTTTGCTTCGTTTCTTTTAATTCATTTCTCCAGCATGTTCTTCGAACGAGGACCGTGTTATTTTCCGTTTAACAAGTGCACGTTGAAGATGACACAGTTCTGCACCATTTCGTTTTGACGATTAATTGTGAGATCGAGGTTGCCCCGTTTCTTTTAATCTTCGATGTTGTCTGTTCTTTATTTAAACGCGATGCAGATTTTTCTTTTATTTTGTAAGGAAAAAAAGGTCTATTTATTGTCCTTGCGCATTTTTAATAGATCAACCGAGCGAAGTTACTCTGTTTTCTTTTAATTCTCCATTTTGTGCATTTTTTATTCAGACGCGATACAGTTTTTTTATTTTTTGTTTTAGAGAAAAGAATCTAATATCTTTATACATCTGTTATTGATTAATTGAAAAATCGAGGTTACTTTGTTCGTTTTATCCTCCATTTTGTGTGTTCGTTATTCAAATACGACACAGCTTTATCGAATTTTTTATTCTACGCAGGAGAGAAAGAACTCTTTATTATCTTTATGCATCTCTTATTGATTAATTGGAAGATCGAGGTTGCTTCTTTTTATCCCCAATTTTGTGTGTTCGTTATTCAAACACGACACAGCTTTATCGAATTTTTTATTTTACACGGGAGAAAAAGATCTCTCTATTATCTTTATGCATTTGTTATTAATTAATTGAAAGATCGAGGTTACTTTGTTTCTTTTGATCCCCCAATTTGTGTGTTCTTCATTCAAACACGACACAGTTCTTCTTTTATTTTGCACGAAAGAACGAACTATTGTCTTTAGGTATCTTTTATCAATTAATTGCAAGATAAAAATTACTGTGTCTTTTAATTCTCCATTTTCTATGTTCCCTATTCAAACCTGATACAGTTCTTTTATTTTATTTTACACGAGAGAAGAAAACCTGTCTGTTATCCTCGTGACGTTGCCTTTATAATGTTTGTAACACATGTACTCTGAAGAATAATATTCAAATATCATGAAATACCGTGTAACTTAAATCAGAAGCCATTGAAAAAGATTTCTGATAAAAGCTAACATGTTAAGAAAAATAAGCACCCCGAAAAAGTCATGAATGAAACACTCGTACACTTTACTACTACAGACTCTACGTTACTGTTTGGAGTTGCGAAAGAGTAACATACAAATGAGTATCAGAATAGTGCGTGATTCCTCGATTGTATCGCGTGGCAACCTAGAAATATTAGGGAGGCAAAAGGTGAGCCGAGGCGAAAGAAGAAGTGTACCATGGTCAGCGAGTTTCGTCGAGGGACGCTCCCTTCTTTGGCAACCGGGTTTCATTTTAATTCCCCGAAAGAAAGGTTCAGCTGGCAGCTGTTGCCTGAGTCGGTCAACTTCCGAAACGAATTCGATGGAAACGCGTCGCTATCTCAGGTGCAAGGAACACCTTTCGTTCGTATCGAAAAAGCTTGGATGATCTTGCCACGAATTTTCTGTTTGCATTGGACTTATCTGTGTTTCGCGATTGTTTGTGACTTCCGCCCGGACAAATTCGCCGTTGCACCTTTCTTCGAAATTCACTATCAGTTTATCATTTATTTTCTTTTATTTTATATACTTTCTTTTATCGATGATGCGAAAACTTGATTTTCGGCAACGTGTTCGAGGAAACGTTCGCAGTGAATTGCAGTACAGTTTTTTGTCGGAAAGTTGATTTCGTGGTGAATGTCAAGGTGTATGAAAGCGATTAAATAAGTGCACAGAGTGGCGTGAAACGAGTTTTCTATAAAGTGTAGTGTTTGAAAATTGAATATTTCTTTTTTTATAAACGTTTATACAGTAGATTGTACTTTCAAGATATTATTGGAACGTGGAATTTTGTTTTTTGATTTGTGAGATACTCGGGACTCCTTTATCGTTAAGGAATTCAATAAGTAAACGAAGGCACATGGTTCTGTTAGTAAGTCATATGTAAATAGAACGAAAAGAAAATAAAAAGAACAGGTTCTTACGAAAAATTCCACGGATGAATCGACTCTCAAGGTAATAACCGGGGGCTAATTTAATTAATTCGCCGGTGGAAGTAATGTTTTTCGTGTATAGAAATCGCGTCACGATCTTCCTGTGGCCGGTCACGTTCTTTCACGCCTTGCATTCTAATTACTTATTGGATTACTCCTCGATAAGCGTCATAGAATATCTCCGACAAGAGCGTGGTAATCTACCGACACGTCAGTCCGACACGTACACACAGATAAACATGTGAATTGTCCTAATGCCTCTCGAATTCAAATAGATCGTCACCTCTACCAACTACAAATTCTCCTCTCAATCTTTTTAAACAAAAAAAGAAGGGAGGACCAAATGAAAGGCAAACCAATTGCAAATTCGCTGATGAAAATTTTAATAGTCAATAATAAAACATTTCCCAAAAGTAAAAATAATAAAAACACCAGAAAACAGGTACTTTTTTTTATTTCACTCAAACCCTTAAGAATTGGCCCAAAGTAGAATCTCGAAGCTCCACAAGGAGCCCTATGAAATCTGAACGATCGATACTATAAAACGATTGCTTTATTCATCGGAACCACATTTCACCTATCAAGTTGAGTGCTCAGGTGCAATGAACCCCGTGAACCGCGCATGCGTGGCCACCCTCAGTAGGTCGAATTCCTCGAGGGATGGTCTCTGACTAGGTCACGAACGGAGCGAGCGAAAATGGAGAAGAAATAGCGAAAGAAAAAAAAGAAAAAAAAATGAAAAAAAAAGAAAGACGAAGAAGATCCATTTCTATACCTTTCTCTGTGCTTCCGCTGCGAATCCGGACTTGGTAGCCCTGTTGCTAGCCATTTTGCTCACCCTCGACCTGTTTCACTTAAAAAAAAAAAAAAAAGCGGAAACGCACGAACGAACAACGATCACGATTGTCACGACCAGCCGTGCCACGATGTTCACTGTTCGATGGTTGCGGCTCGACTGACGCGCCTCGGGACCGTGTGCCGATCGGCGAGAGTCCTTTCAACGCTTATTGGCCGCCGTGGGTATTGAGTTTTCGTCTGACGCCGCGACACGTGACCTCCGTTCTCCAGTCTGGCACGAAGATGACGTCAGGCGCCGCCGACTCTGACGAATTCCTGGAGCCGCTTTCGTTCCGAAAAGTTTCTCTACGAACGCACCAAGATGTAGACTATGGTGTAATAATGAGTATCGGTATACGTTTGCTACTCTTTGATCGTGCCAACTGCTCGAAGATTAGCTCTTATGAATGGAATGCTTCGAAAAAGTTTTATAAATGGAGCATGAATGGGAAGATTCTTCCGAATGGATGTTACATTGTACCTTGAAGATATTTTCAACGAAAATTATGTTTTTAAGACAGCACTGATAATTGAACCGCTTGGAAGCTGAAGTGAACTCCACTTTTACTATGTTCTCGAATTTTAATACTAAAATGTACAAGTCGTGCTTAAATATTTATACTTAATACAAATTTGGTACATTTTGTATAAATTAAAGATCAATACGGCAAAATATCGGTATTTTTATTTTTATTCTGTTGCATCAAAAGAAATTGCTGCGAATAGCGGTATAGTCGGGTTTCGATTTAATACCTGTATAATATTGTAGGAGAAATGTAATAAAAAACAAGGAAAATGAATGAAGGGTAAAGAAAATATTTAGTCAAATTGTAGGAGTCGGTACGAAGTTCGTATAAGAGTAATTTGATTTTTGAAGGACTCGTTCTTTTTACAAAAGCCGCTCTGTTAATTTTCTACCATGTGACCGACGTTCGTTTGATTTATGTACACTGGTGACGTAAGCTCCAGATGTAGACCGATGAGTTCTTTGAATGGCACTCGCTGCGTTTCGAAAGTATCAAAAATCTTCGATACGATAGCCTTATCGCGTAACGTGCTTTAATGCTCGCCTTCACAAGAGAAACTCTGTTTTCTCTTCGAGCAGTATTTTAAATATTTTCAAGAATATTAGAAATATTATTTTTCAAACGATTTTTCATATATATACACTAGGTAGAAAAAGTCTGCGTACGCTAAGATGTGCGGAATTGGTTTTTATTAAAATATGAGAACACCTGCAAATTCAGTTCAACATTTATTTTTCACATATTCTATGTACATTTACGATTTGGGAAATGTTGATTTAACAAGGTTAATATTAATCAAAACTGAAACAAACAAGCTGAAACGAAAAAGGTCCTAAAAATTCACCAGAAAAAGTCTGCGTACAGCTACAGAAAAATTAAAAATAATATGAATTAATATAAAAATTAATAACTGGTAGGATATCCTTTTCTTTTAAGAACTTCCTGTAATCTTTTCTGCATCGAATTTACAAGTAAAGCTGTTTCTTGATGACTAATTTTCTCCCATTGTTCTTTTATAACTGTTTTTAACATATCCTTCGAAGTTATGTTGTGTTCACGAATCCTACGTTCTAATAGATCCCATAGATGTTCTATGGGATTTAAGTCAGGCGATTGCGGAGGTGTATGTAACTGCTTAGGAACATTATAAAGTAACCATAACTTAATAATCTCGGCCGTATGCTTAGGATCGTTGTCGTGCATAAAATAATATGCATCACCTAAACCTAATTTTTCCACACTTTGTTTTACATTCCGTTTTAAAATGTTTAAATAATCATATTTGTTCATAGTCGAGTCAATAAATTCTAGTTGCCCCACACCACTACTTGCCATACATACCCATAGCATTATTCCACCACCACCATGCTTAATTGTTGGAAATAGGTTTTCTTTATTTAATGCTGTACATGGTTTTCTCCATATCATCTTCCGTCCTTTTATTCCAAACACACAAAACTTACTTTCATCTGAAAAAAGCACTTTTTCCCAGAAGTGGATTGGTTTATTTACATAGTTATTTGCAAACTGAATTCGCTTGTATCGATTAATTTCTGATACGAATGGTTTTCTTCGCGTAACACGGCCGCGGTATCCACTCTTTTTTAATATTTTTCGTACAGCATCTACACAAATTTTTTTATTTAACTTCAGCTCAACATCTTTTGCAATTTTGGATGCAGTTATTCGCGGATCTTTTTTTTACTGCGGTTATAATATCACGTTTTTCTCTTTGGGACAACTTTGCAGGACAACCAGAGCGCGGTTTCGACGTAATGATTCCTGTTGTTTTAAAATTATTTATCACTCTTTGAACGGATGAATGTTGTCTCCCTATTACTCTTCCTATTTCTCGAATACTTTTCCCTTCTTTCCACAATTTTATCATAATTTTACGTTCACTGACACAAATCTCTTTTCCTCTTGATTCCATACTAATTATTTTTTTTTTACAAAAACTATTTTACTGATTTATGTATTCGCACTTGTACCAATTCACACTGCATACCGATGTATATTCGATGACTTTAGAAACCGGGGAATCCCTAATCCAGTTTCGGAGAATCACTTTTTCCTGTAGCTGTACGCAGACTTTTTCTGGTGAATTTTTAGGACCTTTTTCGTTTCAGCTTGTTTGTTTCAGTTTTGATTAATATTAACCTTGTTAATTCAACATTTCCCAAATCGTAAATGTACATAGAATATGTGAAAAATAAATGTTGAACTGAATTTACAGGTGTTTTCATATTTTAATAAAAACCAATTCCGCATATCTTAGCGTACGCAGACTTTTTCTACCTAGTGTATATATTTTTTTTCTCGAGGAACTGGTTTCTCGTAACAGGGCGTAAAGAATTTTTTACAAGGTGAAAGAATACCATTCGTTAGGTCGTAGAACCTACGATGAATGTAGAGACTGTAGAATCCTTCGACTACCTTTATCCTGACCACTTTCTCGAGCCCCTCTGTTGCTTTAGGATGTTGGCGACGAGAACTCGTTCTGGAAACGGAACTGGCGATAGAACGACAGTATTTTTTATGCGTGCATTTCACTCCCCTTCCTCCGGTGAATCGTAACTTTCCATCTATCAAATCTACATTTTCTATTCAATTTTAGTACAAATTTCTGTTACACGCTCATAAAAAAGAAAAAGAAAAATAAACACACTTGGAAAAAAATTTGAAGAACTTGGAACAAATTCATAAATTTTGTTCTACGGCTATTGGTACTAGAAGTAATTCTATGCAACGATTGGACTCTGAGTTACTCCGTCACTTGGTGTATTTACGTAATTTTGCATTTCTGATTTTTTTCCATTGATAGCTGATCTTTATACATGATCGGTGAGTGAAATTTTTAGACGAAGGATTTTTTTTATTAAGAATTTGTTGTTTGTGACAAAGCGTGTCGTATATATTTACTGTGGAAGTTGTGCACCGGCGTCGTACATCGGTTTACTCGCGTCTCCAGTGTATTCTAAGGACGTTCAGTGCCCCGTGAGAAAAGCATTGCCGTAACAGAAGGAATGCATGGAATCCACTTAATAACGAGTTCTTCACCGTGCAACGCGGAGCTTTGGAAGAATCTATGTAAAGCACTTTCTTGTTGAATCTCGTCATTCAGTTTACGCGTAACAATTTTACATGAAACAGAAATATCTACCTTTTTCAAATTGTCCGTTCTTTTTTTTCTTTTAAAGTAGAAAATATTGTTTACTTTAACCGATGAAAAATTACGAAATGGTGAAGAATCGATAAAATCGTGCTTGATATGCCTCGTTTGGCTGTCTCAGCTTCAACGAAAACGTGCCACAATAGGGAACGATTACGCGTGACCTTCGCCGATTTTAGCGTACACTAAAATTTCTGCTTACGTATTTTCGTATACGTGTCACGTATCGGTGACTCAATCGGCTGTACTCGAAACTATGTACTCGAAGCTATTCATCTATGTATAAACAAATTACTCCAAGTTGAATAATCCTTTCCGTAGATTTCAATAATTTTCACATTCAGCAAGAGTGTGAATGGTGCTGTCGACCATAGTCTGAAATTTCCATTAACCAGAATTCGCATCTCTACTTCATACACCGAAATATTTTAACCAATCAGACAACTTACAATCAAACCATGCTAATCACTTCTCATGAACGATTCATGTTTCTGCGAAAAAATGCACCTCGACTATTGTCTCGATTCTGAAATCATCAGGAGGGAGGGAAATTAGCGTAATTTAAACTGCGAACGCTGCGCATCCAGTTAGGAGACAGATAATAAGTCTTATGCGACACACTATCGAGAACTCGCCTCACTTCCTGCGTCTCACAATTACCGTCGCCCGCCAAAACCCTGAAACCCCATCGTTTTTTTTTCTTTTAGGTTTTTCTTTTCTCTTTCACCATCATTGCATAAACGAATTAACTCCCTTTTTTTTCTTTTTTAGACTTGAAGGGTCGAACCCCTTTTCCGCGGGAGAATGACAGAGAATGGTCTATTAGAAAATATAATTCTCTTTACTCCTCGGAAAAAATTCCCCAAATATTTATCTCATCCTCCCTCCATGAGCAAAATCCATGCGTTAGCCAAACTCTCCACGAAGGAGAACATAACCTAACCTAACCTGGGAGCGCGTCTGAGTGGGGGAGGGGCGGCGGGGCTACGTAGCGGAGGGGTCGCGCCTAAGTGGGGAAGGGACACAGAAAAGTGGGGAGGGGGCATGACTAAACAGGGGAGAGGCAGCGCTAAGTCTCGAGGGGTCGGGGCTAAGTCATGAATGGGCGGGACTAACTCTCCAGGGGACGTGGCTAAGTCCCGAGTGGGCGGGGCTAACCCTCTAGGGGGCGGGGCTAATTCCCGAGTGGGTGGGCTTACTCCCAGGGGGTGAGGCTAACTCCCCAGGTGCGGGGCTTACTCTTCAGGGGCTTGCCAACCCCCCAGGGGGCGGTGCTAGGTCCCGAGTGGGCGGAGCTAACTCTCCAGGTGGCGGGGTTAAGTCCCCAGTGGGCGGGGCTAACCCTCCAGGGGGCGGGGCTAAGTCACGAGTGGGCGGGGCTTACTCGCTAGGGGAGGGCTAAGTTTTGAGGAGGCGTGGCTGAGTTGGGAGGAGGCGGGGCTACGCAGGTTTATCTTTGCTTCAAGTGGTTTACCGGAGTACTTTGAAGTTAACGCAATTTATCATTGATTTAAAAACACATGCTTTCCGATGTTAAACCGATGATTGATTCGTAGAATTAATTCTCCCTCGAATTGTACAAAATAAATCGAGCCCCATTATTGTTCCAAATTTTTTTGTAACAGCGCTGTTTATTTATCAGATAATTGATTCTCTTCAAACTATAGAAAATAATTTGAGCTCCATTACTGTTCAAACAATTTAATGAAAGAACTTCCACATTAGTAGATACTTAATTCTCTTCATACTATACAAAATGATTTGAGCTTCGTTACTCTTAGTACATTTAATTCCTCACCCAAGAAGGCTCGAAAAGTGTTTCCACGATGAAAAACAATTTTGCCTGGTGATCTTCACTTGTTCAAAGTTAATTGCATCGCGAAGAATTGCAAGTGAAATTATTATGCGACTATCCAAGTATACGAGTTTCCTTGTAGGGAACACGAGCGGGCAAAAAATTCGAGTCTCACCTGGGCGTTACGCCACTGCGTGGGACGATGCACAGTACAGTCGAGCGATGCACCAAGGTCGAGGCCACCTATGCTACTACCTTAGAATGCATTTTGCCTCCTGTATACCTGTATGCAACCAACACACGTTGCGTGCTCACGTTAACCGCACGCAAACCAGTGTTAAGTGCAAAGACCTCCCCTCGCGTGTTTCTGAAATGCTCGCTAATTTGACGAGCGCGACTTTGCACGGCTCACCATGCAATTTTCACGACGAACCCCTTCGCTTTTATATCCATTAGTTCACGCCTTCGTCTGGTAATACAATTCTTACTTACAACGATTAATTATCACGCGAGCTCGTTTTCCTAATCGTCGTATATTTAATATTAACGTAATACCAGGTGGATGATAAATTGATCGGTTGCAACAGCAAACGAAACCTTCGTTCTCATTTGTTTCGACATTCTCGATAAAAATATTAGGTTGTCCCAAAAGTTCTTTTCGTTATCTTCACGCACTGCATTGCTTGACAATGTTTCGAGTAAATATGCAGCGCAATCTGTTTAAAGTTGATCTTATGGTCATTAGTTGACTTCCACCTTTCCAACAGTGTGCTTCTTTCTCGATAAAGTATTTCTTCGATGTTCTTGTGCCATCTTGGAAGATGGACAATCAAGAAATGCATTTGCAACACATGACGTTACGTGGCTTTATAAGAGTTGGTAGTGCTTGGAATACTGCAAATGATATTTACGTAGTCTATGGGAATCGTACTGTAACCATTCAAACAGTTCATAATTGGTGCAGAAGATTTAGACCCGGAGATTTTATGAAATAAAAAAAAAAAACCGCCTTGCACAATATTTTGCTAGTAAACTACATAAATTTTGGAAAAATCGGATTATAAGTCTTCTATGTAGGATAAGAATGAAAAATCAGAATTCTGTAGAATTATACCGAAAATATACGATTCTACACTTTATATCTACCAATAAAACGAAAGGAACTTTTGGGATAACCTAATATTTTACTCAATTCACGAAGTTAAAAATATACACGCGTTCGTTTTGCATGCAGATCAGAGTGGTTTTGTTCGTCAAATATTTGATCAGATCAGCATAAAATGTTGCAACCCTAGGTAGAAAGTGTTGACGATACTACTGGAATTTGATCCAAAGATACGATGGGAATGCGCGGTTTGTCGTTTTAACGTTTGGATTATTATTTGTTAAATTGTGTGCTCGATCGGTATACGGTAAGATTTTTCCTGCACGGTCAAAAGATAAGATAGGTGGTATATATATACTTTTATATTTATTTTTAAGTATGGTATCGTCTTTCGACGTTTTACCGCAGCGTCACGCATACCGAGTGCAATCACGGTTGACCACCCGATCTTTTCTCTCTTGTCGATTCACTTACGGTTTCCATCGAAGGATGATTAAAACCGGATCGAATCGAGACCAGTCAAGGTAACGTCCTTGCGATCACGATCCTCTGGTCGGTGAAAAAATTCGGTTTTGTTCTTGCTGATCGATCAACCTGCCCGATAATTAAATTCTACCTGATCCAATTCTAGGTTCAATTATCGTTGTCGAAACGTTTATTCGAGATGAAGGTTCTTTATACTATCAGAAACGATCATTTCTATCGAACAATTTATATTCCATCGCGATAAAACATCTCTGGCAATAGGAAAAAAAAAGAAAGTGTGATTATTGTAATAAAAACATACACACAGAGAGGAAAGGGATTATTTTCTAGACAACTTTATTACATATCAGAATACAGCCTACAGTTTGTAAATTAGATGCTTATCGATATACTCTTAAATATAAGTAACATCCGGCAGGCTTAAATAAGAGACATTGCCATCTAAAATCCATTAAAAAATATGAAAAAACGATCGTAACCGGATAAAAAATAAATTTGAAAGTCATAATGCACATTGCTTTGCTTTTATTATCGATTACAAAAAGTCCTCAGCGTGTACGTGTCCTGTAACGTTGTGTGTTCTCATGTATCCACGTATATTTATATATTTATATATATATATTTATTTATTTATTTTATTTATTTATTCATTTATGTATATGTATATAATGATATGCATGTACGTGTGTTCGTGTGTCAACGTGTGTCGATGCAAAATTCCGTATTTGTGGAAAATACAGAAAGATGCCCAGGTATTATGAATTTTCCCTTTCTCATAACCTTCCTCCACTTCTCACCTATTCATTCTATTTCCCACCGTCCATCTATGAATTCCTCTCTTTGTCTCTTTTCTCCACGTGTCGTCTAGAATCACATCATATAACATGTACATCGTGTATGTTATTTAATGTTGAGGAAGAGCCCGTGGCAGTGAACAGAATGGGTATGTAAATATAACCTACGATCTAGAATAGAGTACGTGATTTGATACATTGCTTTTGCATGCATTGTTAATGATATTTCCGTTCGTGTAATTCTTTTATAATCATTACATCTCATCGTCGTCAAAACTTCCTCTTCGTTTCAACATTTTTCCCCGGTATAGTTTCCTTTTTTTTTTCTTTTTTCTCTTTACTTCTTCCCTTTTCAACTAGCAAGCATATAACAAACTGATTCGTTTCCCCCCTTCCCTTTTTCTCATCTTCTCGCACGATTATGTTACGTTTCTTTCAATGATATGACGTGTCAATATGTAGTAAAGTTACACTCAGGGGCATGCCAAAGCCAAAAAACCATAATTATCTTATTCCGTATAATTTAGCTATACAACGGTTGTATATCAAAACTTATAAAATACCCAAAACCACTATGGCGACGCCCCTGACCCTGCATTTTATTCTTTTTTTTATTTGTTTTCCCTTCCACGTGATACACCGTCTTCTTTCTTCCTTGATATGCGTTTAGTGCCAAACTTCTTTATTGGTCTCATTGATTTGATACGTTCGAAGGTTCGTGGATTTCGTAGCTATTCATGTATAATATGCGGGATCGATCGAATCGATTTCGTTTTCTTCGTGGTGACGTGTTCATCGATATCGTTGAAATGCAAGACAGTGTTCTTAAACAGTGTCGCGATAATAGTCGTTATTTGAATGCCGGCGGTGGTGCCCTTTGTCCATTCGTTTTCGACGAGTCCTCGCTAGTCATCACCGTCACCAGTTCACCGACTGCTTTCCCTAAGTCTCCTAAAAGAGAAGTTTCTCAGTTGTACTCTTGTTGTACCGGTCGGTATACAGCTCTTTGTGGTTTTGCTTATCTATTTTACACAATAGAGAATATCACCTATCGTTGGAATACATCGAGGCATTGTTATTTCACATATAAGACGTTTGTGCGCATCAATCGACAACATGCACGCATACATCAATGACAGAAACAGTATCTGGTGCGTAAATATTGTCAGTTGAAAGACTCGTAGAGACAAAAGCAACGAGCACAGACATTGGAACGAGAGAATATAGATAACATATGCTTTGTATAGAGGGTGAGGTCAAAATCTACCACTTTCTCGAAAGTATGAAAAAATGTTACTTCTCCTCTTATAACATTTTTTTGTTTTTGTGGAAAATACGGAACTTTTAGAAATTTCCAAAAGCAGAGAGAATTAAGCATACCCTTTTTGTTTTAATATTTCATCCCGTACAGCCAAGCACCAAAAGAGATAACAAACTTCTTTTACTTCAGCAAATGTACACGAACAGTATTTAAAGGACAAACGATTCGTCACGATTAGGACGTTTTTTTTTTTTTTTTTTTTTTTTTTTATAGAAAGCGTACAGGAAGATCCAGCGGAAAAAGAAGCGTTGATAGTCTCACCTTACATCCATTCTGTGGCGTGAAAAACAGGAAAGCAATGTTATTTGTTAAGCGAGAAAAACGAGATCGTGCATAAGACAGAAACAAAAAAAACAGAAAAAAACGTTCGACACAGCAGTATTCTTTTTGTTATGCTACATATAAATATATATAAAGAATGATCGTACGAATCGTGTGGTCGAAGAATAGAACACGAACCTGCCATGTGCAAGAGATTGCCCACGTTGTGGGCAACGCTGTGAGAATGCGGTGGCGGTGGTGGCCTCTCTAAACTGCTCACTCTTCCCTCGTTCGAGCCTCCACCACCTACGCCCATATACACCCATACCAATAAGCTTTATGCTAATCTTCTCGGCACTTTGTGAAACGCTCATTAATATGCAGTTAGTATCTAGCGCTAGAAATACCCTGCGCCCACTTATTTTGAATAATGAGTGTCACTCTACGCGACACAGCATTGAAAATCGTTTAAACTCCTTTTGTACGATGAATATGAGAAAAGAATTCAATATTTTATATATATATATATATATAAAAAGAGGAAGTAAAGGCTTGAATTATGATGAGTAATGTTTGCATGAATGATGATGGGAATTTGATTCACCGTTACTATTCGCTTAAACCAACTGTTACCACCTTTGAAATTCTAGTTCAAAGTCGATATTTCTTTTTTTTTTAAATCTTACATTCCGCTTAACATACCTGGGGAATCGTGATAGTGCCCGTTCATTTTAGCAGGCGAATCGGTCGCCAGCTGAGATGCAGTCACGCTTCGTGTCTGCAGCGTGCCAGTTTTCGATGGTGAGGAAGCGTTTGGCTGTAAGAAAATAAGAGGAAATAATCACTTGATCCTCGAGACAATGAAATTTCACAAAGCTTCTACTTCTCTACAAACTCTATCAAACTTCCACTTCTAATCTATCCCTCCTTCATACTTAGCAGCTTATATAATAATCAAAAGTAACCAAACTTCGCCGCACCTCGTCCAAAAGTTGTCTGAGTCTCTGCAGCTGCGCCTCCAGCTGACGATTATGATCCTCCAGTATCTGCATACGCGCCTCTAATCTACCCTTGTGCTGTCTCAACAATTTTGCCTCGGCTATCATGTCGCAGTCAGGCTGTCTATTGCCATGACCGTCTTCTGGCGTCGAACCAGGAGTCTGTTTCGAGCGTAGCCGTTCGTACTCTGCTTGGAGTGTCGCGTTCTCTTCCTCTAACTCGCGTATCATCGCTTCCAGTTCCTCTCTTTGCTCAGCGTCGATCGCTGCCATTACCTGCACCGGACTTCTTGGCACGTTGACATTGTCGCCACCGTTCAAACTCTGACAATAATGTGCGATCAGCTGATGTTCGTCATCGCTATCCGGCGTTGAGTTGCTTCTTGTACGCGACAGCTCGACTTCCGCCAGCCGGGACGCGTACATCTCCAAACGGGAGTGCATGTCCTGGCTGAGGGAGCTGTGCTGCGGCGACGGCGCAGGGCTCTCTAACGCGTCCCCTTCCAAAACGGTCTGCACAGGCAGATAACCAACTCTCGGATGCTTCTTGAAGTATCTCTTCGACTTGAATTTATTCCGTAACGCTCTCGTGAAGTCGCGCACGTCCTCGCCAGATGTGGTCTGTATGACAAACGAGCGTTACACTCTGAACATTATGAGCACAGAGGATGGTATAATTCTATATAGAGAAAACTTACCGCGGTACAATACTCCTGCATCGGATGCGTCAACTTGTGGTTCTTCGCCTTACGCCCGGAGAAGAAGCAGTTCTGGCACATGTCGAAGTTGAAGCATTTCAAGCAACGATACCTGGAAGTGATAGTAATACGATATCAAAGCTATATCAAATGTTTCGCAACGTGATCAGAAAATAAAGATTCTCTCGGTAGGAGAGAGGATACGACAAATTGGTTATGATTTATATCGTGTATATATATATATCTATCAGGAGAGTTTTTAAGGATATTAGAAGCTTGGAAAGTATACCTAAATCCAGTGATGGGATATTCTTTGCATATGTTACACTTCGCTTGATGCTTAGCGCTCTCCGCGGCGGAGAGTCTATGAAGCACAGGCAGCCAGACCATGCTCTGTGGTTCTTGTTGTAACCAGCTCAAAAAGTGCACCGCCTCTATCTCATTTTTATCCTTCCCAGCCTTCTCGAAGCAGCTGCGAACACTCGGCTCGATGTTCGACCCACCGAAAGCTGCCACTTCTCCCAATTGTCTCGGCACTTGGATGCAGTCGTGCAACAATAAACCGAGCTTTCGTTGATCTACCAGTCTATTCGGATCCGCGATCAGTCGGAATAGATCTGGAAACAATAGAATTCACTTTATACCATCAAGCTCTGGATATTAATGTAGAATAATCGAAATAGAATAACGAATTATACTGACATCGATATTTCTCTTCCAAATGACCCTTGCACAACAGGACCAGACCAACCTTGAAGGAGAGGACGCGAATCTGACCGGTTCGTTGGCTGAAAGCAAGCAACGGGTCAGCAACACAGTCAGCGAGCGTTAAAATGTCAACGTGAAACGTCATTCCATCGGACAGATGGTAAAGGAGCGGAGAAGCGTGATTTATTTAATTATCGAACGATCATTGATCTCGCGGCCCTCACCTATCGTACACGTTGAGGAGCCAGTTGATGGCCAAATCGATGCACAACGGGACGGACACCTGCGTCGGATTGTCCGCCGTTATCACTTCGTACAGGGACGTCAGGACTGTCACCATGTCGGGAATGTCGATTAGTTTGTCGTTTTGCGCCCGTAGCCCGTGCGAATCGAACTGCTCTAATGCGGTGGAAAGGCTCAACATGTCCACTGTAAATATAAAACACAGTTAGATATAAACGCGTATGAATCAAAGTAAAAATTCGACGACTGTATAAAACTGAAAATAATGATATAACGAGCTACTTGCTTTTTTTTTCAACTCACGTTGCACATTTTATACAAGAAAATGTTTAAACATTCAGTAGAGATTTTAACAGCAAATAAATCTCATAGTAAAGTTTATTTATTACACATGAACTCATAAAGCAGACCAAATGGGAATAGGAAAGAAAGGTTTCGAACAATGTTAACAATTTACCCACCGGAAGCCTATTAATCGGTTTTCCGCTGCCAAACTTTTGCAATCGGTAGGCTATTAAACTTTTTTCATTTTCACTGATTATCGATCGCGTTAACGATTAGTTATTTAACATTTTCCATTCTCTTTTTACCGCACGATAACTAAATCCAAGCCTATACTACACGAGATATTTGCGCCCGAATTGAAAAGGCATGGTAAATTTAACTACGAGAGGTAGATAAAGTGTTAAAAGATAAGTTTAAAAAGTGACAGAATTTTCCAAAAGACTTAATAAAGAATTTCATCGTGATGAGCATCACTGGATGTACGAGACAAAACGGAACCGTGCAAAAGATCAAATCCATCAACAACAACGACGCAATGCGTCATCGCAGCCGGGACACGTGATTAATCGAGAAAATTACGACGATTAATGAACACGCACGATAGACGCGGTCTAATCACCGTATAAGATGGCCGATCGTTGAACAAAATACCACTGGCATCTATCCTTATACTTACGGCATAATCGTTTCTGAACGGTTCGCAGCTTCATCGCGGTCCTGTACGCTGAAAATCGTACTTCGTTCAGATCCGCCAGAGAGGACATCAGCTCTATCATTTTCGGATGATCCCAATGGGTGGTCTCCGACTGATGGCTGCAAAACGTTTCGTTGCAGGATTAGACTCAGCCGATCCCAGGGATTAAGAGATTCATGAAATTTCCGCGTAACGGCGATGCGATCCAGTGCAAGAACTTGGCAAAGTCGCGCAAGAGGGAAGGGTGAAAGGAACTTTGTTTAATCTTTATTAAATCCGGCCGCGATTCTTGGCTCAAGTAACCCACCAGGGAGGATTTTAAGAATTTATCCACCGGCTCGACGAATACGCGGATTCATCGGATCCCCAACGTGGTCCTCGCGATCATCCGGATATAGAGGCGAACCAAAATCGGCTTTAACTCTCGATTGGGACTGCCAAGGTGGAGGAGTCGAGGTGATTCATGATGCTCTTTCAAGCGTTTCGTTAGTTATAACGATATAGACAGGGCGATTCATTTGTAATCAACATCGAAATTATTTCCGGTAGCATCGAGAGTAAGAGAAAATTAAGGAAAAATTTACGAAGCAAAATTGAATCACACAACTCGACCCTGTATTATCAATATATTCTTTTTTTTTCTTTTTCGGGATTAAAAATTTGACACTCTCAACCGACAGAGGATGATTGAAATCATTTCCGATGATATTAAAAGTAAGAAAAAGTTAAAGGAAAATTAAGCAAGCAAAATAGAAATATACAATTTGACATTATCAACGATATATTCCCTTTTTTTCCTTTTTTCTCTGTCAAGATTAAACATTTCACACTGCCAATCGATACTCTCCGAGTGCCAGTTACGAAATCAATATTTCAGGCTGCCAGTCGAGAGTTTAAGCCTTGCCCCGTGTTCGAATGGTCGATCCAAATTGGAATTTCTATCGTTTCATCCATTTGCAAGCACGCCCCCGGGCTAAATATTCGCGACGGCTCGAACACACTCGTGATCATTCCTAGGAACGATAGCGGTGAACTTCTTGTTCCCTTGAATCACAATTGTCTCATCAATTATTCGTTTGTTTGCGTTGAAGATCGCACTGGAGTACCGCCGTAAATTTAACGGGAACCCGCTCTCTCTCTCTCTCTCCCTCTCTCTCTCTCTCTCTCTCGGTTCGTTGTTAGTTAAGGAAGATCGATTACTTGATATAGTAAGGCACTTTGGCGGGTGTGAGGGCTCTCTCCCATGGTGGTTCCACGCTGCTCGCGAGGAAAGCCTGGCTACCCGGAGTGCTGTCATCCTTTCCAAATCCGCTTAGCAACTTGTAACGCTCGTCAACCGCCTCTTGCAGCACCTTCCACCTGCGAAAACACGCGAAAAACTTAGCGTTTCCATCGCGACTTTGGACAGAACGAGGAAAATAAGCGACCTAAAGGAATCCCTGAGTAAACTCTTAGGGATACCTCGAGCACCTTGAAGAAAGTAAACCGGTGAAAAAGGGAAGAAGATCAAGTACGCGTAGCTTGGTTTCCTTCGATTTACAGTTCCCAGGGAAAAGTTTACATTCTCGATGGTTTCTTCGAGAGAAAGGTGTATAGAAGACGAGATGGTTACGTTATTTGGGTAACTAGAGCGATAACTTCGTGTAGTTGCATAAGAAAGGATTGTATTACATATAGTGGAGAATGTAGAAATTATATCTGTGTGTGTTCTTTCACCATTTGTTTCGTTAGCAAGTTAAACATGGTGTACGTTGTTCTTTTAAAGGCTTAGATTTAATGTATATACATATTAATGTGTGTATACGTGTGTGTATGCAGAGGATTTTAAAAGTTGAAGATGATATTTGGTTTTCCTCTTTAGAATTGTACACCTTGCGAGTATTAAGTAAATTCTCCTCATTATTTTTCACGCGAAGTTGCCAGGATATTTTCAGGTCGCCGGGAACGAGTGTATAATATGCAAAGAAGTTTCACATTTTATAGTGTCACGAATGCACCGTTGTTGCAGTTAAGCGCACGAAACTGTGGAATACGAAGCCAACGGACTGTCGATATCCAATTTATTATCATGTTTAAGCAAGCGTTATCTTGATCGGTATTTAATTTAACGATGACGTTGCTCTATTATTTGTTAACGTTTCCTATAACTTCTAATTCCTTTCAATCTACTTTTCCTACCGGAACAATAACTCGAACGAAGGTTTGTAAGTTTTCTTTCGTCATAACGATACGAAAAGTTTCTTATTTCGAGTGAAGGAAGAAGGAAAAACACTGTTCCAATTTTCCGCGCAAAACTAAGCCGCGAATATTCGTATATTGCAGTAGATTCTCGTATAACGCGCCAAAGAAATCGTGACTACAGTTTCTATGTAACGCGATTCCTCGTAGAACGCGTTAAATAATAAAATGCAGGAATTCGCTGCATTTAAAAATTAAATTTGCCTTAGTTTTGTATTGTACGCTATCATCTTCATCGTTACCAATTTCTTCTGCTTCATAATTTTTTCGTTTTTTAATTTACAGCATTTATATATGTTATATATTTAAAAAAGAGAAAACTCTTGTATTTGATACAACATAGAAAATAAAAGTTCCTCTAAGTTGCCATTTAACAATAATTATTCTTTTCTTTTAAACAAATGTCCTTTCTCTTCACGTTTTAAATCTGTCGCGTATTTGCAATTTTATAATACAACACTGTGTTTAATTAAAATTATTATTTCCTATATTAGTCTCCTTTTGATGTTTATAAAAATTAAATCAAACGATGGAATTAGTAACAGTGAAGACAAGTTCGATTTTCGATTATCTAAAGACCAAATCAATAATTTCATAAATGAGAGATTTGAATTAAATAATTGGTTCAAGAGAACGGAAGATTAGAGTAATAGTAAAAAAGTGAAACTGATGAAAACTCTTGGATTTTCACAAATTTTAATCGATCAAATTTACCAATTTTTTTCCGATTGTTTCATCAATTCAACCATAAACGAAACACAAGTAATTAAGTTAAAAGGGGACTAAGAAAAATTGAATTTCAGCATAAAAGCTTGGAGTACGATTAATCGCGTTATACGAGAGTCTACTGTCATCTTACATATCGAAGTAATTAAATCCTGTGAAACGGTTTGACGATAACACGGTACCTGGTGTTGAGATCTTCGAGTTTCGCCAACAAAGCATGGGAAACGATGACGCTGCTCGAGGCGAAGACGCTCGCCTGATCGTTCGCGTACTCGATGCTCCTCTGGATGGGTAGGAGTCGTTCGCCGAATTTCTCCAGTTGCTTCAGCGATTCTGCCGCCTCGTTCGTGACGCTTGGATTCTGCCATCCGCTTTGGATTGCCTCGGCGCCGGCCATCCGCGACGACAGATCCTCCAGTGTTTTTTGGAAGACACATATTTTCTGCAACAGGAAAATACACACGTGAAATTCACTTGGATGCGTGCACGAGAATACTCTTGACACTAGAAGAAGAGGAGCTACTCTACTAGCCGAGTTTAAACCTGAAACTTTGCAACGCGACCTTTTTTTCGCGAAACTTTTCTTCGTGACGTTAAATGCCTTAAGTGTGTAATACGCGTGATAATTTTCGTTGGCTTTTTTCTCTCTTCTTCTTTTTTTCCTTTAGTTTCCGTAAGTATGTCGAGAGAAGAGCTTTTTTTTTTTATTTTATTTTTGCCTTAATCCGTGTGGATTTTCGTTGTGCACGTGGAACGTGGAAAACTGGGGAGGATTAATATATATATATATTGGAGAGAAGAAAAAAAGAGAAAGAAAATGGGTGGATGGGTATGTAGTTTTGTTTTAAAAGTTGTGGTACAATTGCAGAGCCTAGCACAGGTGCAACGATGCACCTGAGGGAGAAAAAGAGATCGTAGAAAGTTGGAGCGCGATAAAACGTTCAACTTTTTATCTCGCGATTTTCTTTTCCCCGTTGGTTTTATTGGAGGATTGATGTTAACGGTTTTAACTGAATGAACGGCTCTCGCGCGTTCATATAGTTTTAATTCATGAGTTCTTTTTATGAATGCGATTGAATTATACATGGACGTGAGTTAGGAGTAGAAACTCAATCAGAACTGTGTTGTATAACAGGTCTCCGCTTGTGAGTGCAAGATCGTTTTATTTATTTTTTTTTACTCTGTTTGTTCGGTGAAAGTTATTTGAGGAAAGAGGTGGATTCGAGGATTGTAAGTTTTACTACAAATATTCGTTTGATTTTCAAATTAATTTTGAATTGATCCAAATGTGAGTATTCTCAACGTTAATACTACTATGCAAACCATTAATCAATATTATAAATTGTAATTAAATCCCTAAAAGTTTCCATTCATTTTTCAAAAAATCTTTCTTTTCCCTTTTTTCATGAAATATTCAGTAAAAATGTTCGAAACGTCGAAATTTCAAGTGAACATTCGCGAAAGATGTGACAATGTTAATATAAACTTGTATTTTTAACAAGTTAAAAAAATAATTAATCAAAGGAACTTGCGTGAAATTATATTCCTCTTCACACTTTCCCATTCTTCCCTACTTTTTTATCATTTACTATTATTTACGCTTTCATTCGCCCGAAGAATATGTATTAGACAACTTTCAACCGTGTTGCAGTATCTGGTTAACAATATCCGCGATACAGCCTGTTTAATCCGACATCGTTATTTAACCATTTATCTGAACCATTTATGTTTCAATTTTTCAAGAAACACACCGTATCTGACACATTTCAATTGTAACGTAGCTTCAGAATGATGTCTTCCCGTTACATGGTTAACGAGATTCGTGATAACACCCTATTTAACCCGAAAAATCGACGGGTACAAAAGATGTTGGCCCGGGATTCTCCGCGGTCGACGCGTCGCAATAAAAGAGCCATGGCGACGTTGCGTCGCGATAACGCGCCCCTTTTTCCGCTCCGATAAATTACATTCGAGCCAGTTGGAACAAACGTCGTGGTAGACTGCGTCTCGCGAACAACCGACGGGACAAAAGAGCCGCAACAATAACCCTTAAACAACACCTAACATCCCTTTCAGAGCCGTCCTGACGACGCGAAAGCATCCAGTCGCGCTTTCCATTCATTCGATTACCCCACCATTCGAGCGTCGTCGGCAACGCTCCTCCATCGACTGTTCGTTTCCCCCTTTTTCCTCTACTTAAGTCACTCTACCTCTTCGCGGTCGAAACCATCCCTCGTGGAAAACCCTCGTTGCAACTTTGCGCCTCGAGAAGGCAACCTTCTGGTAAGGAGGAAACGATTGTCCCCTGTACCGATGCATTTTCACCCTTTCTTTTGCTTTGATTGCAGCCTCGAGAACGGTTCTTTAACGCTTTCTGCTTGTGAAAGGAAGGAAAATGGGGATTTAATTTGTAACGGAATAAAAGGTTCAACATTCGGATGACGGTAGAGTGGAAGAGGGGATTTTATGTTAATTTTTAGGGTAAGACAGATGCGAGGATTTTTTTGCATCTTGTTCATCGAGTTGGAAATTCGAGATGATTTTAGCTTTCTGTTTTCGAACCCGTGTAAATAAAAACTGTAAGAAGTGAAACTCCAAAATTGATTTTTATATAAACTTTAATTACATTCTTACAAAACATATTCGAATACAATTTATAATTTTACGTTTAAAAAAAGAATTATTTTATTGGTCATATCTTCCCATGGTAGAAAATATGCTTAAGGGTAGTTAACTGTTTTTATTCCAAATATTTCGAAGATGTATGTGTTGAGGATCAGATGATAGTTTTTGTTGCAATATATGCACCGATGAAAATATTCCTTTATTTCATGATCAATGATTCATTCGATATCCTTCTGTCTATTCCGATTCGACGAATCATGAAACTTTACAACTGGATGTAAAATGTAATAAGACAGTTCTAAACTTTCTTACACTTCGCAGATAAATTTAACTATAAAATAATTCCGTATTGCCCTCTTTAAATTTACACGTTCGTGACTTTCACGTAGGAAACGTCTGAACTCCTTCAGAGAGTTCAATACGAGGGTTAAAGATAGCGAAATTAACATTGTTCTCTACTCGTCGATAAGCTTCACATTCTGACAACCCCTTGTTATACCAAAACTCTGAGCGTACGAAAGTCTAGGAAATCCGGACACGAAGCTTCAACGTACCCAACCGAAAATCCGCGTTTTAGGGTTAAGAAGGTGCTCCAGCTGGGGTCTTAAAAAATTCGAAAATAATGCATCGAGCAGGGAACACATGAGGGGAGGAGAGAAGGGGGGCAGAAGAACAGGGGACATAGTGAACAGAGCGGCGAGAACAGAGGAAAAGGGGAAACAATAGGCAGAACGAATAACGGAAGCGAGAGCAAAGCGATATGGAGAACAGAGAGGCGGAAGGAAAAGGCGGGAAAAACGAGAGGAGAGTGAGAGAAAGGGCCGGTGTGGAAAGAGCAACGAGAAAACGAAAGGAGGGAGAAAGAGCGAGAAAGAGAGAGAGGATCTCGGTGAACAGTGAAAAAGGGTTGGTAGAAGTCTGCATTTGCATTCCAAATAAAAGTCGACGACGGACGCTAAATCGCTCTAATTAGTCGTCCCGCTATGAAAGTACTTTAAGCGCCGCTTGTTCGGCATCCAGCTCGCGCGTTCTTAAAGCGGAAAAGCGAAGAAAAAGCTGCGGAAGGAAAGTCGATCCGCCGGAAGTCGGCTCGTGTCGTTGGCCACGTGAAAACTCACTCTGGAAGGGAGCCGATTAAGAGATTCGTTGGATGAAACAATATATTATTGTCACTTTGAAGACGACAGACTCATACGTGAAGATCATAAAACATCATGGATCGATAAATTTAAATATTTTTAAGTAACAAAAATAATTACTGTGGTTATATGAAACCATGAAAATTTAAAAAGTTAAAATTTACTTCATGTGCCTTTCATAGAGATTTCAAGCTCTAATAATATGAAGCTTTTGTTGATTCGCTTGTTAAATCGTTCAAATATGTAAACTTGTAAATTTGATCGATTTTACGGTATATATTTCTTCCATCGACTATACATAGTCCTCTACCAGCCAAAGATTAATGTAAATTATTTTTAAATTATCGAAAATTTCTTTTCTCCCTCTCTTATTTATAATAATATGAAATACTAACCCAAATCCTGGTAAAATTAAATTATACACTTCTGGATGACCAGAAAAAAAGAAATCAAAATGAATTTTCATATAAAATTAGATCTTCTGATGGATTAAAAAATGGTGTACATCAATATCCTTTGTACATATTTCTTGGAAAATATTTTACACAATATTAAACAAACAAGAAAAAATGTCTTCTTTTCGATATTAATATTTATTCAAAACAAAACGTAAATCCAGTATACAAAACTCATTCTATTCGCTGATTTGCTTGCACGAGATGTAGATACAGGTTCAAGAAAAATTACCTCCCAACTAAATCGAACGTAACGAGGCAAATTTCTTTTTTCGCATGCAAAGAACGATCCACAAAGAGATCTTCTTCTTTTGTCCGCGTGATCCTGTTTGCGAGATTGTTAAGTGGTCCCCGCTAATTAGGTTCATTGGCACCTGTGGACGGAACGTTGTCGGCGGAGGAACATGTTTCGAACAGCGTCGTAACTGGACCGAACGAACCAAGATAAACGATCCGTGGTAACCAGTCTGTCTCGAAAATTCGTAGATAAATTTCCTCCGGTGACTGAAATTTCGTACAGGCGTACAACACCTACCAACACCATCAACCTTCACCGAGGAACGAATTAAGAAAAAAAAAGAGAGAAAAAAGAAAAAGACGTTTTGCAATTGGGAATTGATTTTATTCAACGAAAGACATCGACGAGGAAGATTTAATCCCGATAATAAATCCCACCAAGTTGGAAAAGAACGTACGAGCGTCGAAGGTGACGCGTCCAAGATGAATGTACCGTTGAAAATAAGATTACACAGCCATCAATATGTCCCTCCCGGTTTCCTGAAGCTACGGGACAGAGAAAATCGTTCTACTGGCGAACAGGCTGGATGAAAGCAGAAAAAAAGGAGGATGAGAAGGGTAAAAGGGGATGTAGATGAGGGACGGGTGTAGGAGGAGGAGGACGAAACAATTTTTCCTCCGCTTGGCCGTCTGCAATGTCATTTATTATGTAGCCAACCGGGCAATTAAAGTTAACTCGGCTGTGCTTTCGCTCTTCTCTTTCTCTCTTTCACTTCTTTCTCTTCGTCGTTATTCCCCACCCTCTGTGCAGTCTACCCGTTCCCGTGTCGCGTCCTGGCGAACTTCTTCGCGGAATTTACCAAGCTAATTGTCTGGCGCCGTCCGATACCCCATTCGCCGTAGCGAGCGCCCGTTCGATAATTAGCGTCGCGTAATTCCCTCCGGGCAGATACCGCAGAAACGAATTACGGGATCGCGTTATAGAGCGTGAAATTTTGTCGAATATGCACCGCGAGAATCTTAACAGTTTGAAGTTAAATACAACATGAATCTTTTTTCCTTTTTCTTGTTTTTGAAAGGTGATTATTAAAATTATCTTGTTCCACTAGTGGTCTATAATATTTTAATTTTTAAATATACAGATAGAAGAGAAGTTATTCGGTTTGAACTAATTTATACGAACTTCTTTGTTATCCACGGGCCGTTAATTTTTATTATTACGCAAGTTCCTCAATTATCCAATTAGTAGCATACACGGCGGCGTTTTAGAATAGCTGTTCAGGTGAAAGGACAAGAGTAAGTGCTGACGATGATAAAAGAAGGAAAAGTCACCAGTAAGATCTCCATTGAAATTGCTAATCACGTCGTCACGGTGTACCAGAGCGAGACTAAATATAGCTATCAGAATAATGCTTGGGTATCAGTGGAAACACGTGATAAAAAGATGGAAAACGGAGGGTTGGATCACAGAGACAGGGGTGATGGAGGTGGAGAAGGAGGAAAGTAGAAGAGCGAGGAAGCCACCGAATTCCCTCATAAATATTCAGTTTTCCCGTGGTCGTTTCTGTTATTTATTACGTTGCCGAGCAGCAGGACAAAGAGGAGGCCTGGCCGAGGTGACTAAGCGGCAATATTGTGGCGCCTCGCCGTTGGCAGCACGCCATGTGCATCTATTATAAATCTGGCCTCGTAGCCTCGCCGAAGTACCCTAGACCTTCACCTTAGCGTCTTTGCTGTGATTCTGACCCGCGTTCCATCGATTGCCCGGATAAAACAACGTTCACCGATGCCAGACATCGCCAGAGGACCCTTCAATCTTCTGTCTCTCACGTGTTACCGGTCGCGTGAACCTGATACAACGTTCCAGGATCTTTCGAACGCCAGGTATACGACGAGGGTCATGTGTGACTGGCTTGAAACGAACGATCGAAAGTGAAATCGAAGATTCGTTCTCTGACACTCTTTTAGTAATTCTGAGATCCTGTTGGGAATGTGGAGGCTCGTAAGCATCGATCAGAGGTGTTTTTTCTTTTAATCCTTTAAGATTTAATATAAGAAAAAAATCTTGAAAGAAAAGAAAACTTATAAATATTCAGTTTTACAATGTACACAAAAACGAGCCGAGAACTGAGGGTGGTTTTAAAGAAAGTAGTATGAAATAATAATAATGGTTCTGTTGAGATGCAAAGGGTGAATTGAAGATACTTGGAAATATAGAAAATACAAATCTGAGATACTCTTAACCCTTTGAGTCTGTCGATATTTTCAATCTCCCACGTACTGCAACCGGAATCATCGACGATTGTATAGTATATACAGCATATCTGTTATTGATACAGTATATCTGATATTTCCTGCACTATTTATTTCGTTGTAACTGAAGAATTACAATTACAACTTAGTTGCACTTCGCGAAATCAATCAACAGAGTTCACACTGGCGTAAAAGTATTCCTGTCGACGCGAAAACACTTTGGTCGAGCTTAATCAGTATTCAAAGGGTTAAAGAATGAGGTAACTTATGAATGTGACACTGAATTTAATATACACTATCAAATAATCAAGTAACTCCGTTGAAAAGTGTTATACGCCGAATATCCCAAAAGTATTATCCATGACGCGTTCGCAAAATCGAAGAGAATTAACGAAGGGGATATTTCAGTCACATATAATATAGCGTCGCGGGTCACAAGATAAATTCATTACACCTGCTGCCGCATAGATAAATTCGCCCCGGTATAATTAGTCCAGGATTCGCGCGCGCACGCAACAAATGAATAATTTTCCCCGTGTAATCGTTCGACGATTTATCGAGATTATTTGCATACGTTATCGAAGCGAATCCAACCTGGCTATTTTTCTTCCTTTTCTTTTCTCTCTCTTTCTCTCTTTCTCTCTTTTTTTATGAAAACGATCAATGTCCATTGACAAGAGGTTCATTCATCATTCTCACGGTTAACAAATACCTCGAAGTCGACCGGTTCGCGGAAGTTGAATGAACAAAGTCTGTGAAAGAGAGAGCGAGCTGATGGTCACGGGCGTGACCGGCTGGAACGTACTGTACACGCGTGCAAGGAATTTTAAAATCGACCCAACCAGAAGAGGGTTTAGTTACGACCGTTTGTCTTGAGGATCTCAAGCGAAAAAAATAGCCAGCGTCTGTGAAAACGGCAAGTCGATAAAAATAGCCCCGTGCCATGAAAATACTTCGATTCACGGAACACTCCTCGTGGCAAAAGTCAACACTTTCTGTCGGAGCTTCGCTGTCGTTGCTTTAACGTTACGTAGAAATCATAGAATTTCTAATTTCAGTTTATCGGAATATAGAAAGATACATTGCCAGAGAGAACGTGACATACAAGAACGCATGAAGTGTAATTCTTAGATTTTTATAGAACTTGAAGAAACGAGTGTCGCGCGGCTATTTTCAATTGTAGGAGACGACGCTCGATTGTTTATGAGAAAATGCTTTCCCTCGCATAAGCGGCTGAATTCAATATTTATCGTTAAACATCTTATAAATTATTGAACGTCTACATTTAACACATTAAAACCCACATGGGGAGATCTCCTCGTTTTCAAATAATCGATTAGGATATTTCTCCCCGTTTTTGAAAGAAGTCACTGCATGAAGGATTTAAAAAAAGATATAAACTTGTACGAGATTTTAACGGGTGGCGGAAGAAGACATCCTCACCGGAAATATAGAGGGACTTTTTGAGTCTTTCAAGCGAAGAAGATTACTACTTCGCGTTGTTCGTGAAAAATACGCGATTGTCTAAATGTTAAGATTGAACTGTGCATGTAATTAGACTTGATCAACACTAAGACACGTTTCACGTGTTTGAAAAAATTTTTGGATGAGAGACAAGCATATTAATTCTTTCACTTTTTCTCAAATTTACTTCTTTCACTCACGAATCACCTGAAACCTCGAATTTTTCTACAAACGAACGCGTCAAGAGTTCCGAATAAAACGAACTAACAAACAGTTCACGCAATCACAATGATTAAAGCACAAAGAGAAGATCAATATTTCCCATTGCTGTCTAAAATATACACGGCTCGAACATCCAACGAAACGGACAAAAATACTCAGGCTGTGTACATACATATGTTTCACGAGAAATATCGACGTGCATGTGTCCAGTCAGAGCCAGAAAAGAGTAAGAGAGGGAATGTAGGTTTATTACGAAAAACGCTGGCCATTGGAAAAGGATATTCATTAGCTTCATTTGCCGGAAGATCATTAAGCAGCTTTGGCTCTTTTGCATCGCTGCAAATATTCCAATGTGAAGCCAAGCAGTAGTATCAGCAACAGACGCGCTGAGATTGTGATAAAAATATTTCGCGAATCGCAGATACATCAAACACGATACGCGCGATGGTGAGTTTACCAGAGAAAGAGAGAAAGGGGAATAGGAAAAGGCTTGGACACATTTTAACACGAACTTCACCATCGATCCCTGTATATTTCTGTTCGTTCTCCTGCGAAATTCCATTGTGCAAGCAGATGCTCTTAAAACGACGAGATCCGTTTAGAATATGTTTCCCCTTGAACGGGGGAGGCTTGAGACGCGATCGAAGCATCGCCACTCCATACTTCACTTCCCCTCTGGGCTTACTCGATATTTCTTCGCGAACGAGAAACGCATTTCCGTCTCGGGGCGAAAGTGTAGGCGGTCCACGCAGATCCGGAAACTTGGGAAATGTAGGTGTACTCGTTTTGATCCATATCTCGTCTGATTTAATGTATCTCTTTTTTTTCTCTCTCGCTCTCTTCCTTTCTTTGTCGGAGATGTTTCTTTAATACTGAATATGCTGATTTTCTAAGAATGTTTCTCCGTGTATCTTGAAATGGATTTCACCGAGAGAAGTTTCGTTAGAGGGGCAAGGAATGAAATGTGAATTTATTATCTGAATAGGAAAAATTTCTTTTACCGTTCTCGTTTCAATTAGAGGTTTCTATTTGGATATGTTTGGGCGTGATTTCGTGAAATTACAGGTTTTGTGTACATTACGTAATACCAATCAGTGTGCTTGTTTATCAGGAGGTTGTTAATTGAGCTTCTGTCAGGAGCATATTTACCGTGAAATAGGTTGAATAATTTCGACAGAGGATGGTGCGTTTATTGATGGTAATCCGAATGAAAAGAACGGCAAGCAACGCGTGTGTTCGAGAGGAATTTGATTGAATACGAAGATTGAATTCGTGTTCAATTTATAGATGGATACACTTCGGAGAGCAGCACGCCGAGTTGAAAGCATTGAATGTGTATATGGTTATTAGAATTTCATAAAGAAATATGGATGGGAGAGGAAGCGTCGCGACGCTTCAAGGGCAGCTTCGTTTCTATTTTAACGCGTATATATACTTGTCGTTCGAGAGCGTGAATATCAACAGAGAGAATACGATCATTTATTTCTGGCAATCGTAAAATTTTACGATAGATAAACGCACGAAATTATCTGATACGATATTTCGAATAATATTGCCGAATTTCCTTCATCTATTTCCCCTTGCAATCGAACCACGCCTAATACTAACAATTATAATTTCAACACATCCCTCTTGTAATATTTATTCCCCTTGATTTTTCATACGGCAAGTATATTTATTTTTATAAACATCATTCCATTCCCTTCGGTGCAATAAAATGAAATACCTATGCATTCATTTTGCCCCGGTTCCATTTTTATTTATCGTCCAGTGGGTAATCGAAAATCGCGATATTTCGCTCGACCCCGCCTCGAAAACGCCCTGACCACAGAATCGATAAAAGTATTGGAAGATGTATCTTTAATTGGATTTACCGTTCGACGCGCGGCAACCGTGGAATAAGATTCTCCGGGGAAAGTAAATCGATTAGCGAATACAAAATTAGCCCCTGCAAATAACACCGACGTTAGAATCAGTGACCGCCAAACATTTCGATTCCGCTCGAGTCTCGAAGAATCTCTGAATTTTATACTCTAAGTCTCCTCCTCCCTCCAAAAAAGAAAAAAAAAAGAGAAAAGCGTAATTTTATTCGAGTATGATGGTTAATTAACGAATTAATCGCGAAGAGGCGAAGCGTGATCAAGGCGAAAGTCAGGCTCGAAGACACGAGGGATGTTCAAAGGCGCGATGCCTCGATGATAAACATGATTCCTTGGTGTAATCATGGGCCAAGGGGGATACCTGGTGCAATATCAGCGTTATGAGGATCGTTTTCTCCTTTAATGTCCAACGCTGACGCCAGTCCGACGAGACCAAGCTGACGATCTTAATATCGCCCCTTGGATGCAATAAATGCGTATTAACATTTATTACACCCGACCGATACATTCTCTGCTGGGTGGAAATTATACGCAGACTTTTACCATCGGCCGTAATTCTACGTCATTACCGTTTTATTAATGAAACGGCGTTACTGTGTAATTCGATGTTACGCGTGCGACATTCAACGCGTGTCAACCCCTCTTGCACGTTTCTTTTCCACCGGCGATGCTTTGTTCTTTTTTCTTTTTTTCGCTCGTCGACGTGTTTCAGTTGTACAAAATGGGTTGTTAAGAAAGCAAAGACCGTGCAAGTTTTTCGGCTGCGTAAAATTAATGTGAGATATTACGGTCGAGACTTTCACTGTCATTGCCCTGAAGGCTGGCGGCGCGAGTTCAGACGACCCACTGGTGAAAACGTATAAATATAGCTGAATTAAGATTAAACACGAACGGCGGCGAGAGTTTAAAACACTTTCCATATTTAAAATTGATATATATATATATATATATACATGTTGAGAAACGAGAGAAACGGTGTTTCTTAAATATTTTAAATTATCATGTTCAGACACCTTTGTTTGACAATGTTGTGCAACATTGCTGACTAATTTGATTGTTACTTTTCATCGTAACATTAAATATATTTAAAGTTTTACTCTATCTCGTATCGATACGAGATTATATTCGAAAAAGGAAAATACGCGAGAAATTCGAGGGTTGATTTTTCACCCCTTTAAAGTGATTTTCCAACAAAAAAAGAAATATTGTTCCTTGTATAGTTTATTATACTCTACAAGCGTATCGAGTTTCGTTAAAATCTGAATTTTCAGGTTGAGAGATTTTCTCTCTCCTCTGAGAAATTTTTTCTTGTAATATCACTAAATCATAAGTTGTCTCAAAGGTTCCTGATAGACATGAAGTGTAGAATCTTTTATTTTCGATATAATTCTGCTGAATTATACGTGATCCATTCTGACTTATCTCTCTCTTGAAAACTTCTGATGCTATTTTTCCAAAATTACTCTGGTTTACTAGCAAAATATTGTTCAAGGTAGTTTTCTATCTTATTTAAACTCTCCAGTTTTAAATCTTGGAAACTAATTGTGAACTATTTGAACAATTACAATATATTCCCCATACACGACGTAGATCTCATTACCAGTGTTCTGATCACATTTTTTCATTTTTCATCTTTTAACACGCATACAAAAATCCAAAAGACACTTTACTAAGAACGAAACATACCGTTAGAAAGCTGAAAGATAACTAACCACTCTAAAATCGACTTTAAACAGATCAGACTGCACGTTTACTCGAAACGTTGTCAAAGCAGTGCGTGAAGATAACGAAAAGAACTTTTGGAACATTTTACAACTTTTCCCTAGCTCATCTACTCAAAAGTAGCATAACTTAATTGTAACAAAATAAAACTATTAATCAAACTGTGTCGACCATCGATTTTCATCCCCTCGAATCACGAACTTATACAGAAAGTGCCTTCGTCCCTGGAAAAATGAATTTTCCACACATGTTCGAAGCGCGAAGCGTTTTTCCCAAAAGGAAGATCTCGTCGGCGAATTGTCCCCCTAGGCATGGTTCCCTCGTGCTGTATCATGTTTCTCTATCTCGATTCGGTCATCTATCCTTTATCTCGAATTAGTCATCTGGACTTAGTCGCGGCGGCCACGAGGCAGCAGAGAGAACGCTACACGGGAATCGGATTAACAGTCGGCGAGACGGTAAGAGCAATTTCCGTGATTGTATCTCTCCAACATGAGAGAGAATGAGAGAGAGGAGGCACGGGATACTGATACGTCCCGCGTGGTGGCTTGTTTCCCAACGACGCCGTGTGCCGTGGTGTTAATTACGCCCGATTGTCTGTTAAACTGACTCGTCCACGTCCGATTAAGTGCGCCGAACTTAACGTTCCGCGGCTTTCAGTTAATTAATTTATCACGGGCTTACCCTATACCGAACATCGACTTCCTTCGATTATTATTTCGAGTAATTCTGAAGTGAAGTAGACAGGGGGATTCACTCGAGAAATAATTGAGAATTGATAGGAAGAATTTATGCAGCGTCTTTTGTCTACGTTTCTGAGGTATAGTTGATAGAAGCGATGGTAAGATTTTACTGTTTCTCCTATATCAAGCTTTTGACACATATTTCATGTTATTATACTCGTTTTGATGTGATCAAGGGGAATATCAAGCTCGTTTCTGACGAACATTGCATATTTCCGAGGTATTCGTAAGAATCTTTTGATATTTCTCACTTTGATGTGGGTTAGTCTTGTGTACGGGGAAATGATCACGTATCTTCGTGTTAAAATGCATTCGCACATCCCATGCATCAAATTTTAAACACACAAAAATAAGAGAGGGAAAGGAACTCAATTCACAATTAGTTTAAATACTCGAGAATGCAACAATTCAATAAATGATGTCTTCTTTCTTCGGTCCCATCGATAACTTTTTCACGAAGAAGTATTTACTTTTGTGAATTACTTCAAAATGATTAGTGTCATCGAAGTGTTGAGGATTTATCTAACTCAAAGCAATAGTTAAAAAAAAAAGAAAAAATTTACAAAAAGTTCAACTTGGATTCATTTGAAGATCTCATAAAGTGTATTCAATTGGTATTTCCACTTCACTGATGCTTTCCATTTTTGGTAAGCAAATTTTTTCAATTCCAACAAAAGCGAATCCGATATCCGCATTTAGCGCGTTAAATACGAGTAAAATGATAGGTATTACGTGTTATACGTGCATATTTATCGGCAAAATAATATTGGATAAGTTCAGGTTCCGCTTGAATTCCGGTTAATTTCGGTAAAATTCATTTCCGGCAAAAACGAGTACGATATTCGCATTCGGTACATCAAAATTAGTAGAATGACGTATAATACGCGCTAAAAGCTTGGTGGAGGGGAGATGGTAAAGTTCAGCCAAAGCAATATAGGGTGTAAATGAAAGCATTAAATGGTGTCACATTTGTGAACTGATATTTTAAATTTCCACAATGTGCCTCCACTAACAATCACTCGAAGACGCAGCCATTGTTTCAGCTTCTCGGATCTACCAAATGGCACATCTGTATGCTCGCTCAGAACCCATCACTATAGGGTAACTCAAGAGTAGAGCCTTGAAAATCCCTTTCATTGTTCCGCCATCTGTCCTTTAGTCACCAGCATGTGCTACCAAACCTAATCCAGGTCTAACTAGTTCTATTCTACATCAAGCCTGTCATCTATATAAAACCTCCGTATAAAACGCTTAACCTGTTTCACTTCCTATAAATATAGTAATTTTCACTCCGCACCCAATCAATTTGCCCTATTCAACCGATCGAATTCTGTCGAAAATATTTCAAGTCCATTAAAAATTCTCCGTAACACACAGCTGGTCTTTGAAATAGTATTCAAATCGAAATCTACCAAAATACGCAATTTTTACATATTTCCACGAATTTTTAAATTCGTCGGAAAATCTCTTTCGTGCAGAAACTGGAAAGTAAATTTCAAGATTAGAATTTTACAATAATATTTCTACAGAATGTTTAAATTCGCCAAGAAACTGAATGATAAATTTGAGAATTAGAATTTAATCATATTTAAATCAAAATCTAACAAAATATGTAATTCGACGAACGTTTCAATTTGTCTTGTGCGGAAAGTGAAAAATAGCAGCTAGTTCTTTTCTGAAGCATAAAGTGGCGTATAGTTAGCGGAAGAAATATAGCAAGATCGTAAACTGAAGCTCGATACACTTAAGAATAGACATACAAAGCTAAGGTATATTTTACGTTGCCTTCGCTAAGGATTCGTGTCCTTATCTTCTCAATGTTTCGGTCGATTCGCTTGTCGATATGCTCGGAACGACGTAAGCTTCAGAATCGATCTTACCCGACCTCCCTGTATTTCTTTCACCAGCTATACACACGCGACACGCGCTCGAACGAAGTGCAATCGGATGTCGAGTGGCTTGGTTGGATAGCGTTCCAACCGAAATTACCTAATTGCACTCTCTGTTTCGCGTTATAATACCCCGGAGGGTGTGGAACGCGCCTCCGATCTTAGGCTTAGGCGTCTCTCCGTTCGCGGATTTACCCTGCGGGAATCGGATTAGCGGAGACGGAGAAACGGAAAGTGCAATTTCCGCGATAGTATCTGCGGTGTAGAGGCAGCCACTGATACCTACCAGTTCGTCCCGCAACGACGACGAGCTTGGCCCCGGTGTTAATTACGCGCAATTGTCTTCGAGTACACCACAACTCTGCCCTCCTATCGTCCACGTTTGGTGAGACGCTTGTAACAAGCCAGACTGCATACAGTAACAATAATTATCACGCTCGTGTTCACGCAACGCTGTGATTACAGGGGTATAGAGGCAGCCGGATATCGTTTGCCCTTTAGGCTGCTTTTACGATCACGATGACCGTGGTTAAAGTCGTTGAGACACGATGAGATTCTAAGACGTTCAGTGTCTTGGGATGGTTAGGTTAATTAGAAGTTTTGGCGAGTGTTTTGGGAAATAGTTGGATTAAGGAGAAAAAGTTGTGGGATCCTCTGGTTGGAATATTAGTGAGATTATGTACAGTCACTCTCATTAATATTCGGACACCTTTTAAAACAAAATAACTTTTTTAAAATTGGGTCAAACGATGTGAGCTTTTTTTTTTTAAGTTAGAATTAGTTTATGGGATAAGTAAAAAATTTTTTGAAAACATTACATCTGGTTGAAATTATGAAGAAAATAGTAAAGGTGGATTTTAACAATTTTTTTAATATGAACTTGTAATGACAATTTAAAAAATATGGTTTGCAGATTTTATCAATTATGTGCATACTTGATATTTTATTTATTCGAAATTTCAAATATATACAATAGAAATGCATTTTCTTTTCCACCAGCCTCGTTACTCTTAATGCATATTTTTATACGAATTTTTTATACGAATATTAAAAATTTATTTTGAAACACTCTGTAGTATCCAAGAGAATATGAACCACAAAAACTGAATAAAAATAACGAATGATCAGATCCATTTCGCGCCGTTTTACACACAGAAATAACGAAATTTGAAAAAATCGTAATTTGTAAAAATGAAAGATTATAAAATGACGAATATGACACAAAAGTAGTATAATCGTACCCTGTTGACAACAATGTTTTCATTTTAACAAACGTAATATTGACTTCACATAGTACAAACAGTGACCAAAAGAAGCTTGAAACTATCGCTTTACGTGGAGCAGAACAAACAATACCACATGTCCAGTTAGAAAAAGAATCAGATTCGTTCTTTCCCATGTAATTAGCTCCAACCCCTCCCAGCCATCTATGAATTTTCAAGTAGCCCACGTACGTACGGCACACACGTCCTACCGCCTCTCTATCTATACAAAAGGGAGAAATCGCACACGTGTTCGACACGTGTCTACGTGTGCACGCGAGCTTTCTTACTTCCGGGGCGCACCTTTTCAAGAAAATGGGAACTGGAAGACGTGGACGTGAAAAGGGTCAAGATGGATGTGGAACAGTTCGAAAGAGGGAAAGAGAGCAATGACAAGCTATGTGTCACAGAGAAAGAGATGAAGAGAGAAGGAGAGATAAAGAGAGACGTTCGCCACGGTGGAAAATGCTGAGAATATAAAGAAATCTTACAACCCTGGCGCAAGTTAGTAGAACGTTGGTGTGAGTCTTTTACGGTTGAACGTAGGTGGGACTTAATTACATCGACATCTAGCAGTGTATCTGTATGTGAGAAAATGTGCACTCGCATGTGTATGAGTACGGTATGAGTATGTCGGTGTGTGATCATTACCAAACGTAATTAAAATCTCGTGTCGTCCAGCAAATTAATTTCACGGCTAACGGGTTCTGTGTCGGTCGCGCGGCCTCCGCTCGGCCGGAAAGTTCCGCAGCTTGCGCGACATCGATTAATCGTTAATTTATTTTTGCAGAATTGTGAAATAACGCGGAAAATCGGTAACGAGCTCGAGCATCTCTAGCGGGCAGAGGATGAAAGAGAGAGGAGGATAGACGACTCGATTGATCAACGAGTATTAAAGCTTCCTTTCGTCGTGGCTTCGTTCGATTCGAGAAAACGGTGCCGGTAGAATTTGCTCTTCCGGTTATTTTCCTTCGATAAACCGATGTAAAAGCAATCGAACGCCAGTGGAACGGGATAAGAATCGCGATTTTTCGTTTCACTGTCTCTCGTCGATCAGGATTAGTAATGATTGAGTACTCTTAACAGCTGGCGCTTCTTGAATCATTAACGAACACGCTTAGTAATTTACACTGTTTTCTGATCTCCCTTCAAGTTGAATCGAAGCTGTGTTTGAGGAAAGATAAGAAACGATATTAAACTAGAGTTAATGAAATATCTGAAAAAGATCAGTGATATAGGAAGAATAAACGTCAGAAATAATTATGGAAATAGAAGAATAAACGGTAACAAGTTGTACGACAACGATTAAAAATAAAGTCGCACAATTTCTCTGACCAAATTAGCCACGTACGAGTCGTACCACAAACAACTAGAAATACCAGACAGAGCGAGAGAGAAACTGGAAGGGAAGTGGATGGGGTGAAACGAGGAGAAGAAATTATTTTACATGGGACATAGTCGCGTTGCATGACAATTGGCGGCGTTATGCGGCACGTTTAATTAAAGATTCGGCCCAAATGAGTTTCGCACGCCCCTCGTAATTTCACTCTCGGTCGTTTATTCGATTTGCAAGGGCGTCGACCCGTTCTCTCCATTTCTATAATAGTTGGAAAATCCGAACGAAATTGAAACGAACCGACGAAAATCACTTTTGCTTTTTTTCTTTCTTTTTTTTTTTGTTTTTTGTTCGTTCAGTACGAGAAGACGCGATTATAGGGGTTATCGTTGGACGATTTCCCAGTGAAACAAAAACGGGGGAACGGCCGACAACAGCGACAAAAAGTCACGAAAATGGAAAACCGTAATTGCTGTTATATTAATTTGCACGGTGCATGCCCGCTGCTCGAAACTTTTTTGCTAAACACACGACCATAGAAAAAGAGAGAGAGAGAGAGAGAGAGAGAGAGAGAGACGCGAGCAAACCTCGAGCCTACTATTTACACTCGTCGAGAAATTCAAACCTGGCGAAATGTGTGTTTCTCACGCGTGCATGTCGTGCCCACGAGACTTCATAAAAGTCCAGCTACCGGCCTGGTGTAACTACGAAAAAGGGCAGCGGGTCTGGGTTAGCTAACGTGTAACTTTGACAAAGCGACGTGCATGTTCAACTGGCCCCGATTCATCAAACTTTCGCGAATTTCGTTTGAACTTTTTGCAGCTTCGAGGTTTTTTTCCTTTGCGCGGGAAAATTGGGCCGACATTCTATCGTCGTTCACTGGAAAAACTTGTTTGAGAAAATAAAACAAAAAGAACAAAAAAAGAAAACAAGGAAAAAAGAGAGGTGCTCCGTTGCAAAAAATCTTCCACTTCTAGCGAACGCTAGGTATCCGCATCGTACTATGAATTTATACATGGGAAAAAATCTACGGGAGTTGATACGTTAACTTATGTGTAGTATACGCGTGGTATACTAACTGAACACCGGATGAGTCCAAAAGAAGCAACGAAGAAAAATACTTAAATACACCTTTGGACTATAACGGAAACAAGAGTCCGCCTGGGGTGGTCGTTCAAACGGAACTTCTCGTCGTGGAGAAAGAAAGACACGAGGGGGAAAAAAAAAGAGGAAAAAGGAAAGAGTAAAAAAAAAACAAGAATAAGAGGAACGTGGTGGTGGTGGAGCACGGTTAAGAAAAGTGGCGGTGGCAATACGGGCCAGAAAATCAACACGCAAACGCGGCTAATGGAAAAAGAATAGCCATCCACGCGCTCGCTAAACCCACTTTTACGGTTCGCGCGACTTCTGCCCACAACTTTTGCGCGTTTTACACTTGAACCCTCGTCGCCTCTCGTTTCTTCCTTCACATCCTCCTTTTCCTCCTCCACCTCCTCGCTCCCGTGGATAACAGCGCGACGCAGGACGAGATTGCGGCGTACTTAATGGGCCTTTAACCCCTGCGTTCGCTCCACCGGCCCGTACCACTGGCGCACCGAGACTTCCGGTACAATTTTCCCATTGAGGAGAGCAGCCCCGCTGCCCCATTAAAATCCTCCTCCTCCTCTCTGTTTCCCTACGAGCTCGAGGCAAGTCCAGAAGTCGCCTTCCTCGCTTCTCCGGCTGCCTCTTGTTTTCTCGTTACACCTCGACTTCCTCTCGGATGAGCGCGATGAATGGAGGCGAACACGGCCAAGGGACTTGGTATTTAAATCGAATTTCGAGGGATTCGCACTTTGCCACTTGCCTTTTCTCATGGAAATGCCGTTTTCACGGGGATTCTGCCGGTGTTGAACGCGGTCGCTTTCGCCTTTTACAGGACGGCTTCTTGGCTCGTCGGTGGAAAAGTGATATAGTTCGCTTGAACACTTTATGAGTAATTTTATGTTGGTTAAATGAGGATTTTGTGATTTTTGATCACTCCGGATGAGTGATTTTTTTTTTCTTTTTGTAACGATCAACGATTGAATTATTCTGAAATTGCTAGTTGAAAATGGCAGCCAGATGTACTCATATTTATGCGAATCAAAATAAAAGTAGTTAATCCTGTAGAATTCCATTTATTTATATTTTATACGTCTCTTTTTATTTGTTTATAATTATACTGTTACAGACGTGCTGTTACGTTGTCACCAGTCAATTTCTTTTATAATAATTATTTATTCTTAGTTTTCAACAGTTTTCTGAATGGGAAAATTGACTTTGTTTGAAATCGAGTTAGCCGAAAGATAAATCTACGTGTTTCGCGGGCACACAGTGCATGGTACAGTCGCGTATCTTTGTTTTCGAAATGTTAAAAGAGTAATTGGAAAAGTACGACGAATAAATATTTAGAACGCGACGCAACAACACTCGTGCTCCACTTCGGTCGTAAAAATGTGCTCGCGAGAGCATTTTTGCGGTATAAATCTGGAGCAAACTGCTCGACTCTTTCGTGTAATACTAGTTGGAAGGACTTTTGAAATCGGAGACTCCTAGGCACGATTGTCTATCCGTGTAACTTCTAACCACTTAACCGGCCGTGTAACCGTGGCCACCTCAGAAAGAAGTTGTGACGCCTATGATTGCTGTAATTAATCGTTTCCATGATCTATCTCACGGAGGATGTTGATAGTTGCATACTTATTCGAACGTATAATCCGCTAATGATAGCAATTACTCAATCTTTATCATTTCCCTTCTCCAAAAAAAGAAAAAACATACTCTACGAATGCCATTAAGCGTTATACAAGGTGTCTCACTTTGAAGATTAATACTATTTCCTCCTGTAGTGAAAGTCGAAAAGAAATTACCGAGAAAATAAACAAAAAAAAAAATAAATAAATCTGCGCATAGTTATCTTGGAGATCGTTCCAGGATCGTCGACATTTTTACTGTAACTTAACATCTGTCTTTTTATGATATGGTCTACGGCATTGACGCCCTAAAGTGACCTTGGAAAGATCAAAAAGACTTTTGTTTCTATCATCCCCAAATCATACATATCTGTGATTAAAAAAAAAAAAAAAACTCCCCATATTAAGCAACTTTCCTCTATCTTTTTATAATGTAGCTTATGACACCGTCATCTCCAAATGACCTTGAAATAACTTCAATATCACTTTTCTTTTATCATTACCAAATCATGTATATTTACGATTTATTAAAAAGAAATAATAAATTCTCATATTAGGTAACATTCCTCTGTGTTTTTTTTTAAGGTAAACCCATAGTATTGTCATCTTATAGATACCTTGGAATGATCTTTAAGATAACTATTTTTATTATTACTAAATGATATATATCTATGATCTGCTTAAAAAAGAAATTAAAATAGTTCTTCCCAGATTATGCAACTTTTCTCTAATTATTTTCTTACCATTAATATCATTGTAAATAATTTCAACGTTCATTACAAATAAGACACTCTATATTGACTCTATCCAATTGAAGAGAAAGAAGAAAAAGAAGAATATGTATCAACCTATTACCAAGAACCACCTACTGCGCGCTCTTCGATAGCCGTAAACCGCACACGTTCTCATTTCATCCCAAAAATAACAATTTCACCGTGGCGAGTACGACCGGGTATCATCGACAGTCGAAGATAAGTACACGGAGGAGCTTATAAAGAATTCCTTCCTTCTTAAAATAACCAGCGCAACGTCAATGCTGAAAATAGTTTCAGCCCGAAGAATCGCATGACAAACGTTATACCCACCCTCGCTCACTCTCTCTTCTACCATTTAGAACACATACACACTCGACGCAACGTTAAACGCTGACTTTATCGAAGTTTCCACTTGGAGTCGAAGGTCGAACAACCGTCGGCTTTTCTCCGTGCAAGCAACCGATGACTGACGCGGTCACGAATTAAACGCGAACACGACACGGCTGTTTACGAGCGCGACAAGCTTCGATACGCATATTTCACGCTTGCCAAAGTGTCCTAACAGGTTTGAAAGCTCGGCAATCGTACTCAACCTGGGGTCGTTGCGCTTGATATTCCCCTGGAAACTCTAACGTAGAGGGAAGAAGGAGAGGAGAAGAAAGTATTCGCAATATTTTAGCACTTAACTCCGGAGATTCCGCGCGACGGCAATAAAACGCAACGTAACGTTTCGCGGAGATATTGAAACATTCTCCATTTTACCTTAGCCGAGCGCTTTCCAAGGGAGTAATAACAAACGGTCGTGGGGGAGCTGACTGTGAAAACGCTCGCGGAACGTTCGTACGCGCTTTATGTCACACGCGGACAAGCTTGCAAAAGGTCGTTTCGTTCTCGTGCTTCTCGCGGAAAATTTCACTTGCTCCGATGGGGCTACGGGTTGTGTCGCGACGTAAGATGTCGGTGTACGTGTGTATTTTTTTTTTTCTTTTACACACAGTGGAAGAAGGACATCGCGGACAGAGGTGGTATCCGTCAGGAATAGATGTCGCATTCCTGGAGTGAAGTTCTAGGGAACGAAGGTGGTAGAAGAGAATTGTATTCCTGTTTTATGACACGAGGTGTTTCTTTATTATCTGTGCGATGCAGTGCAACGGTGGATTCTGTTGGATTCGGAAGATAATTGAAGCGAGCTTCTGGTTTAACCTTTCTAGCGGTCTGCCGTTACCTCTCCAACGAAAATGTTCGCTATAAAAATTTACCGTTGTCGCCGTAATTTGAAAAGAAAGAAATGAAACCTAATGAATCCTAATCAATCATTATATAAGACGGCTATTTTTTTTTTGTAACGAAATTACGAAGAGTATTTTGTTATACTGTTTGATATAATAGGAACTCGTTAAATTTCCTTTAATCTTTCATTTCTAAAGAAGCTTAGTTAACACTGTTGCTAGGATCGCGTCTGCCGAAAAACAATCTCGTATTACGGCTACATGAGACGCGTGTGTCGTGCATTTTACGCTGATAATACTTTCGTCCCTTTGTACAAGGTGTCTCATTTAAAATGGACCTCCAAACACCATTAAAATTAAAGGAAAAAAAAAAATGTCTAACAGAAGTGTACGATTGTATGAATTTAAGACGTGCATATGGTAGCAATAAAAAGTAGCGTGCAGTAACTATTTCACAGCGAACGACCATAATCGCCCGTAATACACGGAGAACATTCCATCGTAAGCGACTATAGTTGTTCGTAATAGCGAAAGGGTTAACAGACAGAGTTCTACATCATCGTGAACAATCATCAATAATAAGGCATTTCGTGTATAACGGCGACACAATGAACTCTTTACCGGAAGTACACTCTACCCATTAACTATAATAGGAAGAAGATAAATTATTCCATCCAAAGACACTACCCGTGAGTCTGTTGCAACTGTTCCCTAATTACTCTCTGGAACACACTAGAGACGTATCGCAAGATCGGCGGTGTTCCCGATGTTCAACAGGCGGAATTTCTCGGATGGACAAATTTTCGTGCTTTCGGATGCTTCACTTTTCCAAACACTCTCGATTATTCCCTTCGAACGGGCGTACAATTCACCGCTCGTTCCATACCGCCCAGGAATTATATTAACATCGACGATGTTCGCTCTCGGCAACAATGGCCGGGAGAGCGCATTTAATCCCGGCAATTGCGCGACTTCGAGGGCTCGTTCTCGCTTCCGTGTGTTTCGCGCGAAATTGCTCGACCGAGACCTGGACTAAAGCGAGATAGATAGATAGAGAGAGACAGAGAGAGAGAGAGAGAGAGAGAGAGAGAGAGAGAGATGGGAGACAAAAAGCGCGGAGGGAGAAGAGACAGGCTGGTCCATTGCGAACGGGGAATAAATTATTCATTGTTTACGAGCGAACGCTCGAAAAGGTAAATGCATCGACAGGGATCGCGACTTCTCTCCTCGCTTCGGATCATTAAAATCGCGAAGGGGAACAATTACGCAGGCTAGACCCCTCCTCCACCTCCTCCTTCCTACTCGTCTCTTCCATTTTCGCTCGAGTCGTCTCGCAGCTGTTGCCAGCAATCGTTGGAACTGTGAATAACGTCTGAATTTGTTGCTGGAATCGTGACTCCGGGGGTTGGCTGGCTTTTCCAGGGGTGCTCGACCGAAGAGGCGATTAATTCACGGCCGATTTCACGGGAAGCTTTAGCGAATCCTACGGGGTGGAATCTCTGAGTGCGTTTCTTGTTCGGTAGTATGTTACTTTGACGAGTAGAACGGTTTTATATCGACGGAGATTTCTATGGCAGTGGAACGAGAGTCAAGGGATAAACGTTGACGATCTACTGACATTTAATTCTTCAAATGTAGAATTAACGAAACGCAGAGTTTTTAACGGTGGGACAACCTAACCCATGAAAATGGCGGATTTCAGCTTTCTTACTTGAAATTACAGAAATTGTTAAATGTACAGTGATTTTTGTTTAAGTAAAGAAATAACTATACAAGTCACTTTATTGTTTTTTTTATTAACACTTTGCTTTATAATGGCGAGTTACACCGGTGGTGCAAAGAATTGGAAGTATTTTTACTCTGATCGCAGATTTCCTGGCTGTTCTCCCAGTTTCCTCTAACTCCGGTTCTTCTATTCTTAATCAAATTGAAACCAATTGCAGAAACATTTCCCAAGAATAGAAACATACCCAAGACCATAGAAATTACAAAAATACAATTTTTCTCCCATTTCAACCCTCTTTCTTTCATAGATACCTTTCAAAAGCTTAACTCGGTGAACGTTCGAACACACACGTTCCAGTACCAAAGAGCGAGCCTTTCAAGAACGGTTCCCGTTTGCACAAACAGCTCGCCATTCGACGACACTCTAATTTAAACTTATTTTCAGCCGCGTAACGCACTTTCAAAGTACTCCTTCAAAATTTCACGACATCGTTGTATCGGAGCGACGTGGCGGAGGTTCCTTCTATCGATTCGCGGGGGGGAACGATGTTCGAGAGGAGGCGTTGCTACGAGCGAACATCGAGGGGGCAAGGAAATCCATCGTCTAATTACCACGAGACACGGGACCGAGCGGGCCCGGGTTTGCTCATTATTCTGATTACACGACGAGATCGTCTACCCGCCGCGTAACATCGTGTAACGTCGTATCAAGGATAAAAAGGGGCAGAACAGGGGATGGAGAGAAGAGTCGATGACCTTATAAACCTTAAGAGCCCGCCGGAGATCGTCGTCGTATCACGTAAAAGTGTGCATCGGCCTTATTACCGTGTCGTAATTAATTCTGATGTTAAACGGCCAAGGAGAACGGGGAACTTTCCCTTCTTCCTTGGGGGAGACGCGTTTTAAATCGTCTGTAAGAAAGAAGTGCTCCCTTCCCTTCTACATACACTTATCTCATTCTTTTCTACCCCTCTTCTTCGTTGAATCTTCTCATCTTGATGTCCAACAATCGAGCAATTTGTGTCTCTGTGACGTTGCACCGATAAGACGTTCGTTCGTTGCGCTTGCTTGCAAAAAGACGCGTACAGACCGCGCGCGATAATTTACGCCCTCCGTCCGATACGGATGAATTGTGGCTGTCGGAGATCGAACATCCACCGCCTCTTTTGCTGCGGGATGATTTAAGCGGAGGCAGTCTCCTTAGAGAGCTGACGTTCTTTTTCTTTCTTCTCTTTTTCGTCAAAGAAAAATTCGTAGGATTTTCTATTTCTCGTTTCCTATGTTGTTATCTATCTTGAATTCGATACATTCACGTCCGTACACTCTCTCTCGTCCATCATCGTCAATTCTCCAACTCCTCCATTTTCCCCCCGTGGCGGATTTCACTCCCGATCGAAAGAGATGCCACGCACACCGTAGAAACCGATCATTAATCGCCCCCGGTTCGTAACAACTTCTGATACCGGTCGAAATCTCCCCGCCGCACATATATCCCACTAGCCAATTCCCACTGTCGCGGAACTTCCGGACGGTGAACGTGTAGAACCGGCGCCAGGTAACGATTCCACATATTATACACAGGGCGGAGTATATCAGGCCAGTTTCACCAGTGAAAGACTAATCGACGCCAGTCGACGAATACGATCGCCTGTTACGGACGTCCACCTGGTAATTATCCATGGATAATTTATCGCGACTCGTCAGGAAGCCGGTTCCCGGCGCGTTTTCGAGGGCCTCTCGATATCCTGCCGCGCGAAATTCGCGAAAGAGAGCAAGGAGGAAAGAGGAGGGGACCTTAACACGCCTCCACCCCTCTGTGAAATATTAACGTAGCATTATGCAAAGCGGGCAAAGTTTTGTGTGTACGTGATGCACCGCGATGTTTATTCTGGCCTGGTGAAATATCGACGTAATTTCGCGCAAGACGATAATACCCGGCGTACATTATCGAGATACCACACCGGGTGGAGCGATGCTCGAAGAACGTTTATGCAATTTCTTGCGCGGCTCGATGAGTTATGCGGCCCGTTCTGTGCACGATTCTGCGTGGCTGAGAACGGCGTTTGTCTTTGACGCGACTATGTTGAAACGGTTCGAGCTGTTAATGAACGATAGAACGAACGAACGAACGAATGAATCCTTCTTTTTTTTCTAACGAATTAAAGAAGTGTTTCTACAAGGTAAAAAGAGGAACGGTTGGATTCGTAATTTATACGGCGGATTGTTTCTGAAATAACAGATAAAAAGACAATGGGTGTAGAAATTAAATAGAGGAGGAAGAGGAAATCCGATTTCCGTCCATGGAAACCTTCCGTGCTTTCCACATGAATACACAAGATTCGAGGATGAATCGTCACCTCTTCCTACCTTCCTTCCCTAGTTCACCAAGCGTGACACAATCCTCCCCGGAAACTTCGCACGATTCTTCCCTTCGTTTCCAAGTCAAATCTATCTGTGCAGGAATCTTATTCGTCACGCAAACCCCTCGATACATCCAACCCTCATGTGGGAAAAATTTTCGAAATTTCTTTTACAAAACTCTCGTCGAATGTCCTCTTTTACAATAGAACGTTCCCCATGGTCGAAAGAAATTTTCAAGTACCATTCGAAATGTCCGCGTAATTTATACCATCTTCGAGAGCGTTCTCGTAAAAGGAATAAAATAAAAGGTGGAACTATAAAGGGATCAGCGGCATGATTAACAGCCACGTTGCAGCCGACGAGGAGCAGAGGAGACGAGAACGACAAGGGTACTAATTATTACAATTATCCGTGGACAATTACGACGTTAAATTGCATTCCCAGCGGCAACGTTGGCCCCAGGGAATGCCTCGAGGAGAATCTGTTGTCCGTGCATTTGCAGCTGCACCGAACGGGGGGGAAAGGCTGCGAGACGCAGATTGCTGCCTGGATGGAACCTCCAAGAGAATAGAGTAACGCAAAGAGAGACAGAGAGAGGGAGAGAGATAAAGAGGGGTCTGCTTATGCATACAAAACATGGGACACTAGCACCGACCTAATGTCTTGCATTAGTTCACGGATGTTTACCGCGGCTTTTCCACGCTTTGCCGGCTGATGCTTGGAAAATCCGTGCGACACACGAGCAACGCGTTTCCCCTTGTCTCAGGGACAACGAGACACGCTTGAACCGCAACACTGATTTCGTTTTTGTATAGGGGAAGCTGTCGTATATTTTAGATGGTTAGAGGTGGAGAGTGGTTTTCAAGGCTAATTGTGGAAGGGTGACTTGGAAAACGCTCGTAAGATAGGATGAGGTTTTGTAAGGGTTGCTTATTGGAAGTAAGAAGGGAATACGCTTCGTCCTCGATCTCTTTGTGAATTCGACAGTAAGATTACTTAAGAGACATGTGTCTCAACTTATTTTGTGTCACCACAGGAATTACAAATGCTGTCAAAGCTTTAAAACAAAGTTAAAAAAAAACTTTAATCATTTTTGACACTCTTATCCTCATTTGCACATATTTTACACGAGCCTAATCATTTTTGTTTAACGAATGCTCCATTTTCAAAGACAGTCGTGTATCACAGATGTGTGAGGCTTGTGTCAAGTATCAAACGACCAAAATTGTTCATCTTCTATACCCTAAAAGCCATCTTAATGTATATATTCGTATCAATTGCACACATTCGAGGTATCGACATTTCGCGACAGTGATACAGACGAAGATAGCAGCTGATACCAATACATCGATACCGAGACAATCAAACACACGTTGACACTTGTATCGCGATATCGATACTTGGAACATGTATCGATACGAATCTCAACGTGTATGAAGTGTCTTACAGACGTGAAGGATAGTTAGGCTCAGATACGAAGCTGCATTTGTAGATATAAAAGATTTAGCAAGAAGTTTGTAAGAGAGGTTGATACTTTTACCAATTAATCCGTTCAATGTAAAGAAGATAACAAGAAACCGGAAGCGGTTTCAATTTCAGTTACTCTTGTTCGGGAAACGACGTGAAACAACTGTGAAATGTTTCGGTGGTAAAAGCAAATTGAGAATGTTTGAAGCGTGGAGGAGGAATGGTGAAGGGTAATCGAGGATAACACGAATCGTTTGATTGACTGGGATTGTTTGATCGATCGCCTGTAGCTGGATACATTGTTTCTCAGTTTACGGAACCTCGTTTTATCAATGTGTTCCGATGTATTATTTTTTTTTTGTTTTTCTCAGTTACACACACGCCGTTGTCCTCGATTTCTTCTTTTTTTTTTTTTTAGGAGGGAACAATTTGATCGATCATATTGGAGTAATTGAGAATTGTAGTGGGTTATTAAACGCGGACACGTGGCCCATTTTAGACAGATTTATGGGGCATTGTTTCACGAAAAATAACAGACGACACGTGTCCTCGGATGAATGTCGGGACCAGGGTTCGATGGGCGCGCCGTGACACACAAATCGTTGACACACAACCTGTCTATCCATGCGACGAAAGACGGCGCATGATAATGCACCGAACGAGGGAATAGGCTCTGGCTGCGTCGCCTTGCACATTCCACGCGTACCGGCACGTCCCACCATCGAATGCCGCGGCACATTTTAAGCTTTTCATCCGCTGTGGCTAATTAAGACCATTTCGAATTTCGGCGCAAAGTTACAGCGCGAAATGTCATAGTATTCGTCGTTCGACAGACTTCAACAGTTTCCGAATTTTTAAAAAGAATTCAATGAGAACCCGTATACTTTTTTATTTTATTTATTTAATAGGATGAATTCTTTGGTAGAAGAAATAGAAATGAATACTAGAGATATGAAATACTTGCGGTAATTGAAAGGGAAAGTAACTAATGAAGAATATAGAGAAACTCATTTAATGAATTTGATGCAGCAAGGAAAGCACAACGATTTTTCGAACGATTCATAAAGGAAGCGTGCGGTAATCGAATATCACTGTTCGTCATAGAGGGAACAAGGGAACAGGGATCCCTGTTTATCTCGAAACACAGCGAAACGACAATAAATAATTCAACCAGTCAAATTAGAATCGTGCTTTACAGCTGGTACTACAGGACGCGCGCGAGCTAGCGTTCCGCGGTCGAACAATTTAGTGGGCGTTCGTGTACTTGTATTTAAAGCGATAATCCTTACAGCAGTCGCGTTACTGCTAACATTATTTATTACGTCCTTTTATCAGGCAACTGGTTCGCCTTGAAATCTAGCCGCTCATCCAACAGCGGTTCGTGAGTCGCGCGAACGCAACAGCGAGAGCTACGAATCGCGCTAATCGAAGATAAAAAGCCTTCGAAACGGTCGGCTACCTCTGCCAGCTCGAACAATTGATTTGTACTTCAAGTTGCTTCGATACGATATCGCGTCAAAATTGAGCGAATTGAATTTCTTTTAAATTCAGTGATTAACGAGACGCTTAGAAGCCAAAATGATAAATTTCCTGAAGCAAAATTAACCAAATTTATTTTATTTATGAAAAGTGAAGCAGAACTCGTGTGTTTTGGTATTAAAATTCCAGTGAGTTTAAGTATTCAAGTAAAAATTGATCTGAATTTGGCAACAATTATAAATGATGGCCAGACGGATAAATGAGAAATTAATTCGGTAGCGAAAGGGTTAAAATTTTACGGATATCTTCGAAAGAATAGAAACGAATGCAAATAGGAACGCGTTTATTCTTTAAATGGAACTGTAATTATTGCACTTCCTTTTTCTCGATTAGCAGAGCCACAAGCCCGAGCAGTTAATTGAACGTTGCTTCTCGGCGCACGTTGCTTAATTGGCGCAAGTTAACTGCTACTTTTCTATATTTAGACTAATATACTAGCCCAACTATTTCAAGTATCCTAAGTCTTATTGTCAAGATCAATTGAACGAGCTCAGAATAATATGTACCTCGCGAATCGTTCGCTAAGGACCATCAAAGACGAAATCACGAGTCGAAGGAACAAGTAAGTCCAAAACGAGCCATCGAAGGCCAAATCAATTGTTTCTCGATTCCATCTGTGGCTAATCCAAAAAAAAGAAAGAAAAAAAAAGAAACAAACATACCCGACACGACTTTAATCCGGCTGAAACAAGACCTGAAAGAAGCTACCAAGTACGGTGAAGAGAACGAATCGATCGAATAGGAACCGTCGAACAATCCCAGAAGCATTAAACTGAAGCATCAAAGCCAGCGAGTTTCAAACTCTCGCTCCTAGGACGTGGAATTACCGAAACTGGCTTTAAACAGTTTCCAAACTTCCACGTGGGACGATTTTAATTCGTACCATTTCACTTTTTCGATTGTCTTATCGTTTTCTCCTCCGTGTGGACACTTTCGAAAATTCTTATACGATAGTGACATAATTCAAAATAAGTAATGACCACAGAAATGGCGATTTAATCAGAAAATTTATTATTTCGACAGCGCCGAATTAAAAATTTTATTTATTAAATTAAGATGAAAGTGAGCAAAAGTTAAAATCAAAGTGAAAGTGCACTAAATTGCTGCAGCCAAATTTTTTAAAAGACCTACAGTGAAAGGGTTGAAATTTATAACTGACTCTTAATTCTTAGCGAGCGACACTTACAAATTTAACGTTCAAAAATATAAAATTTGTGCACATAGACCATTTCTTTGTCTCTAATAATGTTCGAGATATTTTGTCCCTCAATTGTGGGCGATTGCCGATTAAAAAAGAAAAGAAAAATATGTGTGAAATATTTTTTCGAGAGCTATGGTTTAGCAAAGTTTCATCGATATCGGTGATTATCACTGAACGTTCTTTTTATTAGTAACATTCCTACATTTAAGCACTCACGAAGCGTGCAAGCAACTTGGAATAATAAAATAACAAGTATCTAATATTTCATATCGCTTACACAAATCAAAGTAACGTTGAAATAAAGTAAGCACGTTTTAAACAACGTAGCATTTTTTCAAAGTGTGTTAACTTTCGAAACAGACAATTTTATGCAATGGTATATTACAAAATTCACAAATATATCGAGCATATCCATTTTTTTTCATAACACTGTGAGAGTCGACAAAGTGTTAAGTTCTCAAAAATAAAATTTGAATAAAACGTGATAAAAATTTGAATAAAAAAATGATTCTAAAGAAAATCGATCTGCTTTAAAACAATCTACGTATTTCTGTTGAAGGTACGACACCAATTTTGGCATAGAAATATAATTTGAATCACGTAGTACTTTCTGCAGAAATATAACGGGTGTCCTGACACTTACGAACAGTGGTGTACATGCTCGTCAGATTAGCAATCAGAATGGAATGGTACATTAAAGGCGTGTCAACGCGTATATGTATGCATGTGTATATACCTCCTCCTGCTCGAACGACGAGATCACCTCGTAGTAGAACTGCTCGGCCATCGAGAGATCGATCTTCAGAGAGGTGCGATCGCCCTCGTCTCGTTGCTCCTCCTCCTCCTCCTCACCGTTCTCGATACTGTAGTCCTTTATCGCCACACTCCTTCGAGACAGGATTTCGATCGCGTTGTTCTTCACCAGCTCCATTTTGTCTTCACTTTCCTTTTTTCTCTCTTTCTTAATCACAAGATTCGAGTTCTTAATGTATACACTCGAAGAGATAAGAGATTCGAAACAGTCCAAGTATCACAAGGATACACTAGACAAGTATGTTCAAGATGGTTAAGTACGAAGAAGCACTTGACACACGCTTTGACACGGTTACGTAACTTATCACAGCTGATTCACTTTTGGTTGACTTTCACTGTCGTCGACTTGTTCGTGTATCACATCGCGCGACGATTAATTACACCGTTTTAAAGACGGCGATAATAGTAGGAGGAGAACAAAAAAAAAAAAGGATAGAAATAAACGAGGAACTACGTGTCATTTTTATCAAAGGGATACTTTTCCACTCGATATTCTGTGTTTCTTTTCCAATTGATAGATTTTGAATGTTCCGATGTGTAGCACAGAGTCATCGTTCGATTCTTAAAACACCAATTTTTTATTTCTTCAAACTGTGGACACACACACACACACTGTGTAATTCTTTCTTCGAAATAAATTTCTTCGTTCTTTATTTGGTTTTCTTTTCCTTTCTTTCTTTTTTTTTATTTTAAAGAATGAGAAATTTTTAATCGTAGCTTGCGAATATATAACTCGAAGGGTATGTATATACGAAGAAGTTGTTGATAGGTGATGGAAACGCGAGGAAAGCGCGGCGGCGAGCCGCGCGTGAAGCCTGCACGCTCGCGAGTGAACTGAGCCGAAGCAACGAAAGAGCACGTATAATGCAGCTTGTGTCGGTCTCGTAGTGTCAACCAACACCGACGCTAGATAAGCCCTACCAGCCACGGCCGACGTTCTCCCAGCGAAAAAGTGATCGGCTTAGAGCAGCCTAGACCTCTTGAAAAGCGTGACTTATGTTAAGCTCACCCGATTATCATCTTGATTCTTTCTTTCTCTTTTTTAACATATACGTATGTGTATCTACGTGATGGACTGTTTGTTCAGTTTCTATACAATGTTCATGTATAACTATACAAAATTGAAATCAGTTCTTTTAATTACAGCTTGGAAAGATTTTTCTTTCTGTATACAGAGTAGATCAGCTCAATTATTTTTGTTATTAGTAAACCGATTAAAATTTCTTTTTGTCACGGATGATACGATTTCGATATATTTGATTCATTTCTGTTTCTTTCTTTTTTTTAAAGTAAGCTTTCAAGGTCATCTTCAATCTTTTTTTTATTTATAACGCTGTTTTTATTTTCTGTTCATTAGTTAGTAGGCATTGAAACGAATTTAGTGATTATAATGTAATTCTTTTTTTTTTTGTATATAAAATTTGGACGCAACTTTGAAAATTTAATTATAAAGAAAGATAGAAGAAATCTAAGGTCATCATATTGATAATCTTTTGAAACTATGTCCTATATGACACAAAAAAATTTTTGTTTGGTCCACTAATAACGGAAATAGCTGACCAACAATTTCAGGGCACTATTGCAGTGAACAATTTCTGTTTTGGAGAGAAAATACTGTTCATTTTTACGAATTTATTTATTTGTATTTGGCTTGTTAGTGTATTTGATTTCAATATAAATTAAAGCTTGAACGAAGCTTCAATTACGGTCCACATTTAATTCTGAATACCATTCGAAAGCTCAGAGTTTTCATCTTTAAGAAAGATAAATTTTACTTTTTCGATGTTTCACATTATATTCTACTGTTACCCCACAACGAAAACTAAAAAAAAAAAAAAAATAAATTCCTAAAACAATTCTAACGAACGAAAAATTCGTGAAATACTTTCCACGTCCAACATTTTATACCAAACTTTCGCAAAAACTCGCAAACTTTTATCAGGGAGCGTCCCATCAAAGACTTAGTCAATTACATTGCGTGAATTCTAAAAACAAACGGGGAGAATCTCCAGATTCCGGAATGTCGGGGAATTCGACGGATGCGCGAGCACGCGTTTTCGAGAAGGATAACAGGAAGCTGGTTGTTCGTGAAACGGTCCAGACGCGAAAAGACGGGGATCGAGAGAGCGCGTAGAAACGAATCGTTGCAGCGTGAAAAGAAACGAACGAACGAACGAAGGCGTGCACTAAGGATGTGAGTAACGAGCGAATGAGCGTGGCAGGATATGGCAGACGGTGTAAGGCGTCGATTGCACGCACGCAGGAACTGGTTTTTAACGGGGGAAAAGTGAAAATGTACGGTGTTTCACGCGACGAGAGCACACGAAGAGGAGGTTTTAATAGGAATTTCCACGCGTATTTACGAATCTTTCTTAATCGTCGAAAACTTTACGATTCATTAGGTTTTAATTTATCACCGGCGTCGCGCCTTTCCCTTCCCTTTTTTTTTTTTCTTTTTTGTCACCGATGTTCTCGTTAAAGAGCTTACAGAAGACCCTACTCAGGAAGCCTCTAGGCTCGTCACACGACACCATCAACGAGGAACTAACGCTTCACTCGTTCTTTCTTTTCCCTTTTCCATTCGTCCACCGCCTACCGATTTCCATTCCTCGACGACTATATGCACCGTGTAGACACTTGGAAAACGCGCTCGCGACGCTAATTGGCGCCCGATAAGTTGACTTCGCGGTTCGCGAGACGACCGGGAACTACCGTTAAAAGATAGACAACGATGTCGTCGAAAAATCGGCCCGATAGAAAGTTGCTCGTGACTCTAATGAAACGACCGATCTAACAAGGTCTCGTTAACACTTTCCCCAACAGATAACGCGAGGTTTTGTGCTTTTTATCGGGGCTGCGCTTCGTAGAAATTCTGGGCCGTGGTCGGAGTTTTGATAAGACAGCAGGGAAATAGAGTGCACGTTGCGTTACGTGTTTTATGGCGTTTCTTATTTGAACAACGAAATTTAGAGTTGCTCGTTCTCCTTGCGAGTTTAGGCTCGATCATTTTGTCTCTTTTGTGACTTTATTCTTTTTCAGAATTTATTTATCAGTAATGGTTTATTAAATTGAGATATTGATCGAGAAGTGTACGTCCTTTAAAACCGAATAACTTTTTTAAGATTAGACTAAATGATCTGAGTTTTTTTTTTAGGATTAATTGACAGGTTGAGGTATACACAGAATTTTTAAAAACGTTACTTAGTGTTGTTTTAAGCAGAACACGGTAAAAAGTAAAGCGTGTAAGTTTACGAACACGCAATATCCAAGAATAGAATGCATTTTTTTCAACGTACGATTTTTACCAGTTACAAAAAGCAGACATGTACTCCAATTTTTTTCTTTTCTTTTTAATAAAAGAGATCGGAATAACTTTATGCAGTCCTAAATCTTCATGTTTATAACACACGCGAAACAATAACCCGTAGCACTCGCAGCTTTATATCGTCCTCGAAGAAGCACTGAAATAGAAGCGCGGAAAATTGCGATTTTCATTTATGGCGTGGAAGAGGCGTCGGAAAAATGTGAAGGAAAAAAGAAAGGAAAGAAAAAGGGAAAAGGGAAAAGATAGATAAAAGAAAAAGAATAAGAATCAACGCGGCTGCGGCAAGCGTATCGTCGGCGTCGTAAAACCGTATCGTCGAGTGGGCGCGTTTTCTCGCAGGAAATCCAGCGGGCAACGTGGAAAGACAGAGAGAGAGAGAGAGAGAGAAAGAAAGAAAAAAAAAGAAGAAAATACGCAGAGGAGAAGGTGGAAGGAGAGACGAAGGAGGAGAGGCGATAAAACAGCCGCGGAGTTGGCCGTTCGCTGCACCTTACATCGCGATAAAGCGTTTTCGAGGAGGTACAGGCTCGCGAGAGCGAAACAGGTGATCCTCAGCCGCGAGAATACGCCAGACGAAGCTTGTGCAGTTTTAAAACTGCCGATGCTACGGTTCTACTCGATTCTACGGATTATGTACAGTCTCGAGATTAATACAGTTACTCTTAGAAATATTCAGACACTGTATAAGCTGGCTTTTCTAACGATATATCTCAGTGAATTCGAAAAGGACTAGATTCGTGTCTTTTTCCATTTGGAAACGTTGTTTATTGTACTTTAGGATTACGTCTTATTGGTTTAATGCATTTTCGTATATAAAATTTGAACGTGAATTGGGACACATGTGTCTTTGAATTTTTACGTTCCTTTGTGTAACAATATGTGCTATTATATTTTTTTAATTAATTTATACATCTCCTATGTTTAATTGGCAATCGCGAGAATAAGTAACGCAGCAATGTGCTAGATATTTTTATTTTGATAAAGTAGCAAAAGATAGCAAAAATAAATACTTTGAATATTCTTAGTGTAATATTTTAAGCATGAATATATTTTGCCTGTGAGGTGTTTAAAAGTCATTTCGATAGTAACTGAATATTTTTTAGAGTAACTGTACGTATGTACGTGTCAGCGATTAAGGAAGTGACTCAAGTTATATTTTTAGCTTCGAAATATTTAGACACTATTTAGACACATTTGATTATCCCCTTTTGATATTCTGATTGCCTCTTTCATTCAATGGTTCAATTTCCTAGTATTCTTTTTGAAATTAGTTCTACTGCAATGTAAATCAGTGCAACACGAAATAAATCATAAATTCAACTTCTTTAAACTTTTTATTTAAGTCACTTTCATGATTATCGGCATATATTTTACACTGGTGAAGTGTAAAGTATTCAGGTAATGTTTAAAAATATTATATCTATTTAACAAATAAATATTATAATATTATAGTTACTTCCCTAAATATTAAACATTAGCAAAATTCTTTTGGGCAAAGTATTGACGTATTAATTCAAGTTAAGTTTCTTCCCAATAATTAAAGATTGATTAAAAACATGAAAAACTATACTTCGTATGAATGTCGAAGAATACGAACGAAACAAAGTTACTTTCAGAAAAATGACCAAGTGTAAAAAAATCGAAATCATAAAAACAAGATGAAAATAAAAAAAAAAAGAATTCCTACATCAAAGTTCATCACTTGTTACCAGAACTCGTCGCAATTCGCCGGTAACAAATACAGCAAAGTGTTTCGCGTAACCATTCGCACGAAAGCTCGTATAAATCGGCGGTTATTTCTCCCGGCTGATGGAAGAAGAACAACGTTCGCGAAGTGTTCTTAAAATACACAATCAAACGCGTTGACGCGAGACTTTTGTTCGTGGAAATATACGGCAGATTTTTCATGGAATTCCTCGGCCGTTCGTGCGTTCAGTTTCAACGCTTCCATGCCGGGAGCGTTAAATTCTGATTTTAATTATTCGGGATTACGGCTCGCGATATACCGAATTCCGTGGTCGCGCCCGCGTCATATATACCATTACACGCAGCGTGCATTACATTATGCGCCAGCTGCGTGCCATTTTGTAGCCAGTATTCGGAATTTTGTCGTACGTTTCCTCGTTCTCCGCAGCGAGTACGCGTGGCGAGGGTGCAAAAACCAGCGCGGATAATGCGTTCACGGATCGATTAGTGGTTAATCAGATTCTCCAGCCATTCTGGATATCACAATGAAACGTTCCGAACGTTTTGAATAACAATTACGTATAACAAAATACGAATATCCAATTTAAACTGATCATTTCCGGTCTTCGAGGAATGACTTCAAATCGAAGACACGTGAATAATGAGAAAATCCAGAGGAATTATTTATTTATTATTAAATTACAAGTTCAATCCCCATGAATAACAAAGAGAAACAAGAGATACGAAATAAGTTAAATAATTGTAACGCTGATCGTCTGAATTAACCGTTTGAGTGCCAAGCGGCGCGATAGCGCTTCTCCTGTTCTTGTGCTCAAAAGTACCAGCTAATCGGTCTGTAGAATTGAACTAACTGCACGTTCGAACTTTTTCAATGTGTGTCCTTACTGTTACGATTTATCGAGGTTCTACTAAATTAATATCTATGCTTTCGTAAGTTTCGAGCTATTATTAAAAAGAGCTTTTTCATTTATTAAAAATTCAAAGTAACGTAAACAGGAAAAGGAAAGAAAAAACGAAAGAAGCGCGATCGCGCCGCTTGGCATTCTTCGACTGAATTTTTACAAAGGTCCGTGGCACTCAAACGGTTAATAGTAAAATCCAGAGAAGAGATCGATTCTTGTGGACTTTCTCTTTGCGTAGTCGAATATTTTGATAATCGTGTCACTAAATCAGAGATTGCTCGAAAAAAAGTCAACACGGAAAATCGAAATACATATTGCGCTAAAGAACGTGAGTTAGCATTGAAATTAATAAACCGAGATAACTGAGGACAGATAAAGTGATTATTGACGTTTCTAAATAAAAAGAGAACATTCACCGAAGCTTCCCCGTTTCTCCAATATTAATATATTCATTTACGCTTGCAAATAAGCGAGAAACGATGCTCTTTAACCGCGTCAACCTTAATCCAATCATCAATTTGAAACGGGACTCGGCAATCCACGGAATTGAAGAGTGCAACCGAGCAGAAATTAGGGTCGTCAGTCAATAAGAGGATGCAACGGCACAGAGTGGACCACGAAACAACGCTTACCGATAAGCTGAACTTATCATCGGGTAGATTAATTACGAAAATGAACCGCTATCTAATCCACCACGAGGTACACATGGAAACTGCTAGAATACTGTTGACTTTATTGTATTCGACCGGAGTGTAGTATCAAACGGCTCCAAGAACTTCTGTAATTAGGTTATGGTACACGGTATGCCGCGTGAATCGAGCTAATAAGATGAATGGCGGGCGCGACTGTCAGGCTGCTTTTAATTAGCCTGGAATGAAGCACGTGTCTGTCTGTAGAATCACGTGCTGGCTGCTGCTGGAAAATCGCCGCGTCAAACGGTGAGAACGGGGAAAGGAAAACTTAACCCTTTGTGGTCGTATTTAGCTCAGAGAGTGAAAGCTGACAAAAGTAATTCGGTTTCTCATCTTTTTTCTTGAATTTTCCAATTTGAAGAGAAATTAGAAAAATATTCGAAAGTCGTCGAAGAGTGTTTCTGCGTTGTTTCATTGCTTAAATTGTATCTGTCTTCTTCGAGACATAGCTCGCTGTTGTCTCTCAAGCACAAGATACAATATACTGTACCGAAGAATCGAAATATTCTAATTTTCAGTGAAATTTCGGTTGCACGCACTTTCATGTTTTCTCAATATTTAGTCGTTTCTTCGAATCAAAGAAAAAAGCGGAGAAAAAATTCGAGTGCAGTGGGTTGATAGTTGACTGATCGAAGAATCGACGAACGAGTAGAGATGAGAGTTTCACTCGATGATAAACATATTCGTGATTTATACTTATGCTCGAGATTTGACAATTTTTTATAGGAGAAACTCGTCAATGAAACAGGTTGATTAATCAGCGATTAAGAAGACCGAGGCGAGCGTTTAGTAGGGTGAAACAAGTTGCCATCGTAAAGCAATCATTTGATGGCCACTTTCGACTAGAACAAAGACTCATTGTCGTAGCTTTAATCCTCGTCTGCCATAAAAGAGCGACGATGATACGTCATGGTGGTTAGACGCTCTCTAAACCAGCTTGCGTGAAACAATTCTTAAAGACGATAAGAGAAATGGCGAGAAGTAATCACGTAATTCGCGAAATAAAATCTTCGAGCGTGAAAAAAGACCGTCACGACGTTCCTTTCGAAGTTTTCATGGGATCGTTCTGGACGAAATCGGCGATAAGAAGACACGGGGAAATCCCGAGGATGATCTCACGAGGAAACCACATGACACATTTACACGAACAGATTTAAATAGAATTCTATATGTTAAATAGAACGCTGTGTGCGAGTTACGAAATCTTTTACAGTAAAAATCACGTTTCACTGACTGTTGTTTTTCTAAGACAAAGTTAATAGATCATTAGCAAACGGTCGTGTACTTTACAATTTTGAGCTCTATGGAGTAATTTAAATGTCACAATGATACATAACCCAACTATTCGGTAGATCAATATTTCACAATTGCAGAACAGGTGGAATATTAACCGTTTGCACTCTACTGCCGTTGTTACAGTGACGTTCGTAACGTACACCGTAACTTCAGCCACAAGTTTCTATTATTATTAATACATTTTCTATTGAAATCAAGCAAATTCACAAAACGATGTAAAAATAAATAAATTCATAAACATTTATAATTTTTTCTTCTCAAAACGAGATTTTGATTTACTGTATAAGTTTATATTATTATTTATATATTTACAGTATTATGTATTTTAGATTGAAATCAGTTAAATTAAAAAAACGATATAAAAATAAACAAATTCATGAACATTTGTAATTTTTTCTTCTCAACGCAAACTTCAATTCATTATGTTATCATCATTAACTAGATGCAATATTGATCCTTTGTACAATATGCACCCCGACTCCATTCGAATCTCATTTATATTAAAGTGAAGCGATTTAATAAACTATATAACACATAACGCAACAAATTACACGACACGTATCGTTTCTTTTTTTCAAAACGAACCTTTGGAAACTTTCTCTCAAAAGTTTCACTGCAAAGGTTTCTACTTGGAACAGCTCGCAGTGTAGAATAGTTAAACGTGTATTAAAATTCAATTAGAACAACGAAGGTTCACGTGTATCCTTCTCGATTCAAAAGAAAAAAATTCCAAAGGTATCAGAAACTACTCGTCTCATAATATATCGAATTTAACGACGTTCAAAGGTTTAGCAAGGTTCCAGGAACAGAGCCGAGTTGAAAACCATTCGACTTCTCGGCCAATTCCATTTAAATCCCCTGAACATTTCGCGGAGCCGTTATCCTGGATTTGCTGAAATCTCGCGTACACGTGTTTCCATTCGCGGTACCTCTCGCACTTTATCGTGAACGCGTGTGCGTCGAGAGGTTCGCGGCGTGCCAACGATGATCGTCGCGGCGCGATATCCTCGCCTAGATACGGAGAAGCGGACCGACGAGAATATCTGGAGCCTTTTAACGAGCGGTGACGTTTAATCGGATATCGAGGCAACGTCCATGAGACCAAGGAACAGTTCCGGTGGATCGTGATCCTCTCGTATCGGGGGATCGAAGTAGCTGTTCCACAAGGGAACGTACACGAACCAACTGATTCTCTTTGTACCGGGTGCTTGCGTGGGTTTAATTGACGAGCTTGTCGTATTGAACGATATGAGACTCTTTTTTCTTGGCTCAAAAGAAGAGTTGCATTGCTGCTTGTAGCAACTAAACTCACTTGCCTTTCAACTTTTTTTTGTATTGATTATGTGGTTTTAATACTACGTCAGGTTACATTATTCATATTCGTAGTTACAGGTGGAATTAAAATTAACGAAAGAGTTAATAGCATGTGATCGTTACGAGAGGAATGAATCGCTCACAAATCGATACAGACAAAACGCGCGTTTGACGAACATTGATAGAGATATATTGTCGAGAAAAAAGCAACACGTTTTATGGATAGTGAATTATTTACATTCTTTAAAGCGAAAGAGTTAATTTTTGTTTTTGTAGAATGTTGATAATCATTCGTTTAAACGCGAGTTTGGGCCGGTGTTATAAAACAAAGATTTCAAGACATTACAGGCCGAGAGTTTGGGATAGTTAAGTATTTGAACGAAGTTAAAGTGATGAACTTTTCGTAAATTGTGATTAGCTTCATGAAATCGATAGAAGATTCAATATTGGTGCAATGAGACGGGTAATTTATAAGTTTTAATCATTATGCGAAAATTTGTGCTTGTAGAGGTGTGGTATTTCGTAAATTCTCGATTATCAGTGTAATTCTAATTTTGTTTCTTTTTTTTAAATCTTTTACATCGCGTTTTCAATATGTATTGCACTTCCCTATAAGATCTAACCTCAAAAAATGATCTAAAGGAAGTTTTATGAATACGTCACACTGTTTGTACAAAAACTGTACCCTATCTAAATTAATTACTATGATTATTTTCAGATATTTAGGAAGTGGACAAGATGGAAATATTTTCGAGCAATGTTACACATTTTAAATCAGACATTTGATAAATCATTTGTTGCCTGTATAATTTTATTGTGATAGAAAAATGATCGAAAATTAGTATTTTCATGCACCAAGAAATAAATCGAACAGGAGAAAATATTCGAAGAAAGACGAACGAAACCGGTATTACACCATGATGGAACGTAACCGAACTGCCGGTCAAGTTTCGAAATGGCACTTCTTCGGTGCGGGCCTCGCGCAAGTGATAAATATGTAAAACTCAACAGGAAGTTGTTTCGAAGGAGCTCACGTTAAACACAGGTTCGTACGAGAAAGTATGCACTTGGAAGAATGAATACGCCCGCGTAAAAAGACTAGCAAGTTTGAAACGTGACACTGAAGAGGCCTAGCCGTGTTCCGCCAGGGGTTTAAGGGTCAATTTCGAGCGCGCGTGTAGATAGAGTATCACGGAAACTATAAAACACGAACAGAGGAGAAGAGATAGACCCCGTTCCTACCTTCGACGATATTTTCTGGATTATGACAGGCGCGAGAGATCGTTTTTCCGGTCGCTCAAGCAAAAATATAAATCTTCCAAAAAATTACACGTACACCAATACTAATCGATTTTCTCATTATTACAATCTATCTCCAACGAATTAATCGAAATAAAATAAGCGAAGAAGAAAAACAGAATTTTACATTTTACTTCTAATTTCAAACTCGTTCACAGTTACACAGAATAATGATCCAGCCATATTTACTCGTTCGGAAACAAATTTCCATCACGAGTTACCTCCTCCTCATCATCATCATCATTATAATCGTGGAATACATCTGAACGCATTCATTATCAAAAGTTAATCAAAGAACTGAAATTACGCTATCAAACGTGCTCTAAAGATAAAAAAAAAAGAAAGAGAGAAAAAAAAAAGAAGAAAAGAGGTTGAATTCGACTCTCTGGCTAGCGGGTTAGATACGTTAAAATTTTGATCACAGAATCGCCGCGAGTTCCGCGGACAAGCGCGAAGAGAGAAGAGGCGTGCGCCCGAGCCGTTTCCTCTTTCATCCGCCTCCGGGCAAGTCACCTAATGAAAAGCGCGCTCTTTTCGGCCATGTATTACGCGTTCTCTAGCCGGGTCAGGTAAACACGTGCCTTTTCCACTGAAACTAGGCGAACACCGCATTCTGGTATCAGTTTCCAGAGAGAGAGAGAGAGAGAGTTTCATGCCTTGCGTTCTATAGCCCTCCTGCGACGATGACAACGTCGCATCAGCTACCATGAATGGACTGTAACGTAATTAAGATTCCAGCGGCGGCTGGGCCGGCGCGTGTCTTCGTCGATCCCGTGGTAGAGGAACGATGATAAACAGACGGGAAAGAGAAGGGAACAGGGTGCCTTTGGCACAGCCGTGTCCTTTGTCTCTGCTACCATACGCTACCGGAGGATTACGCAGCCTCCGATTAAACAGCGAGAATTGGGCCGCGTTTAATGTATTCATTGTGCCGCCTTCTGGCATGGTTGATCGGTGAACAACGGAGTGATTGAAAGATCGAAGTGACTTTTCACTTTTTACTTTTATTTTTCGCTCTTTGTTCTGCGCGGATTCGTGAGTAGTCGGTTGTGTTCGTAACTGGCGAATGATATACGCGGTATTCTTATGAAAATATTAACGAAGAATGTCCTTTTGTGAAAAAGTCACTGAAAGATTCTGGGAGGTAATTCTACGTGCACTTTTTATCGTATCTAAATGTGGAGAAACGTGTTTAATAATACACGGTTCGTTGAAATTCCTGAGAAGGTGATTGTATTCTTAACTGGCGATGATAGATATTAGTGATGTTTTTATGAGAATATTAACGAGGAATGTCCTTTTGTGAAAAAGTGATTGAAAGATTCCGAGAGGTGATGTATGCACTTTTTATCATATCTGAATGTGAAGAAACGTGTTTAATAATCCACGGTTCATTGGAATTCCTGAGAAGATTATTGTATTCTTAACTGGTGATGATGGATATTAGTGATATCTTTTATAAAAACTATCAACGAAGAATGATCATATTTCCTCTTTCGTTCAGAAAGATGATTAAAAGATTCTGGGAAGTAACGTATGCACTTTTCGCCATATTAAAAAAGTATAGAATCGTGCTTAATACTGCACGCTTCATTGGCGGATCTTTAACGCAGTATCGCTTTGACATACCGTAGAAAATTTTAATCATCCCCCTATGGAATTCCTGCAAGTCAGCATGAGACGCGCGTGGCATTAAGAATCTTCAACGAAGTCTACATGTGACGTGGATTTTCTACCACGTATATATTCCTCTGCCAACTCTAAGTCTGAACCACGTTGCAATTTTCCCAATAATACTTTCGCCAAACACATTTCCTAATTACTTCGGGGAAAAAAAAAACAAAAACAAGTAGAAATTTCAACACCTGAAAATAGTGACTACTGATCTGTATTTCCACGTGCAATTAGAATAACTTCGAGAGGGAATTTTCGCGTTCGCTTTACGAGGATCATTCTGTGAGCATAAACTCGAGCGTGGAGTGGCCAGGAAGAGAGTGAGAGTAAGAGAGAGACAGAAGAGCCAGAAATAGCCCAGGCTTACGACAAAATAAAAAGTGAACAGGGATAGGAAAGGAAAGGAAGGAAAAGGAGCGACGAAATCTCGTCGACTTCTCTCCCTTCTTCAGCGACCGCTTCTTCCTTCGGCGCTCTCCTCTTTTCTCTTCTTTCTCGCTGACGAGTTTCTCGTCTGAGCACGCGGACCGTGTACCCTCCGCTCTCCTCTCTTCGCTGAATCACTCGCTATCTTTCTCTCTTTCTTCTCAGAGTTGGCCAGAATGCTCGCGAAGCGCCAGCTGAAGTGTCTGCGAAGATGTATTCATAATGGCACGGGTCAAAACAATTCGTGCGACATGCTTGTACGTACAGAGCAGAGTATCCGTGCTCTTTCGAACACTGTCAAGGAAACTTCGGTACCCTGGAAATTTTGCTTTGCTTTCTTTTAAGCTTCTAGGGAACGTTAATAGAAGTTTCAGACAATGTTTTGCTAGGGTTTCGTTCTAAGATGTGAGGAATTATCGAAATATACTGTAGTTTCAGATACAGCTTGGGAATTATGTATCATATAAAATCATTGAAAATCTGATCATAATAATTTAATCATCTACGATAAGTTAATAATGGTGAAAATTATATATAGTGAAAATTTTTTTTAAAGATGCTCTAAATGTGGTAAAATAGTTTTAGTATATAGAAGATGGGCTCGGGGTAAGAATTAAAAGGTTCCTGCTGGGTTCTTGAATTTATGTCGCGATATACAGTTACGAGAGAGTATTGATTATGTTACCAATTGATGTAATTTCATATTTTCGATGGAGGTAAACTTCACAGGTCTCCAGTGATTCATGAAGCATGGAATGTGGTTACGTTTGGGTAGTTTTATCAAAGAAAGATGTACGAAGTGTAATAAAACTTTTTGATTACGATCAATATGGATTATCTTATGTCTGTCATAATTGTTATTTATTGCATCGTTCGAAAGTTGTGAAATTGCGAAAATTCAATGCTTCAGCAGAGAATCATTTTTGCACTGACTTTTGCCTCGAATTTTCCAACACAATACTACACACATACGCAAGTGTATCAGCTTTACGATGAACAAACAAAAATGACGCATTCAGCTGAGATTCGCAAAAATTGTAATTTCGAAACTTTAACCCCTCGACTTAATATTTCTTCGACTGACTATATTTTACCTTTAATTCACGTTTAAATTTCCTACAAATGCATAAAAATCCACAGTCTGGTAATTTTGCAGTCCTCAGTTTTATAAATTGAAACAGAACTTGAAACTAAAATCAACATTTCTTACTAGTACAACTGTTTTCGTTGTATCTTCTTCCTGACTCGTTATTACAAGGCAAGGGGAGTTTAATCATTTCTACAAACTTGATTATTGCCACGAAGCTGCCGATTGTTTGCTCCATAAACATTTCATCGTTAAACTATTCAATGAAGCACTTTATTAGCTTATTCCATCCAACATACCATCAACCTCGCTAGATCTATCAAAACTTTCTCTTGATCAACATCAACGAACTTAAATACCCGCAATTACACAATGAAGTAACTCAAAGAATGTGCACTCCCTAGTTTTCAAACGAGTCGTAATACCGAAGCGTTACAATTTCTCTAATAGTTCCAATCGTCAGAAAGAAAAAAAAAAAAAAATATCCAAAAGTTGGGAAAGGAACCTCGACGAGTGTGTCCAAGGCGATTTGAGTTTCGTGGCGGCAAGTGGAACACAGGCGTAACACGAGGTACAAAGGACCGTTATGCTGTTGGAGCATTGCGAAACGACGCAACGAAGAAATGGGTCAAACGATTCAACTGTCAGTCCACGCTTTGCTACGACACGAAGACGAAGGGACGAGATGCAGCAGCATTGAATGCGTCTGAGTGCCGTTTTCAAGAAGCTAGACGCCTGAGCCGAAACGAAGCTGGCGAGAGCGTGGCCAACCAACGCGTTCACTTTCAATCGCGCCGAAGAATGTCCTTCCTTGTTCGAGGGGAGAAAGGACGACTCCAAGGATCTCTCTCGTCCCTTCCAATCTCGCCATACGAATTTGATCCTCCTCACGCTAGTATAATCTTATCTTTGGAGATTGCTTTCTTTTTTTATTTCTGATTATATCGATTTTAATATTTGACGAGGTAATTTGTACGCGGATGCTCCTAATACTGTTATAATCTTTGAGAATTTCTTCTTTTTTTGATTGCTGATTGTATCGGTTTTAATATTTGAAGAAATTCGCACGTCGATGCTTTGAACACTGTGATTTATTAAATTGCCGATGACTTCGTTTAATTTTTGTTTTAGTTTTACGAGTTTTGTGTTGCGTGAGTTATGAACAAAGTATGAGAATCATAAAAAAATTTGTGTGCATGCTTCGAACACTCGTAACAAAACTTTTGTGAATTTTTTGGATTTTTGAAGATGTTGCAACAAATATGTGAAAATCGTGTAACCATAATAATTATAAGATTTAGTGAAACATTGCTTCTTTTCTCCTTTCCCATTCGCTATATGTAAATTCGCTACACGGAAAATGGCAGATTCGAGTAATATACCAAAAATAATAAAACAAACAGCAAGAATGGAAATGTAACCGTAGAAACCGAGGAAAAATTTGAAGTTCGAAACGGGAATCGAAACCGCGACCTCCGGACCAACATGCCAGCACTCTACGTCTCTTTATTTTCTCGCTATTATTGCTTTTTCCGATGGACATAGAATGGGGAAAAAATATTGATATATAATACAATATATCCTTTAATAAAACTCCGAGAATAATCTCTGTTAGCGAGGAAATTTGATTGGAAAAAAAAAATAGTTCCTCAAACGTTGCGTATATTCAACACGTTAGGAAGAAATGGGTTAATGTCTGACAAGTTTCGTGTCACGTGTGTTATTAATGAATTATGACAGCCGTGAAGAAGTTTGCACGTCGATGCTCTGAACATTATTCTAATAAAATCTTTATTAATTTTTCTTTTTTTTTCTCCTTCTGAAAAGTTTTAACTTTTAAATGTAATTAACACGTTTCGAACTACGAAACTCACGAAGAAAGCTACTATTAGTTTCTGTTAATAAATAAAGTTCCTCTTCGAAATTTCAAATATCTTAAAGTACGGAAGATGTGAACGTGAAAACGAGCCGCGGGATGTGTATCTTCGAATACAAACTCGATTAGAAATCGGCAGAGTTGCGAGAACACGGAAAGGACGGTGCGTTGGCGGCGAGCTTTTAACGATGAATAATACGTTTCGACAGCTTTTCCTCGAACCTCGTAAAACGACACCGTTCTCCCTGTGGGCCCATTTCATCGCAAACCGATAGCTACACTACCGGCCATTCGTAGCGACGTCCAGCTACATTTCCCAACGAAAACATTTTAATGGACACGTACGTGAGAGAAATGTCACGGAAGACGTAGCAATAATCGATCATTCCTTACTGTATGATAAATACGAAGAGATACTTCATCTCGTGAACAAACGAGACCCTTAATTCGATAGATCAATCTGAAATATCGTTGCCATATTTGAATAAAAACACTCGTTTCGCGTAACTTATGCCTGGATATTAACCGTTTCAGTTCCACGCAGCGCGATCGCGCTGTTAAGATTTCATATGGAAAAAATCCACTGCAATCTGATCGTTATGGAGAACTGATGGTGTATTTGAATTCTGACGAACTTCATTTGATACCTGTCCATCTTGTCGTTATTAGTTGTCATTATTTTCAAACTCAGAGAAGCTAATGATGTTATTACATCGTTCGACTCTTTTCGATAAGATTTTTCTGAAAAATCCTGCGACTGAGACGTGTTAAAAACACTGGAATTTCTTCGCCGTTTCTTCCGCGTACTCTGAACAAAGAGTGATTTTCACGGTGCACGGATAAACTAAATAGCTGGATCCGTGGAAAAACGAGCTAAAGGAAAGATAATTGAAACGCGCCGCCGTATAGCCACGTTTATACTTCGCAACATAATTAGATAATTAATGTACCATGGCCAAGCTTCCAATAATCCTGGCCTCCGTCATTGTTTCCCTTCGATTATAAATTCCACGGAAATACCAACGGGGATGTTTACTTTATAACAAGACCCTTCGTTACCTTAGACGACACGGAACTTCGTTAATCCGGACTAATTGGAAGCGAGAGACAGTTAGAGCCAAAAGTGAGTCTGTATGAAACTGAGAGAGGTCCAGCTACAACGACGTTACCAGGACAACTGTGTTCAGTTTCATCTCGTCATTTTTATCTCCGTGACATCGATCTGTCTACATTGTGAAGACAGAAAACAAAAAATGGGGGAAAAAGAACGCGATAACAATATCAAGAAGATATTTCTCGAGTCGAGAAAATTCGTTTTGAAAACGAGCTTCCTTTTGCGTGGATATGATTAGAGAGAAAACAGGGTGAAATGAACAGGCGAAAAAAAAAAAACGGAGAAGAGCAGAAGAGGGAGAAAGAGAGAGTCTCGTTGCTTGAAATGTAAGAAGGCAAGCTGAAAGATGCGCTTGGACGGAAGTTTATTGTGGAAACTAGATTTCACTGGTGTGCCAGAAGAGCAACCTGGAAAAAAGTTGCTTCATCAAGCCAGTAGGAAAAGTTCCGGAATTATGAATGCACTGCCATGAGTCTGCCGTAGTCAGATGTACGCGAATCGTGGAATACAATTAAATCGAGAGCTTAATTTTTTTAAATTAAGCGTTAATAACATTTCAGATACTCGACTTGCGCCTCAGTTTTGAGAAATTCGTCGATTATCTCAAAAATTATCGTAGCTTAATGCTTTCAACTTGGATTCCTTTAATTATATCCACTTGGATCATTCTATAGAATCTCGTCGATCATTAACCCGAGGAAACAAGCGCAATTTCGCACCTCTGTTCTCCGATATTCCGCATTGATTCGCGGCAATATCAGCACTTCGCATTTTTCGAAGTGTCGGCCATTAAAGTAGAATTCAAGTACTACAAAGGGAGGGAGGGGAGGAGGGACGAACTTGTGGAAAAAACGACGATCACCCGGACGTTTACGACCTGTAAAGAGATCCATTTCGTCGAGTGCATTTGAACGTCGACAAATACCTCGAAGCGGCAGTAGGAACCTCAAGGAGGAGTAAACTCTTAACGCACAGTGGAAGCCTTGAAGCCTTTCCTTCCTATTCCTCCTTTTTCCCCCGTGTGATGCACGAGGGGAGTTGCCTTTTACTAGGGAACGCGTCTTAACTAAATTACCGACATCCCTTGAATAATAACGGTATCGCGAACAATTTTGATAAATAATCAAATTGACGTAAAGAAACAGAGTTCATCCCCTCCCTCTTTGACGTTACGAATGAAATTTTCGTGTATCATTGATACTTGCCGAATTACTATTTTCAATTCGAACAGCTCGCTTAATAATCCGAAGGTATGAATTAACCATCCGGGGAAAACGCAATTATGCGATTGTTCGTATGATCGAATTATCATCTCTGGTCTCGCCAATAAAAACTAACGAAGCACAAACAGAGCGGCTTTTGATCGTCCGCACGGCATGCAAATCGTGTTGGCAGAGAAGAGGGGGAAGGACGAAAGGGCTGGATGGGTGACAGAGGAAGAGTAAGGGACGAGGAGGACGAGGTCCAGTAACCGAGGGAAGTTGGTTTCGTATCGAGAACTCTCTTTTTCTCTCTCTCTTTCTCTCATTTCTCCTCGTCAGCTAAGAGAAAGTATTTTTGCTTTTTTTGCAATGCGAATTTTTTGTCGTTTCCGCCGGCCAATTTCGTATCTGTCGCGCGTCCACGCGTCTCCACTGTAACTATTCTTTGATCGTCGCTCTAATTAGCGGCTGTACGACGCGTCGAGTGCAATACTCCGTCGTCGCTTCTCTCACTACGATATCGTTTCGGGGTTTATTTAATCTGTTACCAGAAAATGCTAGATAATCTCTAGCCTTCTACCGCCCACGTTGTATGGGCCATCGCACGGTGAAAAATCGATGAAATTTCATCGTCGCCAAGTAATTTCGTAGTATAGAGAGGAACGATATGTCGTGATTAATGATGGTTAGATCTATGATTAATTTTCTATAACTTTTCTTTGTTCGTGAGAAGAAAAATTAAAAATAATTGCAACTTTACTTTTTATAAGAGAAGAAATAATTAATAATTATAAGGAGATTAATTAATAATCATGTAAAGATACAACAGTATAATGCAATAGTGTAGCAGTGATCAAATAAAATGAGAGTTGTAAACTGTATTGGATGTATAAATTAAATCGGTGCCCTTTTTCGTAAAGTCTGCACTTTATCGACTAAAAGCAGTCATATTCTCTTAGAGAAGTAATTACTCAGTTACCCCATAAAAGGAAGAGAGTGATTTAAAGTAATGGAGATTATTTTGAGTATTAAAACTGTGTTCGATTTTTTGTTAACAAACAATGAAGTTTGTGAAAAATGCAAATTAATTTGCACACTATAGTTATTATACATGGGACGTAAGTAACTTCCAAATTACATGGTATCATATAACACTTTTTAAATTAGTTTTAAAGTATAAGGATTTTGCTTAATTTTGTCCTTTTTTTTCAATTGAACATTTTTTGTAATTGAAATTTTTGCTATTTTATGAAGGATAAAAAAGTTCCCTTCCCTAAATTTTTTGTTCCGAATTTTGATACAGTAGGATTAAGTAGCCTTCAAAAAGGCGATTATCGAAAGGATATTTTAGATAATTTAGGAAAATGGCGTTTCCGACGAAACGGTCACACTAATCTTTACCAAGGTGCACAGAACGGATGCAAATTAACATTGTAATCACATATAAAGGAAGCCTCGCACAACCCTAATTACTTCTTATCTCTTATGATAGCACTTCCAACTATTGCTAGTTAAGTGGAATGTATTGTACGCTATCTCCTAATTGCGTTTCAATAGAATCAAAATGAAGAAACGAATGAATTCCAGTTTCAGGTTATTTTGCTAATTATTTTGTCAACTTTCTTTAATACTAACGACACTATTCTTCACTCTCGAATTAATCTGATCTCATAAACGAATACGCTACAATAATAAAGACGAAACATCGCCGGAAGCACGCGATAGACCATGGTTCAACTTGTCTGCCACTGCAATTAACATTAAATCCCTGCTGCGGCACACGCATTTTATTCGCTCGTATGGTTGATATGTGGATTTACGACGGGGCTTGTCTAACGCGCGTTCGCATCTGCGTCTTGTTTTAATGGCGCATTCATCGCGCTATAAAATCATCGATTTATGCATTGAGCCTCCGACTAAGTCGAAACTCCCGCGTTGAGAACGGATCGAACGGTTAAATCACAGAGAAAACGAAAAATACGTATATACTTCTCGATGCGTTTTAACTCTTGCATACAACATACTAATTAATCGTAAAAATTAACTACCTCACGTTCCTTTTTTCGTTCAAATTTTACGCCCATCAAGGTATTTATCGTGACAGTATATCATGCTCATTTGTCGTTGCTTCGGCTCAGTTACGATTCTCCATTTTAGAATCGATTATCGTTCGCTCCAAATTCACGCGCAACTGTACGACTGTCGGTAAGGTAAACGTGGTAAACGAATACTAGGAATAGTGAGAAAAAAGACGTACAGAAGAACGAGATTCTAAGGGAAATAAATTAGGAACAGCTGTTTACATGATTCACCGTACAATCCCTACGACGTCGTTCTTCGCATCCTTCGAGGTTCCCTTCGAAATTTTTTGACGAGGGGCACTCAACAGTAAAAGAACACTCACCGTATCGCGAGACACTAATCCCACACTTCTATGGGAACTTTTTTTACGCGTGACCTCCCACCTACATACACACACACACTCGCGTTATGCCACGGAGGGAAAGAGAAAGAAAACGCGCAGGCGCGATCGCTTGCGACTAAAATCGCGGCGTTTCTCCCCCTCCGGCCGTCAGAGAGCCGCTGCTGTCACATTTTTCGATCCCTAACACTCTCACGTGTCCACCTCTCACTCACTGTTTCCCACTTTGCTACCAAACTCGTATCGAGACGACGAACTTTGGCGATCACGTAACGGCGTTCGGCTGCCCGATTACTTTTTCACTGAAAAAGAAAAAGCCGAAGTCTCGACCGACGTCGAATACGAAAAAAGAAACGAAAGCAACACGCGAACAAGCTCCGCCGTTCGCGCCGGACGAAGCGGAAGCCGGCTTATGGAGCTCGCTAGAGTCCCCTCGTGTGGAGTCGCCGGCCGTTCGGCCGATCTCGGATATACTCGGTTCCGTTCGGTTCCCACGATGCTGCCGTCACTCGTGTAACATGGTTGGTAACGCGGGTATCGTCTTTACCTCATGTAGGTTTACAAGATTCGAGTTGAAAGTTCACGAGGATAATCCTTCTTCCTTAACAACACTATTTCCTTAACGAAGAAATTAACCTATAACGAGAAAGATAAAACCACTAACTAATATTCATCGTTTCTATTTCGATAAGATCCAAAAGTTAACCTAACCACCTCATGTACCATAGCAAAGAGAAAGCGGACTGGCTTGTACGCTTCGAAACTAATCGATAATTAATTAAAGGTCGATCGAAGCTAAACTAGTTACTAAAGTAATAAGGATTTAATTAACTATTAATTGGCCAACCATGGGTGGAGCAATTAGTGGTGTTTTATCGCGTGGCAAGCCGTTGCAACAGTGTCGTGAACGAATACAAATTCTAAACCGACAACGAAGAGATCCTTTCCTTAACCAATATAGATTTCTCCCGCCTTCTCCTTCGGAACTCGAACGCTATTATTAATCTACAACCTATAGCGAAGCGATAGCTGGACACTGGACGTGTACGAGAACCGAGGGAAGCCAGACAGGAACAGGCCGATGAGTAATGGTTCATTCGTCAATTATAAATACGATTTCAGTTCGTTGCACAGCAAACTTTAGTATTTAACAGGACTGTCCATTTATCTTCGCCAGTTTATTTTATATACAGAACAAACGTGATGCATCGGACGGTTTATCTATTGTTGAAATTAATCCCTCGTTTATTATTGCGACTGCTTATCGCCCCAGCTCTTCGTATGCTCGATCCTACACACGATTACAAACAACCTAACCCAGCCGACGAATTCTATTACACACCGGGGATGCTCGTGTGTGCCTTTCACCGTTTCCCGTCGTTTATTGCTGCTGCGCCTATTATTAGCTACTCTTTACGGTCCAGAGCGTGTTTTTCCTGTTGCGTGTCGCGTAAAATCTGAATAAATTAGGAAAACGATTGTTCGCGTCGCGATTAGAGGCATGTGAATGGGAAACAGCGCGCCCATACTACTTTCAACGATGACGCAAGCTTCGTTAAGGATAATCACGGATGGTTGATTCTTTCTTACACGCGTCTCGTATCTTTAGGTCATCGGCATTTTCTACAGAATAAATCATGAATTTAATTAACAGAGAAATTTAATCATACCGCCGATCAATCCGTCAGACTTGTCTTATTATAAGTTTCCCTTTCGAATGGAATACACTTTGGAATATCGAGATACGTGACAATTCATTAATCATAATTCCACCACGTTGTCCTAGTTTTCTTCTACCTTCAATTAGACGTTTCATTCGTAGAACCGTGTGCAAATCGTCGCCAGGATTTTCACGAACCGTCTGGGTGTCAGTTCCACGTGTGATACAGCCCGTCCCGTCTACATTTTCAAACGCGACAGAGAAACCGAAACGTGAGATGGATCCAGTTCGCAGAATTATGGAGCATGCATCGTGACATCGTCCAGAGTTATTGCGATCTGCTCGTTCGAACCTGTGTACCAGGCGACCGGATACGAGTATTCGGTCCATTCGCATGAACCAAGAGCACTCGCTGATCTATTTATTCAGCCAGGCTGAAGGTAATCGCGATACGAGATAAACGGACGACGTTGTCCTCGATAAAAGAAGACGATGCATCCTGATTCACCTTCTTTTCCACTTGATTTCGAACGTTGGGAACCATTGAATTTTTCTTCGAGATTTTTTTTTTTTTATTTCGCAGTAATTTCAACGAATAGCTTGCAGATAAAAATAAAAGATATGTAGAACTAGGAAAATTCGATAAGTTTTATCTAATCGTTACGTGGACAGTATGTTTCCGTAAAGTTACTTGATATTGATAATCGGTTATCACTTAGTTGCAAGGAAATGAGTTTTTTCTTTTTCTTTTTTCTTTTCTTTTTGTTCAAGGCTTCGTGTGTTTCAACTTGTTCAGTAATTGGTCGCATGAACATAATGTAAATTTAACTGCGCTACGGGTCTGGATAGAACACAATGCCGACATATAACTCATGTTTAATGCAAGAGTCAGAGGCGTCAGCGTGCGATATTACAATACCGGTTGAGGCCGATTCCCTGATTTCCGACGGTGTTTTCGAGCGATCGTTCAACGTTGTCGCATCCTGCCACCAAATCGAATCTCGACCGAGTACCCGAAACATCGTCTGGTGAACCTCAAACGTTTCGAACAATTTTAGAATGGTATTATCGAAAGTAATAAACACTATCGAATTCCATCGGAAGCTTATCACCGGACTGTGGATATCTATGCGATCGTGATATATCAAAATATGTGAAATGTATTACAACTCCATCGGAAAAGTGTCACAAATGAAAAATTGCCAATTTTCGTTTTATTGCGTGGAATATTTTCTAACACACAGATTTAACGTCGAAAAAGATCAGATAATTCTAGAGAACAACATTTGAAAAATTTTCCAGTAGGATGAGACTTCAATTTGAATAAAAAATAATTTTTTTATCGTCCTTTTCTATTTCATTACTTAAAAACTAAAAATTTGTATATGTACTCCCGGTTCATAAGTTCTAGGACATTTTGTAAATTTAGGTTAAGAATAAATTCGTGTAAGATACAAAATGTAACTAACTAAAAAAAAAAAGATGAGTCTTAAGATTTGTAGAATCTTATAGAAAAGTAATTGCAATAAAAATCATATCAAAAAGTGGTGAGTGTTCAATAACTTATCGGCAAAAGTGTACATGGTTTTGGACGATACCATATCGTACCCTTGACGAGACAGCTGTTACAAGTCGATGGATTTTTTCATGAAATTTTTAACGAGAGCAAACAGAAAAGTTCTACTTGGAAAATTACTTAATTACAACACTGTAAAATATATTATCCAAACTTTCGACATTTCTTCTGAACGTGAATCTGAATATTAGCAGATAGTCCAAGGAATAAAATGAAAATTGAAAATTTTTCACTAGTGATACTCTCTGCTGTATTTGCATTTCTCACCGAATCAATCAACTCTTCATCGTAATATCTACAGATCTACTGCAATCACGCCTCTAAATTAATCCAATTACAACATTAACGAACATATCCATGCTCTTATCTCCCATCGGAGATTTTATAAGCGTTTAACGCCAGCAGTCGATGACAGACCTAATGAAAAATCGTTCCCACAATGTAGATAAGCTCTCTGTTCGATAATCAACCCTTAATTGCGCCCGTTTAAAAGGTAGCTACACCTCGCGCCTTTCGCTTATTCAAATCGCGGCTCCAGATGCTGCGCTATGGAGTTCTCGTGTTGGAATGCGACTTATCTGGTTATCAGCGACGCGGATCGAGCCAGAGTTTACTACACCTCGGAAGCATTTGCACAGGAACGTGGAAAGGCATCGACGTCGCGACGCCAGGGTGCGTTGAACTTGAAAGAGACGCGAGGAAGGGACACGGCCAGGTATATTTGGACACGTCAAGGCACGAGGAGAATTTAACGCGTGGTTGAACTTTACTGTTCGTATAATAGGTCGTAAGTGTTTGCTTCCGGTCGTGGTTTTAATTCAACATGGCTGGACTGACGGTATTCCCGCTGCGAATTCGTCGATTGCTCTCGAATGCTTGTCGCGTCATCCTTTCAGAACGGAAATTCTAACTGTCGGGGGTCTTTAAACACCGAGTGAAATCGAATTTTGCAGTCTGGCGTTTGAGAACACCAAGAAGCGGTAGAAACATCAAGAAGCTTCCTGCAGAACTTTCGAATTTACGGAAAGAAAGCGTCGATGGAAATGAAAACACTAAATTCGAACGAATAGATGCTGATACACGAAAGATAGAGAATTTAGAATATAGATCTACGCGATGATACCATCTGTCCTCCTTTTCTAGCTTCGTTACGATACGACTCGAGATGACTCGAGTGAACTCACTCAAGCATACTGTCGTATATACATTATTCATTCGAATATGTATCATCTTTTTTCATGTTTCTTCAGACACCGAAAGAGCATCATCTACAAAGGATTCTAGAATTTTATCCGCGATATTACTTCCACTTTATTCACAAACTTCTCGGTGATCTAACATTTAACATTTGTGAAAAGCTATCGTGAACAAGAGATTCGATTTTACATCGACCAGTATGTATCAGGTTTATTTTCAGATAGCATAAACCTCAAACAAATTCGAAGCATGAGATCATCGAGATATCTTTGATTCTATACGATAAAGGTCTATGGAATGAGGAATGGTACAACACTGTTGTGTGATGTTTTTCCATTTCTTTTTCTTTTCTTTTTTTTTGTTTTTTTTCTATCATTGACTCCATTCAGCCATCGTGGCTACACGAAGTGTTGGCACGCGTATCTAACCGAACGCGAACTGGTTCATTATGCCACGGTAGCCATAGATCACAGAGATAAATACATTTGTGTCTTAATGCCTGGACAAGCGAGGTCGTCGCGTACCTTTCACCTCCCCCATGCCCATGATATACACGCATAACCGTGCGTGTCCCCAATGGCGCAATACCATGCTGGCTACAAATTTGCTTGGTAATTAACCAATTAGCGGAACATTGCTAATTGACTGATTAAGTACCCACTCGTCGGGAACTAGATTGATACTGATGCGGTCGGTGCCCGCGTTGCATTAACATCGCCGGAAATCGTCGGCCTTTGCCATTCGCATTTTCCAAAATGTACATTGAACTCTTTAAAAACCAAAAAAAAAAAAAGAAAAAAAGGACAGATTTAATCTCATTCAGAAAAATACGATTCTCACAACTTCGACCAGAAATTCTTTCCATAAATCATCCACGATACTTTTTCCATCACGAACGTTTACTTTAAATATCCTCCTCACAAGAAAAAAAAAAAAAACGAAAAAAAATCGATTCAACGACAAATCTATCCTTCCATTTCCCCCGTGTTTTAATCTCGATTACCATCGTGGCCATAACAGAGCAGTATAAATCTGCGGATGAGAAAGGATGGAATAAAAACGATCTGACTTATTTTTCTATCATTTTCGAAACCCTCGTCCCTTCTCGTTGTGTATAAAGCAACCAACTAGTTCACGTTCGAATTGATTCCTTCACATTTCCGTACCTCCGGAAGTCTCTAAATTTCTCGCGATAGTGTTCCGCGTAGTGTACTGTAGGAATTTGCCTCGACGTCAGGCACAATCCCTGGGAATAATTCAAAAGATAATCCGATAGCGGTGGTTATAATTTGAAAGATGGTGTTTGAGTTTCTCTAGGTTTGGCCCGGATACGCGTACACGCGTTCATTCGTTCACCCCCTTAACTATGAAACGTTCGCTTCTCTAGCTTCCGGCCGAGCACGTGCGCGCGCGCGAGCGCTCTCAACAGACCTCGCGCGCCAACGTATGCCCGCCGCCATGTATTTGGACAGAACTGCTGCAGGCTATATTCTCTGATTGGGGCCGGCCAAGCTTCCTCCTACCTTGCCTCCTGCTTTGCATACCTAACTACGGAGGCGAATTCCATAGCCGAGACAACCTGGATCGCTCGGTTCAGCTTAATTTCCAGCTGGGAAACCGGGTTATCTCGCAACTGTAGCCGCGTGCACCTTTCGACAGAACGTGAACCCTACACCTCTTCCTTCCTTCCTTCCTTCCTTTCTACCAGACTTTAATCTTTCGTTTGAAGCATTCGACGAATTTCCACGCTTTTCTACCTCTACCTTGAATTCTTGCGCGCCTTTGTTTGCCTTTGTTTCTCGCAAACTGGCTTCTTCGTTCGAAATGGACAGGAAATATCATGGAAAACGTATTTGTGCGTCTTTTTACGGATAGCATTGTTGTACAGCTACGTCTTTGGAATAGTTTTTGGGTTATGCTTCTGTGACAGCCGAGAGAAAAAGAGAGGTAGGAGAGCTTCCGATGGTATTTTAGTCGAAGCCAGTGACCTCCGCAAAGAGAATCTCGCGAGCTTGACTCTTCGGAAAAATACGAGCTGCTTTCAGAATAAACAGTGACTGGTCGAGCGTTAAGTAAATAGCAACACCATTAGATACGTATTTAATTCGGTGTTTTCTTTTTTTTTTTTTTTTCGAGGAATTGATTTTCTTCGTGGTTGATCTTGAACGTGCTGTTATCGATGAATCAATCGATGGAAAATAAGAGTAGAGTTGAAACGAAAAAGGAAAAGCGTATGGAAGATGTACAGTGACTTTCATTAATATTCTGTTGTAAAACTCTCTACGATATCACGAAAGTCATAAATGGAAAGTCTCACTCTTTCATAATTATTCATTAACGCTAAACACTTGCGAAACAACTATATGTTAAAACATACGTTCAATTATTCGAAAACTTCTCGCCTATGTATCTTACTTTATTCTATTCGCATAAATGACACGTACAATTCATCTGATTATAAATTCCACGAGGAATCACGACGAGGGCGGAGGAGATACATTCCCAAAACTTTCATATCCCCATTTTCGATCTGGAACACGCATTCACGCGTGCTCGAAGAGCTTGTAGAACTTGTCCGGGGTCGTGTCAACGTCTGTTAACTTCCGTGTACACTTTATCAGATCAAAGTTAAGCCCGTGGCGTGACCATGCACTCGAACGAGGGATAATATCGACGGAAAGAAATTTCACGGCCCGCTTGCGAGAACGATAGAAATCACCGAATCGAATTGATATTACGGTTATCTGGCCCGATGAAAAAAAAAAGAAGAAAAAAAAGGAAGAAAGCGAAGGTGTCGCTCGTAATTACCGGATCGCCGATAATTAAGGCACGGCTTGCGCGGAGCACGTGGAATTTAAAAGTTAAATTGTGTTTCGCTCATGAATTATGCATTTGCGGCCTGGGCACGCTGATTGCGCGGGAACTTTGATCTTTCTAGCTATATCATATCGGTCAAACGATCGTTAAAAGATCGTTGATTCGATGCACTTATAATTGCTCGACGGTGTGTTTCCTCGCCGTTACGACCGAGGACTTCCCTCGTCAGATTTTGTTTCGTCAATCGACGCGTTCAACTTTCTTTTCCTGTACCGAGGCGACGTTGCACAGGCTTGGAATATTAATTTCTAAAGCGGAGGATATTGATTACAAGAGACAGCGACTCGGGGTTGATTAACCATTGAGGAAGTTCCTCTTTCGAAAGTTTCTGATTATATTCGAACGAGCGCGTGTTAATTTCACGAAGAAAACGGAGTCAATCGGTTGTTCGGGAGTAAGTTTTCCTGCCAATTTCAGCTAATATTGTCTCGAAAGTTTGGAAGCAGATACACTAGTAATTAATTTAACGGGAAATGTAACGATCGTATAAATTCATCGATGATTGAGTTCATCCAGAAGAAGAGAGATATTTTTATTTTCCTCTTCAGTGTCTAAAAGTGTGAAAAAATGCTGCTAAAGAATTTTTATTTATCAAAAATTGGAAGTAACAAAAGCGAAAGAGGCGTGATTTTTGCAAAGATCCGTGACACACAAGCGGTTAAACATAATAAGTCGAGTGTTAAAAAACAAATTTTACGGAATTAAACAGTTTTTAATCTAACCACAAATTTTCAGGATCATCAAATTTTCTTGTTTACTCGCCGTTGTTAGTATACGTTATATATCGTTGCTACAGAGTAACAAAGGTATAAAAAATATGCATACAATAAATTTTCATTTGAAACGGTGTTCAAATAATTACAACCCCTTATAAGTTACACGTTCCGCAGAAACATCCCCTAATTGCTTCGAACAATACACTTTTCCGCCCTTCACCGAGCGGATCTCGTTCATTTAATCACTCGATCCCTTTAATTAAATATCCTCAAAGCTACCTTTTATCGTCGAATACTCGTATCGCGGTACGATGGAAAACGTTTTTCCATTTTAATTATAAAACCTTTGACCCTGGTCTGTGTATTAGTGCGCGGTGGGCCAAGAGGCACAAGAGATTGGACCGTTTTTCATCGTGCGAAATGTCATTTTCGTTTCAATTAGGACGGAAACGTTCTATCGTCTATATATGCATGCACGAAAATCGAGCAAGTCGATTCGCGTTAACTTTCGCGAAAGGAATCTCAAAGTGGTCACGTCGAGGTCAGATAAAAGAGGGATGGAAGATCGTGGGTTTCGAGTGACCTATACGTTTCTCGTCGTTGAACCTTGCGTCGACAAAGGTACCAGTTATACGCGCGCGCGGTTTTTCGAAGGAAAAGCCTGCCACAGAGCTTTGCAGAGAGAAAGAGAGAGAGAGAGAGAGAGAGAGAGAGGGCGCAGGCTCACTCGAATTATATTAAGATGAATTCCTCCGTCAGCCGGGCTCGATGTTATTTTAAGCACCGCTGAAAAGAAGTTATTACCTTCTTCGTCGAACTCGTTAAGTTCCGGGTTAAGCAGCCGACCGACCTTTCGACACGACTCTACTCGCTTTGACGCTCTACGATGCTGGAAATAATGCGTTTGAATCTCTCATGGTTGGCTCTTGAGAACACTAGTTTCACGGTAGGATCGTTTGGTAATGTCGTAATTTTAAGGAAGAATTATGCAGTAATTCTAACTTCGGGATTTAAACGTATCTTCGGTTTTTGCAGTCCGCGATATTTTCGCAATTTCGTCCCAGCCGGTCTGAGCTACATTCGCAATTTTATTTTACTCTAAAGTCTAGGTGTCACCACTTTACGATGATTACACGTCATGTTTTTTCAAAATGAAATAGCCCGTTTTGTTTTAGTAAAAGGTAGTATCGTTTTAACCACGGATAGATATACATTGCAGCGACGCATTTACATTATTCAAATTTATTACGAGAATGATTTTTTGAAAAATACCCGTCGCAATATTCGAAATCTTTTTGATGAAAATAACCAGCCAAATCAATCTTCAATTGAAATATTAGTGAAAGAATTCGAAGAAACTGATAAACTAGAAAGTGGAAGATCTAAAAACTGTAAGTGAAACTGTTGAAAATGAGCCGACAAGAATTAAGCATGTTTTATAGCTTCGTATGGAAGATTTTGCACGGGTGCAAAATTCAATTAATCCAGGAACCGAAATAAAGAGAGCATTTAAAGTGCATTTTGCTTTCATCAATTTAAATAATTGCACAAATTTGTAACTATCTAGAGTTATCTCGTACGAAAGAATATTCGAAGCTTTTAGAATCACGGTGAACATCATACCTATATACATACGTTTGATTCATATGGGAAAGAGGACGAGTGACGATTACGCTATGCGACAGAAGGGCTTAGATTCGAAGCGGCGCGCCTCCACTATCGATATTATCGAGCGGCGCGTTACGTTGCTGCGTATAAAAGCGGCGATATTACGTACACGCATCACGAATTCCATTGTGCACCGATGGAATGATGTCGCGAAACTGGCGACATCCCATCGACGATGCCACTCTGTCAGCAGCGAGATGCAAAATCGTAAAGCCGCTTATGAAATCAGAATTCAGCGCGGTGAAGAAAAGGAGAAGACGAGGGGAGGGTTGTGCAAAAAGAGGTTGCTGGAAAAAGGGAGAAATTGCATTCCGCCCACGACGTTAAACCACGGCGACCATGTACGGCCGATTTACACTTCCAGTTTCGTTGGAGCCGGACGCGGGCAGATGAATCGAACACGATTATCGATGCATCGTGAATGCGGCCTTCCGTCGCACCGTCATAAATCTTATGGCATCGGGCGGGATCCTTCGAACAGGGATTTACGAAGCCTTGTTGCCTCTTTGCAAACTGTTCTTCGTGTGTTTTACAGAAAGGTCTCGTAAATTTTATCATTAAAAATAATTCTAGGGGATGTCGCTGTAAGCCAACGATAAATTGCTAATATCATTCTCATTAGTTGAAATTTTGCATTGTCACTGTGACATTCTCGGTGGTAAAAACTGTAAAAATGGAACTTTCGTTGAACGTATGTAGTTCAATGATTAGCAATATAAAGAAACTTAGAAATTATAATTAACTCTCAAACGATGGTGGCTAGATCCACTCGTACGTTGAGAAAGTACGTTATATTGTTGAGAAAACAATAAGCAGCAATAGAAAAGAATGAAAGAAATATAGCTAAAGGACCTAAACATAGCTTTCCGCGCGATTTGTCGAATGGTTGAAAAATTAATGGAAAATAAATTGATGTTTATAATTATTTCTTTAGCTTAACAAAAGTCTCCGTACACTTAGACAAAAGCATCTTAGTAATTTATAGATTTCAAACTAAGAAATCTGAAATCATTTTCACGAGTTCCTTTGTTTCTTTGTTGTTAAACGAAGAAAATTATTCTTCAACTCAATGCTTGTGCGAAAAAAGATTAAACTGCGAAGAATTTAATCCATATCGATATTTTTCGATAATTGAATATTCTAACGTGACTTTGTATCTTTCTTTCGACGTTCTAACAAGAACTGTTGCAATCAACATGCATAAAAAAAAAAACTAAAATCTACTTCTATTAAATAAACCACGAAATTTTTCCAACATCGGTCGTAAAACACAGAACGCGAACATTTCTCGTGAAACCCCGGCAACATCCCCCGAAAGCGTGGCGCAGCAATTGCAGCCAACGTCGATAATCACTCAGGTTGTCGCGCTGACGAAGGTAATCACGTATTTCCCGGCTTCTATTAAAGCCGGATCGTGAGGAGAACGAAGGTAATTCGGTGTATCGCGAAAGGAGGGAAGAATGGTATGAGCGGTCCACAGGAATTTCGACGTCGTTAGGTGTAGAAGGCGGATCTTTCGTCGGTAGAACTACGAAAAATCACCTCAATGGTGGTGCAAACTTTTTTCCAGGGCGTCTTTCCCAGTGTGCAGCCACGATACACCGAACTAAAGGTCCTGGCTAGCTTTCCCTCCAGGGCACAAAGTCGTTTCGACAAATGGAACGTCCGCGCGATAGAGAAAATTGTACCGGCAATAATAAAGCGATACGACAGAACGGAGGTGGGCCAGGAGGGGATGAATTGAACTACACCAAAACACAACATTTTCTCTCATCCTCTCTTTTTCTTCTTCTTTTTTCTTTCTCTGTGTCTCCCCTTTCTGATACCACCGATAAGTTCAAATATTACATCCACTTGTTTATCCTTCGAGATGTACCGTTTAATCTGATTGTATTTTTACCTGGAGGAAGCAAGAACGCCACCCGAGAATTATCGTCAGCCATTGTTTTCCCACGATCGTTGCCCCGGTTTCGCGAAATATTTTTCTTCTCGTGCTTGCGAAACGTTGTTCAATGGTATGGCCTTCGTGCTTTCGATTCCACGCGATTTAGGACAGTTTTAACCGATAGTGGGAGACTTTTCAAAGTTACGTTCGTGATATTTCACTGTTGTGAACGTGATAGAAAGAAATATATGTACATGTTCAGTTAGAATAATGTTTTTAATCGATTCTAATTCGTGTGATCACATTCGATAGATGTTTAAAGACGCGTGTTACTAAAACACTGGCCGAGTATAATGTATTGTAATAATATTCTACTGTTTAAATGGATTTCTAACTGTAACGATCCTACGCAATGTATTCGTATCGTCTGGCAAGTGTGCAATTCAAACTTCTCACTAGCGAATACTATTAAACGAAAGTTTGCGTTACCGCAGCGTTTCAACTTCGCGGCGCGTTAAGTACAACGACAAAACCGTGAATAATTCTAGCGGAAGTTTCTCGGTAAGAGGAGATGCTGTATCTGTAACGGAAGACGCGTCGATTCACATGACAGCGTAATTGTAAACGAAATGGCTTGTCATTCAGGAAACAGCTACTTTTATTCGAATCTACGTTGCCAGATAAGAGACGTCTAAACAGCTTACCTGACTAATTTCGTATTAATCTTTCCCTGACGAAATCATTTCTGTACAAGAATTTCTTATTTATCGTTTGTTTCTATTTCTGCAACGGAACTGAATTCGCGATCAATTTTTTGAATTACTCAAATGAAAGAATTTTGAAAGAGTTAACTACGTTCGCTACCACCGTTCTTTTTCGCATTACTTTTCTACAAAAAAATATTTTACAAGTATTTTTCTTTTCTGAGAGACGACAATCACCATCGAAGGTAAAAGTAGCAAACACATTTGAGTTAATATCAGAAACGTTCATTATCAGAGACAGAGGTACAATAATATATATTAACGAATTTTTTATTTTTCAACGTCAAATTTGTAAGCGTTGCTCGCGAAAAATGCATGCAATCTGCAGTATGTTAATCTCTATATTTTCGTTAGTTTTATATAAATATATTACACGGTATAATGTACGTATAGGGTTTTCCCAGTAAGAACGATAGGACTTTCAATTGAAACGAAACGAAAAGTATGGAAGATAATCTAGTACTCACTACTTTATTTTAAAGTGAATTCGACGGCATTATACATGAAATACAATATCGTATAAATGATCATCCCGAGTTAGATAACAAGTGATCTAAAAGTAAAAATCGGAAGATTTGACCAAGAAGAAAAACTAACCGATATAAATTAGATTCCTTAAGTGTGACAAGAAATTTCGATCGCTTTCGAAAAAACAGAAGAAGTTTCATAGCAAAATTGTGGGATAATTTTATCGAAACGAGAGGCTCCATCTACGTCAACGGTTAGATTCGAGCCGTTCTTCGAGCGGTTGTGGCCGCCAACAGCTTTTGACGGAATCAAAATATTTGTATTCATATCGGGTAGTGCGGTTCGAGGGTAAGTGGGTTTCTGTGTAGGTAAAAGGAGGGTAAAGTACTCACGTTAGCGGTGTCGTCGAGTTTCCGCTTCCACGCATCGCTACGTTCGATTAGGGCGTTCCACTGCTCCGAAAGTTTGTTCACTTCCCGGCGAATGCTGCGCGTCAATTCGCGTGCCTGCTCCTCCGCGCTTCTGTAGCCTCTCGAATCACCATCCAATTCTCTTCCGGCTGAAATAGAACGTCAAATGTGAGCCTGATATCTCGTTAAGTTTTTCAATTGTATCGGTAAATCGAAGAGACTGGTCCGAAATTCCACGTTGCTCATAATTATACGTGAAAGTTGATTTATCAGAATTCTTAAAGTCGATTTCGAAACGTATACAAATTTAATTTCATTCTCCTTTAGATTTCCACATCTTGACGATAATTATAAAAAAAAAAAGGACACAAAGTCTCATTTTTAATGAATATGTGAATTATTTTCATTGATACTGAAAGAAAGAAAAATATAACTAAGAGCATATGGTTTGATCATAAAAGAATCTCTGTATCTCTAATCAATCTGAATACCACCGGAAATAATTTCAATGTTCGTTGCAATTGAAACACCCTGTGCAATAATAATAACAATTACTATAAATTCACAAGATATAGAATTGAATTTCAATTATTCTCAGCTCGTGGATTTTAGTACCAGCAGTACTAAAGGCACTAAACACAATACGACTAACTCTGAGATTACGGGTCTCTGTTATTAATGATTCTCTGGAGACTACCAATTTCTGCGACACCCCTAAATCTACATATCAATTTGCACGGTTGCAATTGACGCAGAAACGCATAACTTTCAATCCCATTTCAATTCCTAGTTTTTCAAATCAAATCTGATTGTTTATCATACAACGTGAAAATCTCTCTCTCTCTGCTTTTTCTTTTTTTTTATTTTTTATTTTTTCATTTTTCTATTCCCCAATGGTAAACGCTGGACGTAACGAAGCGTTAGAAATGGCGTTGCCACGTTTGTATCCGTATATGGGCGTCGCGACGACTAGGCCGCACTATCGCTTGGAATTAATTGTCCTATGAATCACGCATCGTATCATGCTGGACAGTTTTTATGCGCATGTTTAGCATTGATAACGCCTACCACCAACCCTATATACCTGCTCGTTCTCTGCCCTATCTGCCGCGTGTTATGATGATTTATGTTTATGGTGCCAGCTGCCCTTTACCCCGTCACTCGGTTCTGCAGTTACCAAATAGCTCGATCCACGGGGTTCGTCGATCGATGTATCGAAACGATGAAAAAAAAAAAAGAAGGGAAAACTAATCTTCGCGATTTCACGTTGCTTCGAGATTTTTCTCGCGTTTGTTCCGTGATAAAAGGGGAGAAAATCGTGCTGTGATGTGTGCGATACGAAGGCAAAAAGATGTCTATTACTGATAAACGTAAAATTATTGCCTTGTCCTAGATATGGTCGTTGTGTTCCGCTTGGAATCGTTTCTACTTTATTTTATCATGGTTGGCAAGTTCGTCTCAACGAAAAAAAAAAGATAACCAACGAAAATGTGTAAAATTGAAAAAAAGGAGAAATTAAATTAATTAAGTAATTGTAATTTTGAGACGTAATTCTGTGCACGTTTTTCTCGTGAATATTGAAATTTCAGTTGAAATCAACGATCTTTCTAATTTTCCGTTTTACACACTAATTCGCACATTCTCTCGCATTCGTCTAGTTGGAAGTACTCCAAGCACTGTGTTCTAGGGCACACCGTGTGCATAGTAAAGATACAGAATAGCGAGGAACATCGACAGGTGGGTAGAAAATCGTATTCGAGGTACACGATTGAGAAGTCGAAACAGGTAGAGACGTCGTCTGAATCAGGCCGATCGTGGCTCGCTAAAGAGACATCACGGCTACACGGATGAAACACCTAAAAACTATTTTCACCGAATCGAATTAGGCGGTCGTGTTCTTCATCGGTAAGCTATCCATTCAACAGTTGCCGTATTCGATTTCTAGTCACGTACACCCTCGAGTTCTCCACTTTTTTACCTTCTTACAGACTTGTTTCTCTCTCCTTCGGCCTTTCATCCCTCAATTCTTTACGCTCGTCCCACTTTCGCGAGAGGCTTTCGTTTCAAGAACTGACCACGGAGAAATTTATGATAATATCTATTTCCCTTTTGAATATCTTAATTCGCAATTAACGAGTTTCTATATAATACTGTATTATCATTATCGATCTTCTTTTTTCCTCAAGATATTTAATTTTCTAAGAAAGCATGAGAATACTTGTTATCATAAAAAACTTGGATAATTCTTTTTAGCTTAGATTTACGAAAACTCACTTTAATAATCTGACACTTTTCTCTCGCGAGAAGATATCCATCTAAAGAATACAATCTAAAGAAGACCATTTCCTGGAGCTTCCACGAAATTCTGTACAACACTCGGCAAATCGTTGCACAAACAGTTATCCATCAAACAGCTTTCCTCTCGCGCAACAAATCACTGGAAAAATCTCTATCCATCAATCGCGGGATTCAAAGAGAACGAGTGCAATTCGTTCAAGAATCACGCGATTATATTGAACACGCCTGGAAACATGTACAACCGTGCTCTAAGTACGATAATCAACGCGAAGACCAGATAGATACGGAGGGAGTGAGTGTGAGAAAGAGAAAGAGAGGCGGAGAGACCAAAAGAGAAAGAGAGAGAGAGAGAGAGAGAGACCAAGAGCGAGGGAGAGACCAAGAGCGAGAGAGACCAAGAGCGAGAGAAACCAAGGGTGAGAGAAACCAACGGTAAGAGAGACTAAGGGTGAGAGAAACCAAAGGCAAGAGAGATTAAGAGCGAGAAAGGTGAAGGGAGAGGGAGAGAAACCAAGAACGAGAGAGACCAAGAGTGAGAGAGACCAAGAGCGAGGGATGAAAAGAGAGAGAGAAACCGAGAAACCGAGAGAGCGAGATCGAGAGATTATTCGCAGAGCCACAGATCCCTGAATTCGACCTGAAACATCGAATACCTCCTGCGCGAAGACAACCGGCTCTCCGTTGGTGCACGATTTCAGTCACTCGACAGGGAGTCACGTTCGATGAAAACGTGCACGGCATCGAGCAGTCCCGGGCGTTGTCGTAACGTCAATAAATTTCAACCGATATAACACGCCGCATCGCAGCAGAGATCGTGCAACTGCTCCCTGCTATCGAGTTCCCTGGCCAGCTGCTCGGATTTGGCCCGTGAAATCGAATCGAATCGAACCGAACCCCCCGTTACATTCGACTCACAATCGGTCCTAGCTATTCGCAATTTGTAACTGGCCAACAGGCTGCACTCGTTTCTATTGATGATTTTGCAATCTCTGTAAAGGGTTGAAAGGATTGTAAGAGTTCTACAGTGTGAATCAAAATAATTCAATTTCGATTCACCCCTGGGCTTATATCGTGGAACTAATACCAAGAAGATCTATAATCCAACACTGTTCTGCTACAACAAATTGTATCCTAGAAAATCGAACTTATCTTGACATCAGAAACAGATGTTTCTTTTCTGTTATTTTTTTTTTTTTAATTTTTTTATTGGAAATTCTAAATAGAAAGGGTATCGACATTAAAACGGGCAACATTTCTCCCGGAAACTTCTCGAAGTTTCAGTGTCCTGCGGGACGCCTCTTTGAAACCTCGAAAGTTCCGCTGGTTCCGATGTAGTTCGATACTTGTAACTCGATTGATACCGTCTCGCGGTTCCCTCGAGTGGCTTTCGTTAGCATTGACCGCGGAAGTTTTTGTTTCGACGCCAGACTATCGTGAAACTGCATTATTCATCGTTTAATAGCACCCACGAGGGCAAATCGATACCTCATAGTATCGAATCGGTTAGAACAACGAGAAAACTATTTTCTCTACGAAGGCAATTAACTGAGATTGTACAATTAAGAAGGATGACGTATATCAGAGATGTGTTTTTACTATCGTTATAACGAGAATGAAAAGGAAAGGTATTGTTTTATAGCCTGGTTGAAACCAGTCGACGTTTGTTTCTTCTCCTAATAGACGAGCCCATTTTCTGGCAAGAACTCCAACCAAGCTGAATCCTTCTTGGTCAAATAACCATAAATTCCGTGTTTCACGTTTCTTAATAATCCCGCTTTCGAGAGGGCGGAATTATCTAAATGAAATATTCAAGAGGGACCACGGTTACACGTCCGCCGCGGTTATTGTACGTGAAAGCCGGTGACAAGAACGAATGAAGCTCGTTTCCAAGGGCCGCTCTTGTTCCCGTTGGCTTAAGTAAAAGGAGGAAAAAACGAGGAAGCGAAAGAGAAAACTTCTCGTATTTTATCAGTCCACTTAACAATCCCCTTCATTCCGCCGCGACAAACTCCCGCGAGGAGCCGCCCTTTGAAACTACAACTTTAATCAATCTTGCCCACTCCACACTTTCTACCTTCAATCCTGAACGTTGACCCCAAAATAGACAGGTGAAAAACCATAGTTCCATAACATTTTCATAGCTCTTTCGTTGAGAGTTCAATAATTTCCTGATTTTTACGTTGTTTTTCCCTTCGATTAACTGAATGCAAATTAACGCTCTGCGACCCGATTTTTCTCTGTTAACGAGAAGTAAAATCACAGGCGATTATAATTTTTCATCTTGAAATATGTTGGAAAGCAAGAATTAATAATTAATATAAAAATAATTGACTGGCAATAATGTGATAATAAAACAATGCAATAGCGTTGAAATAAAAAATAAAATATGTAACTTTTAAGTCACATGACGTAATGGAGGATTAAAGTATTATGGTGGCGCGTATAATTAAAAACTGCAATAGTGGTTATCGAAAAATGACAGAAGATAATCCATTTTTCAAGTTATACGAAAACAAAGTTTAGAAGCAATTATATATTTTTGAACAGATGGATTTGCAGTAGATTAGGACAAATATGTTTTACGAGTTCAAAGGTAGAGATAGTGTTGGTGAAACAATAATACGAACAAATGATCTAGGGGAAAGATCTATCTCCGAAAATACGGTTAGAAATACGTTTGAATAATTCCGTTTCAGCTAAATTCTAGCTAAACGTTGAATCTGAAAGTTTTACGACAGCTAGTGGAATCTGATGTTCGTGAAATATCTATAGACACTCGAAGTTTATCAATTTACCGTGATTAAATAAAATAACTTTATTCGACAATTTCGTAAGTATCAACATTGGTACTTCGTCAGGATAAAGATTTCTCGCTCGATAATTCAAGATAGGTTCAGCAGCGATCCAACTTTTATTTTACCTATGGACCTTACACGCTTCAACTTTCCACCCGTAATATTCCAAGCGTAGCATAAGCAAGCACAGGTCAACGCACCCCGAAACGAACGTATTTCTCAATATCCTGAAAGCCTCTCTTCCGTCTTTCTTATCCGCATTCGAACTTACTACACCGAGAAGCCTGAATTCTTCGAGCCGATCGGTACAACTCCCTCCTTCTTTCCCTTTCCTTCCTTTCACTCCGGTCTAATTGGTATGAAAAATCACGGGAAAGAAGAATGCCACGAATTACTGGAATTGAAAGCTCTGCCGCGCCTCTTAATTACGTAGGCCTGCGCGCTATTGGCGAATTCAGTCGCGCGCGCGTTTGCCGGCCGGTTTCGCGGAAACTAACGAATGTACTTGGCCGACTTTTCTTTACCCCTTTCTCGCGGGCCAACTTTCGTCGCGTAAGCTCACCCTTTCCGTGATTATGGCCAGTTTCTCGATTCGCTGCCGCGGTAGAATTTCGTCGTGAATTCTTCATTCTTTCTCCTTCTCCTTGTGAGAGAATTTTCATCGAAATATTTGCATTTATCACATCATATCCTAAAGATTCTCATTTATGATTCTCTTTTTTTTGTGTGAGTGTGTGTGTGACTAATATCCACTGTCAAAACCTTAGGATTCCAATTTCGTATTTTTTGTTCAGAAGTATTCACAATTGTTCAGAAGAATTTCAGGACGAGGAAAGGTTGGATTGTCTCACCTCGACAAACCAACTTCATTTACCGAACCTTTAATTTAAATCGGTAACTGGGGTCGTTAAACCCGGCCTCACAAAGCTTTACTCGGGCTTTACGAAGTCTTTAAGCAGCTTTAAGAGCTTCGAACTTGGTTATTTCTCCGAGTGCTCATAAAGCGTTCAAACATATTTCTTAAGGGTGAGGGGAGGTGGGAGGTAAAGGGTGGTATAGGAGTGGGGTTCGATTTTAATTAGAAGCAACACAATTATTTTTCCCGCCACTTGTGACAACTTTGATATTTCGATATTACTCGCGGGTTTCTTGATCCAAGCCCTAATTACAACTCTGGGTAAATATATAAAGCGAACACGCTTCAAGAAAATGGTGAAATATTCGCGCTGTTTTTGAGGCTAATTAGCCTTTGAAGTTCTTTGAAGGCATTTCACAAATTGAATCCATGTTGAGAAAATATTGTACAATCGCGTGGAAATACTTCTGTGTTTTACTTGTCACACTGTCTCTCGATTACCTCAGAATTTTTGTAATTTATCTTATCTTACGATTGATCAATTTCCATTGGAATTTTCTATAAGACACCTGCTCGCATCCTGTGTCTAACGATTAAATTCTTTACTACGTCGTCGACTTGAATAAGTAATACACTCAAAGGTCTTAGTGCTCTGTGTGTGTTGCTGATTCGTTGAATGATGCAACTGATGTACTCACGTTTGTGAATGTTTGAGTACACTTACAGATGATCGAGTTAAGTACAGTCTCCTTGTGCATGATTAGTTCGATCTATGTACATAGGTGATCGATATATGTACAATACTTTTTTTTTTGTATTTTTGTCACAAGTGTCTTTATACCCATTTTAAGACAGACTAACTTTTTTTTTTTTAAATTGGACAACATGAATTGAGTTGCTTTTCTGTTTTTTAATCGAAGAGATCTGTTTACTAATAAAATCTTTCTAGAGATAGACGTGGTATTACGAAAGAAATGACATTACGAAAGATTCAAAATAAAGATTCAAAAATAGCATGATCTGTAACATAAATTCGAATCCTAACAGAGTTTGCGTCGCAAAATTTTTATTCCTCGATAAACAAATCTTGTTCTCTTCTCTAATATTAATTCTCTGCTTCTAAGTATTGTGAATTCTAACTTTATTTTCAATTCATGATACTGATAATACATATACGATATACATAGTCTTTCGATGTTATACGATCTTAATTTCTTTAACACATAAAATGACAAACTCACCCTCAGAATCGGACGTGTCAGATAACGGTGGTTCATTGGTGATGTACTGACGTCCGCTCAGCAAGTTGTTCTCGACGATCGGTCGTTTATCCTCGAGCTGCCTCCTGAAGCCACGATGATCGTCCTGTAAACATACAAGAGAACGTGTCCACGTAAGAGGAAAATATTCAAGTTTCTCGAGCCTCTTTACAGCAGCTCCTCCGCCTAGTAAACGCTTGATAGGATAAGTAGGCTAATTCGCGTGGCTTTAAGCGGCGACGTCGACGACGCGCAGAGCCATCGACGTCGTCTTAATCTCGACGTGTGCATCCGTAATTTTGTTTGACAAGGTATATATACGTATCCGTCTACGTTGCTCCATGAGTGGCCAACGAAGGAAACAGAGAAAGGAAGAAGAAGAAGAAATAACGCGCAGCTTTCACGATATCGCGTCGTCTGACAGGCTTCTCGTTAACGAGATTATCTCTTACGAGTGCCTCGAGAAATTTAGACACCGAGATATGTTTCTTCTTTTTCTTTTTTTTTTTCTTGCGCCATGTTTCTCTCACACTCGTCTACCTTCTTCTTCAACGCTGAAGAACGAACCCTCCGAGGATTTTTCTTTTTTCTCTTTCTGTTTCCTATTTTTTCTTTTCTTTCACTCTGTCGTGGAACACGGCCTCTTTTCCTTCTGGCACCTTTTCTCGCTCCCGTCGCCTTGTATTTCCGTATTTTTGCGCCTTTCGCGTCGGACCGACGACAGAGCCGGGCGTGAGGGAGGAGGCATCTTTCGACGAGCGCGCGAAATCCTTTCAAACGGCCCGGAATAATTCACCTACTTTCGTTGTTGCGAGCAACAGCCGCGCACACAGAGCCCTTCAGCTTTCGGAAGGCTGATGATGAAACGGCGCGTTATTAGCGCTGGTTTAAACCAAGCTTCTCTCTCTCTCTCTCTTTTTCTCTTTCGCTTGGCCTCTCGCGGAATTATTATGGCCGATGAGAGATTATGATACGCGCACACGGATCACCAGACTTTTCTTTCGAATCTCGCGTCATTTTTTACTTTTCTTTCTTTTCAAACAATTTTTTCGACGTGTAAAAAATTCGTTTAACGAGCTCGCGAAGGGATAAAGGGTGGCATAGGTGTGCAAATTAATCGCTCATTAGAACGAAATGCCTGTATTTATCACGAGTTGAATAGGCGGTTCGTATTTTAACTATGACTGAGAGCCTCTCTTTTTATCCTGTACTGGTTTTGTGTAATTCGCTCGAATACATTACACTGTGTCATTTTGAAATTGAATTCCGGAAGTAATTAGAGGAGTGAATTTTCCAGAGTGCCAGTGATATTTAGACAAACTGTCCGCGATGAATTCTGCCGTGGAATAAGGTCGATTTATTAGGAACGAAATTGAGAGCAACTAAAAGGGTCATTCATTCAATTGAGCCACTAGACATTTTCTAATTGGCCACGTCGAGATAATCGTCTTATCGAATTGGTTATCGGAATGACGGGTTAATTACGAAGCGTGCTTCGTACTAACGTATTCAGCGAGGAGGAGCAACGTTGCTCTTGCTCGACGGTTAAGGATCTTTTTCCCTCGTTCGAGGAGAGAGCAACGTCTAAACGTTGCTATCTATGTAAATCGTTAAAAAGGCGTAATGATCGCTGCTTCACTTCCATACTCTCGTATGAATTCATCGTTCACGTTTCACCGTCTGAATCTCAGAGATAAACGAAGAAAATGGGCCAACTTTTATAGCCACTTAAACTTATGACGATCGTCGCGATTAAAATAAGTGTCAATCGTGTCTTCGTGTCATTTAGCTGAATGTTTCGCATCTTTAAGATGTAACAGGAAAATTTCTCTCAATCTGTTAATTAGAATTCTCAACGCTCCTCTGATTACCTCAGAATCTACGTAAATTTAAGGTAATATAAAAAATAATGGATCCGGGAAATAGCAACTGAGTTTGCGAGAGCAAAGTACAAATTCCCCGTAGATGGGGGACATTCAATGAATTGTCAATAATTCCGGAAATATCGGTAATTAAAGGAAGTCCAATTTGGCGAAACGGTTAGGCGAATCGTGGGTCGCGATCGAAACTCTCGTTGAAATCAATTCCCTGCCGTGATAATCGTCGTTTCACGGCAGTTTCTCTACGCGGGTCATCATTCCTTTTTTACCTCAGCCTCGGCTTCCCATTGAATTCGCGTTAAGCCGAGCGCGCGCGCGATTCGGAGGCGGACATCGTTACGGCCGGAACGGCGACGACCCGTTTACGAGGAAACCGCGTTTTACGTATGCAACATTCCCGCTGGCCGTTTCGATTTCACGCACGAATATGGCGTGATGAAACGAGCCGTTGCGTGGCACAACGCTATCGATACCACCAACTCTGTCGTCTAATGAATTCGATTCACGGGCGAATTTCAGCGCATGACAATTCTCGATGATGTAACGTTCCGTTAGTAGTATGTGTTATATTTGCTGCTCGTGTAGGCGTTTTTTAAGGATTAATTTCAAATATGGAACCTCAATTGGGGATGCGAGGTCAATCTAGAAAAATCAGTGATGGCGCAAATGTGACTTTTTTGCCATCTTTGAGATTAACGAAAAAGTTTGCGTTAAATGTTGTTTGAACGTCGTCAAAAATTAGTTACCCAGTTTCTCAATCGCAATTAATATGTCAAAAACCTCTGTATACTCCAGTCGAAACTCTCAGGAAGTTAGCGAGAGGTTCAGTGCACGTTCTCTACCTGGCAGACATTCGAAGGTCTCACTTTTTTCAGAAAATCCCTGATTAAAGCATATGGATAACGCATACAGTCGGAAAATTAGAATAACAGACGTAACTCAAGAGCTACAAAGTTCGTTGTGTAAAATCAAGAGATCGAATCATATGGAAAATGTCTACAATCGGAAAATTAGAATAAAAGACGTAGCTAAAAAACTACAAAGTTCCTTGTGTAAAAGTTAGTGATTCATTTTGTGTTCAAAAAAACTCCCATACTATTTTTTTATTTTTTCTATCCTGCATTCGAACCTTTTCCGACAGTGAATCGCGTGCGATTGGTTGTTTCACGAAAACGATCGGTTATGGAGGAATTCTGTTTGATCGTTGTCTATTGTGAATTTCGGCTAATGAATCATGGCGTATAAAGTATTAGATGGCGTACAGTGCACGGTGCATAATGTATCGTGCATTATGCGTCGCACTTAATGAATAGTGTATAATGAATGCTGCGTGACCGATAATGCATAGTGCATAGTGCATCGCGAATGCGACAGGAGGGTGCACCGTGCTAGATGCATATACCAGTGTATATACCGTAGAGAGAGTGCAGGGTGCACGGTACAAGATGCATGGTGTATTATGAATGGCACAGAGTAGATGGTGGAAAGTGCAAGGTTCATGGTGCAGTCTGAATGAAGTAGAGTACGTGGTGTAGGTTACAATGTACAAAGTGCACGGCGGAGTATGAATGGCGTAAATTTCGTGATACAATGTAAGTAAAACAAGTACAATAATATTAGTACACTGTGCACGTCACAAAAATGTTAAAAAAAAGATAAAACTAAAAATGAGAGAATGCCTAAGAGTGGTATACAGAGTGAGTCTCTTAACACGACGACTTCAAATAACTCGTAAGTTATTCGTTATACGAAAGAACGATTCAAACAAAAGTTGCATAGTGGTCTAATCCGTTTTTTATTACCTTACCTTTTTATTCAGATATTAGGGTCACCTTCCAGTTTTTTAAATGGAACGTCTAATATTTTTTCTCGAATTCGGATAAGTCGTCAAATTTTGCGTAAAAAGTGGGACTTAAAATGAATAATTATTGAGATATTTTTAAAACTGAAGGTGATCCTAATATCTCAATAAAAAAGGTAAGGTAATAAAACACAGATTACAGCACTGTATGTTCCCCTAGATACCATGCAACTTTTGTTTGAAACATGTTTTCGTACAACGAATAACTTGTATACTTGAAGTCGTCATGTTAGGAGACTCAGCCTGTATAGTACAAGGTGCATGTAAAGGAAAGAACGAACGTTTCGTATTAGTTGCATTTTCCATCTCTCTAGTAAAATATTTCAGAAATAATTCAGACTAGAGTGAGCCAGTCAGTGAATCTCTTCCGACCGTTTCATCAACTTTAATGAACTCGTATACCTAACCTAAGCCACATTAAATCGCAAAGAATTTAACGAAGTAACATTTATTAACAAAACCACACGGGAGGTTCTAAATACCCGGTACACCGAACAGAGCGTTTCCATTAATCTTTGGAAACAAGACATATTCCAGCGTGCATGGAAACGATCCATTCGTGCAGGGCCACCGAGAGGAGTCTTACACCGAGACACCGCGGCAGGTGACGCCTCATAATTTGCATAAATTATTGCGTCGCATCGCTCGTTTATGCGCAATTATTTGCGTGCGAATTAGAACCCCGTTCGTAGAGCCATTCCGTGGAAATTCCGGCATTACGTTGCCCACTATATTGTTAAACTACTATCCAGCTGCGGAGAGTTCTGTTGGATTTACTCCTGGTGTGGTCATTAGTCGGCTGCATTTACGTTCCCCCTTGGGTTTTCTCGCGGTACCCGTTTGTCCTGCAACTTAAAATTATACGTTCGTCCCCGCAAAATATCCCGACGACGTTCGCGAATTTCACCGATTCTCTCCCGGATTCCTGAACTGTTATTTACAAGTGGAAAATAAATCCAACGACACGAACCGTTTGCAAGCTGATTGAATTAAAAATCGTGGACGAACGATAGAGAGAACTTCGATCGTAAACAACCTGGTAAACAATTATACGTTCGAAGATCTGTAGACGTTCGCGACGAGATTTTCTCTCGTATTGCAAACGTTTCAAACAACTACTCGAACGACGTTTTCCACGTCTTGAAGCTGGCCTCTGTGTGTACGGACCAGAACACGTGTCGCAGCTGCATGTTGTCACGTCGCAAACGACGTCGCGCGGCATCGAAAACGTTTGAAATGGCGGCCCGGTGCAAAAGAACCGACTGAGGACACTATGCTTTAAAGAACGATATTTGAATTTCATGCATTGCTGATGCGACACAGGCCGCGTCACGTATAACCGAAACTCGCTTATTGTTCGTGCCACCTGTACGCTACTACGATCTTTTTGCTTGCCCTCGCTTCCGTTTGTCCGCCTATCCGTGTACCGAACCGAACTAACTGATATTCGCGTGGAATACATTACTGCTTTGAGACTGTTTGGATAATAGTCGAGCGACGATGTATTTCGCGTACGTAGAATTGCATCGTGTTCGATGGATGGAGAATCCAACTGTGTGTGGAGACATTAGGGTAGCTTGTAAGCTATAGGGGTGAATTTTTTGAAATTATGATATCTGAAAAATTTCAGAATGATTGAACGAAAGAAATCTGTGCAATTAATAAGTTTTTCTTTTAGTCTGATTTAATAGTACAGTATTATTTAATTTTATATTAAGTTCATTTTTGCCTTCGCCTTCAATTTATTTAGTATGTGAAATTTTATTGTTTCATTTACATAGATATTGTATTCTTTGTTAAAAAATAATAAATAACAGTTTTCTTTATGGACAGTGTTATAATTTTCAACTTCCGTAAGCAAATATCTATTATGATTTAGACGCTGTGTTGTGTACTATAAGTTTAACGGTAAAATTGCTATCGACTGATAGCAATAGTTTTAAAATTGTTCATAGAACATTTTTCTAAACTTCAACAGAGCAAAATCACTCTTATCTCAAAAGTTTCATTCACTTACTATAATTGAATGAGAAATAAAATGAAATTGATGTCTAAGAAACGGTTAAAAACTACAGTGTGTAACAAAAATTCTCAAACTCAGTTTGCTTGAACATCCGATTCATGTACTGACATCTCGTTTATTAATTTACCCTTTTTTTATTGTCTGTGAACCTTATCATTTTTCACCATACTAAATGATTAAATACAGAATGCAAGAATTTTCGTTAAACTCTTTATTTCAGTTCTACAAAGATTACGCGTGAACATTCTTGTCCCTGATTAATATCCCACCGATTAAGGGGGTGGTACGCGATAAGTAGCAACGCAGGTGTCGTCCGTCGATGACTGTTCGTGATCAGGATCGCGGTACATGCACCTTATCATCCCTGTACACTCGCGGCGCGGTAACATGCACGTTCTAATCTGGATTAGTCCGAGCTAGTCCGTCTTTGTGCGTGGAAACTGGGCCGTAGGGGGTTGTATCCGCCCCTTTGAACCCCCCATGGCGTCCAGACGACGCGTGGCCCACGCCTGTTGGTGTCCACGCACACAACGCGCTCCTAATTGCGTCATTTTCATGTAATCCAGTCCATTCCAGTAGGTTACGGGGCACGCTTCAAGGTACACGAACCTATTTGCTTCGAACAAGATTGCACTGGTCTAGAGGACGAATTTTAAGATGATGCCAGATGGTACTTTAATTGTCCGATTCGGTATTATTCATTCGAGTATAGTATAAGTATCGTGGAAACTGCGACACGTGTTTCTATCGAAAAGTTTGCAGACATCTGTGTCTTTTTGTTAATATTGCTTCGTTAATTAAGTATCTAGTGTAATTATAGACATATGGACAATGCTTAGTGATATTCATCTATAATTCCTGTTTTTATGTAGATAAGAAGATTATATTTTCTCTGACGAAATTAAAATCCTTTTCAACTAAATTTCTAGGAGTTCGTTAGTATGTAATTAGAGCTAGAAGATCAGGGAATTGTTGAATAAATTTGCCACTGTTTGTAAAATTATAGAAATATTTTGCTCTGACTACGAAATTTACGAATAAAACTGTAACAATTAAGCGAAAATTACCTCTTGCTTCTGCAAGGTGGCCACATCCCCGCAAACAGGCCCCAGACCAGTCAGTTCCGTATCTTTTCTGATCACCCATTCAATGAGTTCGCGCAAAGACAGCAGAAGAGCGTTCCAGTGTTCAGTGTTGCTCTCCAGTCGATTTCTGCAACAGAAAGTACGAAGAGAAAAATTGATTAAAATCGCACGATATTAAAATAGAATTTTTCAACGTTAAAAATACGCAAGCTCGCACGGAGAGAAGCTTAAGAGGGTAGAGACTGTGCGCCAGACTTATGCACCAGGCGTGAAAACGACGCGGGAAGCGTTACGTCTCGTCGTAAATACTGATAAGGGGCGGGTAGGCGCGTCTCACGGACCAAAGAAATATTTATTCTCCGGAGAAAGTGAAAGAGAGTGAGAAAATGAAAGAGGCACCGGTGATGAATGGAGAAAAGTGAGGAACGTCCGCGTGGATGGAAAGCGAGAAAAGCACGCGGGGCTCGATGGGTGGAGAAGAGACATTCAAGGTGAAGTATACAAAAAGAACGGGACAAAGAATGAGGTAGAAAGGGAGAGGAGGTCTGAAAAATGTTTTCAAAAAGAAACAAAAAAAGAGAGAAGTAGAAAAAGAATACAAAAGGAAAAGACAATGATTAAGATACAATTAAACGCAACGCACGAAAAAAATTAACGAAACAAGCAGGTGACATAAAAACAAAAATGCTGTCACTTTGGCTTTCTACGAATAACAGAAAACACATTTCAGAGAGGTTTAACAAAAGGGAAAAGCTGTGAAAAAGAACTTATCAAATTGGGAAAGTCGAGAGAAAGGAAAGATGTATGAACGTAGACGTAAGTATACAAGCAAAAAGGAGAAGAAGAAGAAGAAGAAGAAAACGAGGAGGAGGATGAAGGTTCCTGTAGCTGACGGGACAGAAGGGACGAGGCAAAATAGACAACTGAAATGAATAAAAGGAGGGAGGAACGGAGGGAAGAAGAAGGAAGAAATAGAAGGGATTGAAAGGAGCGAAAGATCGAGGCGTGAGAGATGGTTGAGTAAAAAGAGGGCAGGAAGGATGGCGCGCAGGATTTAGATTTATATTCCGCCATTGTTGTACCATCGTCGACGGGAGCCAGTCTCTCACACCCTTAACATCCAACTCCTGTCTTCTCATCCCCGTCGCGTACAACCCTCCTTTTCATCCACGAAAGCCGCGGACTCGTCGTCTGGTATCGCGAAGGAACAGCCCCGTGGCCGGATATATTGCAGTTATTGTAACGTCGATGAAAGTCCTGCGGAATTCCGCGAGGCTCCTGTATACTTCCTGGCGATTCGACCGTCTATATATATGTATACATATCTTCTTCTCGCAATATATATATATATATACAACGTTACGTCGAAAGGTATTGTGCCTTCTTCTCCTGCGAGATAAGAAGGCTAGGATATATCGTCGAGCCTGTGGTGAATACCTCCCCCCACTTTCTGTAAGAAGGATAGTTCAACTGTGTTTCCTCTTTTTCTACAACGGCTAAGACGGATCGGGAGCAGAAATTTGACCGATGTGAATTTATCTCGACGTCGAACGATACACGCCGTGGAAAAGCAGCCATTATTTCGGGATCGATTGCTGTAGTTTCGTAAGTAAGTAGGTTCGTGTACGTCCTTAGAGAATGGAGTGTTGTTTCCTTGTATCAATGTCATGTTGATCGGATTTCTAGACAAAACGGTCTCCTGTTTAGTTCTTCGAGTTCAGTTGAACTGAGACCGATTCAGAGGCGAATCAGTGTTATTCGACGATAAAATAGATTCGAACTTTTGGAATATGACATCCTAAGAGAATTATTGTCAACTGAAATTTTCATCGATTTTAAGAATTCGATCAAATTTTCTCGTTTTAAAGTGAACTTAACCGGAGGATCGTTTAATCAGTCTAACGATCGTCCAAAGGAAACAGACGGATTCGCAAAAAACGAATGGGTGTTGACTTTCCAAAGACAATCTCCTTCCGGTGGAAACAAATAGCCGCGCGCGCTCGATCGATAGCGACGATGTCGGCTGTTTAATCGATGCGGTCGCCGAACGATTAATTGCTCCAAGTTCGGTGCAGCCTGATTACCACAGAGTGTGAGAGCAAGAGCTAGATAGATAGAGACAGAATGAGAGAGAGAGAGAGAGAGAGGGAGAGAGAGAGAGGAGGAAACAGGAGGAAGAGAGATTCGAGAAACGGACGTTCCTCGAGGTTAATGGAACATCAACGTAATCCGTGTTTGCGTTAGAACATTGCAGTCACGAAAAATAGTTCCGGAGAACGTCCATTTGCCCGTTCGTCTTGCGTCTGCCACGAACAGAAGGGACCTTTAACACAGACGGTATACTTCACGTTCGTGCGATCGCATTTCAATTGGATGGCTCCTGGAACACCAGCCTCCCTGGCTCCTCAGTTGGAAAACGTTGAATACACTCCTTTTACTCGATCTTTACGACGTACCAGAACCTAATGTAACATAAATCACCGAGAAATTCTGCAAGCAAACACCAGACGGCAAGAAAACGTTTTCTATTCCATTGCGAGCGAATTCTTCCACCGAGGACACATCGTACGCGCACGAGATTAACTTTTCGTTTGATCTACTGCCAAAATATCAACGACACTGTCATAGCGTTGTATTTGCATACGTTAATCATCGTTTCTGTGATCCTTACAGGTTGGACAAATTAATTAATTGATAAACTAGCAGCCTAATTTTTGTCTCACAATCTACTAAATTAATTCACGCGTTGGTCATAGTTAATCCTCAAAGTTCACGTTTAATTGACCATGATTTCAATGTGATTTATATCGAACTTCTGCATTGCAGAAGTTGCCGATTATCGGAATACGAATGGAAAAGGGAGATTTTTAAAAACAGTCCAATGAATTTCCACGTGTTACGAGTCCAGCGAAGGCACAGAAAATATCGACATCCGCCGAAAATCAGGGACGACATAGGTAGAGAGAGGGGACGATGGGGGATAAAGAGTCGGATTGGATCAGGGAAGTTCGGCGAACGATAACGCGGCGGCAAGCACGAAACTTTTGATTACGGCTCGATGTTGCGCGCGAGCGGACATTCGGAATAATTAAAACGACGAAACGGACGCGCGTGGTAACAAAATGTTCACGACGCGAGGCGCCGGGACGTGGCCATCATGGTGATTTCAGATAAGCCGGTTTCCACCATCAGGGGCGTCGAATTTTCATTTTTTTTTCCTCTCTCTTTATTCTGCTCGTTCTCTCTTTTTCTCACTCCCTTCCTTCCTTCTTTTCGCTCTTTTTTTTTTCCTCCCGGAAACCGTCGCCCCTAATCTCTCGCATTAACGAACCTCCATGAAAAAAAATTCCTGCCGCGTGTTTCCCTCCGCGAATGTTCGCGTCATATTTTTACTAGAGGGGATAACGTTCATCCTCGTTACGATTTAACGGCGAGCTAATTCGCTAGAAGACGCGGAGGAAGGGAAGGGAGGAGGAAAAGCGATGAACGTAAATCGACGTTACCCGCGGAAGACAGTTTGCAACCCTTTGACGCGTAGTTTGTTATTAAAAAGTTTTTTTTTCCCACAGCGCGCTCGATGGCTGGTTTGAATATACAGGCAGATTTTAGGAACTCGGTCTATGGGTCGTCTTTTAACATGAACACAGGGGAAAGAAAAAAATTCTGTCAGAGGCAAATGGTCGACAGTTTAATGAGATCTATCTTCCTTCCTTTGGCTATAATTTTTTTCTTTTTTTGCAAAATCTACCTACAAAGTGCCATCGTATATTATTTTTCTTCAGCTAAAGCGTTGCCACTGCGCTCTTTCCTCCTTTGATGTGAAACAATTTTGCAGGGAATTCTTCGAGTATAAAAGTATTAACGTCGATTTTGCAAAGCCGTCGTTAAATTACCTGTTTCGTTGTTAATGAATTCGTTTTGGATGTTGGTGGAAAAATTTAGAGAAGCGCCTGAGAGTGCAATGAAGTTTGAGGAAACAGATATTCCGCGAAATGCGTAAAATCCGTTTTATGACGTTTTACAAACACCTGCAGAAATTAACGAGATTTCAGTATAATTTACAATGCGGATTAAAAGTTAGCGTAGATTTTACCGAGAGGAACAGGACAAAGAGATACTGTCGCCGCATTTCCATCCGTTATATCGCTTCCAGTTTAAATCAAGCTTTCAAGGCAAGCTGAGCCCTCAGATAACGGCAGTAATGAATTTAAGAAAGAAGACAAAAAAATAGAGGGAATGAAATAAGTTTCGCAAAATGACTAGAATGGTTACCGGATAAGATGGACCGACTGTAATGAATTTTACGAAAGTTTTGATTAGACAGAACCGTCGAATGGCTTCATTTTGTATTTAAACTACTTTTGATTTGAACGAGAAAATATACGTTTAGTTAAAATACCAAATCTCTATTATTTCAATTTGTCAGTTTCATCAAAAGCACATGGAAAATTGAAATCCCAACTGTCAAGCTCTGAAACACTATTCTTCGATCTAAGAAACATTCTATTTCCTCGTGGCGAAGTTTAATTTTCAGTGAACTTATTCCCCGTTCGATTTTTAAATTCCACCTTCAACTTTTCTCCCTCCCAGTTCAATTTCCCTCTTGCGCTTTGCCCGTGATTTTTAACATATATCAAAACCTTATACGCCACAAATTCCCAACCCTACATATTTCTCTACTTCGCCTTCCGCAACCTCACTTTCCATTCGAATTTTCCCGTTTCTCAATCTGCCAAAGAATTTTACTATTCCTCTCAATTTATTTCTACTTTTCTTTCGATGTTTAACCGTCATGTTCGTTTTCACCACCTTTACGACGCGTCTACGAAATCGTCTCGAACTCCATACTCAAAGTTGGCGAGAGTGCGAGATAGCGAGAGCGAGAGAGGGAGAGAGAGCGAGAGAGAGAGAAAGCGAGAGGGAGTGACAGAGAGGGGGGGAGAGAAAGAGAGAAAAGAAGAGAAGGGGAGAAAAGAGAGGAGAGAAAGGGAGAGAAAGAGAAAGGGAGGGCGAGAGAAAGTGAAAGAGAGAAAAGAAGAGAAGAGAAGAGAGGAGAGGAGAGAAAGAGAGAAACGAAGAGAAGGGAAGAAGAGAGAGAGACAGAGAGGGGGAGAGAGGGCGAGAGAGTCTCGCAGCGCGATCTCTCGAACCTATTGACAGACCGCGGCGCAGACGTCCCAGTAATCGACTCTTCTCGCAGGAAAGTGGAAGAGAGAGAAGGAGAGAAGGAGATAAAGAGAGAAGGAGAGACGTTCGCTCGACAAAGCCTTTTGATCTATCGCCTCGTCGCTGGCTGGTTCTTCCCTGGCGTTTTCCATCGAGACTCCTCGCGGTCTCGTACTCGTTCTACCGGTTAACGCAATAAAGTCGGCAAATGGAATTGCCGCGAACGGGCGGAGCGTTATAATTCAACTCCGGGGAACAATTTACCAGCACAATTCCAATCTGAGCAAGGTCGACCCGCCGCCACCGCGCAAAACCGATCCAAACTTCCACGATAAACAACAACAACGCGCCACTGTTCGTATTTCTACCACGGGAACGGCCGCATGGCACCACTTCCGGTTCCTCCGGAGACCACCTACGAACTTCCTTTAAACATGCCGATTGTTCTTACGCCTGTTTGTTATCAACAACGAGGTTTGCTTCAATTTATACTCGCTTTCTCGGTTACGCGTGTATACCGGGTGTTTCATTTATAACTAACATCGAAATTATTTCGTGTTTGGGGGTAAGACAGAAATCAAGATCGAGCACGTGCATTTGGTGATGAGAAACAAAAGTGTTAAGCAATATTAAAGGTCATCTCAAGGTCACAGACATTTTCTATTCACTATTTAGGACAGTTTAAGGTCACAGATCGTTGAATTCGTCTTGATTGTGGCTATAACATTGTATTATATGATAAAAAAAGAGAATTAACAAAACAATTTTCGATGATCCTTGTTACACACTTGAAGAGAATTTTTCTTTCTGAATTTTTTTAAGGATTAGGGTGATACTGAAATTTTTACATTATTCTTAATTGTATGGGGTCACTTGTTAATTTTTTTATTAACGTTAAAGTATATACATATTTTTTTAAAGAATTATGTGTTTTTTTATGTACTTGTTGAAAATACTTGTATAGTACGATACAACAGGATTTGGTCAAGGAAATTTCTGGACAACGTCGCACGTTCAACACCTCGCACGTTCTGACAAGAACGTGAAGAATCGGTTATTCTGGACATTGTCACGTACCACTAAGAGCATTTCCTCTTCAAAAGGCACGCTCTTCGCGTAGTTAGTTCGTAGTCTGTCACGCTGGTGTTAAGATCTAATGAACCACTTCTCCCGGAAAATATTTTGTACTTTTTTTTTGGCTTACTCACCAGACTTAACACGTCCTCAGTATTTTAGTTAAGCCATCCCTCTCCGAACAGAAAAAGAATTCCTCTTTGTACGTAAAAATATTTTCTACCTATATATTACATTAGAAACATCAGATGTCCCTATGAAATTATACGTTTTACATAAATAATACGTTATTCTAGCCTATCAACGGCAATTAGTGCCGAAATAAAAAAAAAGAAACAAGAATCGCGAGGAATCACGTGCAATCTCGTATCGCGTAAACGTGAATAATTTCCAACGGTACGAGAAACAGGCGGTTTTTCGATCAACCTTCATCGTTCCATTAAATCGTAAAATATAGTGAGCAACGCGGAAACGCCGTCGCTTTTTTTTTTCTTTTTTTATCGCAGCACACCTTTAAAATTTATATTTACGCAAGGCACCGAGAGCGTTCTATTTAATCGCTAGCCACGATATATCTACAATTTTTCCAATTTCACGGGTTGCGGTATCGGTTAAAGTAACTTTATTCACCGGCAACTTTCCTCGCGCCGAGTACAACCAGTTTCTTTTGATCGTCGACTAGTTGGCAAGCAAGAAAGACAGAAAGGAAGAAAGAAATTGGGAGAGAAGGAGAGATCGAACGATCGAGGGGCAGTTCAACAGGCGTACACCGAGCAAACTTGAAATAAAATTAACCCTTTCGCTGCGCCTAAGCACGGCTACGGGCGTCATAATGGCGGCGCAATCGTGGCGTTTTATGTTGTGCGACGTTATACGCCCGATAAACTCCCCAACGTTCCGAAATCCGCTCGTTTTACGCGGCTCTTCGATTTAATAACGTGGCCTCCTTTATAAATCGCCTCTCACCGCCTCTCCCGCACTCTTTGGCAAATTAGACGGATTAAGCCATGTCGATAAATGGAATTTCGTAAAGCGCTTAATGCCACCATTCCCTCTTCGAATCGATCTTTATAAACGGTCAAATATGAACGAGGAAGATTTCAGTTTAGCAGCGTGAAATTACATTTGTACGAGCGTGTTTCGACCGCTGATAAGGCGAGAACGATTTCATCGCAAAGTCAACAGAAATGGCGAAATCAAATCGTTACATCGTAAATGGGGTGAAATTACATTTACGTCTCGTGTAACGTGCTGTTTCGAAGGGAAGTTAAACGATTTTTCGACGGAGAGAAAATTATACAAGCGGTTTAAAAATAGGTTTACGCTTGTGGATTATACATATATATTTTTATTATTAATTTCGGCATTGCTGAAACGTTATCAAACGAAAATGCGTGGAATATTTGCAAATACGTCTATCACGGGGATTATTACATTTTACGAATTTTTCATAAAATATCGCCGAAGGGCTTCGGTTATATTTCACCTACCAGAAACAATACTATTGTCCTTTCCAAATCAAACGGTGCACACTGATTTCGCCGGTTGTGCATATAAACGCGGGGACCAAGCCAATGGAATTAGCACAGTGTGTACGTTTGACCAGACTTTGTTCTAGGTTCAGCGTAACTCAATAAGCATTCAGGTTCATTTCGATCTCGCTAGGAGGAGGTAACAAGAACGACGACGATGAAAATTACAAAATTTTCGTAGACATTGTCGTTGAAATAATATGCAAATCCTACTAAAATCCGTCGTCCCATTAAGTCCACGTAACTTCGTTACGAAACAAAAAGAAAAAAGAATCTCCTTTTGCTTAGCGATGCTTCATAACCCTTTGCAATCCTGTGTCCGAGTGTAATTCGACAAAAACGATGCTATTTATTTCAAGAATACTTTTTACTGTATCATAATTGTATAATAAAAATAAGAAAGAAAATATATTTTACATATATGTTTATAATATTTTACATATTCTCGTGTTTTATGTAGAAAATAAAATGAAATAATATAAAATAACGAATCACAGCAAATGGTTAAAATTTCCTAATCGAATTTTAATTCTGAAGAAGTAACCAGCGTAAATTCTAATTATTATCCATTTAATGTACCATCGGAGACTAAACCAGCCTGGCCGGCAATCCAAATCGAAAGTCAACACACGCTCTCACAATTAATCCTGTGATCCCGATTCTCATTAGCGTACATATGGACCGATATTTCGCCTTGAAGTGCGCTTCCTGACCGGGTAGCCGGAATTAGCAAGCGCGAGTATCGATTATATCCTAGCTACCGGAGGAGGATCGATCTACTTTGCCTAGTATCGAGCAGAAAGGCCGAATTCATTCGGATCGGTTTGCAGCGTTTTCTAATGAGATCGCAAATATCCATGTTTACCGACGTCCTTTCTGTCTGCGTTTAACTCGCCGTTAATTCGCCTTTTTTTCTCCGATCGTCATCGACCCATTAGTAGCGTTGATTTGTATCGACGATACAATCGATAATCGTACGGTCACTGCACTACCGAACGAACGTTTTATGTCGACGCGTGGCCAGTTGTATTTATAATCCGACTAATTTATTGGAATTCGTTTAATCGGACGATTAATGCTCTCCGAATCGCGTTCCTCTAATCCTCGTTTTCTCCCGGAATGCATTCTTTTTTCTCTCCTCTTTTTTTGATCCGTTTTATGGTCTCAATGGATACTTCGGCAATCGAAACGACGCCGATTAATTTCGGTGGAACGGTTAATCAGTCGCGCGGAATACTATTACAGGTCTTCGTAATGAAGATTCACGTGCTCGAACGGTTTAATTTCGATCAATTTTTCGGACGCGTTAAACGGTTAAATGTCAAAATTTCGGGCCGGTCGATCGCTTCAAGTATCGCGATATTTGGGAAAAATACGGAGAGTGAATCATTTAACTTGATCGTTCGGAATAATTAATAAAGGGTGGATTCTATTACCGTGGAATCGAGAATATTTTGATCAATTCGCTGAAAATTAAGCTTCATTTCATTAATCGTAGTTAGAGTAACGATATAACTGAATTAATTTTGTTTATAAAATTCTATTTCCGATGAAATATCTGTTATTAACGCTATGTCACTTCTACTGCAAATAATGAAATATATTTGCTTTAAATTTTCGTTCTAACGACACGAAAAATACTTTTATAATGATAATAGATTGAATTAGGGAACAATTGTTTCGAAAATAATTCCAAATCACCGCGTAATTTTATAAAAAGTAAATTATTTAAAACATCGTTACACTATTTATTGTAATAGTTTAAACTATTCGTCATTCTCGCTAATTTTGCACAAATTGGACAGAAGAAAATATATAAACAAGAATAGAAATTCGTATTCATTGTAAAACGAACAAACGATCAGATATCTCGCAACTTAACCACAGTTGAACAATTCCTCCCTCGAACAGCGAGCAACACGACGTAAGAAAAGTGTCAGGCGAAGAAAAGCAACCCTTTTCCCAAGCCTCCTTTTCACGAGGCGGTTCTGAATATTGAATTAAAATCGCAAGATCGCGACGACCCAGTGACCGAACGTTGCTCTGCACCCGGTGGCGCGAACGGTTCCTTTGTTCCGCGAGAAACTCATTTCAGATCTCCCTTTGAGCCATCGAGACCTCACCTCCAGGCCAGAGAGCCATTCTTTCATTTTTTATCAACGCGCGCGCCTCGTGCTCCCCTTTTGAAGCCGCGTGAACGCGCGGACGACGCCTCTTTCCTCTTAAGACGCGTTGAAACGCTCGCCGTGGACGCTATTTCCTTCAAGACGTTTCGATATCAGATTCCTTTCTAACCACGCGACGAATATCTCTCGAGATAACACTTTTAACGCGGCGAAAAATATCGTCCCTTTTTTCATTCCTTAGGGGGATGATGTTGGATGTCCTTCAAAAGCAGGAAACAGGGACAATTTGGAGGGATTCCGGCGTCTTTTGCGATCTTTCCATCATGGAACACAAGCCGATAAACCTCGAGGACACTGTTCACTCGAACCGCCATTTCCCTCGGACCCTCGTCTCCCAGATGGCCTCTTTTGTTCTCACGAAAACCTCGTTTCTTTCTTGGATCTCACTTTGAACGCCGGAGATTTCTGGCCCGGAGGAAAACAGGCCTTCTGGTTTTTCCCTCGTTGAGGGAAAAAGGAGCGTGTGTTGCCTCTTCCCCGTCCGTGGCGAGTTCGTCGACTTTCGTCCAGCGGAGAACGAAGGGAGAAAATGTTCAAGGGACTTGGACCATGATTCTAGCCAACCGGAAATTAGAAATTTCGAGCGTGTCGCCGGGTCACTTGAACCGGCTTTTTATATTCCACAAACGAGCTTCTGTTTTGTGTTTTTCTTTTGCTGCTTCTTCTTTTTGCTCGATTCTTCTGCATGTTCGTTCGTATATTGAGAAGGTTGCTATTGATCCGCAGTTGCCGAGAGATGAAAAGAATCTTCACCGTGGATAATTTGCTCCGTGAAATATTCATGAGAAATGGCAAACAAATTTTCGGAAGAGAGGTATCTATCGAGATATAAGATCTCGTTTAACATTTTCTTGCTTAAAAATTTCAATACTGCTCCCTGAGAGATCTTATTCAACGTCATAATTTGCGAAAATACGAAAACTTAGTATAAACTATAGAAATTAATTCACAATGACGTATAATTTGGAAATTCATATGCACAGCTAATGCCAAGGTTTTCCAAGTTAAATCTTACTTTCAACAGCATCGGGAATAATTTCGACGTTCGTCACAAACAAGACACTTTGTACACAGATTACAGGTTACTTTCCTTGCACGAGAATATGAAATTCAAGGAATCTCTACCGCGCTCGTTGTTTAGAAGTCTCGCGCGTCAGATATCAGATGGGTTAATCCGCAACGATGATCGCCGTAACAAATATAATTTCGCAACAACGCCACTCTAACGGTATACCGATAATTTGAAATCGACGTCGGTCCAGAAGAGACCGTCCCAATTCATCGGCGGTCAGATTTGATTACAGATCGAATTAATCTATGCAGATTAAACGCTTACCGCCGGCTCGAACTGCGAAACGCTTTTCCCCCGAATGACTCGAGCCGGCAGTTCGATTAAACTCTCGCCTTCCCTTCCTCCTCTGCCTGCCCTTCATCCGCTCAGCGATGAGTTACGGTACTGTTTGGAATAACGAGTGCTTTAAATCGGAATTAATATGAGAGATTTATTAAGGAGACGCCGGTTCGAACGCGCGCAATAAATCGACCGGGCACGTTTCACCCCGGAATCCTCCCCTTTTCCCGGCTGTGTACACGCCGCCAGGATTTAGACTGGCTAAGTAAACTGCGGGCTCCTACATAATTCTAAGAGAATGTTACGTCTGAGAGTGTAATCCCCGGAAATCCGAGTACACGCCGCGAACACATCGACTCGGTTCGGTGGAGTAAGAAATGTTTGGAACGGCATCGGAGGACACTGAACCGTGATCATTGTCAAAATTGCCAGTGACACTTGGAAATTGAAGTTAATCAACGATCCTCTAACTCTCGAAATAGTTAACCTCTGATTCTTGAATATTTACTTCTCTAATTAATTAAAGAAACTAAAAGAATTCAATTAAACAGGTGTTTAAGATTGTTAAAAGAACTTCTAGAAAAACTGACTGAAGTATTGATTAATTAAATTAATTAATTCTGGTTAGGTGAAATTAATAATGTAAAATTGAACGGTGGATCGTTATATCTAATTTCTCCGAATAGTATATGATAATTAAATATCATTTATTGCGAATGATAGATAGTAGATAGTTGAAATTATTAATCGAAGCTTTCTAGTTCAAACATTGTCCAATTGTCTTTCTTCTCCAACGTTTCGCCAACATGGTAACTATCCTTATCAGGATTGATAAGAATATGATTCACGCTGAAATCTTCAATAAAAGTCTGTTTACCTAATAAATTTCTCATTATTACTTTCGAAATTCATAAAGCTACGACTTCTCACGCCATCGTTCTTCATCTTTCTTAACGTCGCAATATTCACTCAGCCCGTATTCATCGGGATCAAGTGAAAACACTTCCACTTCCAATCGTTCCTCGTTTACGACTGCTCGTATAAATTCGTATCGATTCCTAGCGTACGTTAGAGCATCCCCCTCGGTTTCGAAGGACGAAGGCAAGGATACGGTGAGGGAAACGGCTAAGTAAACCGGTCGGGTCGCATCTGGCTTGAACGGAACGTAATGCCCAGGAATATAGACGTCATGAATACGCGGATACGGTTAGGCAAGGAGGATGGTGCATTTAGCGGCCACGAACGAGCTAGCCCGCGCGGGAAAACCGACAGCTCTTCCGGAGATTAACGTTAAGCCACACCTTATCATACTTTAAGCTTGTGCCGCTATCGTATATCCGATACACCGCTGGAAACACGTACCGGCCCCACTCACTAACTATAATGAGTTACGACTGCTCTGAGACCGGAAGGAAAGGAAGCTTCCTTCGTCTGAGCGACAGCTTGATTTTGTTGCATCGTTGGGTTATAATCCATGTGTTGAGAAGAAGTTATCAATTTTCGATATATCGTGCTTGTCGCTTTTGGATTATTTCTTGACTGTAATATCGATGATCGAGGTGTGAATTTTTATTGCGGTTGTTGAAGATGATCAATGGAATAGGTGAGGTGTTATTAATTTAGTGTTATTAATTTTTGATACCTCATGATTCTCGTTCTTGACTGAAATATTGATAATCGAGATTTTTTCTTGGGGTTGTTCGAGATGATCAGTGGGATCATTTGGATCGTTTCTGAACAATTAAATTGGAAGTTGAACTTTCTAATCCTTTTACTTTTTGGTTGAACTTTTTGGTTCAATTTTGAAATTTAAAAAATTACATTAAAATATTTACCTATAACAAAATACACGGACACTTCGATCTGTCTTTGTATTATTTTGTTGAAGCATAGAATTGCAGAATATTTTTATTCGTTTCATTCAATAAATTTATCTCCAAGTATCTCTTTGCTTCTGCAAAGATTTTTGATAGTTCTATAACAATTTTTTAATTAATTCTAACCGAATGTGAGTGTCTAAAAAGTATCTCTATTTCAACTGCTTCATTTTAAATATCTTTATCCTTAAATGTCTCTGAACACTCAAATCGGTTGCATTTCGAAAAGCATACTTTCTCGATATTTTCCGTCCGAATTTCCCGATGATTCGTTTCGGTTTCCAGGCACTCGATCTCCTTTTTCGTGTCTTCGCGATGACGTCACGTAAAAATAACTTCGATTTGGCAGGATTCGTTGCACGAAAGAGAGAACACACAAGTTGTGTTCTGGTGTCGGGAAAGCGTTGTACGTGACAGATTTCGGTGTGTTCGCGACACGATGGGAAAAGAACGACTATGTACAGGAACGACTGATAAGGACCAAAAATCCGGTGATTCATCACGATCCGCGATTATCTACCTGTCACTTCCGGTTCAACAGGCGCGCGCGCGCGACAAATCAACTATCGCTGGCTCTCCCGCTATCGGTGCACCCACTATTTTTCCCAGGATCGCTGCACACCTTTCGAAATTGTCGACAGTTCAATGCCGTCGTTCCTTTGAACCATCCTTTCAGAATCGTTCGTTGTCTCGTCATTTATAACTTCAATGCTCTCTATGATCTTTTTGTCGTTCCATTTTTTTTTTTGACAATTTTTGTGCTTCTTTACGTGTAATACATGTAACTATCCATATCCGTTATTCATGCAAAACTGGCTAAACAGAGAAATTACGTATTTTCTTCGACAATATTTGTTAAGATACGATCCATCGTAAAGATACAGTGAGTGATCGAATTGTTAGAATCAGATAAATAAATTAAACATTTTATTTTACGAAATATACCCCTTTTTATTGTTAACACGTAAACGGACAATTTGACTATACCGTGACAGTTTAATTAGCTACAGAAAAATTCTAGTTTTGAAACTTAATCGAATATGAATCTGCAACGATATTCAAAGCTGCATCAAAATTTCATATTTCCGTCAGCTGCAGAATCCCTTGTTCCTCTGTCGATTTCATTTCATCACCATCGCCATTGTTGACTCTTCGAAGTGAAATGTCATTCGACTGACGCCAAAGGGTACAGAAATCTTATCACCACTCGGTTCTCCATTTCCTCCCTCTTTAATTCCTCCCTCCACCTCCTCTTTTCTCTCGTAGTCATTGTTCGCCAGAGAGACGCAACGGACGCAAAAGTATTTGTAATTCGATTAAGAGCGGACTCACGGGAAAACGAAGCCACGAACGATCGTTTCCGGCACGAAGAGAGTAAAGAGAGAGAGAGAGAAAGAGAAAGAGAGAGATTGAGCTTCCGGAAAAGTCGCGACGCTTCCCCACGAGGGGAACAATTTTCCAGCGACGTGCTGGCACCGCGTAGACGGTATTAAAGGAAACGCAGGCGGCGCGGAATAGCCTTTGAAGTTTTTTCCACGGTGAATCGCAGCGTAAACGCGACGCTCTACATCGATGCTGCTACCCCTCTCCCTCTCTCACTCTCTCTTCTCTTCTCTTCCTCTTCCAACATCCCCTCTGGCAGGTGTGTGTTTTATAGTTTCGATGATTCGACGGGCTTGCAACGCCTCGCGTGATACTCGACGTACGTGAACGCACGAGTGCGCTAATCGCGCCGCGAGTAATGGCGCCGCTACGCGAGACCCGCCTGTATCTTTAATTATTCCTCCCGATTCATGCTCCCGACTAACAACCATGACGCTCACCTTTGCTACGGGCTGACGGAAAGAACTTGTGACGTCTCATCATGTCTCCGTGTTTGCGGAAGGAATCTCTCTCTCTCTCCCCCTTTTGTTCTCTTTCTTGGTTTACTCGAAAAAACTTTTGACTACTGGCTTGTGTTCTTGGTGAAAATACGTTTTCTATCGTGGTAATGAATTCTCGTTTTTTTCCTTTTTAAGTTTTCGTGGTGTCGGTGCGATTTTAAATGTAGGACACCGCTTTGGTGGTTTTTTTGTGGTAACTTTTTAAATATAACGGGTGTGGAGAAAAAGAAAAATAGATTTAATTCTATTGGCAGTATATATCGGTACATTTTTACGAAAAATGTTGTATCGTGTTTAAGTAGTTCAATTTCGCCTTGTTTGTTAGATAATGTTTAAATGATATGTGTAAAATTTAAAAATGAGTCACATTTAATAATTCAGAATGTATTTCCTTTCGTTAAATTTGTATTGTATTTTAAAGAAATAAATAATAAATTGAATACCACTTGACTGATTTGAACGCCTCGTAAGAGGAAAACACAGAACAGAACTGTACAAGGAAAAGTAATTGCAGGTAATTACAGTTTCTCTCTATGTTATAAGCAACAGAAACTCATAGCAGCAAAGTTACAAAAGCAAATAAAACAACAGTTAATAAATGGCTCGGCTCGTTTCCTTTATACGAGCATATACCATTTCGCAAAATACACTGTACGTTGCACATTATACCTGTGCATCTACGAAAACAGATCGTAAAAGTTAAAACTGCAGAATGGAAAAGTTTTTCGAACGCTTTCAAAATTTTTTTAAATTGTTCATTTGGCTCACATGTATTTCCAAAAAGGACCCGGAATATTTTCATTCAAACGATAATAAATGTAACAATGATTTATCAGTGCTCGAATTGATTGAAAGCTTGTTCTTTAGTTGACGTTCGGTAAAAGACTAACTGATAATTTTGAAGATGACAAAAATTTGAGAAAAATTAAAAAATATAGAAAATCAGTTGTTGATCGTAGCGCGTTTTCTAAGTAAATGGAGAGAGGGTGAAAGTGGTGATCAAAGGGTGAGCTGTCTGGTTTTTGGAAAATCCATATAAAAAAGGAGATCGAACGTGACCGAAAGAAAAGGCTAATTTAGTAATTAGAAAATCGGTACAAAGTATAGTAAAATGATGTCCAAACGATTGTTCAGTATGTCTCCGTTAACCTGGACAAGTCGAGAAAGAACGAAAAGAAACATTCGGCACGAAACAGGATGGTTGCGTCGCACGATACAAATTTTCCCCTCGAAATCATTCCCGAAGCGTTCCCAATTCGCGTGCACAAATTCTCCTAGCTTCATACTGAGGGGTAGGAAGGAAAGCGAGGAGGGAAGGGGAGGCTGAGCTCTTTTTTTCGCAAGTTCGAATGGGGCGGTGCACACAGCACGAGGCTCGAAAAAAAAGAGCAACAAAAATAGCGACGGCCCCGGATGTTGAACAAGTCCGAAAGGTCCGCGTATCCGACTGCCGGATGCAGCTCCTGCCCTTTTCGCGTGCGTGCCACGGTAACTAATTGCCGCCGCTATTGATTTTACTCGCTACCAGTATCTTGTTTGCGCGAAATCCGCCCGGTACGGAACGAAAAGTCGCCGATTTTTATCTCGGCCACGTTTCCCTCGTTATAAATCTCTGTCCGCCATTTGACCGGACATCAGGACTGTATATAGGCAGGAATAAAGTTTCCACGATTTTTATTGTCGCGTGTTCGCGTCGCTATACGCTCAAGTTTAAATAACACGCGCTGATACGCCTCTTTCGCGAGAGACAATCATTTATTTCGTCGAGGATGAACTAAGCCACGGTGTCGCTCGTCGATCTTCTTCCTTTGCTCTCGTGTCTCGAACGTGTTGCAGAAAAGAATGAAAAAAGAAACGAGGAATAGAAAAAATAAAGAAAGAAGACTGTTCGAAATTGAACGGAGCATTTTGTGGGATGTTATCTGAATTTCAAAAGCGCTGCTTTAATCGAAACCTAATAACGCGAACGGGACAAAGGAATTCCCACTGGTTGACGAGTTGTTCTTTACGATACGAACGAAGAGAGAGAGAGAGAGTATACCAGGACCGAGCTACCAATTCTTTGTTTGTTCGCAACAATGTAGTTTGCCCCGAACTCACCCACCCTCTCTGTCCTTCTTTCTCCCTTGCTTCCCCTGTAAACCTCCTCGAAATACTCGAGTTTCGCTACAAGAGAGGAAAAGGATTGTGTAATTCGTACGGCAAACAACGACGCCGAGGCAGCTGTTGCACAGGGCCGAAAAGGTTACGCGAGCGGAAAGCTGTTGGCTGGTGAAATTAAACCGAACTGTTCTTTAAATGGAAATCGAACGATCGTTTTTTATCGATTAAATACTTGTTCCGCTTGACCACGGTTCACATTTCGTCAATTCGTTTCGCTCTTTACATGTTAGATCGTGCAATAAGAAACGGCAAATTATTTGCTGATGGATCGAAAATCGTTTTCTCTTTTTCTCCTTCTTTTTTTTTTTAATTGGAACAAATCGTAAGTACCTCAACAGTGAGTCACCATGTACTACGTATAAATTATCAAGATTAGAAATCTGATATATCGTATTAGGCGATTTAAATTCGTGCTGCACCTTTAGTGCACAAAGTTTGGGACATTAATCTGAGTTCGATAGAAATGATTAGGTACACTGTGTGTTATTACTTTCGAATGGATTAATACAGCAGTGCTAAGTTGAACTGTTAGATTGAACGAAGAAGGAATTCGACGTCGATTTAGTGGTTCGTTGTTTATTAGTTTGGTTAGAGTATAACTTTAGTTAAATTGTAATTCTGTGTTAATCGAATTGAAACTCTCCTAAGTTAGACTACAACTCGAATCTGTTACGGATAGAATGTTCTATTTTACACTTGCGCAATAACTTGACATAGTAGTCGAAGTTAAATTTTCACTTAAAGAAAAATAATTTTTTGAAAAACATCTTCGAATAAAGCAAAAAAAAAAAAAAGAAAAAAAGAAAAGTAGATAAGTAAACACTACACAGCGGTAGTATAAGTGTTGCCATGATTTTGAAGCGTCCTATACTTGAACGTATCGTCAGCCGCTTAATCAGAGAACCCGCTAACAGGAACGCTGAAAAACATCCAACCGATAGATGTAGTATTTTCAGCGCAGCATCGAGAATCCACCACGACATTCTATTAAAAAGCCAATCCCCGATCGACCAAGTCGGACAAAGGCGAGAGGGTAGCATCCCGCTCAGATGTCGATCGTTCTCTCTCTCTTTCTCTCTTCCCCTAGAATTCCAGTCGCTTGTTCGAAAGTTTCGCCCGGCGATATAACATATCGGTGGGTATCGGTGTTGCCGACCTCGTTGAAACCGGTGCCAGAAACGATCGTTGGTCGAATTATCGGAATCAGCATTTCCAGCGGTATTTGTGGTCTGATTGCGGGCTAGTCTCTATGCTAAAACCGAGCTGAAAACGGTGATTCGCGGATCGAGAGAGCGCGAAGATTCGGTTACCACCGATAAATATGGCGGACGATTCGAAATCGAGAAAGAGGCGAACGGAGGAGACGATCGAATGACGAAAGAAAAAATAGAGAGGGGGAGAGGGAGAGAAGGATAGATCCGAGAGAAAGAGAGACCCAGAGAGAGAGAGAGATCCAAAGGGGAGAGAAAAAGAGACCCAGAGAGAGAGATTCAAAGGGGAGAGAATCACAGAGAGAAAGAGAGGCCTAGAGAAAAAGAGAGTGAGAGAGAAACAAAGAGCCAGAGAGAGAGAGAGAGAAGCAGAGTGAAAAAAAGAGGCAGAGAGAAAGGGAGAGGCGGAAGATATCAAAAAGGCAGGTCGAAACGGTGGAGAGAGAAGGGACAGAGCTTCCGTTCGCGGCTTTCACTGCTCCGTGTCCCCCACGAATACGCTCTCTTCCGGTAATCAAGCCTCCGCGAGCTTGAGGCCGCGCAGCTCGGACTAATTAATGGAGACTGATTGCTCGACTCTATCCGGGTTAACCCGCTGCTGACTCCGCTTTATCGGCGCTACTTAAATTTTCGAGTCCTTGCCCGCGAACTACAGAACGATTCCAACCCTTTCTGTGAACACTTTGTACCCCCTGAGGGGAGATTGAAATTAATTCTCTAAAAGGAGAGAAAGAGAGAGAGGGGGAGATGTCCCGTTATCGGGATCGTGGACGAGACTTTTCTATACCACCCTCGTCGTCGATTGTTGTAAATTGCGTGGAAGGAAAAATTCGAAGGTTGAATCGAATTTCATTTCTTTACTTCGAAATTTACATTATTATATTATTTTACGAAGATTTAGTTGCTTGGAACTTTCAAACATTTTCGAAGGGAGACGTTTTTATAAATTTTGTACGATGATTCAAATTGATATGACGTTATTATTATGTTAAAAGTTAGTGCAAAAAGTATTATAGCAAGCAATTTTAAAACAAAAACTTGTCAGAATTTCGTTTATTAATGAATTCTCATCGAATGAAAGATTTAGCAATGATACTTTCGGTAATAAAAATATTGAATTCAAGCGAACTCGTACTGTTGCTAAGCGAAACCTGCCCGAAAGTGCAGAAACTTTCAAGATGAATCAATATTAAACCATGGCTCTCCTCTTTGCACTATCTAATATTTCGCGAAAGTATACAATTCCAGACGATATCAATAAGTAACGTTCCAGAGTATTCTTTAATAAAATACGAACGTTTGTAAACCGGTTTCATTCCCGGTGAAACATTACGTCTGCGAAGCGACAGCCGGTCCTCTATAAGCAAAAATGAACCCTCGGTTACCGCTGTCCAAATAGCGACGGGGATCTTTATTAAAGCTCGCGGACGGCGCGAGATTGAAACACGGAGATATACCACGAGACAAGAAGACACAACATTCTCCGTTTCTGTCTCCGTGCATCGAGAAATTTCCCTTCGGATGGTCAACGTCAAAGCGTTTAACTTCCGGGGAAAATTTCCGCGAGCTCGCCGCGTATTCGCATAGTTCGTACTACTGGATAGAAGTTTACCGAGAAGCTATGGTTCGAAGTCTGGAATTAACGTTGCCACGAAGTTCTCGCCGTGGTGAATCTGATTACGTGCATACTCATGACAAACGTTCCACCGAAATTTCATCGCGAGAAATAACGTTTTTCATGCTTAACAATACAGAAATATGATAACGAATTTGTATACTACATTCAGGAGTTTGAATAGATGGAAAATGTTTTAAGATTTACGAGAATCTTGAAGCGAAGTTAAAAGAGTCACAGTAAAATATCGAATTCTAGGAAAATATCGATGAGATTGAACTCTTGATTTGCACGGAGTGGCAAAAATTAGAAAATCAAGAAAAACTTCTCTAACTGCTTTTTCGCTTTTCAATTACCAAATATTTTCCCTTGCTATTTTGTACCTTGAAAATTTGTCGCCATTACAATTTGATAGCCGCGCCTCTATCATAGTCTCGACAATGGGTTGTGTGGTTTCTTTTCATGTTTTACGAACGAAAGAACCGTAGCTTGTGCACGGTATACCTGATGCATACGAGAGGAACAGAGATTCGCAATTTCCACGGATAAAGATTTCAATATGGTCTGCGGGGTAATCCGTGAGCGTACACGATACCGCTGAACGACGATCGACGTCGAAGACGGTTTCCGCCGTGCAGAACTCGGTGGGCGAAACTTGTTCTTGCGGCAGATTTGCAAACTTTCCTTGCTGGAGAAAATTCAACGAAGGATCTATAATAAACTCGCACCGATGCAAATCGAAGCCAGCCTCGAGTATATCGAGCTCGCGTTCGCGTCTCCTTTTCACCATGAGCGAGATTCATTTGTAAACGATAAAAATGGAAAATTGATTAAGCGAAAATGAGAATAATAAATGAACATTGACTTTAGAATTTTCTTGCACGCTCCATTTCTCTTTTGGCCTTCGGTTTCGCGTTTCAGGTCACCGTGGTAATTTTTCATCGACGAATTTCAAAGAAACTAGCAACGCTCTTTCTTCTCCCTTTTTATTTTTCATCTTTCCCGAAGAATTGAAAGATGAATGGAGTTTTTCAACGGTGCGCGTTGGGGGGGAAGAAAAAAAAGAAAGAAACACCGCCCAGTAATTTTTCACCTACGAATTTCACAAACTAGCGAACGTACTACTTCTTCCTCCTTTTTCCCGACAGAAAAAGAAAAGGGAGAAGAAAATGGCAGATAAACAGGGAAACAGGGAGTATTTAGTCGAGAATATTCGCCAAATTTCAAGGCACAAATTTTTCATAACTGAAAAACACACTGAACCACCGTGCAAAGCAACAAAATTTTAATCAACGAAATATTAACAAAAAAAAAAAAAAAACGAAACAACCGAAAAAGGTTAATATTAGGATTAAAAAATCAGTAACACTCGGTATAAATCGAAAGCTCAGTTTCAAAATTTGCACAAATATTCGCGAAATAATTAAACCAACCACCTTCGAACTTTCCACCGCTGAAAAGCAAAATTACCAGCCGAACCGCAACCGCAACGACACGCATCAAACATTGAAGCACGAAAATCGATACTCTCCTTAATAATCCAAGCCCGTGAGGCCGCGAGAGTTCACGTGATCGTAGTCGGGGTTTCCGGCGGGGCGATGTCAAAGCAGCCTCGCGGCTTCAAAGTTTCACGGGGAATCCCACGAGGGTTTCATCACGGTGCATCGATAGGAGAGAAGGAAACGACGACGAGCAGACTGGTCCAACGTCAAAGATCTACGGTGTGGCGGTGGCTCTTTCGCTGCGACAATTTCTGCTTACGTATTACCGCGACGCATAACTGTTACGTTATCAAAGGAGAATGGCGCTCGGAGAATTTCCGGCTTCATAGTTAACCTACTGCGTGCGCACGGCCGCTGACCTGGCGCCCGGCTTTGGAAATCTTTGGAATTGTTCGCGCGTCAAAAGCCATTGTTCCGGGGATGTTGTCACGAGAGTAATTCTCGGTTCGTTGTTTCACGAGGATTTGCGAATTCTTTTTAACACATATACATATACGTACATACACACACTCTCTTTCTCTATTCTTTTTTCCCCCTTTCATTCATTTCACTTTGTTTCTTTTTCACTTTTTGTTTTGTTTCTTTTTCTTCTTTTTTTCTTTTTCTTCTCTTTTTAATAGCGTTAATCGCGTTAATCACGTTTCGAATGTAAGCGTTTAAGCGCGCCTATGTGGTATTTCATCGGTAAAGTATAAAATCCTGGGAATGTATACTTTACCTGAGTAAAGTGTAAACTCGAGGCAAAGTAAGTGAAACCTAAGCAAGGTATAAAGCACATCTGATTTCATACTTCGCTGGATTTTACAGTTTCTTGTATAATGCTCGACTCGCGACACGATTGAAATTCACTCTGAGCGCGAGGAGTATTGTTACGCTCACAACAAAATTAATATTGTAAGGGCTGGTGTTTTGAGAGTGATGGAAAAATGACTGAGGGTTGAACTACTCTGTAGAATGTTGTATAATGGTAGAATGCTTTGGGATAATGCTTTTTGCATGATGATTTTTCGGAGTGTTTCTTATTTTTTCTAATATATAATGTCCATGTGTACGGTGATTGGTTGATTCTGGAGAGAGGTGAAAATAAGAATTTGGAAAATGCAAAGATATAATTGGATGTTCGAAAATTCTAGTAAATGGAGAAGTAAGGTTGGAGATTTGCAAATTGGAAGAATGTAAGAAAAACTGAAAAGGAGTGTCTTCAACTGTGTTTATGACAGAGAAACAATTTTTTTTAGACTCTGAAATTAATGTTCTAAAAGAGTTTGTTACGGCCTTAGAATTAAGATAGGAAATGGCGTTTTCTATGAGTTTTTATGGCTTTACTGCTCGATCGAATGTGTGACCAAACACTTGATAATACATATTTCCAGATTTTAATCTTTCTCCCGATGTTTCATATTTGGTTGGTTGATCACACGGTTCTTTCGTTCCTTTCATAAACGTCAACCTTTGTTCAAGCTGGAAAAATTGAAGGATATTAAGGCACGCGATGGATTTCGTTGACGTTGATGGTATTCCTCCCGACGTTATCTTTTTTTACTTTCTATTATTTCGATTTTCGCGTTGCGGACAGAAACGTACGAGTTTCGCTGGAAATTCCCAGCGCCGTCGAAAAGTCATCGTTGTAACGCATTTCATCCCCCGCCGATTTTCGTAAATCGACCATCGTCCACTCCCGCGTTACCATGAGGGGAGCTTGACACACCGGGTTTAATGCGTTTTTGTCAAATGTGGATTAATAAATCGATCCACGAGCGTGTACACAGAAATGGAATCAGAAATCAACTTTTCAGAAGAGAATGGCTGTTGAGCGACAGAAAGAAAGAGGGGATAAAAGAAAATAGAAAGCCACAGAACAGTAGGAAAGAGATAAAACAAGAAAAAAAAAAGACAAAACGCAATCGCGTTTGTCTCGTTGCCGGGGGTCGAAAATTTTCGCCCCTGGAACGAAGAAGAATGCATTCTAGCCATTCTCGTGAAATTGTTCTTGCGTGAAGCTGACACGTAGAATCCCTTTCGAACTAACTTCCAATCGGTAAAACTTTTGTTACCGGACACGCGTGTCGAACGATCGCGACAGATATTAACCTAAGAAAAATACACCGAGAGGAGTAAATAAATACGAAGAAAGAAAAAAGAAAAAACATTGTTCACGTTACGTATAAAAGTGTTTGGTGAAGCGTGAAAGGAAAACAGACGAATGCAAAGAGGAAAACTAGCGGCAAACGGACAATCCAACGTAGTCGATATAACGGACGAATCTCATAGCCGTGGGTTTTCGCTAAATCCCAGCAATATTTTCAAATCAAAGCTATTCAGCTCCTCTTCTTTTCCTCCTGTTTCAACGTTTTCCACGTCACATTCTGTCCACTACAATCTTTCTGTTTTATCTTTCAAGTCTTTCCTACTTTTCTCTCCGTGCACACATTCCTTTCACCTTTCTTTCTCCAGATCATTCTCTGCTCATTATATATCTAACTTCGCTTTTCCCTCGTTTTACACGCATCATCCATTTCCCCGTTTACTGTGCACTTTTTTTTTTCAAATGTACCATTTCTCCCAGCGTAACTATTCTCTTCTTCTCCTTCAATTTTCTCTCCAATTCTTTCCTCATATTCTTCCGAGCTCATCTCTCTTGGCCGTCACGTTTCAACTTATCCCCGCGTAATTCATTCTACCATCCGCGATCTCCGCGGAATTTCTCTACAGCCACTTCACGTTGGCCAGATTCTCGCGCGTAACGCAAAATGGAACGTCTGTCTCGAAACGGCGCACCTGTTACCGCTCACGGGAGCTGAAAACTTCACTCGTCCCACCTGTCATCGTTCTCACCGCGAACGCTAATTGGATTAAAAAAAGCGGGAAAAAAAGAGAGAGAAAGGGGAATAAAGGAGACAAGAGAACCGCAGACGAGCTTGCGAAAGAGAGAACAGAAGAGGGGAATGAAAAGCTGGATAAAAGGAGTATAATCGTCACTCACCTTATCGCCATACTCTTTGCCTTCAAATGATGCCATCTCTGGTTCATCTCGTCCAATCGTCGCTGTAGCATAACCGCGTCATCTTGACTCGCCAGAGAGCTCAGCAGCTTCCGGCCAGTACCGTTCAGAGACGCGTACACGTCTCGGTGTGTCTCGATTTCCGATTGCAAGTCCTGTAACAAGAAACAGCAATTCTCATAAATCTTCGTATCGAGGAGAATTAAAAATATATTTGAATCGCGATAATTTTTTAATTTAAACGAATTTTACGGAGATTACAAAATATGAATTTTGTGAGTTGATATATTATTATTATAGCTGAATAACTTTGAATTATTCTTAAGAACATTTCGTAGGATTATTGGTAAAAAATTTTGCGCTGTGAAAATTGGTAATTTGAAATTGGGAAATACAATTTATAAAACTTTTTTTTATTATTCTCGACACTCTGCTTTGTCGATATTCTCGCGTCTGTGTTTCATATTACATTCATAAGTATTAGGATACTTGTTACGTTCGTATAAAAAATATTACACGTTTTAAATTACATTTCTTCGTCAGCTTGTAATACCAATACATGTATTCGGTAAATTACAAGATTATAGCCTGAATAATTCTTTTTTTATTTCAAGCCTTTCGAGACGATGAATTTCATATGTTTTTAAGCAACAAAAATAGCAGACATATCTATCAACCTGTCCACATACATTTAATAAGAACACAATTATATTTATGTTTAAAAAGAGAGTCGAAATATCAACACATTATATATTGTACATGTAATAAATATCTCGAAAGAATATATAGCTCTCCATTAGCAAAGACTTAATAATTTCTAAATTTAGATTCGTTTCACGTTAAACAACCGTCCTATTGCTTACGAACGAAATTGATGAAATATCAATATTTAACTATAATCTCTCGCAAAACGAACTTTCGTATAATAATGTATAAAAATAAAGAGCTATCATATACCTTGATCTATCTTATTCTATTCATTTAAGAACAGACACTACAGAGTACTGTAGAGTACACGGAATAATTTATACAAGCCATAATGGACGGGAAAATTCGCCGTCGTCGCGTAGCCATCGAGGGTAGAAATTTAAGGGATACTTAGAATATTTCGTGATCGTCGAACGGCATTATTATCGAAGAAACATCCCTCTCATCGGCTGGAAATATTCCGCGCGGGAAATTTCAAGAATTCACGCAATATTTCCAGCAGATTTTCCACGGCAGGAGAAAACGCCCGTAGAAAGTATTCGCATCATAGAAAGAGAGGGAGAGAGGGGGAGAGAGAGAAAGAGAGAGAGAGAGAAAATGTTCACGGTGTTCCGTCATCGTGATGACGTGAATTGCGGCGAACGCTTGGCCAGAAGTGATTTATGCCGGTTTCTCATGTACATCGAGGCTATGGGCAGCGTTGACGGGCGCCGTCGGCCGCCGATGAAAATAAATCGAGGTCGATGCAAGTGAATTAAGAAATATTCGTCGCCGTTCAGCCTTCACGCTGTTCATTTTCCACGCAATTTTACCGGGATTCCGTGGAAACATAGTGTATGATAATGTACAGTACGTTGGTTCCTTTCTTGTAAGGTATAATACCGCGGAGGTTGAAATATTCTTTCACCGAGCTCGTAAATTCGGTGAGCCTGTAAATGTGATTTGAGAGAAATTTATGATAACGTTTCGTGGAAATTTATTTATAGAGATGGTTTGGTTATTGAACGTTCAACAAACTCTGAGTAAGGATAAATTTAAGTAACATTTCAAGAACAGTCTTGTCGAAAGAAACTTGACTTTAGAAATCTTTCCCTTTCTGGAGCACAGAGAAAGAAATGTATCTTCAAGATTCTTTTTTAAAGAAACTGGTTAACTTGATCAATTTAAAACTTTAAAAATGTATTTCTTGTTCTTCAAAGAGGACGTGCAAAAAAATCGATGTAATATTCGAAGGGAATATTCTCTGAGATATAATGCTATTACTTAATCAATACACTCGCTGAAAGCGTACCCCGACAGATATTTTATTCAACACTGTAAACGGAAGTGCATGTACCTTCTTTCTTATTCCTTTCCTTTCGAAACTCATATCCAGGCACAAAGATTGAACTTCGCGAAATAACACAAACTCATTCTTAAAATCCTATTACCAACTTTTTCGCCGAACAATTCTATAGAAGTAACCTTGTTCCTAGTGTACACTCTTCGAACAAAAGTTTCATTTAAAGGGATAATTCTTCAGCTAGTAGAAAAATTACAACAGCAGTCAGTCGTTGAAAGGAGCCTACGATACCCTGACCATACAATTTTAATCAACATACGTCTCTAGAAATCCGACGAAATTCCCTATTCGTAACCATAGCTCATTATGAATTTTCCATTACCGAGAATTTCCCGCTAACCTTTCCTAACGAACAATGAAAACTGAGTCGTAGGAAATGATTAAGCAGATGGAACATTATTCTGTTAGCGATCGGGCATTCAGGTGGCAATGGAATTAACGGTAGAATAATCAGCATTTAATGTACATCCAATTTTAGTACATATTTAACATTTAATATTTAAACGAAGTATTTAATTAACAGTAATTTCTTGGCAAACGATATATTTGCAACAAATTATTCTGTGACATGCTTTGTTATATCTGAAAGATACTGTTGATAATTAGGATCTTTGCCTAAGTGAGAAAAATAATTTTTTAAAATTTTGCACATGTGATTTTCTTACATTACAAAATATCGAGAAAAATGTAAGAAATACTTGAAGAATGTGCAAATAAAAATGCATTATATAATAAAAATTAATGAATATTGTATATTTTTGTACACCACAGATGCATTCATTTTTTTTTTTTAATCATTCAGTAATTATAGTATCTTTTTAAAGCAAATATCTATGTATAAAATATAAATAAACAAATATTTGAGTGATATTCTTCTCATCAATGGTATAAATAAGATCTTTTTCTCACCAATCCGAATGGACTCTGATTCACCATGCAAAAGTTAAACTGCATATTCATATTTTTCTGTCGAATTTTCTGCGTGTATATTTGCGAACATTCTGCATATATATTTTTACAAATAAATTCTGACGAATTGTGAAATTATTAAAACCATCGTTTTAACAGGTTTTTGGTACACTTTGGTAAATTACAGTTTTCAATGGAAAACAATTCTAAGTTAATTTGTATTTGAATAGAATGCATCCTAATAATCTTTGTAATTTCGAATAAATTCGAAGTCCGTCATTTCGATGGGTTTGGTCATACTAGTGTTAAAGAGAATCAATGAATATCCAGGAACGTACGAGGGCACTTCGTATTCTCGCATGAAAAGCGAACCACTCGTACGTTCCTTCCATTCGTCGAAGGGGAAAACAGATAATAATTCAACAGCTTTTCTTCCCGGGTCACGGATGTTAACTTCCATAATTCAAGGAAGCACAGATTGAATAAGCTTCACGTTGTATCTCCGGTATTGCGCCAACTTTAATCCAATGTCGTTTTCTCGCCGTTGGAAGCGTCTGTTTCCTCCATTTGCTACATAATACACGCCTCTCGATTTTCGTCGATTTTCATTCAACTCCATCTGACTGTATCCATGAACGAAATTTTCCCCGGAGGCACAGAGAGTTTCATGAATCGACGCGCGTGATGCGCGTGTACAGGTTGTATCATAAAACGCGTGCCAGTAGAAGGTAGAAAATCCAACATGCACGAGTGATGAACAACTCCGGTTGAATTTATGCGGACGATAACATTTTTGCGGGACCGATCGTTTGTCATTTGAGATGGAAGGCTGGTGGTTTCGGTGGAATGGAGAACAGTGAGTTTGCAAATTGTCAGTATGAAGAGTGTCGTTTGGATGTTTTGTTACACGCGTGAAAGAAACTAACACGTCGTCGAGGTGATACTTCTTCTTTTTTTTTTGTTTTCAACATTTCGGAGCAAATTGAAACGATTTACAGCGGGAGATTATTCCGCGGGATGATTCAAATGATTCACGGAATAAAAGAACGTCGATGGCCGAGGAGATTATGGCCGTAAAAAACATGGAACATCCGGAATAGATTGTTATAGTGTAACAGCTTGCGCGAGCATTTTTTATTGCTCCTGCGTTGTCCAACTGGGCGAAAGTTGCGCGTCCACAATTTATAGTACGGCCTGTATATGCGAAAGAGTGCGGCAAATATGGATGGGCAAATATTGTGGCGTATGGTGTGCAACGGTGCAAGGAACCTGTTTTCAAAAAGCGTCGGGGTACATCCATCAAAATGCTTTTCGTCGGAGTGCTCGCTGTGAGTGCGAATCGGTGACGTTTAATTGGTACACCAGATATCTCTGCGTACGATAAACTTTGATTGCTATCGTTGGATGAATCGTCGAGCCACTTTACACGAATACCTTAGATTTTCAATTGCTCTTAAATTGTCCTTTTGTCACAGATATAACCAAAATATAAATCGACGGTTAAAAGTGTTATTTACACCAAAGTTCAAATATAATCTTTCTTTTTCTTTGGACCGGTTTTCTGTATTCAACATCAGATTTTCACACATTCATATTTCAAACGTAGACAGAGTAAACCCCTATATTTTCCAATTTTCCATATTACGAGAATAATGTAACCATTTCGTTCGCTCATAATACAGTTCGATTTTACCGAAAAGTACCTGAGAAAACAACGTTCCATCGTGTCTGCGAATCGAATATCGGATCATAGGATACCTATCGATCCCGAAGACGATCGAGGTTACGATACGCCGTCTTAACGGTGCACTTTCAATGCAGATTAAATTTTCCGGGTAATGGGTGTGTATAAAGTGACCCAGGTGAACCGTGGAAAAGAAGCGTTTAGGGGAAATTCGATGGGTAGATGGGCTGGAAAAAGCGTGAAATGCAAAGCGTTTTTAGCTAGTCGACGGCTCTTGTGCGCTTCTTATCGCTGCAACCGCTGTGCAATTACGCAAATAGCACGTTATCGATGATGCGTCGCGAACGATAATATCGCGGCCCTTTTTTTTTCTATCCCTCTCTATCGTTTTTTCTCCTCACTCTTTTATTACTTTTGTTTTCTTTACTTCCTGTTTGTCCCTTTTCTTTTTCTAATTTCACTTTTCACGATAACGAAGCGGATGTACTACGATAATTGCGCGGAGTTCCTGTATTTACGTTTGAAAGCATTGCGGAATATTTTGTAATATTACCGCGATGTATATGTAAATCACCGTGAAACGATTTCGAGCACTCTGTGAAATTTCTGAGAGCACTCAGAAGCTCGAGCCATATCTAGAAACAGCCAGTAGCAATTCTGAAAACGTCGAAGCACCTTTGCGAAATGATTTGCAACTGTTCGGCGATGTTGTAGGAACGTGTTGGAAGATCGCGTGGAACACTTAATAGGAGAGAAAATAATACGGAAAGGAACGCGAGAGATAGATTTAGGCAAGCTTAGCAAAGTAGTATCCTGTGGAATTTCAGAAATACGTAGGATACTTGGAAAAATCTAGAACGCTTTTGTAACATTCCGCAATCCTGTAACAAGCTTCAAAATACCCGCGGGAGAATTGAAAATACCTCGCGATACTGTTACGACGTTCCACGAACTTACGGAGAACACAGAGAGAATTCGTGGAACATTTTACGATATTACGCAACATTGAATCCAGAAGTCACTTGTGGTACATCTCCTGGGAGTGCTTTATGATATTACCGCGACAATTTCGATGTGGATTAATTCATCATTAATTTCCAGCATGTTTTTCTCAGTCAAGGAACATCGTGAGATTTCATAGGAACACTTCGTGACGTTATTGATGTTGAAAATCTTGTAAAAATCCTATAAGAGACGTGAAACCGGGACAAATTCCTGAGAACGTCTTTGATTAGCCACGCGACAGATTTCGCAAACATCGGTAATTAAATCAATCCCGTGGGCGTCCGTGTGGCAGCCTCGATTCAATTAGTACCGCGAATCCTTACGCTCGAATCGAAGTTCAGGCTTTGCTCGCGGCAAGGCGAAGTCTGAGAGAGAGAGAGAGAGATGAAGATGGTGGTATATTAGATATTTTGACAGCGAACCGAGGACGTAATATTACGTCTCTAGGAGGAGGATGCTCTATTGCCTGGCGTTGCCGCTCCTGATAATGCTCCGTACACATGGCGTACACAGGTAATTGACGAAAGGAAGACACGATTACGCGACGGTCTCACGAATGATATCCACGTTTCATTTATCATCGTGTGCAAGTAACGAGCAACGTTTGTTCCCAAACGACTTTGTGAGACGATCAGAACGTTTATGGACGCTCGTGACCACTCTCGATGCACCTGTAAATCTCGACCACTCGTAAACGACACTTTTTACGACGGTGTTTTCACCTTCCGGAATATGTTGATAAACTTTTGTAGAAAAACTAGTTGTTTGGAGGAGGCAGTGGTTGTGATCGAATGCGGTTTTTTGATAATTACATAGAGAAAGTCTTTTGCAATTATGCAAAATACTATTCTGCATAAACCCATCCGCGGTTTATCGACAAGTGTCATTCGCAAAGGATTAATTATTTGAATATTTCAATTTTCTGCCTGTTCATTTCGTCTCGACGAATTCCACTTCATATAAAGCCAGAATTTCCTCTTATTCTCTACACCATTTACATTAATTCATCCATACACGTCGGAATTTCGAGAGACTCCCAGGAAGCTTCACTTTGAATTAATGTTCCTCGGATACCTCGGCTAGATAATTGAATTTAAAGTCTGTAAATAAAATCCGCGTCGCAATAGTCCACGAAATCCTCGCCAATTTTATCAACCGAGGCTCGAACCCCTCTCTTTTTCTCTCTGTCGTTGCCTCTCAACTTTAGCTGCCAATTTAATATTCCTAACTTCAAACGACGCGTTTCAACGGGTCTCTGTGCTCGTTTCAGAAGTTAGGTTTCGTGGAAAAATCACCGAGAACATTATTCAACTGTTCAACAGAGAAATATCGCACCCCTCTCCATTTTGCTCTAATCTGACGAATCGATCTTCTATTTTGGATGGTGACAATTTCCAAGGGATTCGAGAGAGAGTGTACGATTCAAGATTCGGGCATAATTCATCGAGCTTTCGTCTTTCGGAGGCAGTCTGTTCTCTACGGTGATGCATTTAATCGATGGTGTCAGACTTAATCAATGTCTGACACTTAGGCGATTGTAGTCAGTGACGTGCATACCAGCGAGGATTTCTAATGAGGAATTGCCGATTACCTCGTTGGTATACCGAGATTCCGCGACGATTCCTGGCTTCCCTTAGACGCGTTCTTCTCCCGCAGGGACAAAGCCAGCGAATTTACATGATCTATGGAAGATAGCAGACGAACGAGGTTCCCTTAGGAGTAGACAGCTTCTTTAGCGATTTGTCACGGTCGTTTTGGAAACTTTGAAAAATTGTTCCAACATTTATGAACGCTTCTTGATCCTGAGGGAATCTCGCGAGAAATAGAATTTCCCGAATAAGTTCAAAATGTCTGGTTCTAATTTTAGAGATTATTAGACGATCAATTTTTCTTCAAAAATAGTGTGTATATATTTTTTAAATGTAACTGATTGTACTTCACGGGAGGTGAAGTTAATATGGAACGTACTTCCTCTCTCTTTCCATGGAAATTATTCATCGTTCTATTTGAATTACGTTTCGCAATTTTTCCAACGAATCTGTGTGTTTTTCTTTCTTCTTTTTTTCATTTAATTACCGGTTGGATGCGCACGAGTTCACAAAAATGACTGAATTCGCGTTTTTTCATTTTTTTTTTTTTTTATCAGAAATCCGCTGAAGAGATCGCTTTTTCCCCGACGAGATCGTAAACAAACGTTATTGGAAAAATGTTTTCCCCTTAATTGCCTGTGGCCATTAGTGGATTCAAAGGTGGATTCTGATATTGAGATCATCTCTTAGTTAGATGAAGTAATGGTAAAAAAGGACAAATTCATATTTCTATCTTAGAATTTATATATTTAGAAATTATTACATCTACAATACAATTAAATTATTTCGTTCTATCTGAAGTGTATAATTTTTATTAGTTATTTACATGTTACTTTATGGCACATCGTTTACAACTTTAATTAATTGCTTCCATCGCTTAATATTCCATGTTACCTTCCATCTTCATTTCTTCACTTACACGATTGTAAATGTAGTCCCTACCTAGTTCACAGAACACTAATTACTCGTCCCCAACCTTATCTTCTCACTTTATCCAATTCACACTAACCATTGTTACCATGTACCTAATTTACATGATACTCGTACCGAATTACTTCCTCTACTTCTAGCTCATCACGTGTCCGAATTCTATTATACGTAAGCGTATTGTTATAAAGTCTCTAGAATTCTCATCTCACAAAACATCCATTAATCTTTATCATACTCGTATGAAAATTATATTCCAAACTGTTAGAACATTTCACCTATTATACTTACCACGTGATACGTCTTGTCATCGTTACTTTATAAAAACGTTAAAAAAAAGAAAGAAAATGAAACACTGAAAATAACTCTACCATAAAAGATTGAAACAGAAATTTTTGCCCCATTCGTTTTCTCTCGGAGAGACGAATCACTTTGCACAATAAAAATTTAATTAACGGAAAGCTAGAGAAAAAGGCGCATTTAAAAATAACGTAGACAAGCGTCCACCATGTTATAAACCCAATTCCTAATAATATGTTATACAAACACTTTTCCTCACAGACGATCATAACGAAATCGATTAACTTTATGCACTCGAAGCTCTTATGCTCAAGTTGCATATGTTTCTTAGTTTCTTTTTGATATAATTACTCGTGTTTCACCTATCATTTCGTCGATTAAAATTAGGAAAATCCAATAATTTTATTAGAATTTACAGCTACTAGCGATTCTGTATTTCTCCTGATTTTTCCTCACTATTTGTACCATCTAGTTGAACACAGAATTACTTTCACTTTTTACTATTATTCTAATCTTCCATTTTCTCGAACCAATTACTTCATTCAAATCTCTCATTCATGTAATCATTGATTTGGTCTTTAAATAATTTAAAATCGAACTTATCTTCACTGTTACTAATTTCATCATTTGACTCGATCTTTATAAATATATAAAAAAAACAGACTAATGTATGAAATAATAATTTTAATGAAACATAAAGAGGAAGGATATTTAAAAAAAAAAAGAAAAAAAAAGAAAAGAAGACAGTTATTAATCGCTCCTTAATTGTCATTCAAGTTACCGTATCGAACCAAGTGAGGATTGAGAGTCACCTTTCGAGTGCGAAGGGTTAATCATCAAAGATAAGTTTACCTGTTCGAAGAGATGCAGCTCCGCCAATAGCGTGTAGGATATGTAGATGTACCGCGCGTCGTCTCGCCTTTTTCTGCCTCGTGGCCCCCGAGGGGGGTTCCCCTGTAGGGTGGCACGCCCCCCGGGCCAGGTGCCCCCTTTTCGTACACTTTCACGATAATCCACGGTAATTACGTACCCGGAAGTTCCCTCATCACCCCACCGGTCCACAACAGCCTCACGAAACTCCACGTCCTTTACCTGTTCACTCTGTTCGAATTGTACCCCTCCGCGACACTTGACGAATATACACAGATCACAATCCCGCCACTGTCTTCGTAACACATCTCGTGTCCTCTTCTCGCATTCCTCACCGCAGTGCCACACATTTTTAACCCTCGTGATTCTCGTTCACACGCCACACAGGCTCGATTAACGTGGTGTTTTCAAGCGTAATCGTAGGACGGCAGCTGTATGCAAATTTCAGGGCATTTGCGCGAATTATCGATCACCATTAAACGACAGTGTACACGAGGCAAGTGTCGGTGTAACACGTGCGCGGATTTCGTATACAGGCAATTTGACGTGGGGGAGGAAAAATGCTGGGACACGTGTCGTGATTAATCGGCGAACAGTATTTTAAACACTGTTGCTAATGAGCGGAGCGATTCGTGCCGGGCATGTCACGATTGTTCGCGATAAGATCCGTCACTTTCACTGATGAAGCGTGAGTTTTACCATTTCAGACAAAACGTTGCAGGGGGGGAAAATTCGTGGAAGAATTTTCTGAAGTTAGAGAAGTGTATTTCGTCAGAGAGTAAGAAGATCGGAGAGGTGAAGTGTAATATCAAGAGAAGTAACAAGAGAACGGCTAATCTGACTTCTGTAAATTTACACGTTTAACGAAGTCAAGGTTTACGTTACAATCGATTAATTTACACGAGAACTGCTGCTTCTCTAGAGAACTCTGTTGCACGATGAGAAACGTTAGACACTCTTCGAGGTAACAGTTTGCTAGGTTAGACTTCAGTATTCTCGTTTTAAGTAACTTTTTATTATACAAACACTAATTACATTTTTTGTTCTGTTTCGATTTGTTCGATGAAAATTCCATTCCCCGCCTCTCTTTTATCTGCGGAGAAACGCTTACCTCGTACATACAAGTGCTATCAAATACATCGCGACGTCAAAAGCACGTCGACTCCATTGTTAAAGGGAATCCAATTTCTCGAAGAAAAATTGGCCCCCTATTCCCAGAACGACCAGGACAAATAACAGTCAGTTACATCACTGACAACTATATCTCTTCTATAAACATTAAAGGAAGAACCATTCTGTGCTAAAATTAAAGAACATCATTTCTAATATAACCTTGCCAATCCCTATCGGTCAGCCATTTTGGTCCCCTGTAGAACGGTATCTATAATAACAAAGTACCTTCGATTCTAGCTCGAGAAACGATTAGTTCTTGCAAACCTCTATCGAACGCATCGTGTCAGCCACACGACCAGCCCCATTGTTACGTGGAATCCAATTCCTCGAAGAAAAATTATCCCTTTATCCCCGAAGGGGTTGAACAAACGGCGGTTGAAAGTGGGTTGGCCGCCCCTCTATCTTGTTACGAAATCAATGACGCGTGTCCAACCTTCTCCAACCTCCTCTCCCCTTCTTCTTCTTCTTACTAGCGAAAGCTGGATAAAATGTGGCCCCGGGGATGGAACAGCATTCCGTCGGATTAGAAAGCGAGCCATCCGCCTGGACCCGATTGGTACAGGGGAGGGTTCTGGCGGCGATCGAAATAAAATATACGAGGCGTGGAAACGGGCTACGAGGATGAATAATGCATCGGACGAGCAGCTTGTGGTAAGTAACGAGGCGGATTTGTAAAACACCAGCTTCACCTTGTCACGACATTGCCAATGAACTGCAAATAATTTAGCCGCGTGAACTTTCGTACGCGAAGATTCAACGAATTCGACTGATTTCACCTGTTTCCTTTTTCCTTTTTTTTCGTGAAGAGGAATTATTAACCCTCTATATGTCGTATGACTTGAATCATTTATATTTTATACGTCTCATTTTATTTGTTTATTATTATTATTTCAATTCAACATTTTTAGAAATGAATAATTCTAATCAATCGTAAGTTTGTTTTATCAAGGAAGAGAAATTAAGTTGCAGAGGGTTAAATGAAATTTTTGTAAGGTGATTTCTTTTTCCTATTGAAATTGAACGATGGTGGATAATTTTATGAATATAGTTTTTGTGAGATTTTCTTACAGAAATACGGTTGCAAATTTCTCGTGTGAGATAAAGGATGAAAAGGGGTTGAAATATTTGATAGGTGAATTTTATTTTTGGACTCTAATGAATTTTTTGTCGAGTGACTCGAGGATAGGTTGGGTTAGTTTGCTTGAGGGTTGAATGAAGGATTTATTCGACTGGTTTTAAGAGGTGAAGACTAGAGTTTGAATAAAATATTCGACGTTCGAAAGATGGATGTTCTCTGTTCATTGTCGAAATTTCTTTCGTTCGAATCTTCCGAGGTTTGCAAGAAGGAACAGAGATAAAATCGTTGACGTTACAGAGAACCAAAGAAATCTGACAAAAGGGTGATAAGATTATTCTAATTTCAAAGACGATCGTATGTTTTAATTGAACCGCTGTTCGAAAAGGTACGAGAATATCTCGAGTCGAGATTAGCGTGTCGTTTCGCCCCTGAATCGAATATTATTTCTAGGAAGGAAATTCGCCAGAGATTCGAGGGAATTTTCAGGAGCATAAGGCGCAACGTAACTCCCTTCTCCAGATTGATAACAATTTCCCGAATGAAATGCAAAGTGAATGTCGTACTTCCAAACGAGTTCGAAGGGACTCTAGTTTCTCGTCGTCTCCTTTTTTCGCCTGGCGCCTCGTCGAGGGGAAAGTTTCCCCCTTTTTCTTTCTTTTCTCAGGGCGAAAAGAACGAAAAGTTGCCGAGGGAATAACTTCAATTCTAAGGTCTTCAACGATGCAGATTTCTTCGTTGTTCCGACTAACTGTAACAATCATCGCGGAACTCCCTGTACATTCTTCGGGCAGGATCGCGAGGGGAATTTTCACGATCGATTAAAAAAAGAAAGCAAAAACTGGCACGACGCGGGAAAACTTCGTGAACCTCGTTATTCTCGATATTTCGTAAAGTCCGCCACTGTAATTTCATAGACAATTCTTTTCAATTTCCAAGTCATTCTTAGGATATTTAAAAGACAGGGGTGAGATCTTTATTTTCTAAGTTCTCGAATACTACAATACAAGGATTTCAAAGTACTTTTTCTAACAAGGGAATACATTCGTCAGAAATACAAATTTTATTCATTTACATTACTTCTTTATCTTTCATAGCTTTCAAGATACTAGACTACATATGTTTACAATCCCCAATCTTGAAACTAATTTTCACTTCTCCGATATTGACGATTGTTACTAAACAAAATACAATAAGATACTTCTGGTGTATCGAGACAAGCGTAATTCGCTTGAAAAATTAATTTCATGTTTCAGAAATCGCTAATACGTCAAGTTTCATTTTCTCCTCGTGGTCGACTAGTTTTCCCGCCGCTGCTAGACACGCGTCGTTCATTTTTCTCGTCGCTACGCCGCGTCGAGGGGTAGACGAAAGCTTCGAGTCGTCGGCGGAACCCATTAATGACGTCCACGGTTCGGCACTCTGTTTCCCCTACTCTCGTCTCGATTCGTTTTGGACCGACGAAAGAACGAACCTGCCAGCCGGGCCGCTCGTCAAAAACTGAAACGAGATTCTCTCTCTCTCTCTCTTGCTCTATGTAGGTAAGCAGAGGGACAGCAGCCGGGAAAATTTCATTTTAATATCATCTAAATGTCATGGCGCCGCTGGAAATGCACGGCGACGCGTCGCCGCCCGGAAGAAGCGCCGCTGTCGTTTGTCTTCTGTCGAAAACACGTGGCTGAACTTTCACGACAACTGCCAGAGGAATAGACGTGTGATATATAGAGAGAGAAAGGGAGAGATTCTCGTTTCGTTGCGTCGAATGTTGCTGTTTTGTCGTACGATGAAACTGTTCGCTTATATTTCCCTTTTACGATGCCACGTCGCCATTGTGCTGTAGACGCGATTTTGGAATATTCGCGATGTTCGAAATGTTATCGATGAGAACAGCTGTCGCATTCTAATATTCTTAAACTGTCCATCGACTTTTTCCACTCCTCGAAGAGATTCTCAGTTTTTCTGGGAATCAATTTTCATCGATTCAAATGAGCGCAGTTCGAATCTGTCCAAGTGACAGATTTTCGATTTCTCACTTCAAATCAGCAGATATTTCTATCCGTGTGTATGGTAACTTTTGAGATAAAGAGATAATTATGTGTATCTATAAAATATACTATATTCAAAGCTTTTGTTTCAATATTCTTGCAATTGATTACATATGCTGACAATCTGAAATTATCTATTGCAAAGAACGCAAGAATCTTCATTCCACTTGTTTCTTTTCTTCAAATTCGTTCGATTTTTAGTCTGTAAAATATTGCAAAAGTCCTGAAAAATACCTTAAAATTAAAATTCCTAATGTAACTTTAATACTAATTGAGAAAAATATTAATCTATCTGCTCAGTTTTAACGCATAGTCAGATTTCATCATGAACCGTCACTTCGTGCACGAGATATTATTTAGGTGAAGAAGATTGCTTACGAAACATATTAGATTAGTTCTTGTTTCGTGTGCAGTCAACGGAGATCTTGGTCGACACATGAGAAGATCGAGACGGATGTTAATACCGGATGGTTCAAGCTCTGATGGAGAAATTGGTGTACCAACCACTGACGTAATGTTACTGAAAGAGGCCGATGCGAGAAAGGGGTTGGGTTAAGCGGCTTGCGGACGATTAGAGAGCGCCGCACGCAGCAGCCATCGCCGTACGCTAGCTTCATCCCCATTGGCGATCAAAACCCAACTACCTCGTGGTTCAGTTAAATACAAAGTACCGAAAACCAGCCTCTCTCTTCCTTTCCTTTGTTCCCTGTCCGGTTTTCCGTTTCGTTCGGATTTCGAACGGGATTTACAGCGATGGACTGTACATGTTACTTTTAATTCTTTTTGTGACTAATCTTTATGCAGAGTTTCCTTTCATCATAGATTCTATCGAAGGAATCATTCCACGATTATTCCTTTTCCAGTAAACCTCGTAGAATTTCACTACGGTTGTATTACCTTTTTTTTCAGCGATAAATCTCGATTATTTAACGAAGTCTTGGAAATCTTCGAATTTAGAGTTTCTACGCGATGAAAGAAAGGAACGTATATTTTCGTAGGAAACAGAAGCTTTGCATGCGTTATATACTGATAGAAATTGCATATACATCAAAGGATTCTTTTTTCTCCTCGAAGGAAAAGGGCGTCGATTTTCAAAGGGAGTAAAAGATGAAGAACCGAGGAAAAGGCGTTAGCGCGAAACATGTCTATATCGGATATGAAACTTCCTTCAGAAGATAGGATGCAGGACACCTTCGTGTAGTGACCACATACTCAGAATATCTCCGGAATTTGCAGCCAAGGTCCTTGGGAAAAGTTTTACAGAGGAAAGTCGACAAAGCTCGCGGAAATGTCGACTAAAGCTCAGTCAAGTGACTGGGAAAGCTTCCATGGGCATACCTTCAAAATCAAATTTCCTGTCCTCTGAGAGAGAAAAAAGGACTTGCTGTGGAAGGTAGAACACGCGAAACACCATAAAACATCCGGACAATTTTCTAAAATGGTACCCCAGTAATGGAACCTTGTATTTCTTCGAATTTAAGAGATGCTGTTATTCGTGTACGTTTTTCTTCTGTACATTTAAACATAACTTCGTGGAACTCTTTATTCTCTAAGAAGAAACTCGACTAGAACACGTTGCTCCTACTAAAACGTGAGAAATCATGAAACAGCTGAAGAATTTTTCAAAAAGGTACACCAGAGATAGAAACTTGTACTGTTTTAAATTACAGTTAAGTTTGCTGACTTATTATTTAAAATAAATGAAATTAAAAGTATATAATAATAATATAATATTTAAAATAAATATAATTAAGAACAGGTGAGCAATATGCAATAATTTGGAGGAAAAAGATACAGTGATGTGCAAAAAGTATTGTAAAAATTTTTTGTCCTTCTGAACAGGAATATTTTTCCACGTTTTAACAAATTTGAATATCACTTTAAATTGAAAATTATGAAGAATAACATTTTTTCACAAAGTGATTTTTTATTTTATTTAAGACTTTATTTCGACTTTAGACTTTCGAACGCTCTTAAAAAATTCTGTTATTCATTTATATTCCTTTATTACACGTACATAAAAATAGAATTTATTAAAAAAAAATTTAGATGAAATACTGTTACAAATACGGAATACACGTGGAAAACCATAAAACGTACGAACAATTTTCTAAAAAGGTGGACCAGTGATAAAAGCTGAACATCCTTTGAATTTAGAGGATGCTGCTTATTCATTTGTCTGTCCCTGTATCTTTGCAGAGAAAATCCACTCTTGCAGCCACGATCGATGCAAGAATAAGCTTCCGTGAGTGATCTAGATGGTCCATAAATGACGAACGAGACATTTTCTGTGCACCAGGGACCATATATCGACGTGCAGTGAAGGATTCTCACCAGCTACACCGTTCGAAAGTGTTCCCTCTTTTCTTTTTTTTTTCTTCTCTTTCCTTCGACCAACCCATTAGACCCCGCTTCATGATCGTGATCGACGCTCAACACTTTCTTCGCTGGCGAACCGAACGAAGACTGTCGGGATTTCTGGTTTTACGAGCCTTGAGAATGGCGACCTTTACGATTTTGTCAATTTTCTGGATTTTCGTACGAAGGAAATGTAGCAACTTTAGATATTTTTCTAAGAAACTGTACTGACTTTTTTAATATTCTCGTAGAGAAATGTAGTGACTTTAGGATTAAGAAATTCAGAATTTAGAGATATTTTTTTTAGAGAATTTTAATGGTTTCGAATTTTAATGACTTTTGGATATTCTCTCGAGAAAGTGGAGTGATTTTGGAATTAAGGACTTTGGAGAAATTTGCGATATTTTCGTAAGAAACTGTGGTGAACTTTTGATATTAGCCTGAAGAAATGTAGTGAATGTTTTGGTACATTTATCTAAGAAAAGTTATTTATTTATTTTATCTATATATATTCGGGATTCCCAAATTCCTTAAAAGTCCATAATCTAAACTTCCCTAGAAAAATATCTCAAAATCGCTCCATATCCTTGGGAAAATGTCTAAAAATCGCTAGATTTCCATAGGAAAATATACCAAAATTACTGCAATTTCCTAGGAAAATATTGCAAGATCACAACAAATCGTTGGAAAAACATTCCAAATCAGGACTATTTCGAAGGATAATATCCCAAAATCCCTAGCATTCCTTAATCCTAAAATCACGCCACATCTTTAGGAAAATATCTCAGGTTAGGGATATTGACGAATCTATATAGATACTCTCATCCGGCCACTCGTAAAAATCGCGCAGCGTTCCTTCGGCGAAAGGATTTTCGCTCGATAATCGAGTCTCCGTATCCTCTCTCTAGCTGCTGTATGCCACGATGTGGGCGTCTCTAATAGCTTGCAGCTTTTCGAAAACCTCAGGACCTTTCCACAAGCTGCACGAAGTCGTTGCCTACAAACGACCCGTGAATTTAAGTATGGAAATAGGAGAACGGTCCTCGCAAGGCCATCGAAGGAATCATCTTCTTTTTATTGGTCTCGTTATCTCGTTAGGATGGCTTATCTAATTAAAACAGGAAGTATTTATTTTGACCCTCCGAACCACTTTACAATTGCAATTTTTTTCCTGTCGAGAATTATTCTGAAGATTCTTAACGGGGGGGGGGGGAAAAAAAAATGGAAACCGTATTTAACGACGAACTTAAAGAAAAAGAAAAACCACTCGAGTTTGTTCAACAGCTGGAATCTTCCTCGTGTTAAGAGTTCAACGTGAAAAAAAATTTCGATCGTTAAACAAACTCCCAGGTAAGTGTCTCGCAAAGTGTCGGAATAAATACTCCAAATTTTAATTAGATAACTGAACTTAACCAGACAACGAGACGTTCATACGCCAGAAACTTTTGCAACATCGGATGCATAATTCAAAGTAAATCCACGAATTAACGCTGCGAGCGTTGATAACAATTTTAATATCGTAAAATTGTTCGGAGTGTCCTTAACTCTCTTCTCTCGCTCCTTTTTATTTTCCGACCTGCATAAAGTAAAACTTTCTCCACGAAACACGAGAGCCTGTCTACACGTACACTCCACACCTTGATACACTTCAACCACGACACAACATCTTACGCGTTATTCTAGCTGGAAGCATCGTCGGAAGATAGGGGAAGAAAATTCGACGCGATTAAAAGGCGTCCCCTTGGTCATTAGTCAAAGTCATTAGCGAAAATTAGAAGAGGCGGAGAAATTGGAAGGACCACGACGTTGCACGGGCGACGAGCAAATTAGAAGCGTTTAAGAAAGAAAGAAAAAAAGAAGAAAAACACGAAAAAAAGGAGGAAAAAAACAACGAACTGCAGATTAGAAGCTGCACGGTGCTTTTATCCCAGAGAAATTAGAAGGACTGGTTAATAGGTTCTGATAGAAGGCATTCGCATAAGCAGCGAACGATGGATCAATACTAACGTTTCGACGTATTCGGAAATTCGTATATCGGGTACGTTCAATGGTGTTACGATCTCGTACTTCCGGATTACGATCGTTCTGGCTGCGTACCGGTATGTACGCGCTCGAGTTTACCAGTTTGTGACGAGGCGTATCACTGCCGGAGCTTTTAGCCTGTCGTAAACGTTTATTCGAAGATTTGTTGCACGGTCGAATGTTCTGGTTCGCGCGTTCGGTTGTTTGCACGGGTTTCGACATAACGAAGAAATTCTAAACGATGTATACCTACATATTTTCTAGTGAAAAATCTGACTGATTTGTTCGAATGAAAAAAAAAAAAAGAAAATTGTGGTTTATGCGAGCGTCTATAAGTTTTGTTTCGTAAGTTACCGACGAAACGGTTAAAATGCTCTGCGACTGTATTCTACATTGATCGATTTCCCCAGTTGCAGTACGTTATGACGTAGAGAAGAATATCGAAGACAAATATATAGAAAGGCTGTAGTATTTCTCCTTCGCGTTTCTTATTCTAGTAATCCATCAATGGCTAAGAGCGGTGATCAATCGAAGGTGTAGGAACAGGTGGTACTGTATCGCGAGCTTTTATCAACGATTGGATTAAGCTTACTGTAAGACGGCACAACTGTGACACGTATGTTATATCAACTTTTTCATTTCACGATACAGATTGTAGCGTTAAATACGACAGAGATAAGCTGTTATATTTGTAACGAAGTTTGTTTGAAGTAAAACAAAGAGAAAAGAAAAAAAAAAAGAAGAGATTCACAGTTTCACCGTGCTTGGGAAAATCGTCGCATTCGCTTGTCTCTTATTTCAATGAAATAAATTGGAAAATCGAGTTGCTTACTGTCGCTTGTGAAGTTCGGTAAACAGTCGACAACGCGAGAGGGAATTCGGTCGGCAATTGTCAACGAGTTTCACTCCAAGAGAGTGAAAGAGAGAGAGAAACAGAGAGGAAAGGGAGGGAGAGAGAGTGCTACAAGAGGAGAGAATTTCAGGCGTGGAATTTTGAAATTTGACAGCGATTAACGGGTCGGTGATCCAGCGGTGTTCTTGTTCCGTGCACAATCGTCACGGTAGAGCGACGTTAACGACGTCACGCTGGTACACGACGGAGCAGTCGACGAATTAACGCCCCATTGATGTTCCCGTAGAAACAGCCTAACTCGAATCAACGATCTGACGCTGTTTGTTCGACGAATCTAGCGCACGATGCAACGCACGTGCGCCCGTATTCGTGCCACAGCTGGGCGGTTCCTCGTTCCAAGGGAAGATTATTATGAACGCGATCACTTGGAAAAACGCGGACGATTGTTCGCGCGAAACGAATTTGCACATCGATTTCGTTAAGCGTGAGAGACTCGTGATGTTCATTTTCTGTATACGAACGATCTTCCTTTACAGTACCAATGAATTTTATACTTTCGTCCTATCATAAACGATTTACGCGTATTTTTCGAAAGTTTGAAAGTATCAATAGCGTGCATTGTTTTGATGTTAAGAGGATTTTTGGCAGGGAGTGGAACAGAAGTCACACAGTTTCGATCTTTTTAGTAATTTATAATACTATTTGTAATAACAGAGGGGAAAAATACGAGGGGACCAACAAGCGGGAATCGAACCCGCGACGACCTCCGGCACGGCAGGCCGGGACTCTACGCCCGTAGCCAAGGCGCCTTGTTTCCTCGTTGTTATTGTTACTATTCGTGGGATTCGGTATGGAGGGCCCCGATACTACATATTTAATAGTTAATAGTAACTTATTTAATCCTTCATAAACCCAATTTTCTATGTTTACGAGAAAATACAGTTGATTACGACTTTGCATCTTGAAAAATGTTGAAAAGCAAGAATGATTTTTATGCATTTATAAGAAATTTTGAAGATACAAAATTGTACAGAATGAAAAAAACAAAAAATAACCAAATTATAACGCTTCCTGTAATACCTGTTGAGTAAAACAATTTTCTATAATTCTACATTCTTTTACTACGTTCTCAAAGATACGAATTTGATTTTAAATACGCAAAAATGCAATAGTGTAGCAACAAACAAATGAAATATGACGTCTTTAAATAAACGAATACTCTTAAGTCTAACATGGTGTTGCAAACGGTTGGAAAAAGAAAGTATGTTTCGCTAAACAAATTTACACAGTTCCTTGATTCAGAACTGCGAGGGACAATGAATCATTTGATCATTATTATATCTGTGTATGTACATGTTTCGTTAGCTCGTTCGGAAACAGTTGGAAACGAATCGGCCATGAAGCGTTAGTCCTCGATCCGTTTTTCAGTTGGACAGTTTGCAAATAAATGAAAATCCGCGGCGGTAATAGGCCTCGATCGCATTACCGTGTACTCGAACAGAATAAATAGTGGCTAAAACGGCCGGTACCGGGGCAGCGGGGAATTCAATTGAGCCCGAGCGCCGCGTAAAAGCCGACGTGCCTGTCAGCTTCTGCGAGTGTTTGTGCGTTTTCCGCGCAGGCTAGCTACCGTGCCGCTCGCCTACGTGACCCCTGTAAATGCGCATCAAATATGCCTCTTCCGTTCCATCGTCTCTTCTATCCCTTTCTTCCCTTCGTTCCACACCATTGCTGGTATGGAAGCGAGTCCCTCTTTTCCCTTATTCAATGAACGAACGATCGATCGTGGCATTGAAAGAACGATCTCGATGATAGAGATGTTTCTTCGATGGTTACTGTACAACTTCCATCGATTCGTTTGGGCGAAATTTAGAAACAGTCGTAGAAAGTAGGACGTTTATTGTCGAGGAAGAAATAGATTCTTGGGTTCCTATGGAGGTTGCAGGAGCGTTCGAATTATTTTTGTTTTCTTCTCCTGAACCTGCTTGTAACTGAGTGTAACGTGACCGAAGGTCTAGTGCTTCCTTTGTTCTTTCAGAATCTACAATTTCAAGTTCCAGGATTTGAATTTATAAATTTTCGAATTAATTCGAATTTTCCTCGATTTTCAAACGCGAGTTGAAATTTCCAGGAGTTAGTTTCGATTTAACGCTGGCTCTCCATCTACCCTGTGTATCGCGAAGATGTTCTCAAGGAACGGGAAAAGAAGCGGGCGGCGCGAGTTTGCGTGGATTTTTGGCCGGGGCAGATTTAACGCCACTTACTCGCGCTACAATTTATCACTTTCGCGGAACGTTTTCATTTTCCAAGCGAGGAGAGACCAAGGACGAACTTCGTGCGAATTTCATTTCACTCGCCACGCTGTACGTAAGTGGAACTTTCTGCCATAACGATAGAACCACCGCGCGTTAGCTGCCCGTCCCCTTGGCATCGGCCCCGAGAGCTTTAGATTTTCCTCCAGCGACGCAGCTTATTCTCGCGGTATGTTTTTCTTTTCTTTTTTTTTCTGTTTGTTTTTGTTTTCCTCTCTTTCTCTCTCTAACCGGGAGAGAAAATTGACAAGCTTCGCGGAATCACAGCGTTTTCTCCCGGTAAATTTCATGCTGGCGTATTGTGAAAAATGCGTCCAACTTAACGTTCGAATTCCGACGACCTCCTTCTCCCTGGAAACTTTCCTGCAATTTGCTCAACACCTTTCTCTCTCCCCCCCTTTCCTTTTATCCTCGTTACGGAAAAGCATTCGCTACATTCTCCAGCGAAAGCAAGTTACATCCTAACACGTTTCAGTTCATCACACTTTAAACTTAATATCCCAAAAGAAGCAACGTTATATCTTAACTATACCAATTTCTACCGAAATGCTTCTCCAGAAACTACGAACGTATCAAATATTTCTCAACTATCTACATATTTACTATCCATTCTCCGTAGAACGTCTACGGAATTATCATCGTCAGTATTCTTTCATTAGCCCGTTATAATTCCACGTGACTTGAAAGTTATTCCACTTATTTATATTTTATACGTCTCCTTTTATTTGCTTGTCAGTGTATTGTTACAGTATTGTGTTACTACACTGTTGCTAATCAACTATGTTTTATGATAATTATTAATTCCTGCATTTCAACATTTTTCAAAATGGGAAATTATAATCAAATACAATTTCCCTTCGAAAATAAATGAAGAAATATCGAGTTACAAAGGGTTAAATCTAATCAGTGTCTTTCTTATTTCAAAAATTTATGAATAAAATATTTAATTCATGGACTTATATTCCCCATTTTCTACAATGACTTGCTTAATCGTTTATCTAAAGCAAAATCTGTCTATCAATGGTGTTTTAGATTAAACCCTCCCTTTGAAGTTACCATCTATGTATGCATCAACTATATAATTCTCGTCAGAAGACTTTCTTAATTCCCTCTAACACGCGATCGAACCATCCTCCGTCGTTCACGTTCCCTGAGCTACGTAGTCGCGCAAGCACGCGAGCTTAGGGTGCATCTATCACCGAGGGTGCGGAATCAGCAGAGTATTAGGTGCAAGGGGGTGCATCAGCACCGGTGGCCACCATAACCGGCAAATGTGTCGTCTCCTCGTCACGTATTCAACCACCTTGTCCCTGTTCCGAGCCGCCTCGAGTAAGTAAACTCGGATGTAGCGGCGCGTTTGGAACCGAGAAAGATAGTGGGTTGTGTGAAGCATGACTGGTACCCATGAATATTTATCGTCGCCACTCAGTGGCAACAGCACACTTCTCGTCAGCAGCTGCGAGACGTACACGTACAGGGTGCTCGAAAAGTATCGTTTCGTCTTCGTTGGAACAGGGTGAACGACCGATTTACGAACCTCCTACGCGCAAATATCTCCACCTCCCTCCCACCTCCTCTTCACGTTCGAACGTACAATTTATGGGGAATTATAATTAGCGCCGATAGCTTTGGCTACGGTTAATTGAATTGTCCCGCGGTTTCGCCGATTGATGTATGTTTGTTCATTCAAGGGGAAATGTTAACGAGGAATTATATAAGCTAGCGTGTTTGCTTAGAAAAGAATTTAAAGAACGAACGTTTTTAATAAACTGCGGATATTTATGCAATTGTAACAGTAAAATATGTAAAATACACGAGAGCAATGTTAAAATCACTTAAGATACATAAACGACAGCGCTAATCCATACATAAATTTACCGTAGTATAGTAGTTGTATGTACTTTTGTATGTACATATGTTTAAAATTTGCATAGAAACGATTTCAAGTAACAGCTAACTTACAGCTGTTTCATTATTTTTTTTTTTTTTTAATTTACTATTTCGCAATTTTATTAGTATAGCTTTACATAATTACATTATACATTTGCTGTATCTTAGAGCAAATTTTCCCACTATTATTCGTTATAGTTAATCGTACAATTTTAATAAAATTTAAATAAGTATTTCTGCGTAGAGCCTTGCTACATGTACAGAATAATTAACAGATCGCATTAAATTCATAATAAACACCGACAACAGTTGTACCGTATCGTCAAATGAACTTTAAACGCCGCCGCAGTAGTACGAGTCAGTCACTGGTCAGACATCCATCAGCCGGTGCACCCATTACGTCACTCAAGCTGCGCGTTTCTTTTTTTCTTTTTTTCAATGAAACGAAGCGACGTGATAAATACACGATTTACACAACATCGACGTTATCTGTCGATTCATAAAACAAACAAAGAAAGAAAGAAGAAAAACAGCAAAATTATAGCAACCTGTTTAACCGATCGACCCAGTCACGGTGAAATATTTTTTGTATTTCCGCGTGTACCCGGGTTCATAAGATAGCCCTGACTTTATAAAATAGAGAAGAGATAGTGGAGAGCGTGGGAAAAGCTCGTGGAAGTTTTAATTTGTATTCATACTCTTCATTACACTCGTAATTAGCTGCAACGGTGTTTCGTGTTCGGATCCTCGGAGACTGAAATAGAATAACCACGGTGAGGAGGGAAAGAGAGAGAGAGAGACAGAGAGAGAGAGGCTACGTGCGTCCTAGTGTTGCAAGGGGAAAGATTGGATCTGGTGATCCGTGGCGTCAGAGAAACGCGACCGAGTTTACGTAATCCTCTGTGCAAGCTTTTTACTCGCTTAGCCGGCCATCAACGCTGGCCACGTTTTATCCCGTTAATAATGTTAACACTCGAAAACTGCACGCTCGTTAACTTTAAACAATAACCTACTCCCCCCTCTCCCTGCCTTTCTCTCACACCGGATTCTATCCACGGGAGTAGTAATCCGGATTAATTTATCGAACGACGCATGAAAATTTTACTCCCCTCTCCATGCGAAGCACACGACCTATATATAGATTTAAATCCTTTTTCTCCACCTCCTCTGGATAAATAAAATTGTATATTCCTCGCGATCTTCATCGGCGAGCAACAACAATATCAATCTGAAAGGGGGAATAATAATCGAACGTCGTTTGAAAAAACTTCACTCAGGCTCATTACGCCGAACACGATGAAAAGAGGAGCGCGTTGAAAAGATTTCGTACCGGTTGCCTCTTTATACACTCTTCTCATACAGCAACGTAGTGAAAGAGAGGAAAAAAGAACACACAGAGGGAGAGAGAGAGAGAGAGAAAGAGAGAAAAAAAAGAAGCAGTGGCGAATCGAAGACCTGCGTAAATAAAGATAAAAAAGGGGATAGTGGGAAAAACGGGCGGAGGATCTCTTCGATACCGATCGCCATCCATCATATCGTTGCTCTCTTTTCATCGATCCATTCTGCGGGCGCAATAACGTCAAGCTTTGAGCCCGCTGTAACATTTTCGAGCACAAGGCTCTCGTACACTTAATTAATTACTGTTCCAACCCTCTCCGAAGCGCATTCCCTACCTCTACCTCACGTCTTACGGCAGCCTCGTATGACGAGACCTCCATCCGGCGAACCGAGTAGAAGAATGAACGTGTACAATCATTCATATTGCGATAACGGGCAATCCATTTTAGAAAAGGGCTTTTAATTAACGCCCGAATGGCTTGGAAATTCATTAAACTTTCCGGCAAAAGGGTTACACCGTTGCCCGCGAAACTTTAAAGAAAAGCCATCGCGTCGGGATACTTCGTGTTTAATATCCTCCTGCCTGCAAGATTCTCCAACTTTTCTCCGTTCAGGCAACTGTTCCTTACACCGTCGTTATTATTCGATCGTCTACGTAGATGTGAATATTTTCGTTGAATATCGCATGGATTATATATATAAAAAAAAAAAAAATATATCACGAGGTAATTCGTGTTTAAAATGAAACATCCGTGATATACTTTGTCGTGTTTGTGCATTTGTAAATATAGAATGACAATTTAATGTCGCCGAGCTTAGAAATTTATCCTGTACATGGGATTATTTCAAGATCAAACAACGAGAAGCTCGAAGATTAAGGTTGAAAAGGTGGTAAGCTCGAAAATCGAGGACAATCATCGCGGGCTGAAAGCTCGAAAGTTCAAGGTACAAGATCAATAGCTCGAAAGGCTGAAAGGTTAAAAGCTAGAAACTCGAAGAGCTCACGTGTTACCAAGTTTTTCACCACCCCTCCACAATTCTCGAACGAGTGCTTTCTTCTCTAAACGTCACCAACGTCGAGCACCCATTCTGTACTTTCTAGCTTTGGGGACCAAGGAAAACGTGGTTTCGTTACAATCTCGTATGTTCCTATTAGTGTAACTAGCACTATTCCATTTAAAACCTTAAATCGTACAGAAACTATACAATTTTCAACTGATACTTTTCATCACAGCATATCTTCTCTGTGATTAGGATGTCTTGTAAGTTTACTGATAAAATACACTAAATTAAAACGCAAGATTTCTTTTACGAGATAAATCAGCTATGTCTCTTGATGTATTTTACGTGGCAGTACAAAATTCAAACAGTTCAAAAAATCCTTAATTTTTTAATTTTTATATTATTTCTTTTTATCATTTCATTTACTTTTTAAAAATATGTATTGTTTCACTTACGATTAGTGTATTTTGCTAGTACACTCACGACGTACAATATTGAAATCTCTTTTATTTATCACACAGAAGATTAGTTAGAAGCATCAAAATTTGGCTATAAAGCGGACTCGGCTAACAGGTTAAACATTCACTAGAACTCCCTTCATCACACAAAAGTTTCTCTTTCACAGAATACTATTCTATTATTTCCTTTTTTTTCACAGAAAAAAAAAAATACCAAAACTTTCTCTATTACATAAAATTCCTTTTTCACAGAATATGATTCTATCAATTCTTTTTTCCTTTCACAAAAAATAATAAAATTTTATGTACTAATTCATCTAACACAGAGGTGAACGAAAAGGAGAAAGAAAGATATCTGTAACAATTGTTATTAACCACTGAAATAATACACACGTGTTCGTACATATAATACAATAATTTGTAAAAAGATTACTACTGCAAAATTTTCGTTTTACTACCTATTCCCATTATGTCGTTACAAAAAAGAAAATGTTAGAACAGATTGCTTAAATTTTTCATTACTGTTAGTGCTTTTAAGATTTGCTCGTCTTTTTATCCTAATTTCATCGTCAATTTTATCTTTTCTGTGTTTCCATTTCAATTACCGAAAGAAACTATAAATTTGTAAACTTTCGAAAATAATTTGACAAATTTCCCAACTAAGAAACGAGCATCCTAAATGGAGCATACTAAAATCTGCCGTAGCGAAAAAGTGAATTCCGTAAACAAACTTATTAAAAGGCGGGAAATTCAATAGTGAATACACGCATCGTTCAACGAGAAAAGAATATTTTTTCGTCCAGTCAGTCGAATGTCGAGACGAGACCGATTTAGTAACTCTGAAGACGTTGTCGTATTAGATTGTAATTTTCTAATTTCATCCTGGAAGCGTGTTTAACGACGTTACATTATTACGCCATAATTGCCAGCCAGCCGCTGTAATTCCTTTACTGTACACCCCTCGCGAACTCTTTCTCGCGTTTCCCTTCTGCTCTTCGTCTCTCACCCTTGAAGATATTCGCTCTCGGGGTGCCGCTCAGACGTTTCAATTAGCGTCCATTTTGTGCTATGGAAATACGACGAATTCTCACGCGAAATTTAACGCGGCAACCAACGGATGGAAATTCAAGGGAAACAAACGTGAGAAAGGGCTCGCTGGAGAGACCAGCTTATCGTTCGTTGCAAATTTGCCATCTATAAAAATATCGATCCAGTCACACGTGGACCTTTGGTACGTAGGCGAATGGGAATTCGGGACACGTTAGCAGGAATTATTTCGCCGTTTGGAAATGCTGAGAAACCTCCTATGGGAGACCAACTATTGAATGGAACACACGCGTGCACAACTAATGCTCTTTCGAAATCGTGGCTTATTGAGAATTTATATATTCCCCTTTTTTCATACCTGCGTCTCTCTATATGCACATTTTGCGCATTTTTTTCTACTGTAGCGCAACGTTGAAATCGTATTATTATACGGAGAATTTTTGGAAACTATTGGGAACGACAGAGCTTTGTGAACACGCGTATGATATTTTGAAACGAGTTCAGCCTGGTGTTTGTGTCGATACACCTGTACGGGAACATTTTCGTTGAATTGAACCAGTTAGTTTTGTTCCTCTGCTTTTCCTCTTTCCCCTTTTCTGTATGTAAATATTCTGTTGTAACAATTTCGTTAAGTTCCGCAGGAACTTAAAATCGATCTGAAATACTTGAGATACGTGAAGAGAGAAAAAAAATATCGATTCGAAAGAAGGTTCCTCTGGCTATAAAGGATTGAATTAGCCTATAAAAGGAGGGAAGAGTAATGTAGCATCATGATTATATAGGCGAACGACGATGGTACACTGGGTTCTCGATCGAGTATAAAAACCGCGATAAATCTGCGGCTGCGTCGGTGTGCCGCAGAAACGCAATTAAAACTGCCGCCAGAGCGGAGAAAGTTTAGTTGTCAGGATGGCCTGGAGAGAGCTTTGGCTATTAGCGAAGATGACCAATGCCAGGGATCATCCTTGGCGCTATGCCAGAACGAAGGCCATTCGTTTCGAGGACGTTGCGCGGCTTCCACGATGAAGATATCGTAAAAACCAACGACTATACGCTCGGTTGAAAAAGAGAGAGAGAGAGAGGAGAGAGGAGAGAGAGAGAGAGATCGTGGAGGTGAAATATTGATGGAATCGAAGGTCCTCTCCGTTCGAGGAATTTAAAATAAAAATTTTTCGGATGATACGAAGTTCAAGTTCAAAAGGGTTGTGATACGAAAACCCACGGACCGTAAATTTGAGCTTCGAGGTAAAATAAAAAAGGGAGATATATGGATTTTACGACAGAGAAGTTTGGGGATTATAAATTCAGAGTTAAAGACTTTTGAGTGTTTCATAGATAAGATTTAAAAAAAAAAGCTTTAGATTAAGAAGTTGAGACTTTGCAGGTTGAAGATTGTAGAGTAACAGTGAACAGTGGTGCACTTTAATTTTAGTAATCCATATTCTACGCGTAATTAATTTCTCGATTAAATCAATGTAATTGATACTACTCGATGAGTCAACAAAGTTGTGAGCTAAATACGTTACAATCTAAACTAACGTTCTAGTTTTATCGGAATACTGTAATTAAATGGATTGATGCGCGAGAAAAATATCAATGGTTAACTGTTACGGGAAATTAGCAATTAAACTGAGATTTATGGACGCCCGTTACAGCGCGTACAATTACATAAACAAAAAATATTTAATTATGCATACACAACGACGAGAGTGCTTTAAAATTGTCGAATAAACTCGGCACACGACGAGTTTCCAATTGTGTTCAATCGATAAATTTTGCATCTAATATCACGTTAGTTTCTTTTTCACTTTACAAGAGAAAGGATAGCTGCCATTTGGCACAAGTTTCCACGAAAGTTCGTTCGCGTTTTTAACGCTGGTGGCTTAATGCGCCACAAGAGAAACGATTCCGCCCTGTTTCAATCCTCCAGAGGCACCGTAATTGTTCTGTTTGGTCGTTAAAGGATACTTAAAGGATCTTCCGTGTCACATGACTGTCGAGTCTGAAATTTCATTCGATCCTGCTTGAGGAAAATTCGATTTAAGAATTACAGTGGACGTTTCAACTGCAAAATATGGGGAATTTTCAACATTTAATAAAAAATGGTTTATTTTTTTATTTTCCTTTGGATTTAATGTTGCATGACAGGTTTTATTCGATTCTATTAAATCTTATAGTATAGTTAGATTTCTCTTAAATAATTGAGGGTAGCTTGAACGTGGTATAGGAACGTCAAAGCTGTGTTTTTATGAAGTCTGTACTTCTATGTTTCAAATATTTTACACTCATGTAGCAAGTGATTTGTCGAAAGAGTCTGGTTACAGCAGGTACAAAATGAACAGTCTGATTTTTTCAGTAAGAGTTCATGGATGAATTTTAAATTGTCCAATTTAAACAAAAAGCCAACAAATTTCTTAAAAATACTACCTGTTACGAATGATACGCCAGAGAATCTCTCAACCAGAAATATATTCACCAACGATAACAACACCTACCGAAAAGCGAGTAAAAATCGTGTATCATACAGGCGAAACCTAAAGCAGCGACAAATATATAAATAATATTCCAGCGAAAACGTTCCCGATTAATCGTTGGCAATATTGTTCCCGCGCGCCACGGGACGACAATGGCATTAACGTTACGCTGTAAACAGCGCAATTAAAATCGCTAACGAAATTGCGAGCCACCGGTACTTCGTTCGAGTGCGGTGCGTTTCAATAAATTTCCATACAGCGATACCGGAAGAGCGGAAAGGGTGAGGGCGAGCAAGCGAATGAGCGACAGAGAAAGAGAGAGAGATATATATATATAACGAAACAAACCCTGTTTTCGAGAGAGAACGAGAGGTCGTCAATGTCACGGGAAATTCATTGCCGCGCGTTAAGTGAACGCGAAATTCACGCACGATTCCGACATCGTTCTTCGCCCGTCATTAATCCTGACTCGCGATCAATCGCGACACAACCTCCGCTTCTGGATAATGAACACACCGTGTCCCTGTTACCACACGCACACACACAAATACACATCATTTGTAGGGAACGACTGATATAAAGCTCGATCGATTCTCGATTTATCAATACTATTATCTCAACATTTCTCCGGCTGTAGTACATCTCCTCCCCCCTTCTACCCCATCAGATCGACCTCGATGATACATCGCCGTAGGCAAGTGCAATTCCTCGGTGCATAATTGCGACTGCATCGTTGGATCGGAGCCGTGCCCTATCGGTTCGTCGCGTGGTGCAAACGATCATAAGCGGGCGTGCGAGCTTCAGGCAAACAGAGAGACCTAACCCCATCCATTCCTCCCTCCCTTTTCCCGTCCACGGTACATCAATCATCGTTGATATCTGTGACCTGTGAATACGAGAGGGAACGTAATTGTGTACGAGATACGTGTCTAACGTTCGATAACGGTAGATAGATCCGCGGATGAAGTTGAAGAGAAGGATAGTATCTTCGTGCAAGTTGTTCGTAGAAAGGAGGAGAAAGATTTGTACCCCCGGCGGATGTTAGAGGAGGTTCTTCTCTTTTCCTTAGTTTCTGTTTTGCTCGAATTTACAAATTCATTTAATGGCGTGGAAATGGTAGCTCCAGTTACTTCGGCAACGAAGTTTTCAGCCTTCGAGGGTCGGAGTAAATGAAGGAAGTTTCAAGAAGGATAGTTCATTTTAGTACCGAGTAGAATTGCTCGATTATTTTCAAGTCGCATAAGGTCCTTTCTGTGTAACGGATACCGAGTAGATTTCTAGAATTGTATCGTTCAAACTGGTTAGCTTTAAGCACTAGAACGAAACTGGAGGAAATATATATATGTATACAGAGGAGAACACTCTTGGTTCATGCTTAACTTTGCTTGCCACGTGGAGTTTCGAGTGGCTCTCTCTCTCTCTCTTTCTCTCTCTCGTTGTTTTGTTTGAATCCAGGCGCATGAACGCGGTGATCCGGCATACCACGATTCAGAAAGAGTCTGCAGCGAATTAATTTATTTCGAGAGTATCGAGGACGTAGCGAATCCCACCGAGTGTATTTACTCTCGGAGTTCATAATTTGCTCGGAGGAGAGTTCGTAATTAACGATATATCCTGCTGGCTCGATAGCTTCGAAACGACGCGGCGTTAACGACCGAAATTAAGCGCACAATAGCTGACATTATTCTGCAATGTTTCGATCACCTATGTTATACTGGGTTCGCTTGTCGAACTATTGTATACGGAGCATCGTTAAACAGTGCAATAAAAACAGAGACATCTCTCGTCTGGAGCGTCAAATGAATAACTTCGAGTTTGCGAGATATCTCGTTTGTAGGCATTTTGCAAAGAATTAGTAGCGAATACGGGATGTATGTGATTTTTTAGTATTTTTGAGATTGAAAAAAAATTGGCGTTAAACAGTTTCGGCGAGTATTTTTAAAAATTCGTTAAAATTAGTCACCGAGATTTTCAATAACAATTGACGCACCATAAACGTCTATACCTCTTTCTCCATCTGATTGAATCCTCGTAAATTTTGAAAAAAGCTCTGATTGGGCAAACAACAACAAAAAAAACGCCTACAATAGAAAGTTTCGTTTCGGAAAGAAAACATTATACACATTCGTGAATTTATTTACTTTCATTTATTTCATTAATATGCTTAATTTCAACATGAATAAAATTTGAATCATGTTATCGTCCTCTGCAGCGGCGCCAGTGAAGTGCAAAGAATAGCACATTAGAGAGTCAGTCCAATTCTCTGTTCGGAAGGATTTCCTCGTTTACCCTCCTATTTTTCTATGGTACACGTTTGATAGATCAATTCAAGAGATAGCTATCGTATCCGCAGATCAGGATGGTATTCGGCACGTCAAAAGATGTCAAACGTTCAATTGTCTCAGACGAGCACAAGCCATTCGAGTCTAGCAACGTCAACTGTCGAAGATTCATCACCGTTAGCAATTTCTCGACGTATAATTGCAATCGCAGGTTGAACGCGGTATCGGTTCGAGATGCAGGCGACCGCATGCGCTTCAGGCGGCCGCGTACGAGAGAGGATCTCAATCCCTATTAACAGCCGGTTCGGATAGACGAGATGGAGGGTTGGTGGGAGATATTGGAGGGAGGGATTTGGCAGTGCCAAGAGGCGGTTGCATCGTCGAACTCTCCATCGAAGGTACCACAGAGAGGGATATGTGTGTGTGTGTGTGTGTGAGAGAGAGAGAGAGGCTCTGCATCCATTCCGACACCGCAAATGATTACATTGCGGCCGTCCACTAACTGGCCAGCGACCCTCCGCGGCCAACGTATCTGTCGATCAACAGGGGAATACCAAGCGAGGTGTTGATGTCCGTGGTCAGAGTTAGTCAACCTTGACACCCCTATGGCTGCACGATCGCTGTGGTCTTTCGACTTTTCAACCGCGGTCGAAGCTACCTCGATTGTTTGGGCTGTTGTTTGGTCTGATGGTTGGGATTTCTTTTTGCCACTTGGCTTGAGCTTTCGGGACTGCTTTTATCTGGCTATTGGTTTAGGAGGATTTGCAAAGGTGGCAGAAGTGTATGGTGCTTGGATTCGTGAGATTCTTCTTCTTTTTTTCCGTTTTTCAGAGTGTGGTGGATTATGATTTTTATAACTCTTCAAGGTTATAAAATGTAGTTATATTTGATTCATATTAAATCGATAGCAGTTGAACTGTTTTCCTTGGTAGGTGATTATGCTAACGAACAGTTGTTTACTAAATTTTCATATTTTTTTCTACAACTATTGTAATTTTTAGAAAAGTTAAACGTACGCATGTGTCGATGTCTCTAAAAGTAATTGTATTTTTCTTGATCATTTTTTAAGGAGGATTTTCGTTCATTGTGAAATTGTGTCATGTATTGCTTGTGCTTAGTTTCTGCATACTTGCTTTTCACGTTTAAGAATGGTTGGTTATTATTGCTTAATAAATTCTGAAATTGTAGAACCCCAATTTTCTTTTATACTTGAATAATATCTAAAGCTTCGAAACAATTTCACAATTTGATAATTTATAAAAAAAGATCCACTCGATTTTCATCCTATTCAACACATAATTCGAAACGATTAACAATCTTCGATATCATTATCCCGAAAATGCCTCTGTCTTCAAGTAAACGACAACAGCATAATTAAATCGAAGGAAAAGAAACAACGACCGAAAAATCCACTCGCTCGTCATTATCGATAGATTATCTCGTACGATATACTCCCCCGTTAACGAGAAGAAAATCGAGGTATAATTAAAATACTATCACAAAGGGGCGGTCTGGTTGCGATCGAGTTAGCTCGACGAGTTTTCCCAGAGGGTAATCACATCGTATTCTGTCTTTATTAAAAATTATGTACAAGATACGATAAGTTTGATGGGGACGCGGCGTATGGACGGGGAAACTCGACGGACGCGGCTGGAATCAGGAACTTTTAAATCAAGTTCCCGAACTACGAGCGTGGAAGTCAAATTGACGGTGTTGGGCGACCTCCCTCAGTGTAGCCGTTTTAGAATTTTAATATGGGCAACCGTGTCGCGATTAACGACGAGTTACAAGCCAAGTTAATACCGTGCGTCACAGGCCAGGATTGTTCGCGGCCGTAATTCGCTATTTCATTTGAGCCCCCGTAATTCTGTATTAATCGCGGGTTTTCCATTCACGACGCCCAAAGGATTCAATTATCCACGGCGATTCAATTTTCTTCGATCGTGTTCCCGTTTCACGGGGACACTTTTACGCGACGATAAGCAAAACGACCCTTTGTCTGATCATTATCGATGCTGGATTGCATAAGGTGCTGGGATTTTCAGGTGATAAAACAGAGAAGCGATAAATCGTTGAGTCGTACTCCTTAGTAATTTTTTTTTTTTTTTTTAAGCTTATGTGCTTTCTCTTATGAGAAACGAACGTGTAAAAATGAAGCACCGTTTACTGAATTGCTTTAATTATTTTCATATTTAAATATGTTCAGTATTTTAATACTCGATTAAATTTTTATAAATATCATTCTAGAGTTAATGCGGATTCTTTTCACAACATTCCGATATACCATATGGTAACTGTCGACAGACTGAATATAAATTTGTTTCTTTATTCAGATTAGTATTAACCGTTACAATGTACTTCATACTATGAAAAAGTTTCAGTTTATTAATACACGAGATAAGTCTATTCTGAGCTCGGTTTTCAATCAAAATAATAGTACTAAATTTGCCGAGCATACTATTTACTGAAGCTGCGACAAAAATTAAAACTCACTAATTAATCTGTCTCGTAATTTGCAATTTTTTCTAGAACAAACGGAAACAAAACATTCGCAAAAAATAAATCTCATCTACTTCAATTCCGAAGCACACGCAATTTTGAAAATTCATAAATTCCGTTCATTGACCTACTTTGACAAATCACTTGGCAGATATGCAAGAAGGAATCGTGCTCGTTAGCAGAAATAACTGTTCCGCGAATTCTCGCGAATATTCCTCTGGAATCGGCTAGGTTCTCGGGATCGAATCTACAATTTCAACGACCGCCGCTGGCTCGATACAGGACACAAAGAGGGAGGTCGTAAACCTGGTCGTTAAGCATTACCCTGTATCGTTCGCAACATCTTTACATAACCGTACCCTACTACGATACAAACCCTGCCTGCCAAGCAAAAGAGAGAGAGCGAGAGAGAGAGAGACAGAGAGAGCAAGAGAGAGAGCGGGAGAGAGACAGAGAGAGCAAGAGAGAGAGAGCAACACAGAAAGAGAGTGAGAGAGAGAGCAACACAGAAAGAGAGTGAGAGAGAGCAACACAGAGAGAGAGCGAGAGAGAGTGAGAGAGAGAGCAACACAGAGAGAGAGCGAGAGGGAGTTGTGTTTCACTTACGAAGCTTGCGCGTAAATTATTAATAACCGTACATAAGAGGAGGGTAACGGGGGATGCCTGAAAGCGAATCGATGTTCGAAAGGAAGAACTGCAGCTAGCGTTGGCTGATGGATCGTGAAGGAGCGTTACCTGGAAACGCGACGATGATGGATTGCCTAGACGACGACCGACTAATTCGTAAGCAGACGCTTTATTGTGAATCGGGTTTCAGCGTGGCTTCCGGCTAACGTGAGCAACGGATAGTAAGATAAGGAAAAAAGTTGCCGTGCTGCTTGGATGGGTAATTTGAGTGGGAAGATGGGATGACTTCGAGTAGAACGTACGGGGATCGCGTAATTATGGCGTCGTGGAATTTCAAGCTTCGAATGCGCTACGCCCACCATGCAACACTATGGTAAATTGTCGTTCTTGCCTTACTGGGAGGGACTGTTATTCGAGGAGCTTTCCCGTGTTATCACGTGGGATAATGTTGAATGACTAATGATAATGATAGCTATTTCTGTGTGATTTCGAATACTTTCAGTACGACGAACTTGTGTTTACGTTTGATAAAAATTACCAGTGTCAGCTGGTTTGTTTCTATAGTTTCGTTTAGAACTTCAGAATATTATTTTGAATATTTCTGAATTTTTCTATTAATTATTTTTAATTTTTCGCTGCCGCAGATTTTAGCATGTAATTGCAAAATGTGTAATATTGTTTTCAAAGATTTTAGAACTGAAAGACTTCAAATTTGCAAAAGTTTGTGTTCTTAAATTAAAGCAGAAGTATGTAAGGAATAAATCTAAGGTGAAAGTAAGTCAAAAGGAGTGGACAGAGCAGTACCATAAAATTTTTAAAGCGTCTACATGTGACAATGGTAATGAAAGGGTGCAAAAATCGTTTCCTTCAAAAATCTCTCGATATCCTTCCTATTATTAGTGTTAACGTACATTTCAAGAACAGCCGTAAAACGTAATTTAAATAAAAAAATTCAGCAACTATCAGAACCTATAAAATTCCCAACAAGAACAATTGTATTTAACATTAGGCTGTTAAGAGTCGCATGAATCATTTCTGCACAACATATTCCCCGATCTTTGAATAATACTTCACATACCTGCGCTCGTTTTATTACCTCACCCTTAATCGGTTAATAAATATGCAATCGCGCATGTCAACCGGAGCACTCAGCAATATTTCAAAGGCGCTCGAGCATTTCCCGAAAAAGGCAAACGTCACCGGTGCACGTATCGCACGCGAATCATGAATTAAGCTTTGCACTCGGTTTCTTTAATCGTTAACCACATTTACCATTCGTCCCCATTGTTAGTACGAGCCATAGTGGCTGAGGAACACGTAACAAGCGTATGCATCTCGAAGGAGCGCCAGGAAACATTCATGATTCATGACTGTTACGCAACAAGCGTGATACCACGAAGAAGAAACGGACGGACGTGAAGTTCCAGGTTGATATTCTATCTCACGAACATTTCCCGCTGTCGCTACAAGAAAGGGCAAGAAGAAGAAGAAGAACAAGAAGACAGAAAGTAGGAAAAAATAAACGTGGCTCGACAACAGGAACAAGCAAGCAAGAAGAACGAGGAGCAATGAGCCCTTGTTATTTCTCTGTTCTTCCTCCGTCATCCTGTTGATCTATCAAGGACCAAACGGTGCTTTTACATAACAGCCCAGGGGATCACCGTTATTTTTCACCGTTATTACGACATCGCGCAGAGAATGTAATCGCTTAAGAAAACCAACCGGGGGAATCAACCAACCGGTCTGACAAATCAACGAACGACGCCATTAAATGGCCGGTACTCACGGCAAGTGGCCTGGTCGCGGCCGATTTTCTCGGATTACAAATGTCACGGCGGTTCCAGCGGCGAAGGGAGATTAAAACGGGCCGCCAGGCGTGGATATAAATCAGGAGAGGGGGTACGCAGGTGCGTTGCATCGATCAAGCGAAATAACGCTTGCCTGCCGTCGGCTAATCTGCGGAACGAGGTCAGGAGCTGTGATTCAACGGTGAACGAGGGTAAAAGATATTGTTCGAGCGGTGCCTTTCGTATTAATTATCATAATAGCTCGCGACATTTTTAAATGACATCGCTTTAATGTTGTGTCAGATCAGAACGGATTGAGATATTACAATATGTGTGGGATAAATTTCATCGAAGTTTCCTCGTGTCGTTGTTCGTAATCGTAGTAGCATTAGACGCTGTTTACAACTTTTAGAAAACATTTATTTCTATATTAGCCAGTACAATCACTCGTATCGGTGTAATTCGAATTTTCTTTAGATTTCTTTGTAAAATCTATCTCAGCATTCAGAAATTTTTATGAGCCTATAGTGAAATATAATTTTATCCTCCTTGCACACTAATGGGGGCATCGTCCCATTTATGATACCGATGATAATAATAATAATACAATGATTACAACTCGATATTACAAGTTCAACGATCGTGACGTTGCGAAGATTTTATCTTTCGATAATGATTGAAACAGTGTATGTTTCTTAGGAGTTAATATACAGAAGTTCTGTTGAGAAGAGTAACAAGAGAACCGGTTGTTTGATTAAAATAAAGAACAGCCAGAAAACAAGGTTTAACGACGCACAGTGACCGTGAGAAACGGGGAGGAGTAGAGAGACGACGAATGGAAATGCATAGTCTCGCGCACCACTGTCCCGGGCTTTCTTTCAGGGATCGTTTCGTACTTAGGGAGATGGAAAAACGTCTGGAAGGGCGGGACGCTGACGTGGTTCGTTGAGAAAATATAGCGGGTAAATTAAAAGATGGAAGGCAAGGGGCTTCTCTCTAGCTTTTAGCTGATACGATTCGATATTTCTTCTTTTGCTTCACGCCGGATGCTTTTCCACGAGACACAAGCTCCTTGAACCGTGTCTCTGTTTCGTGTATATATACACACATACACCTCAACTCATCCCCTTTCTTTCAACTCATCAACGATCGAACGTGAAAGTGATAAAGGATCGCGTTGATGTATTTGAACAAATCCCCGAGGCTGGATTTCAGCTCGATCGCGAGTCTCGTTGCCCGGTGATCACCGTCGTTGGATAGATCGGTCGAATAAACTCAGCTGGAAAATTGAAACGTCCATCAGAGAAGGCGGACGCCGCGTTAGTTCGTTTCCGGCCAACACCGGCCAAGACGGAGATTGATGATGCAAAATACAGACGAAACGAGTTCGAGTTCGAATTCGCGGAACATTCGCGCGAGGCAGAGGAAAGAAGCCCGTGGCGCAACGATGTTCACAGAGATTTAGTAGGGAACAAGCAGTCGCGCCCTCTCGAAACTCCGCTTCAGCTCGATGCAACAATGTTTGCAAGGGTGAGAGAGAAAGAGCGAGGCCAGCGGCTGTTCTCGCGTGCCTCCATCAACGAATCCTTCCCTTTGTCTGGTCCCGACCACGAGGTACACACTAAAGTGCTCCCGTTAATTGCCGTTGCTGGAATTTCCCGGTTCGTGGCAACCCACCGAAAATTCCGCGACGCCGCTACGGTCTTCCCTCTTCCTACGCTTCCGGGCGCGCGAGTCTTCGACCCGGTGAGCAAACGAGCCGGTGAAATGGCCTGGATTGTACAAATTTTCTGAACTTGGAGAACAGTGATTTCGTGGTTTCGATTGGAGAAGTTCTCGGGGATCGAAGAATATTCTTTTCTCTTATAAATAATCATCTGGAACGATGTTACATTGTGTCGTACTTAAAAAATCTACCGAGCAAAAATGTTTGGTATCACTTGTCGATTTTTTAAAGATTCGCAGTTAATTTTGCATGGATCAATTCACTTCGACCTGGCTAACGGGGAAAAAAATTCATTAAAAGTTCCTTCAATTTCGAACTTCTTTCCCGAAAAATTTTTCGACCAACTTTCGGCTGACAATGTACTCCGTATCTCAGTCGCTAAGTAGAATATACCGTGCTAGTCAGACACGCTTATCATCTCTCTCTCTCTCTCTCATCATCGTGCAGAACGAGTTCCCATAAAACTACCAAAAATCCTCCTTTAAAACCTTTGAATCAACTATCGCCGAATCTCATTCTATTTGGGGCTCCTTCTTAAACGGCAAACTAAAATCTCAAACAAACGAGCCTTTGAGCTCTTCCCACGCGTCATCAAAAAGAGGAGAATCCTGTAACAAGCGAACTCGAGGGATAAAAACCAGCCACTCCTCTCTCCTTCCGGAATGAAATCTTCCCGAGCCGGGGCAAACGACCGACAACGAGCAGAAAACTGCACGCTTCTCGAACCCGTTCATTCGCCAGCCTGATTTAACCGGGGAGAAGGACTCTTTGGGGGCGGCAGTCAGCACAAGTCCGGACGTTATCGCGCGGCAGGACGCGCGTACGCAAACATTTTCGTTTAATGCAAATGTAAAACAGGCAAGCAGATATAATGAAGAAGATTACGCGGCATGTGGTCAGCATAGATAACGAAGGCACGAGTCGAGCCTCTCTCTCTCTCAATACTACTCACGTGACGCTATGTATACATATACATACGTATGTGTGCATATTACGAGGGAAAACGACATGAGCACGTTAATGCCATCATAACTTTCTATATTATCATATTCGATGTTCCTGTGAGCGTATTAAACCGAGCGTTTGGAATCGATAAAAAGATGATCGAGAACGATCGGGATAGTACGAGCTTCTTGGTTAGAAAAATCGATAATTACCGAACGTGAATGAACGTTGAAGAGTGGTAGAATGTTTTTTTTTTCTGTTCTTCTTTTCTTATTTATACTCTGGCTTCTATTAATGGATCCTTTGAAAGTTAACCAAGTGTTTCTCTTATTTATACGAATGTTCTCCCTCGTTTAATCTTTTACGAGTACGCGCATCACTGGAGCCGAGGATATTTATGAATTTCATCGGGCGACAACGCCGAAGGAACACGATCACGCGTGCTAATTTTATTAGCCGTTGAACTTGTTAACGGCGCGGGATAAATTATCGATAACGGGCCAGATGTTCTCTCTCTTTGAGAGCTGCCACCTGGCTCGTTGCATCGACGTTTTTACGAGCGTGCTAATGCCGAGGCGCGTTTACGCGTGTAACGATCAATCGCATCTATGGTTTAAGAGTATCGACGAATAGTTCTTAGTTTATGGTTGTCGTCCTGAAACATGTCTTACACGGGAAACTAGGGTTGGGTGAAAAAATAGCTCTACTTCTGGAATTTATCAAACTGGTTATTTATGATCGAATTAAATTTTCCTCTTACACGTGAATACGTTTTTTGTTCTTCGTGCGACATTCTCTATCACAGTCACCAATCATTTTCCATAAATGTCGGTAATAGCGAGCGAGAGAATTTTAATTACGCTGGTAGTTGGATAGTATACCTGTGCCAATTTTACGAGGATCGAGGTTCTCTTCGATTATTTTCAATCAAAACATCAAGATGAAATAAATGAAAATTAAAAATCGCAGTGAATCAACAAAAATTCTACATAGTTTTAAAAAGGTTTGTCCTGAATCAAGCAAAACGACGAGTGCTTTTGTTTTTCCATACTTTATTTCAATATTGTGTTAGTTAGCTTAATATGATATTTTATATTAATCTCGTTTGGCGTCTAACACCTTAAGTTTCCGAATAGAGACTTAGCAAAAATTTTACGAGCTCTAAATTAACATGAAAAATTTAGGACTATTCAAATTTGACATTGCATTATCTAACAAATGTATTTTTCTTCCTTATTTCGTTCGTGAAAACCTGAAACACCCGCGTACAAGGATTTTCTCTTCGTGTTTTTCCAACATCCACAGATCCTTCTGATAAAGGCTTAATAGTGCTTGGCGGTAATGATCAAGCTCGAAGACAATTCACGTTACTCGATCGTTTCACGCGCGTAAAAAGCCTACTTGCATCGGAACGTTCATTATCTCCTTTCTCGGTGCGAACAACTCGAGATTCCGCGCTACCGAGTCTCATAATGCGATTTGTAATTAATGAACCAGCGATCCCATTGCTCCTCTGCTATCGTGCCCGATCCGGAAGCGATAGCAAGTCCGCTAGAGGATTCAACGTGGAATTTCTTGAAATTGCTCCTCTGCCTACACGCGTTACAGTCGTCTGATACACCGTTGTGGCACGCCATGCTGAGAATAAGAATGTTACTTAACGTTCGAGCTACTGTAGCGTACGGTAGAATGAAAATAAAGAACAGTCATCCTAGAAACGTGGTTAACAAGCGCATATTATGTTTTCTATGATTGCTACAAGGTTTTGTGGGATTGGGACTTGTAAAAGTAGTACTTCAACATCTCCTTCCATCAACTTCATAATTATATCTTAAATGAACGTGAAATATTTACGGTTACAATTTCTGCTGAAGAAAAGTAACATCAAATTTTACGCCATTTGTACGCTATTTTATTAAAATTTATTCAATTTTACATTTTAGACTTTTTAAAAGTATGAGTGGATAAGGTTAATGCGATTGATATTAATTCCTTTAAAGTAGGGATCTTGTTATAAAAATTACGATGTTTACTAATTTCTCTTTTTATCTTATTTCTGTACAATTTTACTTTCCCAAAATTGATTGAAAATATAGTATATCAATTTCTACAGAATAAATTCAACAGTGATAAAATAATCGTGATAATTCCTACATGAAAGATGCCAGTGTAGCTATAAAAAAATAAAAAAGAAATAATTACCATAGGTACCAAAATGGCTGACGCTTAAATAACTCCATCCCCAACAATAGATCCAATATCATTGCCCACTAACTCGTATTTTACCAGTTTTCTATCCAATAGAAAACTCCATTCGACGGAGATAAATAAAAAGCCTGCCAATAACCCTCAAAGGGACACCCGAGCAGGGAGTAACACGTTCCAACTCCCATAACTTCAGCACAGCTTACGCTTGGACCGCAGAAATATAGTTTTACCCTAACATCACGTGCTTTCCTTTTTTCCCTTTATTCTTTTCTCTCTTTCTCTCTTCATACCTATTGCCTCGTATATCTAACAGAAACTGCGAACGAAATACGTTTTCTGTGTCCTACGAGAAAGAACCCAGTACAAGCTCCCGTGTTCCGTATATCCAACAGGAAACGCGTTTTCCACGCTCGAGGAGTCGTGAAACGATAATCAAGGAGGCAAGGTTCGCCGAAGGGTAGTCTATGAATTCCTGTGGCGCTAGCTGGATCAATGCGATCAAGCGTCCGTGTTAATGGTATCGCGTTGCTCTCGTAAATTCACCGGGAAAAATAACTCGGAAACAATATGGCTCCCGTCACGTTTTCCACGAGTAGAGCGCGGTCTCTCGCGCGAGAAACGAGCAGGACGCGTTATTTTCATGATCGAACGATTCGTGGAACGAACAATCGGGATATCATGGTGGCGCGGTATGGCCTTTAATCGACCGTTACCTACGACGGCTGCACTTAATTCGTTGAATTAATCGATCGTAAAGATATTACGAGACATCGACGGCCAGCGTCGATGGAATATGAAATTGTTCATCGCACGTCAGGTCCGTTGAAGTTCGTTTCAGCTGCATATTCATCGGAACTGTGGTCCCAGAGTTGAAATTTTGATTGGCCAAAGAGAGAAATGGAAACGATGAAATTTTTCCACGAGTTATTTCTCCGTTGGAAAGATGTGTTTTTGGTAGGACGGTTAAGTGAAATTGTCAGTTACGTTTGTTCGGTTAAATACACGGTGGAATCGCGCATGTAGAGAGAAACAGAAAAAGAAAGGGAGAATAGAGACTTGTATCTTGAATAAAGTCAGCAGTAAGAAACGTTCGCGAATTTCGCGTAGAGCTATCCAACGGTAATTGCGTTCGCTCTACGCTCATTTTCGACTTTTTCTTAATATGCAGAGCTCTTTTAATTACCGCCGCGTTTTATGTTACGGCGAAAGAATTGATAATGATAATTAATACGATGGAAAGTATTAAAATTTGTAATTTCCAAGAGAAGCGTTTCGAAGGGAAACGAGATAGATTATTCCGGGATACGAGCAAATAAGATTTTTAAAATTCCGACAAACAGTCTTTGGTAAATAAAGAGGCGAAAATGCGAGGCGAAATCGGTTTGAAACGCGATTACCGTTCGCCGTGTGTCGATTAAACACCGAGTCACGAGAGACTGCGGCGCGCTCGTATTTCGAAAAATTTCACTCGCGGCCAAACCTGGCGGCCCACCTCTGCTAATCCTGATACGATTTTAATTTGTGAAACCATAAATCAGAGGGCGGTATTGGTGTTATCGAGTTTGGATTTTGCAAACGGCCACCGGCCAACGCCACTTTCATCTCGTAATATAACGCACGATAGCGCAGCCGATGCATAATTGCTCGTTTATTTAGAGCAACTTTTTCTCGATGAAAGGGACGTCGCTGATGGGGGAGAGAGTGAGAAACAGAGAGACAGAGAGATAGATAGAGAGAGAGAGAAAGAGAGAGAATGTGAGAGAAATTAGCGCATTGAAGAACCACCCAAAAACGAAGGAGGAGAAAAAATTGCGTGACCGACGAAAAATTCGAGCGTGGATTAATTAAACGACGGCGCAACAGCTTTCCAACATTAAAATTTTCAAACATTTAAAGCGTAAAACGTCCCGCTGCGTCTGTTGGCCTCGATGAATATTTCGGTAGAACCTGAAAGTGCATTTAAGCGCGTTACAGTTACGCGATAAAAGGACCAGGGATTCTCGAGTACGTCCCCTTTTTACCGAAAGTGTGTGCAATTCACCGTCGTTCGAGAAGTACTTTAAGAATGAATTCGTAACGAGAAAATAAAGAAGAAGAAGATGTACCTAAAGATTTAAGTAAATACAGAACAATTTAAAAGATGTTTTCTCTGAAGTAACATTTCATTACGAAACGTAGTTGACACTATTGCGAAAAGCTTCCTCGAAGGAAAGCACAGGCTTGGATAAAGCATGTGGGAAAGTGTAACTAGGAAACAAGGTCATACAGTAAGCTCCTTAAAACTTTTTACACATCCAGTCTAGAAGAAAGAGGGGAAAAAAGACAGGTATTCTGTAGGAAAGAAGAAAGGTGACTATAGTTGCATTATAGTCTTCCGTAACAGAGAGTGTCTCTGGAATTCAATTGATTCTAAACAAAATTACATTTTCCAAAAAGAATTTTTCAAGCATATTTTCAAATTTATCTCGCGACCAAAACAACAAAAAAAAAAAAAAAAAAAAGAAAAAGGGAGGAATATCGAATATTTACAACGTCTGTACACCAACTATTCTCCGTTTATTCTAATTTACGTGCAAACAGACGGACGTGAAAAGCCAAGGTGGACTTTTTCAGCGCGTCGCGCTTTTTTTCGCTGTCGTCGCGCGCGATTTGCGGCAAACACGTGCTTCGGGACGCACGTTTTTCGGCAAATATATGCGCACGTCAAGCGCGAAACAGTACGGCAAATATTTCGCGCGTCCCCACGTGTCGCCGCCACCGCCGCACGGAAATCTGTTTGTCGTCCCATTTCCGGGGACATCGCGACAAATTCGAAACGAATACACGCCACGCTAATTCGCGCGTGCACACGTTATCTTTTCGATTCTGTTTGACCGTGTGCATGTCGATCAGTTTGCACTGTTGCTGCTCTGTTTACTGTCTTATTTCTCTGTTTGTTACCACTGCTATTAACCCTACGTTATAACTCGTGAATTTTTATCACGTTTTACTAGTTTCTAGAATTCTCTTTTTCTGTTTCGGTCGCTTCGTAACTTCGAATCGTTGAAATTTCATTAATGAATCTGAGACTAAGAAGAATATTAATATTGATAAAATGGGGTAAATTGACCCTCTTTGATTTAATAAGAGGGAAAAGGAAGCTCGACTTCGGAAATTTATTGTAGAGATTGTATCGATATTTTCATTGAATATTTTATTTAATTTTGATAACGAAATTGTGAACGATTTTATAAGTACTTCTGCGGATTTCTGAATTTATTACAGATTATTGTGAATAAGATATTGTTACCGTGTAACATTTAGGTTTGCACTTGTCCGAATGTACTTCATTTTCTATCGCGATTTAACTCATAATTAATGTACGAAGTTTAACGAACCATTTACCAACGTTGCGGAGAATGTATCTTTTTTTTTCCCCCCTTTTTTCTTTTGGAAAGTTAATCGCAGCGCCGAGTTATATCCACGTCACAGTTTCCCGGGAATAAAGGGCTTGGTGTCGAAGCTCGTTCAATCAGAGATTATGTTAATAATTATTAATACCCAATTTGCCCAGTGAAACGAAAGGCCAACGCGAAAAACGTTTCTCATGCATCAATCGAGCCTTGGCTTGACTTCGCGTCGCGCATTATTTCCGGAACTTACGTTAACGAATGTTAATTTTAATTATAATTCAATCGAAAATTATAATTGGATTTTCTACATAAAATTTCCGCAGAGACGTGAAACAAAAGTCCACGGTGTTTAAAAACGATTTCCAGAGTTTGTTCTACTTTTGTGTTAATAAAGAATCATATATTATAACCGTCACGACGCGAACAATTACGATATTAATCTTTCACAATAGAGATGTTCACCTAATTAGGAGAATATGCAACTTTATTAATCAGACGGTATTTTCCTCTTCCCTGACATTTCGTTCTCAACAAACAATCATTTGTACTCTTGACACATGTGGGTGTAAGCGTTGAAACTGACGTTGCTTTATGACTCGGCAGTCCGAGAGAACCATTTCCGACATCTCTGCGACGTGAACTAGCCTCCAAAAAACGTAACCGATGATTCGCGCGGGTTTTCCGGAGAAAAGAAAGCAGCGTCTGGCTATATAAATAAAAAGCTCTTAAAAGAACGTAAGAACGAAAGGATGTTAGATCTTCGGAAGAGTGTTGGATGAAAGACAGACGTGAGATCTTAGTTAGGTTAGATTAGACTCTGAGATCCTGAAGGCAGAGATAAAAGGCGAAAAATTAGAAAATATAAATCTCCACAAATAAAATGAGATTGAATGCTAGAGAATCTGTGTCTAAATGACTCTGTTCAATTATGAATTTACAGGGATTACAGGCCTTTAAAGTCTCCTAGCCTAACTGATGAGTCGCGGTTTCTTTAGAGCCGTTTCAGAATTCCTTTAAGAAAGAATAAAAGGAAACGTTCGATACAGAAAACAGTATTTTATTTATTTCACAAATATCTTCAACATTAATCCTGATCTCACAATGATATTAGTACGGACGAATTAACATAGTTCCAAGGAAGCTTCTAATCAAGAACAAAAGGAACAATTCCACCGATACGAAGATTCTTTTTCAAACATTGTATCGTGTAGCCAAGTTCGCGTCGCAATTTCACCGATCGTGTTCCTCTGTCCAGTCGTCTATTTAAATCGAACGCGACAGAACGCGCTGGTGTTTGTGTGTATGTGTTTGAGAGAGAGGAGAGAGAGGGAGAGAGAGAGAGTGGCATGGAAACTGGCTCAGATCGTAAAGCATGGAATCGGGACGATCGGCCGGATTCCAGGAAACGGTTGCCGGTCAGTGAACTTTCATTTCGTACGTAACGCAAACGAAATCAGCCGGTAGCATCGCGTTTGCATGACTAAACAACCGGTTCAATTTCCTTTCAATAGCGTGGCGCAACAAGGAGCCAACCACCCTTCTCTTTCCCTTGTCCAGAAACTTTTTTTTTCGTAAATTTCCCCCGCATCGACAAAAGATTGCAAAAGCTCTGGCCGTACAATTCCGCTGCACCTTTCAATCCTGCCGCAGCGCTTCTCCCTCCCATCCACTTTTCTCCGCATGGAATTCTTGTTCACTGTCTAATATGTTCCCTTTTCCTTGCTCGTCTATCGTGGAATTCTCTCACGCGAACGTAAATAACGTGGATAGAATTAAATCGTACAACTGATGCTTTTTATCGTGAAACCGATGATTCCAGCGTTGGTAGAGATCTTTGAAGAGCTATAACCTTTATTGTCTGGATCAAGTTGAATTGAGCTTTCTTTCTCTTTTTTTTCTGTTGCTACGAGTTCGAGTCAGTTTTAAGGATTTTTGTGAAAGTAAATTTCGAATTCGTAGTTCTGTTTATGCATCCTTCGTCTATGATTGCAATTCTATAGGAAATCCTCTAACATCCTTCGGGTTAGCTACCCTCCGATGCACATTCTATAGGACTTTTCATATTTCGTAGACTCTTTTATTTCTGCTCATTATTTTCTTAATAAAAAATATGTAAAATGTTATTTTGTACAAAAACTGGACTTATACCCATTTCTACAATACTACACGATTTTACAACTCATAATCGAACCCAACGACTGCATTATCGCAGAATATTCCACGAGGAACTACACCCTCTCCCGATACGCTTGCAAAGCGATTTATTCGTAAAGTGACTCGGTCAACCGGAAGTCCATAGACAAAGAGCCGAAGGAACCAGCATCGACTTGATCGTTCGCGTATCGAACGCCTTCGTGGAAGTAAAACGTTGTGCAAATATTTATCGTCGTTTCGTCTGTCGACTCCCGTACCAAAAGAAAATATTGTTTAATATTTTCCTCCGTTGGAATATCGTTTAGTCGTCTCGAAAGTACTGGAAAGCCTATCTTCTATGACGAAGACGATAGACGAAGAAACGAGGAAAAGGAAGACCGGTTAGAGGAGTTAACGTAGAAAATGTTTCACGAAGATCGATCGACTTTTCCTCCTTTCTCGTTGTGGCGGAAGGGTAAAACGAAACGTGGAAGACACGGGCCATTGGCAAGCCTGAAATCATCGATACGGCCGGCGGCGTCGCGCGCGATAAAGTCTCTCTCTCTGCTATTTGAACGTCGCCTCGACTTCCTCTTCTCGTCGCAGATAAAAGATCGCCGTGTTCCGCGACGTTGTTGCACGCGCCAGCTAGCACGCCCCCTTGGTACACACAGAGGGATCGTCGACGCGTAGCGGGAATTCCTTCTCTTTTGTACCTCATTGGTCTCTTCCAAGGATGCCCGATTGAGACGGATAACGTTGCTCGATCACCGCCGGCTATTCCTCGGCCAATTGCCCGCGAATCACCGACTCCACACGATTTCCTTTCTCCGATTTAAATCGCCTTCCAATCTGCTAGAGATCGTGGGCGATCTTCGAAGCGAGATCAGGAATATTGGGAGAATTTCATATCAACAAATGTTTAAATAGAAATGTATCTACGAATTGGAAATTATTTTTGGAGAAGATGAAATTAAACGATTGGTAATTTTTAGGAATTAATGCTGCGTTGTAGGAAATTTGTAAATCTACATAATTTGAGAGGTAAATTTGGATTATATTGGTGAAAAATAAACGTATAGAGATAAGAGCTCATTCAATTATTTTTGCTCAATATTTTCACATTTTCTGACATTTTTCGTCAAATTATGTAAGTGTTTGAGCATGGTGGTTTTTATCGACACTCATAGATTTTATTTGTAAAAAGGAATGGATAGAAATTTGCCTCATTTTTCTGTAATTGGTATTTATCACCACTGTATATTTTAAAGATATGAAAAAGTTTTAACTCGAACGATCAAGTTATTAATAAATTACGAAAGAGTATTCTCAACTCGATTACAAGTCCAAAATGACCCATGTTCCTCACAAAGATTAAAAGCGTAAGCATTCTTTCAGAGCGTGCAAGGATTACGTAGAAAAATGCAACGCTTATCTCAGAACTTCTTTCATGTACACACTCTTTCCATATGATAGTAAATTACGGTTAAAAAATACCTAACCAGGACAACACAAATTCGCATTTTTTCATACGTAATTTGCATCCTCCCGGTGCATATTTGTTAAAACATGCAACATGAATTCGCGTAGGATTTCTTAACTCGTGTTACAGCGTTAAAAGCCACCCTTTCTCAGTATGAACATCCTATTTTTTTCACTCGTTAGATCTTTCTCTCTTATTTTTTTTTTTTTTAACTTATAGTCCCCAGAAAGCTGGCGAATTTGCTTCATTTTTCACGAAGTAAATGTCTCGAGGGAGCCAGCGACAATCCTCAATTTATTAGGATTCCGTGGACAGACGAATAAATCGCGATGTTTCTGGATATTGGTGCTCGAAATTACTGGCGTCTCCCGCGAGTACGGAGCTTTACCGGTGTATTTATTTTACGTTGCCAAGAAGGGCTACTTAGCGGCCGGTTAATGGAGGCTCGAAATACGAGCGGTAGCTCGCTGTAGATTGTTAGTAATTGGTTTAAGTCCACCGTTGGAGGAGCAACGCGCGCGCGAGAATGGTACTTAAGGGACGGCAAATCGTAGCTTCGAGGCCCTTGATGTGTGCCTAGCGAAGGGTGTCCTTCCTTCGGTCGAGAGCTGCTTAAATTCGTTCCACCCTGTTTGCAATATAAATCGCGGCCCCCTACTCTTACCTGTCAACATTTCTTTAATATAACATTATATTTAAGGTGTCCCGAAATTAAGTGCCCGTTGAAGGTTCAAGGATTACTTGAAAAATCTTCCAAAAATTATATCAATTCTGATAGAACAAATTTATATTTTCTTTATTACTTCAACTTTTTAATTACTCTCTAAAAAATTTATCCTTCTACGCTGCAACGTTTGACATTACCGAATAATAGCGAGTATTTGCGATTAATATAGTACGAAAAATTCAAAATAAAATTGCACATTTTTTGAAGTGACGTTTAGCTTTATTTCCACATTTTCAGTTATTTAAAAGATTAAATATGTATCATATATGTTCTCAAGCGCGAGTGAGTAATAAGGATGATTAATAAAACAGAAAAAATTCTGTCACATATTTGTCCATACTTAAAAAAAAAAAAAAGTAAGAAAAGCGCTTGTACAAACGAGAAGTGGATCGAAGTTATTACAGGTGGCAAGCAAAATCAAAGGATATCAAAGGAAATATATTGTGCCAACTTTCCGTGGGCGAATTAGTTTCCTTTAATCCTCGAGATGCTTTTAATCGAAAGGAGCACGGTGAAAAAGAAACAGGAAAAAAGAAACAGGCAAGAGTTATATATCCACTCGGTTAGTCATCGACTCGTGCGACACCTGTGCACGCGAATTCCCCATCTATACGTATCACCAACTTGTGCTCCTTTGAATTTTTCACCATAAACTTTTCTCTCTCAGCTAGAGCCCGGGGAACTTCACAACTTTCGATATAATTTAAACAGAAATTTTCATTTAATTACCCCCATTGGGTGTTTGAAACTGTATCACGTTGCTGCGTACCGAGGACAATAAATTGATTTTGCGAAAGTTGTTGATACACTGCTGTTCAGAGGCACGGGATTATCAGGTTATTCTAACCCGTTATTTTACGATGAAATAAATTTATACATGCGTCAATATGTACCGCGTTCAACGGTACAGACTGGTTTTTTTTTTCTTTCTTTCATTGAAAGACGTTTACAGGTGAATCGATACTGCTTCGATATAATGGCAAGAATTTCAGTGTTGCTTCTCTTGTAACGAGGATCCTGCAGATGATACTGAGTTTCCTCGTCTGAGCAAAAATGCCGAAAACCGATGGAACAGGGTGTCAAATGCACGACCATCCAGAAATTCGAAGAAGTTTTCTCTTATACGAGAGGAAACTTCATCCGACGAGCTGCCGGATGTGTCGGTGGTTCACGGTTGGTCAAACAAACGGGATTAAAGGTTTGTGAAGACCATGGAGCACCATCTGGGGATAAAATTCTTTGTTCCACGATATGAACGCTTAGTTCTTAGCAAAATTCGTTGGAAAACGTATAAAAATTCGAAATCTTCGATTTTAAGAGAAATACGGAAAAAATTATACGAACATATTTACTATCTAGAGATAAATACAAGTCTTTTTTATTTGCATATTTTTTTGGATACATTCTCAAATAAAACAAAAATTAAGAAAAATTGAATTAACTTTCTATAAGGCCATGTGACTTAAAAATTTACATATCCATTTGTCTATATTTTATGCATTACATTTCATTTGTTGATCAATTTTTCGTTTCCAAAATTTCAATCTGTAATTTCTTTTTTTATCACGAACATGGAAAAATCGGGTTAAATAATTTACATAGTTGCACATACTACGTTCTCTATTTCGACGAGCAACTTCGTTCAATCAATCTTCAAGGAAGAATACAATTATTTAAAATTAATGAAAAAAAACATTCTTTTCAAAAATTTAAGTTTCAAATAAAAAAGAAAGCACAGCAAATAGTTAAATATTACGATTCTGTATGTATTCCTAGAATACAGAATGTACCTGAATGCAATTGTTCCTTGTTTACAAACGAAAAAGATGAAATATAAAGTATAAATCTCAGTGAAAAATGAACGTTTTGGATCAAAGCCAACTGTGTCTAACCGTGTGAAATAAAAACCATTCGCCATTACTACCAATAAACGAAATCCAACAATTTTTCGGAATTCCAAAAAAGAAATCACCAGTGTTCGTTGCAGTGTTCGTAAAAAATTGATATATCAACCGCAGAGCTGTGGACGTTTCGCGTAACCGCGAGTTGCGCGATCCAACGGGTGAAAAGCATCGAACAATGTACAAACGGTGCGGCTAACACGGCACCCACCGATAAGCTTAATCGGTAACCAGTAGCTATCGGTTTTCGTTTGCCCGCGATTCCTAGCAAGAGACTTTTCGTTGTGTCGAAACAAACACCGTCCGTGCGGGGATAAATGTGGAAAATAGGGCAAGGGGTTCGATATACAACGATGAGAAACCGAACCGCAACCGGCCATCCCATTTGTTCCGAAAACGCCAATCACAACGGGATGGAAAAACATAGTTCGTTCCCTACGTACGATCGATCATTCCTATGAAGGAAGCCTGATCTCTTTTCTCCCCCTTCGACGAAGGTGGAAGTGTGTGTTTCTGCCAGATGACTGGAAATTCTTTGAGACTATGTGACAGCTTGATCTCGATCAAAAATAGAAACAGCCCAACTGGTACGAAGTGAACTCTATACTTTTCTATCCATTCGACACTTGCGCGCCTTTTTCTTTTTCCTCTCTTTCTGTGCTCGAGTATCTTCTGGGTTCTGGTGGTTCTTCGATAATCGCGAATGAACATGTTTGCGTCAGCGTATTTGTTGAGCACTCTTCTATCGAGAGTTTTAGTCCTGAGGAAGGATGATTCGAGATACGATTGTTGCTTGTCAGTCTTTCTTACACTGTCTGGATGCTGTTTCTTGGATGAATGAACGTTGGAAGAGTTTTCGCGAAGACTAATTAACGATTCGATTAATTTACCGATCAGTTCACATGAGAAAAGTAGTAATTAATTTTATATATTGTACAAGGTACATATTTTCATTCAGGTGTAGTGTAAAGAACGAATATTGTTAAAGAATCTGACAAAAACAAGCTTTTTCCCATTCATAACAAGATCTCTATATACAGGACCATTCTAATGACTATGTTTCAAGGGAATTTCGAAGAAACCTGTTTAACTTTTCCGCTACGACGAAACGTATTCAAATTTTAAAACAACCATGGAGATAATAGATACATTCTATTCTGCCAGAATTAAATATCAATGCGATATTTTAAAGGATGATCATTCGCCATTAGTATCCTTGAAAAATCGTCATACTTCCTCCGTGATTTTTTCCTACCTTCACTTGCAACGAAGCTATAACCTGATTCATTTGCTACCACAGAATCACCCTGTATATAAACGCTGCCGAAAAGCTGCGGAGGGTGAAATTACGCGATCAAGTGGCCATCCGCGGCACTTCCGCGGGCCCGTCTGAAGAGGACGAAAAGTCGCGGACGAATTGAAGCGAGGGCCAGGCATAATTGCACGAGCACGAATACAATGGAGCGGGCAGCGAGCGAAGCGGAATGGCGAGGGAAGGATTGACTTCTCACAGATTAATAACTTCCTTCCTCGGGCAAAGTTAGAGGGCCGTGACTAAATACCGGCTGAGAAAGAAAGTTCGTCGTGAAACATTTACGAGGGCGGCCATTTCTACCCCACCTCCCTTTCCACTCCCTCCCTGTCCAAGTACGAAACTTATTTTCGATCCACTCGAGCCTCCTCCTTTTCCTCCTCCTCTTCTCTGCCAGAACGGAAGTTATGAAGACGCTGTTTACCGGCGAGCGGTTCTCAGCGACCTCGAAGACACAAACCTTTTTAGCCGAACCCCTCTTCTTCGCTACGAAATTTTCACGTGGAAAAAATTTTGTTCCCGAGATGAACAGAGACGAGGATAGAGATTCTAACAGCTATTAACGGTTGCTCCCGTCGAAGCATGTAATATTTACACGATAACAGGGAATAAAATTCCATGCATGTGAAATGACATCGAGTATGGATTTTAAAGGCGACGAGGTTTTTTTTTTTCACGCAATTTCCACGATCCTCGCGTAATTTTCTCGTCCCTTTTCTTTGATGGTCCCGATGGTTCGGAAGAGGTTAATTCACTCGAAGACGAGGTGATTGTAGGGGAATCGATTTACGTTGAAACTCCAGCTAGGCTGCACTCTCTAATTATACCGCGAGTAGTCCTCTTTGGCCCACTATTCCCTTGATTTGCTACCAGAACTTACCGTTCTTAGTGAACTCGTATTGTCACCCGATATAGTAGGATTGTTTCAGTCAACTGTGAATTCCACCTATTACTGTACTATGCGCGTGGAAGATTTCGAAGTTACACCCTGAGTTATCGTGTTGAATCGAGGATTACGGGGTTAGTGTCAAAATGTGTCCAAGTTTATGTTTTACGTGGGGCGAAGTGGTTTCGTTTTTGAATCGAACCTCAATTTAATCTCCTCGAAAGATCGAAATTTCAAGCGTGTATTTAACTTTTCAAATTATTATTCTATCCACGCTTAAAGCATTGCGATAACGTGAAATTAATAATGGATCAGTTGATGCTTTGAAGAACAAAAAAAGAAAACTAAAATGAAAAATTCGAAACAGATTTTTCAACTACCAAGTAATTTCTTCCTCTATATCAGCCAGTTGTAAGTGAAATTAATTTCTTCGAATAAATCGTGGCAAGGATTCCTTCCCGTTTTCGTCGAACCAGTTCAATTCACGCGTGTAACGCGAACACTGCATAAATCCAGGAAGAGCAATGGTCTCAACCCGAAACTACGCCGCGATAACTCGCCTCCTAGACTGGAGACTTAATAAGAAAGTTATCGGTTATCGAGCTCACTAAATCCAGCAGTTAGCGAGTGTCACGGCCCATATTGGCTCGTTTATCTTACATGGTCGACTGTCTCCGCTATCGGTCTATTTGATATTCTGGCCGCGAGTGCAAGGCGTCGCTTGCTCGTGCCGCTTGCTTCCGGAACGTTTCGAGGGAACCTCCACGCTCGTCGGTTACATCACGAAAGATCTCTGAATGGTCAATTTTGTCCTTAGTGTCCGCCTGCATGCCTTTCCGTTATTCAACAGTGTTTCAAATTGAAATTGTAGATAGAATCTTACATGAAAATTAAGTCAACCAATTATATATTTATACTTAGAAGAAGTTTGCAATTCATCATTAACAATTCAATCTTCTGTAACACTATATACGAAGAAAGAATGGGCTATAAAAAATTCGAATTTACAGAAAATTGGTAGGGAATTTGCTCGAACGGGGAATAGACACTCGAAAGAAAATATATTAAAAATTGTATCCATTTGCACAAAATAGTATACGGTATCTTAAAAAAAAAAAAAAAAAAACTATACTACACTTTTGCCAAATGTTCGCTATATGCGACAAAAATTAAACATTCGTCAAAATCAGGAGGCTGAAAAGCCCACAATAATGCAAGGCTAGAGTACAATGTATTAATCAAATCAGATTACGGTAAAAAACTGTGCTATATTTGTGCACTCTTGCCACAAATATCCTTCCAATTGCAATTACTAAAACTACTGCAACACTCGGCTGCTCCCGCAAACTAGCCGGAATTCGTTCAATTCCCATAAACTCAACGAGACGAATTCCTGGTCTGCAATTCAAAGAGACTAGAAACTAATACACAGTAGTTCCCGTGTTAGCTAGCCGCAATTCGGTTCCACATCTGGTCAGTTATCAAGAGAAATAGAGTTCTACGAAATCCCAGATATGTTTCTTTTCCGTTGAAATTCTGACACGAAATCATATCGGTCCAAAATTCAAGTAGGCTCTTAAAAATACGATGAAGATAAGGACGATCAGTTAGCAAAGCGAACTCTCAACCAGCTAAGTGTTGTAAATTCTAAGAATATCCGCGTTGCAAGTGAATTCCATTTGCGATGCAAGATGGACTAGCTATGGCTGTCGTCAAACTCCGTCAACACGCTATAGACAAGCGTTAATTTACAAGTTATGCGAGCCAAGCTAGCATACGTCGACGATGGACACTTTCCTTCGCCTGTCTTCTTATACCTCGCGACAAATCCTCGAGGAAATAAGCCGAAGTGAGACGAAGAAGCTGAACGGCGTCTATAAATAAACCGTCTAGGTGAGTGGCGTTCCCTGTTCACCAGCTTCCCCTCTCTGCACATAACTCTCACAGTGTATGTATAGGTTCAAGGTGGTTGCCGCCGGCTGATTCCCGCGAATATGGAATTTTGATGAAGCACGATATATTCTCGATTGCTTCTATCGATTTCGCGTCGCCATGGATGGAAGGTAACGTCAAGACGAAGCATAGAGAAAGATGTAGAAAGAGAAGAGATACACGCAATGGAAAAGACGAAATAAGGAAGGAAAAAAAAAAAGAAAGAGAATAGACTGTATAGGATGAAATCTATCGATGTCGGGAAACCGATTAGTACCCCGCCCTCGTCGTCGTCGTACTCCGTGATAATTAACCGTTTCGAGACAGATATCGCGGTTGCACGTCGATCCGGAAACGATTACAAGCTGAAGGAAAATTTCCACGGCACCAGGATCAGCCTCTAATTATTCCTGCTAATTAGTCGAGCTAGCTGGACTGGCTCTGGCTCTCCACTCGTAACTAGTCCCTCTCTCTCTCTCTCTCTATCTTACTCTTTCTCTCTCCTCTAACCTCTTTCTCCTCGTCCACCTCTGCTTCGTACCACCTTCTTGGCTTGATACCCTTCTTATCGGGGGATCGTCGATTATTCTCTCGACTTCTGCGCCGTTGCACGCGTCGTCTAAGGTACGCGGCGCGTAATTACACGGCCACAGGGCTAGCAGAGTGGCCGTGGTACATGGTGGGATGACTTAAACTTAATCGACTATCGATGTTGCCTGTAATCCAGCCAGAGTGGAACCCGTAGAGAGGTGGAGACTACCGGTGGTCTTCGTCTAAAACCGAGAGAGCGAAATTATACCGCGGGACCGTGTATGGGCTGTCATTAATTAAAACACGCGCTGCACAGCGGCGAGCACACTTGGCCCATGGAATGCCTTAATAGTTCGCCGCATTATACGGACAGTTCTCCGGCAAAGATGTATTACTCGCGGGGCTCTATTATGCGCTTACCTTCGGAGCTAGCCGGAAAATCGCCAAGCAACTTCTGGTGGTTTCTCGCTGTACCAGCGATTTTTGCGCTTCTTTCATAGTCTATACCACGGGGACTCGAGCCAGTCTCTTGCCTTTATACGGCGAGATTGTACGGTTACCGGTTTTTCGCAGGTGGGATGATTCCTTTGAAATTTTGTGAGAAATTATCTACGGTTTTCGTATGGGGCATATGAACGGAGAGAAAGAAATATGGTTGGAAGCGTGGATTCGAGCAATTTTACCCAGGGAATTGTGAATTTATATTAGGAATAATTAGTTGAATAGTTTTTGCTACTTTTGTTGAGTTTCTTTAATTTTTTCGGTGAAAGGAATAACGAAGTTCTGTGTTTTAAATATAAGAGACAAAGAGAGAGTGATGAAAAGTATCATTTTGAATATTTTCAAAATCCAGAAGTGTGGAATATATTATTTGAATAAAAGTTATTTAATATTAGTAGCACGATGATTTTATATTCATTTTTAGTAGTACGCTCCTTTTCCCTATACGGTAGGAAATTTACCCGTTTTTGTCAATGAGCCTCTCTTTTGTGCCAACAAGTATTTTCAGCAAAGAGCGAGCAAACTTGAAGATAAGCGCCTGTAGAACGCGCGTTTCAACGTAAAAGATAGATGCAAGGTGAAATCGGCTTAGTTAGCAAATTACAACGAATACCTGCGATAGTAATTATGAATGAGTTCTTGAATCAAAGCAACTATTCTAAACCTCTCCGTTCCTTACAATTCGAATTACAAAGGCGCACTTAACGGAGAATAGTCCGGTAAATCGCGAAGATTCCTTAATCGCTTAATTGCATTCTGCAATCGCAGTAAATAGGAACATACTCAACGGAATTAACTGAAATTTAACATCTTCGAAAGTATTTCAAAGAGAATGTCCATACAAATTCCACCATCAAAATCGTACACAATTCACAGAAGTGTTAATTTTGTACGTTAAACAGAATACAGTACATAAAATCCTGTAAGATCCTGATGAATTTGATACCTTTCGATAATATGAAAAAAAAAGAAAAAAATATATAATCGCCTTCTCGTTCCATTTCGTCCAATTGTTTTACGATAGAGCCATTATATCATCGTATATAAAATACTCCTCGTTTTCGACACGAACGATAGTACTTCAAATAACGAAACTAATACAATTTCTTTACACTCAATCTCTATAATTTATACAACTATCGATAAAATTTTCTAAATTTCAAACGATACGAACTGACACGAGTAACAGCTGTAATAAAAGAAAAGAGCAGTTGGTCGTCAAAGTGTATCTAAAAACTTCAACAAATAACCAAATCAATTTGTCAGATATTTTCATTCAATCTCCTCTACATTTCCTCCGTACAAATCTTGAAAAACGGAAGCTTAATAAAGGCTAATCGCACAATTCATCCGTCTCCCTGGTTTCACCACTAGCCTGGTTATCGTTTCGAGAGCACGGTTCCACGTATCAAGGGAACAATTCGAGCGTCGATTCGCGTCGATCGTAGACGAATGGCACGGAATAATAACGTTTCGTTTTGCCGGGCGTGCTCGGTCTGACACGTTATGAACCGCGTCTACTACTTCGCGCTTCGAGCCTAGCCTAGGTGAGCGAGAGTTGCTGGCGGCGCGTCATTGCATATTAAACTGCGAGGGGAAAACGACGACGCGACGCGTCGAAATGCACGGAGAGAGCTCGCGGAGAGGGCCAAGCGTTTTCCCGCGTTACAATAGAACACGAACAGAAAGCGTTTTCGTGGATTCCACGGTGAAAACGCTTCGCTAGCTGCTCCAGGGACACGTACCACGGGAAACTGCCATCGAGTTCATCTCTGCAAATCCCGCGGATTAACGTGCAGCGGCACACACACATCGGCCCGATACGCGATACTTTAATGCCTGGAATTTTTTAAACCTCCCCCCTCCTCTCGTCCGGCTTAACTTCTTCCTTTCTCTCTCCCGTTTCTCCAACCTCATTTTTTTTTCATATATTCCTTCTTTTTTTTTAATATATATATATTTCTCGGTACGTGGTGACGGCTGGCGGGAAACGTAATTAACACGGGCGGAACGCGGTCGATGAAATTCGTTTTTCGAATACTGTACTGGCAAACCAATTTTACCATACAGGAAGTTACTTTTGTATTATTGTTCTTTTTCGTAGGAGCAATTGTTGCAGACGTTTCTTCGTAGCGATTGCGTAGTAACTTGAAAGAAGTGTCAGATGATTGTTGAATTATAATTGATTACTTCGACTTAAATTTTGATTAACCCGAGGAAGTCTTACGATTTTTTTTTATAGCTGTATATGTTTGTCTTAGCTAGGTACAGTTCTGATGAAGTTAGAATACTATGTAAGTCTGTATTCAGTAAACTTCTAACATGAATGGAAGTTAGTATTAAAAACCACGTTTATCTGTTTGCATCACGAATAAATGTGACTTGTTAAAATGTAAAGGATTGAATTTCACTTTCCTAATAAGAAACATCAGACTAATACCTATACACCTGAATCTGCTAAACACACACAGTTCTCCATGATACTTTTCTCCACTGGAAACACCAAACTACCAACGAACACTTCTCATACACTACCTCTCCCCCTGAAACCAGATCAAATCAAGGACCCTCCATTTCCGCATTCCCCTTTCTCCATCAAATCAAGCACAACAGTGGTTCAATATAACGTTAGTCTCACGTCTATCCACCCTTACGCCACTCAACTGTATCACCAATCAATTAGCTTCACAGATAAACCTCCGTATCGAATCGTAACTCAACGACACCTTCTCGAAAGGTGTTTTCTCTCACTCCTCTGAACACTCGAAGATACATTTTTCTTTTTTCTTTTCTTTCAAACGATCCGTTCCACTACACGCGTCTCGATATCACGCAAGACACTCGATAGCGGCTGCGGCACGCACACCGTGGAGACGATCCGCAGTTCATGCCGGACTGTGTGTGCTAGATGATGCTGCTGCAGCCGACGCCGTTGTGGCGTCGTTAACGAGAGGCAGGGCCATTGTTTGCGGCCTAGTTCTGCCCATCCGCCAACGGCTTTCCATGCCAAAGACCCTGCTGCTCTGTCTGTCTGTCTGTCGATACTGCCATAGCACGTGGACGCAATTTAAGTATTACCTCATTACGTCACGTCTCCAGGCGGTGCGACGCTCCATTCGTGCAACTTGCAGCCGGCTAATGGACAACGTCGGGACGCGGGGACACGTCGACACCGACGTATTTGTTATGCCAGAGAACGCACGCCTTCTCCCACACCGATCTAACAACAGTAGGAAGGGGAAGACGATGTTAAAATGCACGATGCAAGGGTGGATCGGTACAACGCTGTGCCTCGGGGACCAGTAGACGATGTGATAAGCTACTCGCTGCTTTGAGTTTTTCTGCTCCTTTTTTTTTTTTTTATTCACGGTTAACCTGGCTCCAGGGTGGAAAAATGGTAAGTAAAATTGCTTGATGGAGAAAGGGGTGGGAAGAGAGTAGCGTGATCGATGTCGGGTTCGATGGCATAGATGAGTTCTCCTGGGGAACGATGTGCAAGGGTGTTGTTTTTGGGTAGATTAAAACGTTCCTGGATGAAGTAATATCGATAGGGGGTTTGGAAGATGAAAGAGTTACATTAAGTATTTAGATAGGCTTATTTGCGAGAAATATTGCTTAATAGAAACTACGTGTACGTTTGTCTGAAACTGAATGTTCAAATTATTTCTTAAACGGAACTCTATGAAACGATCATTTTTTTGGTGTAATTTACAAGATTCTGCGTCTGTGATATTTCGAATGATTTTTAATATATTCAGTGTTGAAGAAGAATTGCAAGGATTACTGCAAGAATTGAAAGTTCCATATAAGTAAAGAAAAATGACTTCGTGTTTTCTTCGTGTCTTTGCGATTCACTATTTATATTTAACATCTTCTTTGACATTTTTCTTTCAATTCGACCACACTGTCCTAAACACAATTGATCCTTCGGGATATTCTATTTCCCATTATACCAACCGCAAACATTCCTCTTCTAACCAGACAATGAACAGATCTCGTTAAGTTGAGGCGGCCAATAACGACAGCGTAACTTAACGCCCCTCAGTCTCGAATGGAGCACGCCAGACACCGTCAACTTCTCCCTTCAAAAGCAACACCGCCCTCGTATGCATCAAACTCAAGCGCGGCAACTTTAAACGCGTACAAAAAACAATGAAAAAAAAATTCCGAAGTCTAATATGTGAAGAGCCATTTTCCCACGTCTCGACATCCAACATCCACTACGAACCCTCTTCTTTCAATCTACCCTGTGGCATGTTCGCCATAGGTAACCTACGCTACACCTTGTAGAAGCATTGGTTTCACGGACGAACGATTTCTGATTAGTTCATAATGCGCGTGAGGATTGAATTTTGAGCTGGTAATCCTTCGAAGCGGTCACGTCTTGAGGCGGAAACGTTCGAAAACGACGGCTCGTCTCGAGAAGTTGTCTCAAGACGGTGGCCTACTCTTCTCTCTGGAAGCTACGATTTCCTCGGTTTTATTTGGTCTCAAAACACTCTTTGGCGAGGCTGGCACCGGTCCTCTTTGCATTTCCATCGAGTTCTACCCTTCTTCTTCTTCCTCTTCTTCCTTCTTCTCCATTTTCTCCTTTCGCCTCGTTCTTCCGCTTAACGTATCTCGTTCTCTTCGTCGCGGCCCCGTTCCGGTTTCCTCCTTATTCCAACGGGTAACAAGTTGCTACACGTCGCTCGTGTATCTTCCTTTGTGCCGCGAATTTATGTATTTTGGGAAGCAGCTAGGCAAGTTTTCGCCGCGGCAGCTGCCAGCTACGACCCGGCCAGGACCGATTCTTCTTCTCTACGTGTACGTAACACGTACATGTACTGGCAAATGGAGCGTGACGAGGCCCTGGTGAACGGCTGCAGATCCGTCGACCAGCCTCTCTGTGTTCACGATGCTAACGACGCTTCCGGGACGCGTATCTCGCTGTATGAAACGATCCTCCTCGGATGGTTGCTTTTTCACCGGGTACACTCGTGTTCCTCGGTTTAGTCGGGTAATTTTTGCGATAAAGCGCGATGTTGCGAAGTTATGCAGATGTAGAGAAGTAGGAAATGTACCATGGTCTCGAGGGTTTCGATGATCGTAGCTAGGAATTTGTCGAAGATTGATATTATTGTAATGTAATTTAAAAGGCTTAAATTTCGATGGTTAAACTTGAACTGTGACTTGTTGCAAATCGAATGTGATTCTTTATGTTGCACAATGAAAGGTTCACCAATTGGTAAGAATTATATTGATCAATCTTCAATTTGCATCACTGTAACTGATATTAATTTGTAACAAAACTCAACAAGATAGACTAATGAACAAATTAGCCTGTTTCGCTAATTCTCACATGGACCACTGTAATTGATCACAACAATTCATAAATGAATGTTGAAGATTTAAAATCTCGTCTTTGTCATTTTGTGAGAAGACCACGAAATGATTCTCGATGAAATATCATTCTCTGGAAGCAACGTCACGCGATGCAAGTCCCAGTCCCTTCAGTTTTAAACCGATGAATAGGTCCTGTGTTCGAGAGTTACAGGCAGCCGAAGCGTGGAGTCAATTTTCTTAAAAAATTGGTACACGGTCCCAGGAGTTGGCCTGCGACAGTATTACGCGATGTCCCCAGGAATCACTGAAGAGCGTGTTCAACGAAAGAGAAGGGAAAAGATGCTAGGGAAACGAACGAGTTCTGTCTGCGAGATACCGAAGAAGAATGTGTTTAGTCATCTTCAAGCTTGGAGGAAATTTTGCTCCCAAGAGTTTCAGAAATGACGGAGAATGTTGTCTAAGACAGCGAAGAATGATGGCCGGGTGTTTTTTCGAATAATTTACCACGCTGTTATTCCGCGATTCTATTAATCTCTTTTCTATTCTTCTCGGATGAAAAAGCACACGATACAAGAAACAGCTGTTCGAGCATTCTAGAAATATTCGACAAGATTTCTGCTTGAAATTCCGCATAAAAGAACACGTAAAATCCGTGACGAATAAAAGAAGAACAGAGAAGAAAGTTACCGACATTAATTAACCACGTAATTACACACATCGACATTCTGATCAAAACTATGCATGCGCTGCATTTATATACACGCGAGCTATTTGCAAACCGCCGACTGCATCAGGAGGCAGCAAACATCGATGCACACCGGTCCACGTCGTTTATGACACCGCAAAGCGTGTCCAATTACTCGACCGCGCGCGCGATTTAAATATTTGAGTCGTCAATGGATCGATCCACTCTGTTTTATATCAATAACGTTTAATATTCCCACAGATTTTTCTACTATTGATAAAATAGAATAATTTATATGTATTTTGTTAATAAACAAAAATAAAAAAATAAATAACAAGAGTACTATTTTACTCGTCTATCCAAAGAAAAATCCGTCTGAAAACGAGAATCTATAAATCCGATCCTTCCCAACTTAAAAGAGAGGGAGAACAGGAATGAGAAGGAAAAGGGAGAAAATACTTTTATAGCACGTTTTAACACTAAAAGCGAACGAAGGTTTGACACGCGGCAATCTAACGCGAAAATTCGGTACAGTTCCCTCGCGTGTACTATTCCTCCCGAGGATATGGCCGCGATAAAACGTTTCTCGGCCGCGGAACGCGCGTACGGGTTGCTCGTATATTACGGATTTTCACGCGGCGCGTTTGCACACGCGGATATACACGGCCGAAACTCGATCGTTAAACGAAAGTGAATATCGATCTGGGCCGTGGTATCGCCACGAGAAACTCGGGTAACGAATTCTGTGATACAACATGGGGGTTGTATTCTCTCTCTCTGTCTTTTCCTCTCTCTTTCTGTCTCTCGTTTCCTCTTCATTCTTTCATTCTTCTATTCCACCGGTTCCTCAATTTTCTTTTTTTTTTTTTTCACCCCTTCCTTTCTACCAACGCTCGTCCGACAGACCGAGTCTAAATCAATTTTTATGCAAATAAGGGCGGGCTTTTCGAATCCGTTCGAGCCCGAGGATTTTTCGTTCATTGATTTACACCCGTTTACACACGCTTAAAGCCGCGCCACGCTCGGATCCGTTGATTTTTCATCGTGGAATCCACGCGGGAATCACGCCGCTCGTTACCCGCATACGTATCGTTAAACCTGGGCTAGAGGATATTGATTTAATCCCGACAAATACCGCGTCGCTACCTTTCACCAAACGGGACCCGACGATTTATCCCCGCTTGCTTTTTCACCTTCGTACGATGCACCACACGTTCTCTTCTACCCGTCTACCTTCCGCCTTAAGGATTATAAATCGTGGTTGCGTAAGCAACACACACGCGATGTGTCTCGTAACAGGTGGCGAGGCTATTGTTTCACGTTGAAGAACGTGTGCACATGGCTTGAGAATTTGTCGCGAAGGTCTTCGAATCTGTCGTGGATTTTTCTAGTCGAGGAGAAATTACGTAAGGTCACTTCTCGATACGAGATAAACCGGGGAGTTCGATGTGGGATAGAATACAAGATGGACGCAGTTGCTCTTGAAGAAATACAGTCAGAATGCTGCGTTATTCATTTTTTATCATTGTTCAGTGCACGCTCTTTGGAACATTCCCTATTCAATGCTGTTCAATGGCGATATTAAAATATTTTGCAAGTTTGTGAGGTTTTGTAACGTGGAATTAAGTAATACGCGAAGTCTCAAAATTATTCTGTTGAACTTTGTACAGCTTTTCGAATAAATATTCAATATGAGACACTTCGTTTTGTTATCACTCTTCGATGCACTAAACAATTCAGATTTCTACAACTCTGTCGTTTTATAGAGCATACGACGATTGATAATATATAGTGAAATGGACGACTGTAAAATTTTTTTCTAAATTCGCAACTCTGCTGGGTCGAAAGTGTTCAAAATTTAAAAGAAGAGAAAAATGTCAGTAATCTGAGTGATTATGAAAGTCATATATTTTTTTATTTAGACCTTCATAATCCTCGAGACAATTATTTACAGGAATTTACTATTCTTTTCTATAATCTAATATCTTTTTTATAATTTTCGTAAAATACACCGAGTAAATTCAACTGAAACATTTCGAAACATCCTGCAGAAATCAGAGAAGAAGACAATGTCATTCAATTCAATCGCGATAATTACGTTCTTAACGCAGTCATCGTCACACAATCGATGCCAGAATCACCGTGACGACTAGGTTCGTTCTAATCGCACTTCCATTCATCGATTGGCAATAATATCACCACTGGTTGGTATTGGCGACACGATGGCGTGCCATCGTTCGATTCCCACGGGGGGACCGATTGTAACCGAACAAAAGTGTGAAACACGCCCATCGATTTCGACGAGCGGCGTAATATGCAGAGCGGCATTCGAAAAAGAAGAGATCGTCCACTGAAATCCAGCGAATAATCGTATCATACGCGCCGCCGCGATAAATCCTCGCCCATAAATACCGATCGAAATTATGCAAGCGACGTTTTAAAGCTACGGATCGTCCCAGAAGGCACTGGGACCAGCTACCTCGTTAAAAGACGCCCAGCTTGATTTGCAATTTCCTGCCCGAATCTATACGCTCGATGCCTGCTGAGCGTTCAACGCGTCTCAAGAGTTGTTACAGCTCGTCAGTCTGTAAGTTTACGACACCGGATTCGTGATTTCCTTTTTTTTTTATTTTTCTGCTTTGCTTAGTTTATTTTATAATCTATAAGCTTGTTGATTGGTGAAATGGATTTTTTGTTTGCTATAACGAACACAGAATGTTTGTTGTTTATTCTAGATATGAAATTGTTAAACGTTATTCTGTTCAGTTTTCTTTTTACAATATGCTGTGACAGAGAGAGAGAGAGAGAGAGAGAGAGAGAGAGAGAGAACCATGTGCCCATTTTTTCATATATATTCATAGAATGAAAATCTTAATACACTAATAAAAAAAAAAGATATTTTTTTTTTTTGTAAATACAGAATGGCCAAAAATTTGGGACGACTATATATTTGCAAGCTACGCAAGAATTTTCAAAAGGAAGTTAGAAATTTAAGAAACTATTAATAAATTCTTTTCATGGAAACTTCGCGGAATTAATTGTAAACGTATCAAAAATTGGTAACAGACGTGAACGTCAGTGTAAATTATTTAATGATCGTGAATTAGTACACACTTACTTAAGAGAAGATTAATATGCAACATGTGGAGTGTCCAGTGTGCTGATAAATGTGCCGAATATTTATTTTATGAAAAAACAACACAGTGAATTATATTAAAATAACGTCTGCGTGACAAGATGTGTCAAATAAAAGAAGCGTTTGAGTTAAAAATTTTGATTCATTCAACTGCGCCCTGTAACATCATCCCATTATTCCTTCCAAACGCTAAATACTAAACCATTTACCACATATTTCCATTACAACGAAACAACGAGAAACGAAATCGCTCTCGATATCGTTCTCCATCGAAAACAAGAACTCCCCCCGAACAGTAAATTAATTCTACACAAAAGCAATAGTACGCCTCGTTAACCCCTCAGAAAAAGGTCCGTGCAACTCCTGCGGAGGTATTCCAAGGTCGACATCAAGTTAGAATCGCGGCATGACTATAGCACGCTTTTTCTTCGAAGGTCCACGGCTCTCCTCTCGTTTCCCAACGCGGTCGCTTATTGGAACGAGAATATATTGCCAGTTTCGCGGTCGGACAGGCAACCTCGGTACACTGACCGGCGCTCTATCGTAAAACGATTACTATAGCTCGGTCCCGGGGCCCTGTGTACAATGGCTTTTGTTATAATGGAACGTTTGTTTCGCGCATTCGACTGCGCTCGCTCGCTTGGAGAGAGGAGAGGAACTTGGATTTTTCGCCTGCCATAATTCATCGCGGCCCACGCGGGATTCTTTTAAAAGGAGAGATCTACGATCGTGCGAGCTCGAGCGAGCTCGAGCTAGCGAGCGAACGTTTCCAAGCGTTACAATTTGTTGCGGATCGCTTTTTCGCCTGTACAACAACGCGCGGCACGCCTCGAGCACCACCGGCGGTAGCTCGTTAATTTATGGCTACATTCGACTGGTTTTCTAATGAATACCAGGATTTCGTGATCATTCGACGAGAAGGTGGATATTGTAGCGATTATTTGTCGATATTTACACGGGTAACACGTTTGAAACGTTCGAAGCAGATTTTTCGGAATCCTCTGCGAAAGATTTAGGATGAATTGATGCTGGTATTATTGCTATTAGCTGGAGTCATGAAAGAGTATAGAGATGTGAAATGATGTTTAATGATCCCGAAGGGAAGATCAGTGCTTGTGGAAATTGTAGGATAATCGTTATGCTAATTAATGTCTATGACGTGGGAGCTTTGCGACTATTAATGAGAATAATTTTCTTTGATTCCCTTCCTGTGAGCTTTTGATACTTCGCTAATTGGACTTTCTATTAGCTCTCGTACTGCGTCAGACAGGAATATATTCGATGATTACACATTTTCTTCGTCTTTCGATATAAAATTCGTTGTTACGCAGTAGGAACAAGGTATGTACGGAGTTGCACGAAGAGATCGTGAAACAATCGAATAAATCGCGTCGTTTCCGGGTCTACGGAAAGATTTCCGTAGCTCTAAAACTTCATATCCGAAAATGGCTGCTGGCCAGTAAAGTTCAGCTTGGTCGAAGTATCGGTGGCCTTCGTTAGTTTTAAGAGGTTCCGTTTTCGTTTTATAGTGCTGTATTTCAAACGATCTCCCGCGGCGTTTCAGCAAACGCGACCCAACAATTTCAGGTTTCAAACGGATCAAAATACCGGCGGTGGACGCTTTTTGCCAGGTTTTAACAACGGCGAAACAGATCCTTCTGGTTGGAAACTCTCCAAGAGGACCGGTGACGCGCGTCGTTTCCCTGCACGGGGCTAAATCCATGGGAAATCGTCACGTTTGTGGTTGTGAAACTGTTACAAAAGAAGCAAGGTCTGCGTCGAAGCTACAATGTGTCGTGTTACGTCGCACACACAAAGCTTCTGGTAGTAATGATCGAACTTAGTCGATCGTTCAACCTTGTTCCAACTGTAGGAGACATCTTAGTTACTTCCTCTCAATCATCATCCGTACACGAAGAGATCGAGGAGGTGGAGCGACACTGTAACGCAATTACGGTCGTTTACGGTTTTGTCACGGCCATTCATCCAGGGATTGCAGAGCAATGAGTTGACGAGCTTCGCGTATTCGCAGCCAGCAATGATTTCTCATGGGAGGCGAACCTCGACGACGAGTTATCCTCTCTCTCTCTCTCTCTCTGTGTCTCTTTGCCTCTCTTGCTCCTATGTTCCTGTCCATCCAACGGTGTTCCTGGCGTCCCCATGAGAATCGCGCACACCAAGATCCACGGTAGATACGAATCAAGTTCAAACCAGGACGCGTTTTGCCGTGGAATTTTGCTCGCTGCTTTGCTTGTCGAATTAAACAGAACGGAGAGGATGAAATAGCAACGCGTGGAAAGCGAATCGATTATCACGTTCCACCGGAATACTTCCAGCTGGATGATCAGGAAAAATCCTCAGGAGTGTAGAGATCTCTCGCTGTTTCCTTGCCAGTCTGGTCGGATGTCTCGCGATTAATATCCGTGCGAACGCGGAAAACCGTAAAATCGAAGGAAGAGTTCTCGCGACCGAGACACTTTTTCCTTTCCTTCGAGAACCAGTCTCGAGTGTCTGCGGGTATCGAGTGTCTGTGTGTACATATCCGTACGTTGGGATATGGTGTTAGATTTCTCGATTGTACAAGGGAAACCGTCCTCCAACAATTTTCCACCCTTTTTACCCGTGTCCAATGGTCCACTAGCTGCAAGAGATAGCCAAGAGAATCGAGATAAAGCGAGCTGTTTCGCGGTGGAAGTAACCCTCGTTCCCGTGGCTATGGTAGCACTCGATAACGACGTAATTTCGCGAGTATCGTCTGGACAGCAGAGGCTTCAGAATGGAATTGGGAGGCCATTGCAATTCGGGATGGTTGAACTTCCAGTCACGTGCCGCACAATTGCGGCTTTACTTCGAGATGAGTTGCGAATAAAATTCAAATGAATTTTTCCACCGTAGCTGGCCAATGATCTTGCTCGTTCGAAGGAACTTTCCTGTGGCTTGTGGGAATTTTTCTGTCTTTATCATTGAGAGTGATGTTAAAACGTATTAATTTAAAACACAACAGCAACTATTTTTTTCTTGAATTATTCGAACATTCGTCATTTTTGTAACTTTATTACAGACCACTTGTCTCAGAGACGAGTTCGATATTTTGTTTCAGTGTCATAAATTTGAAGGAGAATTTTCAATGCTCTTTTCAATAACAAATTCTTGATTCTGTATCTAACATCTTAAACATATAAAAAATATTTACTATCGTTATTTACTTTTATAACACAATGATTTATCCTGTTCATAAACAGTAGAACACACATATTCTATCTAGCTATTTCAACCAAAAATTGATCTCAATTTAACATTCATTACGAACACGATGATCACCAGAAAAATAATTCTTTGAAAAACATAATTCTCTTACAGGAAGATTAATAAATAAAATTGCTAAGTAGCCTACCACATTCTCGTGAAACAGCTCAAAGACAGACGACAGTAATTAAGTATAAAAGTTTCTACCAAAAAAACAGTTTAACCAACTCTCCACCGGTAAAATTAACCTTTTCTTCTCCAAATTAATCAAAACACCGAAGTTCCCGGTACATCATCAACTTCTCACCGCGTCACCCTGTTAACGCGGCAGAACTAATGGCCAATCGTCGCAAAAATACAAAGCGTGCCGACAGTGAAAGAAAACAACAAAAAAAGGAAAAAAAAAAAATACAGCAAGTTCTAGTAGACGCCGGTCGTTTTTCACGTTTCCCGGGAAGACCGGGTCCTGCGCCATTGTCGCCGTAACAAACGATCGTCTTCTTGCGTCGCGCGCCGCTTCACCGTTTCGCGAGCACCAGACTCCTTTTTATTTATCCCGGAACAAACGGCCGGCAGACAGCTGACGTAGGCGGACAAAGACGCCGGACAACTTTACTCGTTCCGCATAAAAGGGATACACGGATCGCCGGAGCGCGAGCTTACTTTGCCCTTCGCCCTCCTGCTGTGACGCCGGACAACGCGTTCTCTCGGATAAGGAGAGCAACGTATAAAGGGACGCCATTGCGCGAGAACGACGCATGGAATCGTCCCCGTTTCCACCTCTGCTCAAACTTCCATTTCGCCAAACGTTGCTTCTGACGTTGTTTGATCTCCAACTTGGTTTCTTTAGATTCTATTAGACATCTTATACGCCTGATTGATACGACTTTTGAATTTTCTTCTTGAATAATCTGTATTTCGGGAGTGGAAGTATGCGAAGATATATTTTTTTTTTGCGAGTTATTTAGAGTTAGATGTGTTTGTGAAGTATGAGCGAGAGAAAAGGACATTGTTGACAAATTTTTTGACGTTGTCGCGATCAATCGTTGTCTAATTGGAATTAAAGGATATAAAATTGATAGATATATGCGAGTTGAATCAGAGAAAGGAAAAAATTCTTTGCAGAGTCTCAACAATTTTAGTAACCATCTAAATTTAATTTCTTTCTTTCTTACTAATTAGAAAATTAGGAAGACGATCGTGTAGCAGTTGAAGCTTGGTATAATTTCGCAAGATCTATATAAATGTACGGGAAATCGAATTACCAGTTCCTGATGTTTGACGGATGAATAATTCACGAATCAGGTTCAATCACCTAAAATTCCTCAAAGCTTGTGTAATTTTTCCAACAATGAAAGTTTTATAGAGTGTACCATAAATAAGTTCGGAAAATAGCCTCCCCCCTGGTTCTTCTTGATGTAGTATATTTAATTCACCCGGTGAATTGGTCCGGTTGTGTTACTTATTAAACAGTTGGCCATTACCAGCCATCAATCTACGTCGCTTGCGAAAATCCGATAAATTTTTAAACACGAATCCAGTTGAAAATCGACGCACGCACAGGGACGACTGGAGTTAACATCCGGTTCGAAAGGCGCACACCAACGGCTATTACTCTTAAACGCGCGTTGTCTAGACGCATCGCAATTGACGAGGACCGTAACCGTTGATGAATAATTTATGACCACAGTGCGTAATAAGGGGCGTTACACATCGTGGAACGGATGCACTGGTTTCAAACAATGAAAATTTCACTGTCGAACCTAATCTGATCACTCGTTTGAAAGGAAAGAAGAAAAGAAAAAAATATGAGAGACAATAAACTATGCTTCACAATATTGACAGTCTAATTTCCGAGCGATCGAATGATTTGAAACTGGTTAAAAAAAAAAACATATGGATGAGATGGATACATTTTATGCGTGATTGGTGGACGAGTTCTTAGAAGTGAAACAGGGAAAACGTTGAAAGAAATATAAATATATATTTGACAAACTGACGACGAGTACAAGTTCTTAAGGATAATAAAATCACATAAGTAAGACTGGGAATTATGTTTAAAAATTTTAGATTTCGATCAAAATAATATTCATCGTTAGAAGATAAAACCATAGATTAACCCTGGCGACCTCAGTCGTTCAGAGGATTAATTTGTAAGATTGGTAGCTATTTTTTTTAAATTTTACAATCAAACAAATTACATATATACACAGAAGGTCGACAACGTAATAGGAGTTCGATTAAACTAATATTCATCGTTAGAAGATAAAACCGGAGACGTTGGAGTTGCAGATTAACCCTGAGAGATATAGAATGACTGGTAGATTCATGTGTGCGCAAATTATTTTCTGTCGAACGTCCGTGAGAATAATGGAATTATCTGCACGAGCATTACAATGGCCCCCACACGGTGTCTTCCATTACGAAACGCAGATCGCAAGAAGATGTTACGTAAAGGTGAATATGCACGCGTGTGACGTAGCTATCGGTGCAATTCTAAGGTTAGACATATAGAGTCTTGAATGTAGAATAATTCGAACGGGAAGTTGATTACTCCGAACAAGAATCGCGCGAAGGATATTACAAAGGATCAGCTAAACGGCTAATAGAGAACGTTCGATGTTATCGACGTTAATTAGAGATTTATCGTGTTGATAATGAACAACAATTGCACCGTATCGAGCGAGTGACGATTAGACGGTGACGGAACATTCGATATTTCCGATATTAATTAGAACTGTTTCGCTCGGCTAACTGGGTATAACAATTACGTTAGCCAGCCGTTTTAAATGTTAATTCGATACTTCCGATTGTTAGTCAGTAGTTTATTGAACGATTTATCAATCGTACATAGAGAAAGGTATAAAAGACGAACGAATTAATAGAACATTTCATTTTTTTATATATATAATGATTTGTACCGTGTTTGTTCTTTTCATTGAAAAATGGTAGCAAGTATGAAGGTATTGTTCTAACACACGGGAATTGTTGCGTGCAATTCATCCTGACGAAAGCTTTTCCCCTCCGGATGAAGGATTTCTTTTGTAGCTAGAACTTTTTGTATTAACACGTCGAGCTGCGTGAAATATGGGCCGGGTAAAATCTCGACGGAACACCGGGGAAAATCACGCAAGAAAATGTCGGCCACATCATTACCAGCTGCATGATTTGTGTTCACGGTAATGGCGACGGTCATTACAAACACTGTTCACCGGCGAATTATACATTGTACATCATTGCCTCTCCCTTTTTCTGTCGAAGACACCGCCGCGCGACTACAATTAATCGACAGATACGACAGTATCTTTTGAGGTTTAAACGGACATCGCTCGCAACTTCGGCGTGAAACATTTTACAGCCGCTTATACGGGCTTCTGATAATTATAAAATCATCCATTCCTATAGTATTATCGATATATTTAAAGAAGTTCCAATAGACTGCAACACGTTCGTTAATTTCTCGAAGAGAAACTGATGAACTGTATTTGAAGAAATTTCATTTAACCCCTTGACTTACGATTTTCTTTTGTCGACTATGAATCTAAGTTTCAGTACCATTCTACGTAAGAAACGCTACTAAAAACAGATTAATCACAATTGCTAATCCTCAAGTCTTATAAATGAAGAAGAAATTTTACGTTTGTTACTAATGCAGCAGTTTCTGTGTCGAATCTTAGCCGGAAAATTTGTCACGAGTCTACCTCGTTGTTATAGGACAAAGGGTTAATGAGAAAAGAAACTAGAAAAAGTACCACCATCGTTTATTGAACAGCAGTACTTCAATATTTTCAAAAGCCTCGACGTACTGTGTCATCCTCACAATTTTCCAATCACAGTTACCCGTACCACCGAAAAAACTGAGAATATCAAATTCATTCTATCGCAGGATATTTTCTTTCAAAAAAAAAGAAAGAAAAAAGGGGGAAAAGATGTTCGTTTTATCCCAGGCAACAGTCAATGCCTTCCAATTCATGTTTCACTGGCGAGGGCGTTCGTACCTCCGTAAGATTTCCTTCCAGGGGTAGCGGGACCTTCCGTTTCTGAGACCGATTTACAAACTGCATATTCAATTCCCAAATAATACCTTTGTACATGCCAGGAAGTCCGCAGGAATCGAAGAAACGCGCCGAACGAACCAAGCTTCGCTGCGCGAGTATGTGCATATACATACACACACACACGCGCGTGCGCGCGCGCGCGTTCATTCAACTCTGCTTCTCCCGTCTATTTGGTTTCCAATCTTTATCGCGTACCTCGCGAACCAAACATTACGAGAGGGAAAGAGGGAGAGACAGTTCAATGTTCACTAGCTTCTCTTCTTTCTATGTCTGAGGCGTGCGCGCGTGTCTGGTTCGCCGGGATGGTGTAGTTGTTTCGCGCGCGTGAGCTTTCTCTCTTAAAAAACAAAAAGCTCGCGTCGCGCTACTAGCAGAAGCGAGCTAGCGAGAGTGAGCTGGCAAAGCAGAGCAGAGCAGAGCAGAGCAGAGCAGAGCAGAGGGTTGCGCCTGCATTCTGCCACGGTGCACGAAATATCGATCGAGTTCTTTTTAGACCGCAACGTCGACACTCTCTCTACCTTTCCCTCTTCCTTTGTCTCCCTTCAACCCCTCACGTCTCACCTCTACATGTTACATCTTCCTTTTTTCCTGTTTCCTCTCACCCTCTCTTCTGCATCTCACCCTCTATCGTTCTCTCTTTCTTCCTTCACGATTCACTTTGTCACCACTGCGTCCTTCTTTCTTTTTCTTCCCGCCCTTCTGTTTATATCCCTAACTTCCTTCTACTCTATGTATCACTCTCTCTTTCTCTCTTCTGCTGCTTTTTTTCTACATCTCTTCGTGTGTTACACCCCTCTGGAATCTGGCTTTCTCACCCCCGACCAGGTTGAACCCTTCCTTGGTACAACGTACACGTGGTTTCCACCACATCAAAGAAAGCTATTTGTTAATGAGGCATAATTATCCACCGTTCACAATACCAGACGGCGACACGCTGCTGCTGTCGTCCTGCCTCGAGGGGCGGAACGAACGAAAATAGGCAGAGAGATTCGGACTAACACCGGGGTTGCGAGTAACCGGTTAAAACGGACGGGAGAGAGGGAGAAACAGCCAGACGATTTCTTAACGATCACCCAGCATCGTCGTCTGCACCACTGTCTGCCTGTCCCCCTTTTTCTCGGGCTAACTACGCGGATGAACTTGAATCTACGCGGCTATTGTGCGCGTCCGCGGTACGAAAGTTCAAAACGGGGGTGGCGATGAAAAGTGAAAACTGTCGTCCCTCTGTGGATGAGGGTTCGCGCGCGGTTTTCGGTGGGTGGAAATTGAAGGGAATTGCGTAAACTTTGTTTCGGAAGTATAACGCATACCTTGACTTCACAAACTTTCTAATTATCATCGCGAAGTGTACAATGAATAATTAAATTCTGTTCATCCTCATTTTTTTTAAATAAAGGAATGTAGAAAATTTTGAAATTTTTCCAAAGATCGTTAGTTCAATTTCCATTGTAAACATTTAACGGAATTCAAACAATTTAGCGATGACAAAAAAATACAGAGAAAGAGAAAGAGAGAGAGAGACTGAGAGAGAGAGGAAGGACGGATAGAAACGAGCGTGCGTGCCAGGGACGAATTAACCGATCGAAGGGCGCCGCGTCGTGTTATATAATAACGAGAATGTCAGGTTGGTTTGGGCCGCAGGTGATCATCAGGCGATAATAGTATTAATACATCATCGCTGTGAATACTATGCCTCACCGCTCTCTGATTGCGCGGCAACCTCGGCTGCAATATGCGTTTTATCAACGGGAACCAGGCCGATAAATAAACGCCAACCAGAGAAGGATGGGCCACAGATCGTCGATCGAAAGATTAAGATATTACAGTTTATGACAGTGTGATCATCGCGATCGATACACGGTGTTGGTGAAGTAAGGAATTGCCGGATTTGATTATCGTTATTTATCGTCATTATTCAACAAGGTTACAAGCGAAACAGTAAATTATATCGATCGTTGAAGATCATCATTTTCAATCGTTCATTTTCTTCCTTTTTTCATCGTTTAACGAGGGTAACGATTTTCTACGTAACGCAATTAGTTATACCGAACGTCGTTACGTAGTTATTCCACGCCGGTATAGCGTTTCAATTGGACAGGCTCGTATTATCAGCGACTTTAATTGACACGACGGATTAGCAGTAATAACCAACGGCCCTCGCCGCTCATGAACTGTTCCTCGTGAAAATATCGAAATAACGCAGGTTACGCGGTCGCGTAATTGGCTTATAAAGTTGCCATTATCGTTGGATTACGTTTGCGACCCAACGTCAAGAAGGGGCTTTTAAACTGATGGACGATTGATCGTTAAAAGGGCAACGACGTGTATCGTGGATTGCTAGATACGTATACCATACGTTGACGTTTACGATTAATCGATCCATTCAATGTTATGGAAATAATCATTAGAGTTTGACAGTAGGATAATAAAATGTATAAACTTTTAAACGTAGATAGCACACGAACGCACACGAAAACAGGGTATCGTTGATTTTATAAATACAAATTGACGATACGTTTGATCCTACGGTCGTTTAATAAAATTGACACAATCGAGTGAAACGTGATATCGGACAAATTTTTCGAAATGAAACAGAATAATCGGTGAAGATATATTAGATATATCAGGATTGATAAAGTGCTTTCACAATGCTCGACACATTCAAGGACTTCACCATGCCAGAATAATAATCATAATCTACTCACTCCCTCTCTCTGCGTTTGCTTGATCAGAATCCATTTAAATGCTATTCAACGCCTCCACCGATTGTACGCGCATGTTTCAATCGCATTCCATTGCGTTGAATAGCAGGCTAAACAGATCGTAAGAGAGTCCACGAGGGTCCATGGTTCTCGAAATCGAGTCATGAATTAACCATAACAACCGATAAACACAGAAACGATTCGATCGATTTGCAACGATCGTTAGAGATGTATCACGCGAATTACTTCGTTCGTGGAAATTCTTTTGATTTTATCAATCGTTTCTTAAGGGGCACCCGGTGCATTTTAGCGAGTATGTGCCGCGGTTATCGCGGTCAGAGGAACAGTATCACGTTTGATACCGAAGAACCGAAGTGGAGCAGCAAAACCTGTCGCCGGGGTCCGGTATCTCGCGGCAAGAATCAAGATTCCTTCTTGGCTACCTTTTCTCGACGCCTTTTTCCCCGATTTCTTGCTATTATTCTCCTCGGAGATACTTGGACGGGGACCAGCCACGACATTGGCAGCGTTTTTTGAAACGGAACCAAGCAGGCGTGCGGCTGACAACGGTTGTTCTCAAATATAAGACTTGGAATGGGTAAATAAGGTGAAGTAAGCGGTTGGTAAAAAAAAAAAAAAAAGGAAAAGAAAATAATTTGCTCGTAGAAGCGTATAATAGAATAGTTGGGGAGTAAACCGAGAAATAATATTGGCAAGGAAATTCGATCTACCAATTAAGATTACGCGAATGTTCCTTTCATTTTATAAAAATCATTCGACAGTTGCAAGAATCTTGTATTTTATTTAATACATCGTGGATTTGCTATTCTCTCCTGTATCATTCGCAACGAACGATATTTCATTCTGATATATTATTCTAGGAAGTTTTGCTTCGTAATATCGTTAAATATAATGAGCCATTGTTCATGTTTCTTACCATAGAGTTCTTTGTCAATCTTTTCTTTCTTTTTAATTCGAGTAATTTAGTCGATTATTCAACTGCAATTCGTTCGGTTGGTAATGCATTAATAACATTTTGAAAAGTTCTCCGAAATGCAAATTAAAAATACAAAGAGATTGATATTGCATGAATCTACGTGAAAATAATCTGTACAAAAACTTCTCCAACTATTTTTAACCGTATTTCCCTTTTAATATATCTAAAAACACATTCAAATTTTAGATTTCTGCAATTTAATTTTTAAGATGTTGCAATATTTTTAGAGTAGTGTATTAGACGTAATTGCTGTTGAAAGTAGAACGATCCTAGCACTCTACAAAGTGAAACAAATTTAAAAAAAAAATTAAAAATAATTGTAGACTTATAATTAAATAGATTTCATCGTATTTCACTGCTTCTGAAAATGTTACTTTTCGATACATGAAACGTTCTCGCCTCGAACCCTTTGATTATGCTCATACAGAACACCCATAAGAGTATGTATATAACAGGAACACGCATTCTAGTAATTATCAGGTATTAAAAAAAAAATTCCTTCGATTTCACGCTTCAGAGCATCGAGAAAAAAGGTGAACTATTCGCGAGTCTGTTCGATATCTCGATCGGCGGTGCGTTTGCGCTTGTTCAAGCGGTTATCTGCGTCACAGATCGACGATGATCGTCCCACGCCCACGCGGACCGGTCGCGGAACAGCTCCGGGAAAAGCGGCGACCATAATTTCCATAGTCTGTCCGATCACGCTGCACAGTCGTTATTTGTTGACGCCGTACGTTTTCGAACGCGTTCGAGACGACGCTTCTCGGAACGATCCGCGGCACGGTTTTAAATGGAACGATCGCTTCCAGTTTTAATTTCGTCCCTCGAGGCGTTACGCGGCTAGCGCCACTACCATAAGCTACGAAGATTTTTACTCCAACTTTATCTATGGGAATTTCGATAAATCTCGATCTGAGATACCTTTAATCGGTGAAGATAGCTCTTGGATTATTTTTCGTTAATTTTGAATTTGATCTATGCATTTTCTTTGAGATTTAATTCTTTGTTTAGTATCTTAAATAATCATTAGACTGCGAAATTTATGCATTCTTATGAAATTTAAAAATGTAACTGCATAAGTTATAGTGGATTTTTGTAACAGGTGGTATGTGAAATAATTTTCTATCCAAGTTCCACTTTTTTTTTTTTATATTCTTATAAATATGAATTTGTCACTGACATTATCAAATTGTTAGAGCAACTGTGCGTTGCGAGCTCATCGAAAATTTTGATGGAAAAATTTAGCAATTTTAAAAAATTTATAAAACACATTTTAAGAATTTTATTCACAGCGCTGCAAAATTATTTCCGAATGTAGAAAAGATTGGTAACAGACTCATAATTGTAAGTAGAAGAGTGTTGGCAAATTTTAAGAGAGTAATTTGTATACGAAGAAATGCAACTGGTTACTTGATTAATTTCCATCACACACGCTAAATTGTGTCAGTTTAATTCCCTCTTAAGTGTCCCCTAATTTTTGGCAGATTCCCTTAAATTTTAAGATCACGTGTCTCGTAAAACGTTCAACTGATTCAGCAACGTCTAAACGTCATCGTAAATGAAGGCGCCTCATCAGGCAGTTCATTCGTCATTTTCCGAAGAATAACTTTCATTTAGCCGACACGGGTGGAAACCATTTCGTTCTAGCACTCGAAGAAACTAATTTGCGACGCGTGAAGAGGCCGCTTAAGTGAGACAGAGACCTACCACGGCACTCGCTAATTAATTGTCGGGGATGAGTTAATTTCGTTAAAGAGACTCCTTCGACGGAGTATAATTAATCTTGAATGTCGTTCAAACTGACTCGAGAATTTCTCTGTACCAAGGGAGAATTCTTCAAAAAACTACTCATCCTCGTTTCAAACGATTATCAACATTCATACGATACTATTCTGTATCAAGAAAGTGAAACGTTAAATCTCCATTCATTTGTTAAATTTTTCACATCGATTAATTCGAAAGCAGAAAAAATTCATAGGACGTGTTCCGAATTCAACCTAAAGAAACTCATTTGACGTGTAAGTTCTCCAGATCTCTATTCATCAGGTTGAAGGATATCAGTTTCTAACAGACACCCGTAACCTCCCGTGAATTGCTGTCTCGTGCAGATTCGTTACTATACACGTCGTGCGATATTTATACTTGACAAAGCGACACGACACACGTCGAGGCTGCATTCATTACCGCTTGAACGTCTACCACACGTTCAATAGACTTTCTTCCCTTCCAATGTTGTACGAACCACGAGCGATCGTTTCAGCAAAATAGCCTACATATTCCGATCGTTCAAAGGAAATTCGAAAGAATTCGGCTCACAAGGAACTGCGAATGTGTGCCTCGCTATTCTCAGACGCAGAGAGCCTCGAGGAGATTAAAGAGTCAGTAGAAGAGGTCTGGTCGATGTCAGACATGGGCGGGACGATCAGCAGGCACGAAAAATCGGATCTATCTTTATGGGATCAGCGAACTTGGCCTCTTGCTGTTACGAAAATACTTTCGGGGAGCTTAACCTTCGTTATTTTTAATGTTCCACTGAAACGGTCCTTATCGAGCTTTCGATTCTCATGTCTTTATTTCGAAAAGCAGATGGAAACTCCTGATAAATATATGTATGATTTACGCGATTGTTATTATTCGTAGAAGGAAAATTTGTCACATAGGGTTGAATGATCCTAAAGATACATTCTTTGGTAGGTGCATGCGTAAAAGTCATTGATTCTTTTTTTTGATGAAGCTCGACATACTCTATAAAAATATAAAAAATGTGCGTTGAGAAATCAATTAGTTTAGGAGACATTTTAACTCCAATTTTGTTGAATTTATATATGACAAGCAAAGAAAACAAACACAAGAATATTGTTTCGCGTCTTTTGCTTTTGTCTTTCAAATACGTTTAACACTAGGTTTACGGGACACGTCAATTTGACGGATTTGAGATTTCACGAGAGAAATTACAAAAACAATTGCTATTATTTCCCAGCAACTTTTTCTCACTTTTATTTATGGAATGATACGAAAATATACCCGAATTTGTAAATACGTTAGTAATATACAATTATGTTATCACTAACAAATCAATTTCTGGAAGGAAAGATTTGGTTTCTTGTTCACGCAAGAAAAGCCCGTAAACCTAGTGTTAACAAATTTTGAGTTGAAATATCTCTAAATTAACAGTTTTTCAACATACACAGATTATAAAGAATCTCAAAATACATTAATTGGTGCAATGAAAAATACAGGATCCTATTTAAAAAATCACTAATGATCTTAGTACGTAATCTATGCATCCACTTACAAAAAAAGAAATTGTTAACATCAGTATATCTATCCTGAAATCATATATGTAACATTTTTCGCTACGAATAAGAATCGTAAACGTAAATCGAAGTGGTAATATCTAGTTAACCACTCTGTATGTGTATTATATATTTTTAAAAATATTGTAAAGTATATTCAGAGTATTTTTAACAGATGTTACAACATTATCAACGGAAAGTATGAATTTTCAAGTAGCAGATATAAATGATACCTACAGTGGGGAAAAAAGAAAAAGAAAAATAAACACGAAATGGACTCTCCAGTCAATTAGAGGTTTTAAAATATCGTCTCTGTAGTGTAGAGAATTTCAGAGGTTTTTCACGCGATTGCGTGCCTTCGGTATGCATACAATGTACCGGTAGGGGTTTATTTAAATTTTACACGAGGCTAGATTGCTGTTTAATTCTCCATGCCGGGATGCAAAAATGTTGCAAGCATTGTTGTCCGGTCGCGCGCGGCAGCGAAATCGCTCGGAGAATTGTCGTTCGAACGGGAATTTTGAAAAGCCGTTTGCCGTGCACAAAAGAGGCGGTATTCTCGCTCGGCGAGCCATATTTAGATCGAGTTAATTCGCGCAATCGGCTTAACATTTCGCCCGCCTCGAAACATAATACGGATAATTGCCCCCCTCCATCACCCCACAGTTTCGACCGTTTAATTTCATTCGTTGCCATACAAAAAGTCGATCGAATCGAACGACTAACAGCGTTAACGTATCTATCTCTCTTTACGAATAAAAATTCCGCGAGGTATCTGTATAAAACGAAACACGAATTTCTATAGATCAGGTGACGGTTTCTTTTTAATCCTCTCGTTTTTCTCTCTTTTCAACATTGGCAACGGATAAAAAATATTCTATTTTCAACCGGATCGATGACAAAACAAAAAGGGAAAAATATTTAAAAGCGTAACTTGGAATGTACTCGATTTCCATTATTATAATTTCAATTCGTGAGCAATTTCGATCTGTACCAAATGGAATACCGAAAGTTAAACAGTCTCCATTTCTCGAATCAATTAACGCGAAACAAATCTATCGAATGGTAAGATTCGACTCGACAATCGGACGCCGCGAAAGTTTGCCCGTACGGCGAAACGGTGTTTCCATTGTTAACAAATCGAATCAAGCGGAACTCGTGCTCCCGCCAAGATCGTGTTCAATCTCTGCTGGCTCTTCGAAACTGATTATCGATTAAAAAGCCCGGCGAGTCGGTCATAAAGTTTCCGGCTGGCTTGGCTGGTCTCGACGTCTCCGGAAACCAGATTTCCAGCGCATTCCGGATTATCGATCGGCTATTCTGAAGAGTTTCTAAGCCGTTTCTAACAAGGCTGCTTCTTGTATAAAGCAAAGAAAAAAAGAAAGAGAAAGAAGAAGACGAAGAAAAAGGAGCAGAAAAGAAGAGAGATAAAGAGAAAAGACTTCTGAGCGAAGTGGAGTCTTTCAGGAGTTACTAAAAAATCCCCGGTAGCTCGTAAAACAAAAACGGGAGAAAGAGTTTATCGACAAGAATTCATCCGCGGAACAAGTCACTTCGCTTCTTCTCTTCCTCTCATGTTTCTCTCTTCCGTTCGAAGGAACGACATCATCGCAGAGTGGTTCTTTGAAACCGTATCTCTTCTCCCATGTTTAATTAAGAAGAATGAAGAAATCAATTCTACTGCGTTTGTATAACATCCGGGATAAAAAGGTGAAAATTCACACCTGGAATACTTAACTATTTTACTTTACGATATCTAGTCGGATTTAAACTCGATTGTAATTTCAATTTATAAATCTCGCCGGAATTCTCTCGTTTAATACACCAAGAAAATCATTAGACAAAAAGCTAAACACAACGAGATACAAATTCTTCAAAGGAAAATATACAACTGAAGTTCCTTAAAAAAAAAAAAAACAAATTGTTTCCAATTCCGAAATTCACAATTTCTTCAGGTAACAAACTAGCTAAACCCTTGAACTTTTCTTTACGCTCGAAACAATTTCCCTCGAAACGAAAGGAAGCTGCAACAAAGATTCAGAAGCTTCTTCGAACATTGCGAACCGGACAGTGTTGGCGATGACGGAGGAAAGGAACGAGATTTAAATTCAAGACGAGGGTAAACTGAATAGATTCGTTCGAACGAAGATTTGGAAAATACGAGAACGCAGAAGAATTCGTTTTTTCCGGATAGGGCGATGGAAAGTTTCGATGGTGGTCCACACAGGAGCTTCTCTGTGTATCGGCGATCCGAGGAGCGTTCGATTACGGTGTACCGAGCCGTAACCATCGGCGAGACGAAGTTTGGCTTCGACGATCACTGATTGCGTGGGCGACTGTTGATTACTCTCGTCGCGCTCTCCCCGTGCAATCGATTGCGAAACTTTAATTAAAGCCTGCACCGTGACCGAAACGACGAAAGCCCGTCGATAACGCCGCTCCTTGTATATATCTCGAGCTCATATGGCTCGCTGCTCTCGCGCTCAAACCGCCGACACGCTCGAAAGCGACAGTGCTCGATTGTCACGAGAAATACTTTCACTCGTTGCCTGTTCGATTCGTGTGATTTTCAACCATGAGCATTTACAGGTGATTTGTTGATCTTGTAACGGAAATTTGAGAGAGTTTGAGAATGTTTACTTGATCTGATGAATTCTGGAAGATAGCGAAGGAATTTTGACGTCGCTACGAATGTTCAATCGTGAGAATTTCGAGACGGTTAGTTAATTTTGTAGTGGAAATTTGAGAATTTGAGAATAGTCATCTATTCTGATAAATTTGGAAACTAGCGGAGAAACTGTCACTGCGAATTGTCAGCTATGAGAATTTCGAAGTGATTAGTTAATTTTATAGGGGCAATTTGAGAGAGATTTAGAATATTCATCTATTGAATTTTGAAAGCTAGTGCAGGAATTTCATGTAATTACGAATTGTTCATCACGAGAATCTCAAAATGATTAATTAATTTCGTAACAGAAATTTGAGAAAATTTTAGAATATTTACTTGTTTTGATTTTGGCAAATACCGAATGAATTTTCCGAGGAATAGTCATTTATTCTGACAAATAATCTTGGAAAGTAACCAAATATACTCATTTCACTTCCTTCTCCTTTTTTCCAAAATATTAGCGAGTTGTTCTGGTCTCACGGACTCGTAAAGCGTATTCCCCACGAGCAAGCGAGTCAGCTCGGATTAATTACAATGTTCTCAACGGAGTGTGAAATGAGTTCTTTATTACAATAGAAATTTGGAGTAATTTCGGCTAAATGTACATTACATCGCGCATAATGCGGCCAAATACATATTGTTAACAATTCTGTGCGGCTTACATTCCGTGTGAAATTAATTGAAGTTTACCACGCGATGGTGAACGAATGTTTAGTTTTTACAATTAATCCTTCTGTTTCAGGTAGCAGAATTTTATTACAAAAAAAAGCTCTGTGTACGTGTTTTCTTTAAGCATTTTTTTTAATAACACCGCGGTTTTGTTTCGTTGTTGGTATTGTGAACGTACCGCTGTCTAATTGTACGTACACACATCACGCGCGTTGTGCAAAAACGGGACTTCTTTTCTCTAATAGAAGCTCGAAATAATTTTGCGTTAAATGTAAATCGCATTGCACCGCGCCGCGCAATTAACATTTTCTCTGTAATTTCCATTTACCGTACTTGGATTACTGGGCGTGGATAAAAAAAATCGCTCGTTCTCGCGATGAATTTTCTAAAAAAAAAATAAATAAATAAATAAAAGAAACAGAAAGAGAGAACAAAGTATAAAAGAAGAAGGAAAAACACACGTACACACAGTGAACGTAGAATTAATCCGCTCGTTTCAAGAAACGAGAAGTGGATCGACGTCACTCGAAGCAAAACGCCTCGCGTTCGTCTGTTAATGCATCGAATGCCAAACACCACCGGTGCCACGCGAACGAATTAATTGCTCACAATTTCCTACATGGAGTGTAAAAAATCCGGCAACTCTTTGTTCTCATAGAAACACCAATGAACGTGAATGTAAACGGCTAAATGAATATCGTTAACCTTCCACGGTACAACGTAACCCATATTTCCGATTCGACAGAATTTTTCTATCCAATCTATCCCTTTCTCTCTGAACATGCAAAACGCAATCGAGTTACCGAAAGCTCGCTACAGAATTATTACGTTCCAACGACACGCGATGTGTTCCCTGCAATTGTAAGGCCAACAATAGCAATGGAGAGCGTGATAAATTCTCCTGGTCACATTAAAATACTATTCTTACTACGGTGTAGAAAGGAATAAAAATTAGGGGTGGAAAAAGAGAAGAAATGGAACAACGAGAGGGAGAAATCCCAAGAATTAATCATCGAGATTTCGTTTTCGCCGCAAATTCTATTTGCACGATGCACACACCAAGCAGAGAGATCTATTCTCTGTCTTCTCTGTTAGTATAGTCGACAACGGGGAGAGAGAGCAAGTTACACCGAAAACTTCCCGCTTGAAAGTTTCATTCGGCCTTCTTAGCTCCTTATATCTCTCTCTTGATTTCTGTTTCCCCCTCTCCTCTTCAGCTCCCTTTAATATTAACTAGCTCGTCGAGCGTAAACTTTAATAGGTTGATTAGTAATAACGAAGACAAATTCTCCCGCGAAACCGTGCGATTACCAGGGCAACTTTTACATCGATGCACGAGAACTTTCACCGGTTCGACGTTACACGGACTACGAGACTTCGCTGGCCTATGAAATTTTTAACAAAGCCTTTCTAATTATACCAGGCTCGTTTCCTAATTTAACGTTACTATCATCTAATCTCGCAGCTTTTGTTCCACGGCCTCCGTGAGAACCGGAAGTACATGGAAAACTTATCCTCCGTGGCTGAATTCAAGGTGCTGGCAAGTCGATTTTTCAGGTTCGCAGCGTAAGGAGAATAAGTGTAATCTACGCTTTTATCCTTTAACCTGGCTTCTTGAAGAGAAAGAAAAAAAAAGATAACGCAGGAAAAAGAGAGAGAAGAAAGAAAAATTGTAAATAAAAGTACGGAACTTCGTTACATTATCAAGGAGAAGAGAGAAAAGAAGAAGAAGAGAAGGGAGGGGAGGCAGGCTAGCCAGGTTAATTAAAAATTCGAGCGAAGTAACCGAGAAGTTCGCGTAGGTCCACTTTAACCCCTGAATTTTTCGTTGCTTCGTCGACGAGTTACAACTTACTTGGATTAACTAGCCTAGGACGTAGTAATGCAGCTATTCCCATCAAGTAGTAATTAGCAGAGATCAGCTAACAATCTCATTAACATACGGAATGAAATTTCCTTGGGACGCTGCTCCAAGAAACAACCTCAAACACTTGTTTGAAAATCGTTAGATTTACAATTCTTAATCTACAGAGATATCTGAAATATCTCGGGCAAAATCAAAGTGTCGAGGATAAAATGTCGAAGAGCAAATGTCATTCGGATAAAACACGATTAACCACGAATCGAACGTTACGTGAAACGATAAAAACGTCATGGAACGACGATACTAACGCTGGATATTTCATCTCTCGCGAATAGGTAGCGCGCGGAAGTGTCGACTTATTGCGTAACGACAGAGACGATAGCCACGTATAATCAGCTTCTCTATACTCATAGGCTTGTAATTTAATCGACGAGCACCTGTGGCCCGATTAACCTTGCGAAAAATCCATCAACGAAGCTACCATCGACGATTACGCGTATAAATACACGCTCTACCATCTGTAGCTGCAAGTCCACGATTCGCGATGTCGATAAAACATAACGATAAAACGCACATCGTTGTCCACAAGTGCACGTGCTGTCGATCACGTGTGTGTACGTATGTGTATATATATTTTTTTTATTTCACCTATCCTTTGATTCCGTAGTTTCTTTTTTGTTTGTGCAGCGTGTAACCATGGCGAAACGAGCTGCGATCGTTGATTAAATATTGTTACGCGAGTTCAGTTTTCCTTTTCTCTCTCTCTTTTTTTTTCCTTTTGCTCTTTTTTTTTTTATCATTGTTTTGAATGAAACGAAGTTCAGAAGTTTTATCTCTCGCAGAGAGATGAAATTGAATTTATAAGTATGACCATAAAAAGCATCATTCCTGAATTAATGGTGTTGCTCCCGTGGTTCTAACAGGAGGGGTGAAAGTCGTTTCCGTCCACGCGACATTTCATTTGTTTCCAGAGAAAACGAAAACCGTTAAATATTCCCGCGAAAGGGTGTGTTTTCCATACGAACTGTTACCATGTTTTCTCGTAATTAGCACAGTTAATGTGTTGTCGGAGCGTGGACGGGGGACGCGGTGATATTATTTCGCCGAAGAAAATGCTGACCAGGGTGAATACATTTTAATACTGCATAATAAACCACGCCGAGGAAAAGAAAATGAAAAGATAAAATGGAACAACGCTGCCGAGTTTTCACAGTCAATTTTCCTCGAAAATGTCTCCCTTGAATGACAACTACGAACGTTTGAACGAATTACGAATTAACATCGATACTTTTACCTTTTTTAAAGGGTTGTTTCCTACTTTCATTTTCCCAATTCCCAGTCGAAATCAATTCCAACGAGAAATTAACTGTCTAATTAAATTCTGGCAAATCTTCGACGATTAACAATCGAGAAAAGAAAGGAAAAGTCTGCATCGAAGGAATATGAGTGGCGGAGGCGAAGTTAGAAGGTCCGTGAGCAACAAAAGGAGAGAGAACGATATGAGCCGTCGAAGAGTATCGATCGAAACGGATTCCGATAGTCGAGATACGGGGTTAATAAACCCCCATACGGTCATCGTGCCGATCCCGGGACACATATGTGCGCGCATACAAAGCTCGACGCGGATTTTCCAAGATCCTTCAATCCCCTTGCAATCTTCCGCAGTCGGTTTCAATCGGCGATCACCATATTACAACAAAACGAGCGGTGAATGAAAGAAGTCATTGTCCACGGTACAGTAATTGCTCTGTTAACTCGCGACGAGCAAAAAGAACCGATCTGCGTCCCTCGTATTTCATTAAGGCGTATATACGAACCAGTCACGGACGGGATTATTCAATCTGGAAACTGGTTGCAAAACATGAATCAATGATAACTCGTTCAGAGGTGTATCGTTAATAATAATGATAATCCGTGTTAAAAGTAATCCCAGGATTTACGCGTGCAGAATGCTACAAGGTGAGGGGAACATTTGGTGTACGATAATTAATTATCGACGAGGAGAATTGGAAAATCTTCGTGGTATTTCGAGGAGATTAGATAAGGTTAGGAACGATATAAATCTGTTCATGAGAAATGTGACAGCCTTTAGATCGACCGATATGCCGTGTTAACTTAATGACCATGACGTCTGCCAAGACGAATGGCTTTCCCGGTATCTGGAAGATTCTTGAATGCGGCTACCTGGCCGTTGACTAAATAGCTCGCGAGCCAACACTAATTCCATCTCCTGTTCGCCATTTTCCTTGATTAATCGTGAACCGCGCTAGTCTATAGACCGGCTCGATTACCTTCGATCGACCGAGTTTGCGCGTTGATCGTATTTAACGTGTGTACGAAGCACGTGTGTATCGTAAGAAACTGTCTCTGAAACGTTTAGAATTGCAGATTCGCCGTCGACTATACTTTTCCTCTGTCGCTCGCAGAGCCAACAGGAAGAAGTTTCTTGAAAAACTTCCCAAGGTTGGCACCGCGAATTTAATTACGATCAATCAACGTTTCATTCTTCGAGAGAAAGGAGCGGGATCGGATTGAGATGTTTGAGATTTTCAACGAAAAGTACGGAATCTCGATGATTTTCAAGGGTACGGAATGTAACAGCGAAGATGCAAGTTTTGATACCCTAACTCCATAACTCCGCTCCAACCGAGTGAAGTTTCTAGGTGAACTCAAAACTACGGATTAACGCGTGACTCGAGAACTTTCCTATGGAACTTACTAACGTGATATCATCCCTAAGCATTGCTTTCAAAATGAGACGTAAACTTGTCACTGTACCATTATGATTGACTATGAACCTTGAAACATGTTCATACTTTGCACGTTAAAATAGATAACCTTCTTAAAGGTTAAATATTTGGACACCCGTTATGTTCGTATAAAAGATACACCACTTAAATTATACTTGCTCGTCAAAATTAGTGTCACAAACTAGGGGAAATGAATAATTTTAATTGAGGACCTTAACCTTTGCAAAAATTCAATCAAAAAATGACCACGTTTCGTTCGTTTCTGTTATTCTAATTTTTGATAGATGCAAACATTTTTTTACAACTCCGAAGCTTATAAAAACATTCATTTCCATTTAGAAGAATGAACGATAACAGTAAAGACACATTGACAAAATCCAAACGAGAAATTAGTTCGACTCTACAAACCCATTAGCTGGCACTTTTAAGCGTCTAATTGTGAACAACTTTGTTAAATAATTTTACATTAAACTTGTAATGACAATGAAGTTTGCTTCATATTCAATAAGAAAATTTTAGTGTAGATTTCTGTAGGTTTCAAAAAATTTCAACAGATTTCCATAGATTCAAATAGAAATCATTCTCTAGGCTTTACTATTCAGTAAGTGTTTTAATACTCGCAAATAAGAGTATCACTCTCATTTACATTCAAATACTTCTTACCAACCTAACCCAACCACAATTCGAACGTAATCCTCGTACATTCGTCGTACTTAACACTTTACCGCTCGAAGGAATATCCACCACGCGATAAAGCACGATTATCATAAATCACCACCACTTTAGAAATCACAATGATCACCTATGGAAACAAGTGTTCGAAACACATGGAACCATTTACTACGAGGCACGAGCAGTTCTGACGATCACGAAACAAACTAGGATCGAGCACGCACGCGCGCGGAAGAAGATTCGAAAACTGGCGGTATCCGGTGGTGTTTCCGCGCGAATCAGCTCGAAACAGTCGCGCCGTTGTACAACGAGCGTCGGGATTTCGTATTCGCGAGAACTACATCGGGCTAATGATTAGCCAAGGATAGAACGGAGACACTGAGTACACTGTTCGGTGTGTTCGCGAAGGCGGCAATTAGCGTGCAGCCGCGCGTGCGTCCCGGCGCATTTCGACGCTCGAGAAACGGTGTGCGACTCGCGCGAAGCTTTTTCGCCACGACTCGAATATTTCGACTAACACTCGTCCGCCGAGAGGAACTCGTCTACCTAGTCCATGTCCCCCTCCCAACAGCTCACGTCTTCCGGCACTCGACATTGTAGGAAGTGTGCGCCGCGCTCCTACGAGCGCGCCCTTCGCGTGCACACGCTCTCGGTGCTCGAGTGACTCGTGCGTTCTTCCAGATTCTAGACGATCCACTGCAGACGCGTATTTCACGATTTCATTGATAATTCTTTTGACAAGATTTTTACTCTTTGCTCTGCTCACAAACGATCAGTTCTTTTAATTTTCAATTAACAGCGACGCTGATTCGTATTTGCAAATTGTGTCACTGTCAAAGGACTGAATAGTGACATAAATTGGTAATCGATCTTACGATCTTGGAGAAACCATTTTTAGAATGTAGAACGTCTTGTTTATATTCCAAGTGAGTGACTGTCTCATGTAAGATAAAGAACAAGTCACTGATTCACGCTGACGAACAGATAAACGTTACTGATTCGAGAATAATAGTCAATAAATAGAATTCAGTTTGATTCAAGCAATTTCCTAAAATCCGCACACAGAACACGCGAGATCCTTGGCACACTATAAATTACAACCACCGATCCATTCATTGACCCTAAATCACCGTCACAACACTCAGCTCGAGAGGTAAACCAGAAGCAAAACCCTCAAGCAAACATCACGAGCTCCTCTTAATCAGCTTCTTCACCAACAAGAAAGCCACACTCTTCCCTTCTCTGAACTCACTCGTTCCACCCTACACACATTACCAGTGTCCAAGGTGATTCTTTACACCTCTGTAACAAAACACACCAGACCTTTGTATACCATCAGATACCACCGAACGTATATTTCCTTTCTTTCTCTCGAATGATCAGCTGATCCGTCGAAACGTGGAGATCACCAAATAAACCATTGAACCGGAGGATGGACGATGATCAGCTAGAAGTAAATCGAGCGGAATCGAGAGATCAAAGGGGCTCCGGTAATAGCTGGGGCAAGAGGCTAGGTGAAATTTCCAGCGATCTGTTTGCTTCGGTTACGCGAACCGTCTGTCGAATTCTCGGCTCCTGAAGCTGTTCCGTATCCTCGTTTCTCGACGACGACAAGCCGGAGGCGGCGTCGAGCCGTTCTATCGGTAGAACGGAGATGCCGGCTTGGCGATCTATCGCGGGAGAACGCAAGGCATGAGTGCGGAACGTTGTGGTGTGTACGCGGCACTGTCGTCCGTACCCTCAGCTCCGTGGGTTCCACACTCGAGCCACCGTGGCGGCTGTTCCACCGTTCACGTGTGTGTACGTGTGTCCATGGACGCGTTCGTGCGCCTGCTGCACACCCACGTGCCACACGTAGGCGTGTTCATGTGTATGAAACAGAGAGAAACGGAGAGAAAGAGAGAGAGTGAGAGAGAGAGAGAGGCAGGGGAACTGGAAGGATGAAGGGGAACAGAAAGATCCGGAGGAGACAGGTAAATAGCGAGAGAAAGAGAGAGATTATCGTGGTTGAGAGAGGATGGGAGGATAATGCGAGAGCTTGACGGAAGGAAATTAGAGGGACAGAGACACGTTGCTTGGGAAGGTGAATAAGAGAAGAGAAGAGAATAGAAAGAGAAGGTGTACGTTGAAGAACATCGAACGATTCTGGATCGCTCTTCGAACGGTGTGCCTGTGGATAGATATCATGAGTCTTACTCTGCTTCGCTTTGATGGTGATAAGAGAGAGTCGATGATCTGAGGGATATTTTTTGTTTTTTTCTTCAGCTGGCTCTCGATTTAATTGGAAACGACGATAAGATGTTTCTAATGGTGTACCGATGGTACTTGATGGATCGTTTCTGGTTCAGGTTCAGAGATTCCGTTTGCTCGAGTTGAAACAATGGGTGGTTAATGGTTGTTTATTCGCGGAAAGTGAACAGTCGCTGGTTGCTTTGTAATTGAACCGAGGCGAAATGATTCGCGGCCGAATCGAATGGGGAATGAATCACAATGGTTCGATTGAATCGTGGTGAATCGAGGTATATACATTCGTACGATTCGATTTTCAATGGAATTCTTTCGAAATCATTCAACTTCGATCGAGCTGAGCGTAGAGGTGGCGGAATGATTTTTTCAAAGATGAAATTTCTGTCACAGTTAGATCAAAGATCTGGAATAATTTCAACCTGCGAGCAGTTGAACAGCGTGACGAGATAAATAATTGCAGGGAAACGTCAGTCGCGTTTCGCGCGATTGAAATGCCATTGTTCTGTCGGCGATATTTAAGATAACTCCGAGATAAGCCCGAACGTATGTACAGCGTGGTCGTTCGAGGAAGCGAACGACACGAAGTGGACGAAGAGCAGGTAAAAGAGTAAGCGAACGGTAGGAAACGTGGAAGAGAAGGACGGTGGAATGATGATAGCGAGTAGAATACAGAAGGTACTGGTAAAGAGAGGAATGCGAATAGAACGAAGAGAGAAGGAGATAGAGGAGCAGAACCACGGCAGGATATGCAGGCGGCAAAGTAACGTTCGCTCGCGTGCTCGGAGCGATCTTACAAATCAAGAGTCGATTCTCCACTTCGAATTGTAACGCTCGAAAGAACGCTTTTAATTTTACAACCGTGGTAGCATCGCGTGGCGATTGTCTATGGAGGCTCCTCTATAAGCTTTTCAAATGGATCCAGAAAATAAGGAAATAATTCGTTCCCTTTGTCAAGGGAAACATGGAAGAAAGCGAAGGAAATCGTCTCAGTTTAGAATGATAGTCTCGAACCGTTTGTTCGAAATTGAAATGGAAAGCAATTTTCGTTAATGTTCCTCGTATATTTTACGAATCAAATAACAGATCCCGAAGATTCTTTTCTTTTCGAACAAATTCTACGTTTCGATACTTAAATATATCTCATTATTTCGAATCACGATTAAATTGGCAAATTTAACGATCCTCTTCGTGAAATCTCCTGGACGTTAACGTCGTAAAATTCGAGGAACGAAGAAGAAATAATCGTCGAACATGGTATCGCAAATGCGGGGTTTCGATCGTGGTAGAAGTCATGCAAACGCAATTTCGCGGTGGCAAACAATTTTCAATTACATTACGAATCCGCGGTCCGCTCGGTTCTTCTGCAATTAACGCGTACGTGCACGCAATAAGCGGTTTACGAGATCAATGACTCGCTGATCGAATTACGCGCCCGCATTAACTGACATAGGGAATTAGAAGATCATCGAGGTATTATGTAACGTCGAATTAAAGCCCATTAAATTCCCTCTCTCCCACACTCTCTCTTTCTGCCCGTTTCGTTTCGAACGAGACGTTCCCCGACACCACTCTGCGTTTCATTTTTCCTCATCGAAATTATTATTCGAATTACACAAAGAGCTTTAAAGCGAGAGTGTCTCCCGCCGCTCTTCCTATTCCTCCCTTTTTATATTTTGCAGAAGCTCGTTCTCCCAAAAATAATACGATGAAAGTATTACCGGCGGAACGGGCGTGCACACGAGCGCGCGCCGTGTGAAACACGATTAATTAATAAACGGGAAATTTTCGAAACTGCTCGACCAATGAATTATTCAAGCCGCGTCCCTTTACGCGCAAACTTCCGAACAATCCGGCGAATTGCGTTTAAACGGAAAAGTGTTCCACGGGAAAATATTTGCTCGAGCCGATCCGATGCTTGAATATTTTTACCACCGTGTTGCTTACTCTCGCGATATTGTTACAGAGTATAAACGCACGCTCGTGGACCATTTCTCGGCTGGGTATTTAAATTCGATATTTAAAACACCGTTACCCTCCCTTTATGGAATTTCTTTTTTTTTTTATTACGTTGAAACGTAGATCTTAAATACACACATTCCATTACCAGTGAAATATCAAAACGAGATAGAATTAAAATCCTATCCACGCGACGTGAAGAATTACCCTGCTGGAAATATTCAACGTGAATCCTAACCCGGAAAGGTTTCCTAATGAAAAATTAAAAGAGCACCCATAACCGTGACAATTTCAACGCGAATCAACAATTCAAACTCGAAAACGAGGCTCGGGTACTGACACACATAGACGCGCGCATATTCATACATACATGCATACGTTTCTGGTGTTACGAACGAAGGGAATTTCAGCAGAGAATCTGCCTGGAAGCGGCGGCTGCGACGACGTGCATTTGCAATTGCACGGGTGCAACAAAAATGCAAATGCACGCGATAATAACGAGGAGGCGAGCGTCTAGTGAGAATCTCAGCGCAAAGGAGCTGCGGTTTCTCTCCCTCAGGGTTTCGCCTTCTCGCTGTGAGACGAGAGGGAAACTCGAGGAACGAGCTAGTCTCGGAAAGAAGGAGGGTCGGTGGTGGTTGGAAAAGAAAAAAAGAAAAAAAAAAGTAAGAGAAAGAGAGAGAAGAAAAAAGAGAAGAGAAAGATGGAACAGAGACAAAAGAAGGATTCGTCGCTGGAGGGTCGAAAAGGATCCCGCCGAAATAATAAAGCCCCTTCCCCATGTAAAAATGTATTCTTTCCGTGGCGACTGGGCGTCGCGAGAGAAAAAAGAAGAGCCACCTTTTCTCTCCCCTTCAATCTCACTACCCTCGAACGAACCCTCGTGTACCTGTACTTTCTGCCCCTCTCGTTACTCCAGGGATCTCGTATCCTCGCCACGCATTATCTCCCTTTACTTGCCTCGCCATTAATTGGCGGGTTAAACAGCCGAGTTATCGCGTTGGAAATTATCCCGGCGTTTTCCTTTTGTGCGAGCCTGTGTAACGTAGAGTGAAATCAGAAACGTGGATATTTAGGGGCTGCTTTTTTATATCGCTCTCAGAACGAGGATATTTTTCCTACCATCGAAGACAGAGAGATGCAAATTACCGAACACAGAAGGGCAAAAAAAGATTGCGAAGGCGCTGATTGCACAGACACTTACTGGTAGAATAATTAACGATCCTTCATCCTAAGTAACGAAGCTTTACTCGGTTGGATCGAGTGATATGATATTAACTAAATCGTTCAGTGATGCAGTGAAATCGAGTTGTATACAAAATTTAAGATCGAATATTTCAACGATAAATATTTCATTTGTCAAAGATTGAAATATATTGTCAATATTAAGTTAATTAACAAATTCGTGTTGTATTTAACCTTCCATAATCTGATTTTTCTTCATTTATGAGTACAGAAATTGCATTTGATTAGAATCGTACATTTTGAAAGATATTGGAAAGTAAGAATTAATAATTGTTATAAAGAAATTGACTGGTATCAATGTAATAACACAATAGTGTAACATTATAGTAATAAACAAATAAAAGGAGCCGTATAAAATATAAATAAATGGATTTGTAACTTTCAAGTCGCTTGAAATTATAGAGGGTTAATCTGTAAATAAAAAAACGACTTTCTTTTTGTACAAGATTATGCTTCGATCTCTCCTATCTGTTAGAAAATTATTTATTAAATAGTTCGTGCTTCTTTTTTCATGAATTTTAACCGCTTTGTACACGCAGCAATATAAAAATCACGATTGGAAATTTGCATACTTTAGCAAGTGATCTTTGCAGATACAAACTAGGATATTTAATATTAAAAAATATACACAGCCTCTCTAACCGTGATACAACCTCCTCAGAAGGAAAAAATGGATCATTTTCTATCAGTAAACTGAAGGAAAACTTGTACGTTAACGGGTTAAAAGAACTTCAGATCTCTGTGAGTAGACGAAAATGCAAAGACACGTCATCAGCGTTACCATAGTAGCCACGCTGTCGCATACTATCGTTCGAATTAGCATTTTTATCAAACTAAACTTTATATACCTCTTTACCGTGCACTTTCGACAAAATTCTTAAAATATCTCTACCTCGTAAAACGCGATAAAATAACAGCAAGCTTTTCCTCGTGATAAAGTACCTTCATATAATGGCATGACAACGAAAGAAGAACCGGAAGTATCGTTGTGTTCGTGAAAATTGCAAATTGCAATGAATGAATTTACGAAACGATGAGTGAAGTTCGGGAGTGTAACTGCTTTATTATCTTGAAACGTTGCTTTCGCTCGCTTATCGGAGAGTTGAAAAGACTTCGATGAAAATCCGCTTGGAATATTCGGAATGTTATCTTCGCCCGCGATCCTAACGCGCCCCGTTACAGTTTAGATTTCTTGCTGATCTCGCGTCGAAACGAGCATCGTAGAAACAACCATTCCACGGCCAAACGATTTTTCCCGTAGCACCGCAGAGCCTTAAGGGTGATCCGGAAAACAAAGATAACGGACTGATCCTTGCAAGGGAACTAGTTACACGCTTCCAAGGCGCTTTTCGCTCGCCCTATTAATTTATTGACGAAAATCGTTCGTGAAGTTCGCGCAACCAAAGCGGAGATCTTGTTCTTACTTGGGAAAGCTTGAAGAAAATCGCGTTATCCGTTGATCGTAGAAGAGTAACACCGGCTAATATAGGATGATGTTTCTTCTACTGAGATAACAAAGTAATTAAACGAACTTCGTACCGAGATCGGAGTGTGTAGTTATAATTTTATGTTTCTTGTACATGGACTAGTTTGAAATTACTGTTTAGCTTGTTTTCTTTTCTTTTTTTTTTTTTCACTTTTTGATTGTTGAAATATATCGTACGCTCCAGTTTCGCGATACTTTATTCACATATTGCACCGGCATAAATCGTATTCGCATCAATAACGTATATTCCGTATTTGATATATTCTCTACATTTTGTAATATTATAAAAAAAAAAGGCATTATACTGTTCCTCACTGTAATTTTACATTTAATACTCCATTTTACAATCTTTTTATTCATTAACATTGTATTCTAATGGATTCTCTTCTGTAGATAAATAAATAAATAAATATTGGAAATAAATAGTCTAAAGATTCTCTGTTCATGGAAGACAATTCTTTTTAATCGCTGACCTTTTAAAAATACAGAATTTTCACCAATAAATTGACAAGCCTGCAATCACGTACCAATATTAAATCGGTTGCCAATTTTTTATAGATTTAAAATTGACGTTCAATATTGGAATCGTTAGCAATTTCCTTGGCAATAGACTCAGAATGATGAAAAGTTCTAGATTGCCAAACCATGTTCTAAAAATTCCTCTGTAATTTGCAATACACAGTGGTCCCACATTTCCTCGCATATTTCACGTTCTCTAAACACTTTGATGAATATTACAAACTTAATCTGTCAATTTCAAACGCACAATTATCACAGAATATTCGCAGAAGCAACAAAAAGGAAAAAAAAAAGGTAAATGAAAGGAACTAGATTGAATGTGCATTTCAAGAGTGATAAAAATAAAATATTCCGCGAACTCTAAACAGAACAATTCAATCGGAGTCTAACAGCAACTTCCACCTCACGGAAATATCGCTCCAATCCACTCAGTATCCAACAATTCCAATTTACAGTCAGGAACAGGGAGTAAAACGACGAAAGGAAGCTCGAAGCCACGGAAGGAAGTACGCACTATCTCCATCCGTTTGGGTTCATGAACGAGACCCGAAACACCTAACCAGTTTAAGGCCCGAAAACTTTCCTGATATATCGTCCGGTGAACGTGCAGCGTCGTAAACGACGAACGACATTTATGAGCAGAAGAAGAAGGAGAAGAGAGAGAGAAAGAGAGAGAGAGAGAGAGAGAGAAGAGTGATATTTCGACGTGTCGCGTGGGCGAAAGTAGGAAACTTGAAGCGCAGAAACTGCGCGAAGTCGTCCTCGTAGTCCTCGTTTCGTGACGTAGCTAATGAAAATAAAATTACAGTCAGCGTGAAAATGCCGCGCGAATTCGTCGAGAGTACTTCGGCCCTTCGCGACCGAACAAATATTGGATTTTGTGCGCAGCAGCCCACTTAAAGCATTACGCTCGCATGAAATATCGCGACGGGCCGTTTTTTTTTTTTTTCTTTCGTCGAAGCTCCTGAATCGAATAAAATTTTCGGTGCACCGTGTATCGATTCGTTTCTCTGGCAAATCACCGCCCGGTGTCGTAAATATCGCAAGAGAAACAAAGAACGACGAATAATAACGCTCGTGATCGTTTGGACGAAGTTGAGAAGTATATTTTTCTATTTTTCAAACGTTTTATTTTTGGAAATTGTGATAACAAGGAAAATGAAATTTTTCGAAAGAAAATACGTCGAGAATGTGGAACCAATTTTTTTGGTATGTGTATTGTTGATTTATTACTGGTTAGTGTTCAGTCGCATAATTAACTAAATAATATCATCATAAAGAACAATAGAACACTCATTTCCAGCCCAAATTCCTAAATCTAGAATTGTCAAAATTTTGTTTATTTTTAATCAAACGCTAATTGATTAAGTGGAACTGATTGTGCCAGATTTAAGGACTTTCTTTTAGTAAGAAAATAATGTTTTTTGGCTTTTCTTTTTGTATATGCTCGTAGTTGTGGATTGTTACCGAAACATTCCTGAACGGTCCAAGAAACTAACGCTTCTCTTTTGATTATAAAGACAATTAAACGAAGGGCTGGAATGAGGAAGTTTGTGCACAGCCGGACACCGGTAAACAGGATGTATAAAATAATCCAATTTACGGTGGGCAGGGGCAAGAAGCATGCCCATTCATTGAATATGATAATGTTATTTCGTTCTGCTCTCGAGTCGAGCTAATAAAAATGGTCGCATAAATTACTTACTTAACGCTGGTCGGTAATGTGTTACGCATTTTACATACCTGAAACAATAAAACATAGGACGTTAGATATGGTTATAGATATCCCGCGAACATTACCCTAATTCTGATTTACTTCTTTCAGCGATAATTGAATATCTGAGATATTTAAAATATTAGAGAAGAAATGAGAAACATTTATACATAGAATAAGAAAGAAATTATTTAATACACTTTAGATAATTTTATACAAAAAAGAATTATCTGTTGAAAATTCAAATATGTTTTGTTACTTAAAATTTATCCGCTTTCTTGTGAAATTTTGCAAAAAAATGAAAGAAGAAGAAAAACCAGCCATTTCATCGACTTTCTCCTCTCTCGACGATCTTCACGTATAGTCCTTTCTTTTCTACGTACTTTTTCCGCCTCTTTTATTCCCGCCAACGGTCGTCGTTCTCGTTCACGAGTCGAAAAGTCCGATCGATAGTGAACCTGTCGCCACTGCGACCCGATCTGGACAGAAAGCGACCAGGAAAACGTCTCGTCACAGTTCGAACCGACTAATCGAGGGAAGGATCTCTTTTTCACAACGTGAATTCATCGAGGAAATTTAAACAGAAAAACTCGGCTAACTAGATATCCTTACCTAATGGCAAGCCATGAACATTTTTTTGTAATATAGATTCTATCATTATCCAATTTAAAGTATCTCGAATAGAGAAGAAGTAAATCACAGGTTTTTCCTAGGAATTTTCTTTTCCACGAACATTTGCAATGCCTTTATTAAACTGTCTCTAGCATGTCTCATTAGAAAACCTTCCTTCTCAGCTAGTTTTCTAAACTCTCTCCTGTTAAAGGCCGTTTTTTCTAAACTCCGTGTAAAGGTTTGCTCATTTCGCATTGCTTGCCGTAAAAAGAACTCGCCACACATGTGAGCATTTAGATTACGTCTTCAGAATAAGTCATCCTGTAAATTCGTGCCGAAAATGTAGGACATATTAACGAAAAATTAATTTTTCATAAAATTGAAATGTGGAATATGGATCTAAATTTTATTATAAAATTCGTTACGAATTTATAAGATATTACTTAATTACACGCAAAATGTTCATCGTTGTGCAAAATTTTCACGGGAAAATTAATACGAAAATACAGACAATACCTACATTTATTAAATTTCCCCTTTCAGTTAAAGAGGAACAAAAAGTAGATACGAAAAAGTTCGTTCTATTCTCCGGAGAATCGAAAGTCAAGAGAAGACAGGAAAAAGGAATCAGGCGAATAAAAAAAAAAAGAAAAAAATAAAAGTACCTGTTCCCCCGAGGGGAAAACCAAGGAGAAAAGAAAGAAGTTAAAGGAGTAAACGGAATAATGAAGGGAGGTCTCTTTAAAGTTCCCTTATCTTCGTCTCCGTGAAAATTGTGAACCGAATCTCCCCTTGGTGCGCGCCTTCGATCCGCGCGCAGGCTCGCCAATCTCTGTGTTACTGCACCGAGAATTTCTACGTGTACCACGAAAGAACCGAGTTGTATTTCCCTTTTCTCTTGTCTGAGCCGCTATTACACGCACGATTGCCGGTCAATGCGAAAACTGGATGCATCCGACTCTCGGTTTATTAATCCTCCGCCTTCGGATCGAGTCACGGATTTCTATTTCGAAAGAGGAGATATAGAGACAGAGAGAAAGAGCCAGAGAGAGAGACTCGGGGAGAGAGACTCGGAGAATGAGAGACTCGGAGAGAGAGAAACTCGGAAAGTGAGAGATTCGGAGAATGAGAGATTCGGAGAGTGAGAGATTGGGGGAGAGAGGAACTCGGGAAGTGAGAGACTCGGGGAGAAAGACACTCGAAGAATGAGAGACTCGGAGATAGAGAGACTCGGAGAGTGAGAGACTCGGAGGCAGAGAGAGATTCGGGGAGAGAGAAACTCGGGAAGAGAGAAACTCGGGGAGAGAGACTCGGAGAGAAAGAGACTCGAAGAATGAGAGACTCGGAGAGAGAGTGAGGCAGAGAGAGAAGGGGAGAGAGGTACAGAGAGAGATGTATTTTATTGAAATGATAGATATTCGAACGCACAATACCGTGGAATAGTTCGGCCAGGATGGGAACTACGAGAAGAGGATTTAATAAGTTTGCTAGGGAGTTACCCGAGAGTCTAAGTATCCCCAGAATTGTATAATTTCTGGAGGATCTACTCGGCTTTACCTAGATCTGTGTAATATACATACAAATGCAGCTATATACAGTGGAGTTTGTATTCAGAAGTAAACCGATGAAGTCGTACATTCACTCTACGAGAAACTCTATCAACAAGTTCATTAAACGAATAAAAGAAAATTCATTTTGTTCAAGTAAATCTAAACGTAAGTGGATCTTTACATCTTTATAATTAAACATCTAAAATATCTCAAAGAAAGAAGGTAAAAATCTTTCACTCTGACTTTCAAACTTGTCTATTAGGATCCACCTGTAAAATCTACCTCATCGAATCACACTACTTCGTGCTGTAGTTCAGCTGGTAACAGGCGCACTCATCGCAAACCTTCAATTACACGAGTCCTTCTTTCGAGCGAGATATAATCCAATTAACAGGTTACGACAACTTTCTAGTGGAGAAGAAACACCGTTCCGGTCCAGCTGAAAACGGATCGATTCACGTTTATAACGTCAACTACAGCTAGATTGTTGTTTCACCGACGGTTTTTTCACTCAATTACACCTTCTCTACTCTTCCCAAGAGACTGTACCTTCTTCTAATCGTTCGATTTACGAAGCAAACCGACTAAATGCTTCCAATATGTAGCTAAAGGATCCTTTACTTTTTTCCTTTTCTTCTTATTTTTACGACCTCGTTCGATCTTTCCCAGTTTTATCCACGTCTTGGATCTTCTTCTCCGATGTATTCCCAGTAACTGGCTCGCTTAATTGAAGATCCGACCTCCGGCTACGAGGCGTGAATTCATGGGGACGCTGCTTTCACGCGAGACTTTATTAAGGAAAGAGAGAACCAACCGAGCAAGTATCGCGTCGACGAGCATTGGCGCGCAGGACAATGCGAGCCACGCTTTTTTTCTTGCTCTGTTCTTTTCCTCCTGCGCGTCCGCCCGCACTTGCGCTATTTTCACGAGAGTATAACAAAGAATCACGACGCCCGGTATGACGGACGGTGGAATGAGAGCCGCGTGAAGAAAGCCGGGAAATGGGACTGGGTCAGGTGAAGTCTCTGATTAAAAGCACACCGGCTAGGGCCAAGATATCCGGATAGGGAAAAATGCCAGCTCGGTAGCACACTCTTCGACGTTGGATTCTTTTGATTGGCATTTAGGTAAGGGTCGACTTTATGTATCTCCTTCGTTTCCTACGTTATTATGCGAATTAACGATAAAGTCACTGAATTTGTGATCGTAACGAGGAAAAAAGGTTGGATTCTGATGGAAGAATAGTAGAATTGAAGTAGAGATTCAGGATTCTGTAAAAATCTCATTGTACTTTTTCCTATCTTTTGTACAATTTCATTTTGAAACACGCGGATTGTCAGCAAGAAATCTGCACATTAGAGGAACAGGTTTTATGATTTACCATTGATCAAAATTAGCTTCTCGATAACAAGAATTTTGTTCTAAACATCATCGTGATTAGATAAACGAACTTGATTGAATTTGACTGGCTAAATTTAAATTTCCAATAGTTTGAATTCGATTGACTAATTAAAAATCTAGGAAGTGAATATTTAAAATTGAAAAGTTTAGATTTAGTTAGCCGAATTTACATTCCAGAAATTGAATATTCAAAATTCAAAAGCCAAAATCTGATTGGCCGAGCTTAATTTTCAAACAGTTTGGATTTCATTAGTTCAATTTGAACAGATGAAATTTTATGTTTCGAATATTAAGAATCTACAAAGTCATCATCTTTAATAATCTTACTAGTTCTCTACGATCTATGCGCTTTTACGACGAAATACAGTTCTCTGCGGTCAGACGGTCGTTTTGAAACACTGTGCGGCGCGTTTCTCTAAATCATGCCACAGCCACCTCTCTTTTTCTCTTTCGACGAACACGAAACCCACATGGAGGGAGGAGGAAAAAGGAAAGAGAAGGGAGAAGCGAGAAAGAGAGAAAGAAAGAAAGAGAGAGAGAGAGAGAGAGGAAAAAGAAAGCATAAAGAGAACCGGCGAGGAAAAAAAGAAAAGCTCGAGCCATTACCACTTGACTCGAATTGCAAAGAACTCCTTCGTTACTCGGGATTCCACTTGACCCAGTAACGAAAGGTAACGATCCTCGATTCCTTGCCGCGAGAGCCCGACCACGTTTTTCTTCGCGTTTATTCAATACCTCGTTGCGTTCGCCATACCACCGTCTATGGATCCAACCGGTGTATCGTAATACGTGGATAGCATTTTCAGATTGAATTCGGGGTAGCAGGTAAGCAACGACACGGTTTCTGTATCGTGTGTTCAAATGGAAGAGGTGAAATGTGATAAAGTGAATGAAGAAAACACGATACACCGCGTTATCCTACGATTTTCTAGCAACTACCAGATAAATCTCTTCAAGAGTGTCATATTCACTGTATTTCTTTTTATCATTGATTAAAAATACAAGTTGATGATAAAATATCGTTCGGAAAATTGAACGGAGCGCGTGAGGAAAAGCGTGGAAAAAAAATTCACCTGGAAAGCTGATTGCACTTTGTGACACTAGCTTTCCCACAGAGTGTTTTAGAAAAAAAAAAAAAAAAAAAAACAGAGAGAAATTACGAAAAAGCTTTGTGTCACTCAGTTGTTATACTCCATTATAGGTAGCTATTCGTAGTTCCTAAACACACGAACTGCGTGAAATATTCTACTATTACCGGTATTTTTGCACTCACGTTTGGTCGTTTTTATTCGGCTCTCTGTGGAATGATAGCAGGGGTGAACAACCGCGGTGCTGTTTGTCGATCGCGACGGGAAAAATGGAGCGTGCAAGTGTCGAACAGCAAACAGAGTCGCGCGTCGTTTGCCGACAGCCTGACGAAAAAAATGGAACGTCCAAGTATCGGTTATTTCACGTGAAATTTCGCGCGGAAACTGGCTGTTTTCCTCTTAACTCCTCTGAATTACTCGAAGACGCGAAACTTGTTCGAGAGTTAGGCGAAACAGCGAATGATGGACCATGTTGGATGTAAAGAAGAGAAATTTCCTATCAGTGGTTGTTATAACAGAACGGAAATAGAAATTGAACAAGGTGAGAATCGAAGATCTACGCGAATTGATATTTATTTAAACAACAGTGTATGAATGTATTAGAAATGTTAAAATTCGATGAAGTTGAACAGATTTCAAAAGAGCAAAGAACGTGAATTTATTTGTCATGTTAACAAGGAAAAGCTAAAGAGATTGTTCGATCAAGAATTAGATCCTCCAGGAATGAAGAAGAGATATCACGTTGAATAGCTTTTCCTCGTATTTCCAGTAGTATCGTATGTCTCATTCAAGACTATAAAGAGCTTCGCGAACGAAATTACGGTTTTCCTGAAATTTCGAATGAGAAACATACTTCAATTCGCGAACACTGTTACAATACTCCCACGCTTTTCTACTCAAAGCTCATTTTCCTTCGTTTGACCCAACTCTAAAACCAACGAATCTCCACCGGAAAAAGGAATATTACAATCGCCGACATCTAGAATCACAGAAAAACCGCGAGAAGGGACAATTCCAAGACCGAACAAATCCTCGAATAGGACAAAAGAAGAGAGGATAGGAGAGGAGAGGAGTGGTTGGGGAAGGGGAGGAGTGGGGAAAATACGCTTCCAAGACAGTTGCTCTGAAAACAAACTGTACACGGCGAATTCGACGATGAAATTTCAGGTGAATGTCGCGCGACAGATGCGGAGTACAAAAGCCCCGCGACAAAGGGAGCCACAAACCGTCGTAGTTACCTCGAATCGAGGCGTAATTCGTCCGCGGGTAAGCAGCAGTCGGGTGCAAATATCGATTCGCTCGCGCTCGTTATTCTTTTCGTAGCGCGAAGCGAGCGGCACACGAAAGGTAGAAAGAGAGAAAGAGAGAGAAAGAGAGAGAGGCAAAAAGAAAAAGAGTTCGATAGAGAGAGAAAAAGAGCTCGGCAGAGAGCGACAGAGAGACGAGCGAGAGATAGCGCGAGAGAGAGAACGCGCGAGAAATAGCGTCTGAGAGAGGGAGGGGGAAAAAGAGACAACGAGAGAGAGAAAGAGAGAGACAGCGCGAAAGAGAGAACGCGCGAGAAAGAGAACGCGAGAGAGAGAGCTTGGCAGAGAGTGAGAGTGAGAGAGGGACCAAGAGTGACCAAAGAAGAGAGAGTGAGTGAGAGAAAGAGTGTTTGGCAGTGAATGAGTGAGTGAGTGAGTGAGAGAGTGGGAGAGAGAGTAGGAGAAAGAAGAATCTGTCTCTGCTGTCTCCGTGTTCCCTACCCTTTTATATCTATTCCGCGGTCCGTTTCCGCTTCTGTTTTATGCAATTTTCCATCTCGGAGATTCGGCGAGTATCTCCGCCGGGACCTCGAGGCATTAATTAATCCAGCAAGAGTGTCGAGGAGCGACAGACGGACCGCGTCGTCTATAGTCTTAACAAATTGCCCGGGCCCAGGGCCCCGCGTATCGCGTGCAATGGCAATTAATTAGGAATGAAATAATGATCCAGCCGGCGGGCAAGGTGAATGACTGATCGAGTTTCCAATTGGGTCGAGAGACCTGGGTACGACGACGACGAGATATACGAGCACGTCGGTTTCCGATGGAACGCGAACCACTCGTGACGACACAGAACGATTGTTTCGGTATTTAGCGAAGAACGAACCTGGGAAAGCTACGGTGATTTTTCTCCGGCTCGGGTGTTTTGTTTGAAGTGATGTTAAGAGTTGCAGGGAAAAAAATTTCCACCTTTCTAGGCGAAAATTCGACGAGTTACTACTACTTTTTTTCAAGTAAATTAAACATTTAGTTGCTGATTCATTTCTCTGTATCGTTTATTCATTTCACGTATATTAGGAATTTTAAGAAGGTGTAGCCACATGTTTTAATACGTCTTTTATTATTAATTCAATAATACTCATGAAAATGAGAAACATTTAAAACACAAAGGTTTCTAAGTTTTATGATTGTTCGAAGATAACAAACAAAAAGATTATTAAAAAATTAATGTAACGCGTAAGCATCGCATCGAGCATGAAATAGCACCACAGAACTATCGATGTATTTGGAACGTCACATTTAATAGACAGAGCAACGAAATATTTATAGGAATCTGCCGTTGTTGCTTACTGAATAAGCAGGGGCCATCTAAGATTAAGTAGTATGAAACGTTTATAGTCGGCCGCGGTAAAATAGAACGATGTGTCAAGTGTTTAATGGAGAATCAATAAATCGAGAGTTTGAAATTCCCGGAACGAGGGAAATTGATCCGGGAGTAGCCCTTCTTTGAGGAAACACACAGAATTGCATTAATATGTAACAGCTGGTTTCAAGTAATTTAAGCTGCAGAAAGCACTTTGCATACCAATTCACGGCACACAAAACGGGTTATCCGTACCCCTAAATTGGCAAACGTGTATCAGTTAGAAAATTAAAACGTCGATGCTACGATGCTATTACTAAAACTTAAAAACACACCTATCAATAACCAACCCTGAAACATTTTCCACGCATCAAAACATTCAATGGAAAAACATCAATGTACCATATATATTCTTGCTGAAATAAAAAGAATGCAAATTAATTTATTCTTTGAAAATATACTTCTCGAATTGCTAATTCTTACATCACCACCCTTCCAACTCGAACAACCATTAACATCTGCTCAAAAACGAAGGAAAACCATTTGGAAGAAACCACGAATACGTTCAGAAAATCGTGCAAAGCAGCCGCGAGGATACACGAAAACGTGGGTCGCCTGGTACAGTACAAACAAATTCCCCATGTATCCAGCTCGCATCGATATTCGTCGCTAATAAGTTTCTGGTGGTCCGGCGTGGCCAGGTATCCAAACAGGTATCCCTCTCCCCACCTCCTCTCACTCTTGCGTTTGTATACGTGTGCAACCCTCTAGACTAAAGGGGTTGATTACAATATATGAATATTCAGTGGCTAGCCCGCCCTCGGTATTTCTCGTTTCTTCCTATTTTTTTTTCCCCAACCCCCTTTTGCTTTTTCCCCTTCAAGCGACAGAAAGAGAGAGAGAGAGAGAGAGAGAGAGAGAGAGAGAGAGAGAGAGAGAGAGAGAAAGAGAGAGAGAGTCTGGTCTGGCCTAACTACGTAGTCGGCTCATCGGCCAGCGAACTTTCGAAACCAGCTTAATTAATTCGCGTGGACGTAAAATCTTCGTTAACGCCGGTTTGCGTTAATTAAGACAAATTAAGGGGACCACGAAGAGAGAAGCCAACACGCGTCTCTCGCTTTTTCTCCATCTTCCAGTCTGTCCATGATTGTTTTGTTGATTATTTCACGGAGTCTGGAGTACCGGCAATTAGAGAGAAAACGCTTTCTTTCCCAACCCCTTCGGTCCGGTTTCTTGTTTCGTGTAGAATAGCAAGTAGACAGACGTTCTCTCTCTCTTTCTCTCTTTCTCTCTCGTTATACAGAAATCGAGACACACACCGGTGTCACGATAATAATCGTATCGGTTCAGGTGCACTAGCTTGGATACGTGGACAGAAGACTAACGGTCCTCGTAAAACGAACCGTTCGTTCGGTTCACTTGCCACCGTGAAACTAAATGTGTCATCGTTCGAGTAACGACGAAGGGGTTTAAGATAGTAGCCGCCTACCATAAGGAGAGCCAGCTACGGGACGTAAAACGTTAAATAGTAACGATCCTGTGTGTGACCGTAAAAGCGGTGTTATTGAAGCGACGATCGTAATGTGACTATTCGAATTTATTTATGAAACACAGCCAGTCACGATTGTTTCCAGACGTATGGAAGGCAGAGGTCTCGGGTGGAGTGTGTACCTGCGTGATTTTGTTGGTTATACGAGTCACGTTCAACGGTGTACTCTCGTTCTTAACCCGACTGAGTTTATGATACGATTTCGTTTATCATTACAGGGGGAGGAAGAGGAGGAGAGGTTGATATGGGAAATTAGATATTCCGATGGAGACACGAGGGATATGAAAGTTTTTTTATCTTTTCTCCATTTGTAATTGTAATTGCAACGCTCGCTGTGTTTTGATACGTTCCGATTCGTTCACGACGATTTTGCTCGGTTGTACTTGTGACACGAACGGAATAATGATTACAACAATTGAATATATCGTACAATAGGCAAGAGAAATTCATCATTGAATTACAATTAGGATCGATAAATACCAGCCGTTTAACAATGGTATCACGATAAATCAACCTTTTATATCTCCGTGGCGAATTAATGTTTCGGAGTTTAGTATGATGTTGATTGTAGACGAATAGAATGTTGCTTTATTGGATAGAGTTACAAAAACTAAATACTGAATACTCTTGTTCTGAAAAATTAACTCTTATCGGACGTTGGATTTTCAAACCTGAATTACGTCTAGATCGTTAGATTAATCAAAAACTACTTCATTGATATTTTTGAAATGAAACAACATTTTGTTCCATGAAATCTTACATTGTAACATTTTCAATTGCAATTTAAGGTTTTCTATCTAGTAATAGAATCTAGTAATAGTATATAAGGTTTTCTATTTGTTATTCCACGTAACAGGTGACAAACGTCCGCTATAGTAAAAAGTATAGTGTCACGTGGAAGGTGACATACGTCTGATAAAAGCTAAGATATACGATGACAATAAGATACGCATTTAAAAAAAGAAAAAAAAAATGTTCAAAATCAGCGAAATTTCTTTGTTTCCTCAATGTTTCATAGCAATCGTTCCTCCGCGTACGATACACGTAACAGAGTGCGAAATTCGAGGAACTCGCGAAATCACGCGGCAAGACTGAGGCAGAACGGAGCATGGTAGAGAAATTCGAAGCAACTATTTTAATATACTTTCTGGACGGCTTTATAAAATTCTCTCCGTGCAGGAAACGCTTTCCACGCGCGTACGAGTGCGCGCGTGCAATGAAGTAGCACAAGAAAGCACGCGGCCAAATGTTCCTCGTCCGTGATGGAAATTCTCGAAATAATTTCGCGACAGAGCCCGGAATCTCTGTAGAACCGGGGCCGTTTTCTGCTTGAACGTTGCTGCGTGTGTCCGTGGCGATAGCACAGGCTGCAAACACGGAAGTATGCTGGCCAACAAACGGAAGTTCGGAATTCAATCAACCTTTGACGGGTGCCGGGTTTGGCGAACCTTTGACCGGCCGGTTTACGTAACCGGCCAGGATGTGCGCTGCCCAACGCAAACGATTCCAGAATGGTAAATTCATGCGAGCAACTGGCTACAGTTTGCGCCTGTAACCGAGTTTCCGCGGGAACGATCGATGAAAGGAGCGGGAAGAAGAAGGAAGTCGATCATTGAGACGTTCAATTGAAATTCAGTCGGGTTTGATTAAGAGGAGGAAGCCTGAAAGAGACAGACAGAGAGAGAGAGAGAATGAAGGTTTCATGGTGCTTCCTGTTGAGTCAATTGCTAGCTGTGATTCTACTTTTCCTCGTCTAGAGTGTTTCATCAATTGAAGTTTAGTTCGTGTACAGTGTTCTAAAATGTGTGATAGAATGGATTTGGTAACAGAATGTAGAATCTTTGTTTCTGAATGTGTTCGTTGCTGTCGGAGAATAATTTGCATTAGACGATGATAATAGTTGAATTAAAGTGTATCGTAAAGTAGATCACAGAGTGTTTCGTTTGATAGTAAGAAATATCTAGGTCGATCAATGCGGATAATGGAACAGCGACGTGGAGGGGTACTCTGAATAATGGATATTGTAAATCCGGAAACATTGAAAATGAAAGCAACGCGAGGAATAATTTGTACTTGTTTATATACATACGCATCATTTAAGTGATGTGTTTCAAACATTTATCAACATGTTGCGATTAATCGCGTTCTCGTAAAATAAACACGCAGTAGTCTACCTTTACAAAAATTATACTTTACCTTACTAATTGAAATCGGTTAACTGTTCGTTATAAATATTAACCCCAGGTATCAAATTAACAATCCACTCAGCCGTAAAACCGGAAATAGGTGGAAACAAGCGAAATCAACGGATTTACACGCGTTTTCAGAGGTAAAAGGTGACTGCGTGGATCGCCGGTGTTTAAAGGTTTTTATCTGGATCATATTTTTCCTGAATGGCCGTCAACGTGCATTATCGGTCAGAAACAAAGCGTCCCGTACAAATTTAACAAAGTGCAATTCACTGGGGCGTAGGTCCGCCAATAGGATAGACGATTACACAGATGAGAGAGAGAGAGAGAGAGAGAGAGGAAGAGAGGTTAACACGCGTTGAACGTGGCTTGATTACATTGCGACAATTAACGTGCCAGATCCGAAAGTGAATTATCGAAAATCGGGCCTGACCCAGGAACGATGTCCCTTTAAAAATTCCCGCCAATCCTCCCTACATTCACCCCCGGTATAATCGATTTGATTTCCGTTAAATTGATTTTGCCAGGACGAGAGGGAAAACCGACGCGTTTCGGCGCTGCTCGATTTTCTCATCGACACGTACATACATACAAGCGACAATCGTTAGATTGCCCAAATGGGAAATAGAAATTGGTGCTTTGGAGATATTTTTTTTTTTACGTCCCGTAGCTTTATCGGTGATTTTTAGTTTATTTTACGTTACGAGCGTGGGACAGATGAATTGGCAATAATGTTTATTAGCACTCTGTTCTTTGTTTGCTGGATAAGAAATTATCGTTTTGTAGTCTTCGACTGTAACGATGTACGAATAAACGAAAGGTGTAACATGTTGATCCCTGAGTGTGTAATTTCCAACTCACGTGACGTTAATAAAATTGAAATGAAATATTAACGAATACTCATTTTCCCGTCAGAAATTCTATCTATTCAAGATGCGGTTAGGTGGGCAACGAACAAAATTTCAGTTTGATTCTTACACGTTCAAATATTACAATTAAGATTACAATTATAATATTACAGTTCCCAAATTAATATGTTAACATATTCGAACACTATACCAACTCGTATCAACACTAAGACACTTAACTCTAACTGAAGAGCCAGAAAAAATACCATAAGGCAACAAATCCACCAAAATCCCGTATCACTTACACCCTAACCCACTCAGTTCACCTAGAGCCAGAAATCTCTGTCGATCACGAGCGGCCAAACAATTATCACCAGTGGCCCATATCACGACGACGAAAAGCACTACCCTTCCCGCAATTTTCTTCCCCTTTCATACACCTTCCATTCACATCGCTCTTTCTCCTCTATCCCCATTTCAGCCTCACGACGAAAACCTCGACGAGCGACCAACTGACGTAAGTGGAGTAAAAGCTCGCGAGGCGACCAACGAAATCATAATTCGAAGTTCGTGACCGGACTGGTCTTTCCGCATAGCGAGGGTGGCAGAGGGAAAAGAGAGAAACGGTGAAAGAGACGCAGAGCGAGAAATGGGAGAGAACAGAGAGGCGTAAAAAGAGACAGGGAGAGAGGACACAGAGAAAGAGAGATCAGAGAGAAGAGACAGACGAGAGAGAAGAGAGACAGAGAGAGATGAGAGAGAAGAGAGACTCAGAGAAGGAGAGATACGAAACAGAAGAGAGACTCAGAAAAGGGAAGATACGAGAGAGAAGGGAGACATAGAGAAAGAGAAAGATCAGAGAGAAGAGAGACCCAGAGAAAGAAAGATACGAGAGAGAAGAGAGACTCAGAGAGATACAAGAGAGAAGAGACACAGAGAAAGATAAAGAGATGAAAGAGAAGAGAGACTCAGAGAAAGAGAGATACGAGAGAGAAGAGAGAAGAGAGACTCGAAGGAAGAGGGAGACGGAGGAAGCCGTTCCTCTTTGCTTCTGCTTCGAAGTGGGATTCGAAGCCCTTTGATTGCCTTGGCTTCAACTCCGTCGGCCCGTGTGTGCTCATTTGCATAGGTCGGGCCAGCCGGCTCGCTCGTTTTCAGCGTACAGACTTCCGCTCTCGCGTCGATGCGCATTAGCAACCTGCAACCGCCTCCGCCTCTAAACCCTTCTCCACCGACCGTACCCGGGAATAGGTTATTGCGCGGCGCGGATTTAACATTCCCGAAGCGTTTATCGGGAACGCGCGGTGGCGGCCAGTTACAGGGAACGCGCGGATATAAAGGTAATCAAAGGCCGAGGATCCGACGTTGGAACGATTGATTGCATTCCAGGAGCGGGCCGGAGCTTGGATATTTCAGAGTTCGTTATTGGAAATCACTGTCCGTCGAGCGTTACCGTAGCCGCGCCGCGACGCAAACCCCTGCGGGCCTGTTTTATTGCGACGCTACGAAACAATCGGCCGCTTTAAATCTGTTGTTCCACTGTGTTGGACAATAATGGCTCCGAAAACACGCGACACGACGTTCGCGTTACGCGATTCTGTTCGCGGATCGTGTTGAACGATACTCCTAAGAATTTCTTAAAGAGACGGAGGAATTATTGTTTCGGTCACTTTAGATATGTGCCAGATAATTCAGTTTTACCGAACGAAGGAAAGGATCCCGGTGAACGATTTTGAATCGATCTTTCAGCAAATGTTTAGTAAAATATTAAATGGTGAGGGCTGAAATGTATCTTTATTCGTTCATTTTTCGTACCAAAATACTTCCATACATTTCACTCATTTACAATAACAGTGACTAGACAGAAAAAAAGTTGGAGAGTTCAGAAACTTCTAACGAATTTTTTATTAAATAAAATATTACTCCTATTAAATAAAAAATTCGTCTGTGCAAATTGATAAGTGGTCTCAAAATTTCAGCCAACAGTGCGCGTAAACTATTTCTTTGTGCGACAATTTTTACACAGAACCACCACATCAAACAGACTCGACCTGTGCAAAGCGCACTTCCCACGTTTCAATCGCGACTTCCACCAATTAGACACAGATAAAAAGAAAAACGGTAGAAAAAAATTTTATTTTTTTTTCCTCAAAGGGTGTAACGACACGTCAATGTATTGTATATATTCCTCGACAAACGTGGCCGTATATAAGTTATTAACAAATACAGGGGCGATTGGCCAGTCGCGAAATTTATTCTGTTCAAATATCATTTCCACAGACAAACGTAAGCATCGGTGTCGAGCCGGAAAACAAATAGAGGATGAATTTTAACCGGTAATTTGATGGTGTCTCGCCGCGTTTGGGAAACGTCCCCGTTTTATCTACCTACTGTTTCGTTTCGGCGGACCGTGGTCTCGATACACTGTCGAATTTTCCGCGGCGTTTTCCAATGTAAATTCGTCTCGCCGTTGGATTTTTCCCCATCGCGTTTTCGCGAGACACACGCTCTATTTATGGAACAAGCAACGCATTCGCGATAAATCGTTGCATGGCGAACCCGTTCGAGCGTTCATAATCATCCAGTATCAATAATTAATCCTGAACGTGACTATTACCCTGTACAACGGAGTATTTAACAATTCGTTATTTCCAGTCACTGTTTCGAAGTAGTTTCTTCGTTCGAGATAATGGTAACACCGTGTAATGTAAAATACATGTGATATTACGTTTGGATTTTTACGTCCGTGGAGATGTCAATATTGAATTGTACGATCTCAGAATTGTCCAGATGGTATTCCACAGAATCAGAGGTCTACGACAGGAAGGTTGGCAGTATCGGGTGCTACGATTTGGGAGATATCAGTGTTGGATTCCACGACACTGAGATTTCCGATATTGGGTGCTACGACTTAACACGACCGTCGCTGCGGTGTTCTATGAATTGGGAACCGATATTGAGTTCGCTGATTTGAGAGTCGTTAGATATCGCAACTAGAGGGATGCGCAGTTTCGGTATTGTTTCGAAAAAGACGTTTCCATTCGGGTTTTTCTTTTTAGAATATAGAATTGCAACTGTTAAGTGCAGCAGATATTGTACTTGACAAGATGAGAAATTTTTCATCTTCGAGATTAAACACATTTTACAAATGTAAACATTTAAACAAATTTACGTGTGATGTAGCTCATAAAAAAATATTTGACATCGTGTTATTTTTTTACTGGGCATTATATGTGTTGGATAAGTGAAAACAGGTTTTTGAACATCTTGAAAATGATTTAACATTAGAGAAACGGTTTAAATTTAGAAACTGTGCGTCATTAAAAGTCTACTCGATTAATTTTTGGGAAAATCAAATTTTGAGAAAAATAGTGTATTAAAAATGACTGATTATGTGCTAATTTTTCACGTAAATTTGTGTACAGACACTTCTGACTAAGAGCTCGACCATTTGAAAATAAAAATTGTCTTGCTTCTGTAAAAATTTACTTTTACTAAATCCAGTCGGAACTAAAGCGAAAAACTAACTAAATTTCCATTCTGTACAATGCTAAATAAAAATACAAGTGACATAGTATTAAAAGGAGGTCTTCTCCACACACAATACAGAAACATAAATCAGAGAATTTCAATCATCTGAATGATTAACTTAAAATTTGTCACAAATCATACTCCCTCCTCCTAGAAAAACCAGCAATCTGACCTAACTCGACGGAACCGGAGATTTTCGAAACAGTCGTACCATAAAAGTTCTATCTTTTAATTCGCACGATCGTGTTCCAGCGATCCAACACGCTCGAAAGCAATCTCGTCGGCTGGCTGGTCGAATAAAAAAGAGGCAGCGAGCATATTCGCGCGACTTCGAGATTTCCACGTCGCCGAAGCGGCTGGCGTCGAGGGCCATGCTGAATCATGTACGAACAGAGGGTGCAAAAGGAATGGAAGGACGGGGACAATATCGGGGGAAACGAGAATGTCGGAGGAAATAAAACCGCGCTCTGGATCCGGACGTGGTAGAGACACGGTCAACAGAGTGAACGTTTCCTATCCTCCTCGAGGCTCTCCTGCGGGAAACGATACACTCTCAGGAAATCCCGAAAAGAGTGAAGTCTGCGTTTAATTGCACGTGCTGCTAGAAGAATCGACTAGAACCGGGCAAGCCGCTTTTACGATTCATTTTTGACGACGTTCCCTTTTTTGCGAGGGAACAGAGAAAGGAATAAGCGTAGGAAGAATCGAATGGCACGTAAAATGAGCACAAGACAAAGAGGAACTCTTTTGACCAGAGTATAAAACGCGCGGGAACACAAATAAGGAATGACTTGGTCGGAAAAGAAAAGGACGATTCGGCGCGGTAGGAAAAGAAACTATGAAAGGAACCACGAGATACCGTTTTTACGACGGAAAACTGCTGCACAGTCTAGGGTACCCTGCGGTGTCTCAGCTGTGGTTGAAAGTTACAGGAACAGAGACGAGAAACTGAAGAAACGATGAAGTTGAGGAACCATGGAAAAAGCGAGACAGATGAAAGAATTCCATCGTAGAAATTTTTCCTTAAAAAAAAAAAGAAAAAGAAAGAAGTCACTATATGTTGCACGCAAAGCGTTACTATCCCTTTCTTGTGTAAATTCAAATTTATCCTCCGTCTATAAAAGGGAGAATTGTAAAAGGAAACAGCAAAAGGAGTACATGAAATATCGATGAGAAGAAAAACACACGAACACGACCAGATTGTTAAGGTCCAGCGAAACAACCGGAAAAATCTGAACGGAGAAAGAAAAATGTTGATTTCTTACCAGAGCAATTTCGTGGTCGGTGGAGAACATGTACGAGAGAAGGTGCAACGGTGGCAGGAACAGTCGGCAAGAAATCACAATTAAGCTCGGGACAGTTGACTAACGGCGTCGATAGGTGGAACACAAGCGGCGAAATAAAAGAGAACAAAACTGCATGGCGCAGCCGAGATTCGAGGCCGGCTGAACGGTCAACAAAGGACTCGGCGAACAATTCTCGACGTAACGATACACCCTCGAAAAGCGACGGACAGATCGAGAGAGGGAGGGTTCGTTCGTTGTCGGGGAGACAGGCCCGAATGAGGATAGAGAGAGGCTCTTTTCCCTCCTTCAACCCCTTTCGCTGCCGTTGGAACAAGAAGGAAATTCGCTGGAGTGTCCTGTTCGAGGAGCGAAATAAATCAAGATCCAACAGTCCCCACCTATCTCAGTCGCAAACTAAACAAGATGATATATCGCTGCGTAGACCGACGCGCGTTTAAAAATCGATCCTGTGAGTCTCTCGAGGAACTGCGTCTTTTACACAGAAAGAGTGATCGGTGCAACCGGGGAAAAAAGAATATACAGGATAAAAATGTAAACGAACTTTTAGTCAAAATTTATTTAACTTTTTTTCTATTCTTTGATTTATTAGACTTTACTTTAACTTTAAAGCTGGACAAGATAATTATAGTATATTCCTGTTTATAAGTATTAACACATTTACGTAATGTGAGGTAAAGGTAAATTATAAAAATTATAAAAACAATTACTATTATTATAGTTATATTAGTTAAATGTAACTCTGCATATATAGTTCGGGAGCTCGTCGTATAACGAGCGCATATTAAAAATTAGTACGCAAAATAGCGTCACAAACGTTTGTCAATAGAAAAAAGTTCTACCTCGTATTTTTATTGGTATATGACCACTAACTTTAGCGACAAAATTTAATTTAATAAATATAGTACTCTCTGTAGGAACATAGCGAATGTCCTAGCACCTATGAATGACAGAGTAATTGAATATAATTTATCTAAATATTTCATGTTTGAACAATATTGTTAAATCAATGGATACAAAGGGCTGTTAGTTAAATGTAATTATTTCTTTAAATTCACTCTTAAAATTTCCTTTCTAGAAACCGTACGAAAAATAGAGTAGAATATACGCTATAAAGAAAGAATATTCATTGTAAAATTCACAAAGTGTTTAATTTGCAACAAATTTCGCGACAAGTGAAATGCTTTCGCTCGATAACTTCAATTACGAATACAAAATGGAGTCTCTACCTCGAAAACTGCCTGGACATTTAGATATTCCCTTTTTTCTATTTTATTTGACCAACGAAACAATAGCAACAACCGCACAAAAGAACATCTAACTCGTTATATTGTTCCATAAATAAAAAGAGTGCCTCGTGTTTCTTTATTCAACGACGACTGCTCGAATATGATTTCATACGAACAATGTTTCTTGCGCCCTTGCACAAAAGTTTCGAATCGAACAGCGGAACACACGCGACGAGAGATAGTCGACAGTCGAATTCGAAGCTTCCCCTCTCCCTACATCACCCACTTTTTCCCCGCGGTCTACTATAATGACGGATATCCAATTTCTAATTGTAAGCGCACGCTGCTTGAATAATCAATAATGCGTGATGTTTTAACGACGTTGTAATTCAATTAGAACGAGCTCAACGGCGATGATGCTTATTACAGTTTACTGTTGCCAGAGTACAGAAGTGCCCGTCTGCAACGGCAGCCAACGAACTCATTGGAAAACCTTACACAGATCGCCGCAACGCGAACGCCTGACTTGTGCTTTGATACCCTAACGAATGAAGCTTTTCGAAACTTTATCGGGGATACAACAATGTAGGAGGTTATAATGAGAGTGAATTCAGAGATCTGTATGTTCGTTGGATCAATAGTAATTCCAGAAGATGACGATAAGAGGAGGAACTAGGTGAAATTCAAATCTGTATACGATTCTTCGTACTAAGATAGTTGGTAATAAGAATTGTTCGGTAACTTTAACAAGCATTTTTGTTTTTTTTTTTTCAATTCTTCGATTTTCTAGACGTAGTAATTAGGATAGCGGAAGTCTTGAAATACGACGAAAGAAATGTAGTCATTTTGTGTGTTGTAGGATTACTTAAAATAATTAGAAATGAATAGCAAAGAGAAAAATTTGTGAAGGACTAGTGCAATTTTAAAGTTGTATTAGTAAAGAATTTATGATAATTGCTACTTACGTGTTCTATTATCAAAGCTGGTAATATCCAAGATGATTTATTAAAAATTTATTAAAACGTACAATTTACCATTAATATTTCAAAAATTATAAAACCATTTTTAAAAGAATTTTGCGTAATAATTTCAATTAATATTTGTATTATATTTTGCAAAAAATGTTTAAATTCTCACTTTACATATCGAAGCAATGAAAACCATAAATATCACAAAATTGGTTTAATAATCCTGAAATTACACCCTTCGTTTAATTTGATATTTCTTTCCCGTTTTAACCATTGGCATTTTTTCTACACTCTGTTACTTTGCATACAAAATAGCCCACTTCTGTGGAAATAAATAAATAAAAATATATATATTCTCGATGGTAAATAACGTTCGATTAGCTCGCAAAAAATGATGTATCCTGAAAAATCTCATCGTCGGTTTATAAAACAAATGCATCCGTCTCGTCGCCTGTGCACTTCATCACATCGTAGATATACCAGGGCCAAGTATCGAGCGGCACGAACTTCGTTGACAAGATTATTATTTTCCGTGACATGGTAATTTTTCTAATTAATTGTCCGGATAATTTGTCAGCGGTCGGACGAAGAGCCTCGACAGAGACGAGAAAAATTGCAGTTCGAGCTTTATCGCGCGCGTTAATGGGACTTATTACTGCTCGATCGAGGTGCATTAATTACGGCCACGGTGGCCGTGATTTAATCAATCAATTACGTAACTCCGTAATCGAGGACGGAACGTGATACCTCGTGGTATGTGCCGCGAAGATGTATCACGCTTTGGGAACTCGCTCTCCTCGATCCGATTAGACGCGTTCTCCTCGTTTAAACTACCCCCGTGTCGCGTTATCTAAAATCGAGTTAAAAATGCAAATTATCAGTTGATCAACTACTACGAATCTCGTTTTAACATGAACCTATACGTTCGTTTAACGTAACTTCATTCAAAATTCGTCGAATTTAACGTAGAACTATTGAAACTGTAGTAACAATTCTAAGACATCTGATGAAAGGGAAAAATCACATGATTTAGAGAATTTTTTAGAGAGTTTTGATATCGTATAAAAGGACTGTAAAAAATTGCTAAACTGATAATTCCGTATCTCTAAAATATCAATTTTACGGCATCTTTTTTTATATTAACGCGCGCCACGCGTCAGTGGAATAATTAAAAAAGGAGAAGAAAAAGAAGAGAAAGTAAATTGTTGCAAGCTGCGTGTGCGCCGCAGCGCGGAAACCGACGTCGCGAGAGATGGGGGATCATTATTCTCGATTCGATATTTTCACAGCGGACAATGGGCCTCTCTGAATGCTCGAAAATTGGTAATATTATATTTTCAGAGTGTGCAGTGACGCGATAGATGAAAGGTACGCGCAACGTGTTGTCGACGCTAATCAGAAAGAATACGTTCTGAAAATGTCACGGTGAAAATCCACACGTCGCACCGAATTATACAAATATCCGGAACCAGTCTGCAACTGGTAACATAATTACTTTAACATTTTTATTAGGTAGAAACTTGTACGATCTCATTCGAAAGAAATAGAAAGAACCTATTGTTTCGAGTGTTCCAGATATTTCAGCGTAATTTGATATTTCATTTATCTCCACATGTATCGTGGTTAATCAAGAAATTGTAGTGGAACTTCTTGGCTTCTTCGAGTTAAACGAACAAACAAATTATCCAAGAAGCCATTTAATTGTTCGATACAATATTCTAAGGCATCTTATTTAACAGTAACTTGGCAATAATAAGATTTCACTCTCTTAACTTCGATATTTCGTGCTTCATAGTATCATCTCTAACATACGAAGAAATAATCTGCAGATTTTTATGCATTTATAGGAATTTCAAAGGTGCAAAATTGCACGGAAAAAATATACAAATTGTCGTGCCTTTCAGAACACCTGGGTAGGTGAAATAATTTTCAACCAAAGGTCTACTTTTTATACTACATTCCTAGAAATATGAATTTGCATAAAAATTCGCGGTCTAATTACAACACATAAATCCTCGTATGCAACTTGCCAATATTTTCTATTCTACAGATGACATTATCCACGTGTGAACTCTGTTCTACGTTGCAAACTCTATCGAACACTAACTTCGATAGCACCTCGCGAGATTCAACAAAAAAAAAAAGACGAAGAAAAGAAAAGAAAAGAAAACCAATAGAAGTGAACGAGGCTTTGTCACGGAAGCCGATTAACTTTCTCCGAGTGTCAAATATTCGCTAGAGGAAATCACAGGAGGGACGAAAAAAATCACACGTGGGGTAACAATTTTATCCACTTTTCCCCGTGTTTCTACCGCAACCGTGGACGGTTCTCGCTCGAACGATTCCACAGGCGTCAACCCACAACGCGAGTTTCCACGCTGAAATATCGTCGCTGTAAATCACCGCGCGCTCGACCGTGTCGCGATTGCATTATAAAATGCAGGTAAATTAATTTCGATCGGGCAAAAGGGGTGAGAGGGAGGAAAGTAGGGGCAAGAGAGAGAGAGAAGGGGGAGGGTGAGTAAAAACAAGGAACGAAATGAAGGGACGCGACGATTGATCCGAGCGTACACGCGACCGCCCGTACGTGGCCATCGAAATAGAAATTTATGGGCAACACAGCGGACACTTGCTCTCGTTGCATGAGCGTCGAACGATATTTAATGGGTTTCCCTGCGACGCAAAGTGCGCCCTGGTTTCATTAAATTTCATGTGAAAGCGCGCTTCCCTGGCGGTTGTTTTTCAAAGACACTTTGAAAGCCGCTCTCCCGGTTGCTTGACAACAATTTTTTTTTTTTTTTTGCTACACGAGTTCAAACCTGGCTGACAGGCTAGTTTTCAGGGTTCTTTTTTCTTCAGAGATAGATAGGTTATTATTGTGAACCGCTTTGCTTTGCGCTCTGCGTGTTTTCGTGTAGTTAAAATCGAAGGATTACTGGAGTTTTCATGGCGTGTACAAGGTAGACGTATAGGAAGGTGAATAATAAATCTTTACACCTGGTAAGTATGCACGTGTGTACTTACGTTTGGTGGAAAATTTCACGAATGAAGCTGTTTATAACGTGGACGAAATTTTGAGAACGATATTGGTGGAGTTGTGGGAATTTTAATAATTCTAACTTCACCGATTCAAGTGATGATACATTAATGCTTCTGAGAGATTCATTCATTGGTTCTTCATTTATTTAGATATAGAATTAAGATAAATATATGAATACTACTTTCTTGTGAATGCATGAATAGTCTGAATTTCAATAATGCAGACAATATCATAGTATAGTCGAGAGCTATATTAATTAAATCCACTATCAATCCATGACACCCGTTTCCTTCCCTCAGAACCACTAAGATTTCCTTCTATCTACCCATATAATACCTATTAGCAAATGCACTCGGCACTCCGTAACCAATATTCGCTGCATATACACTACCAAGAGTGTAGAACCACTAGTCACTTTACATTAACCGTTTTGAGTTCCACGCAGCACGATTGCGCTGTTAAGCTGATTGGATTACATTCCTACAGGCCAACTTTTTCTAACACACTCGTAGAAATCAAGTACACGTATTATCATTATTGGCCAAATGCGAAAACACCGATTAATTGAATCATTTCGCATCTCATGACAGAAGATTTTGAAGGATGCAAACGAAGTATTCCTTTGTCCCTATTACGTATTGTGAGACTTCTTTCCAACTCTAAACCAATTCTAACGTTTTAATCGACAAAATGTACATGTATGTAAGAACCAAACAAAAATTTGAGAGATTAAGTGAAACTTCTGGATCAAAAAGTTCGGATTTTACGTCTACAGTTAAGGCGCTCTCTTAATTTTCTAGCTATTATCTTCTAATGGGTATGAAGGCTTCGATCCTGCGTATATTCCCCCATTATCCTTCCACCTGAATCGACAAGTCGTAATGGCCAGGCGTAACAAATCGTCGAGCGGAATCGTTCGTAACATAACGAAGGGGAACGCGATAAATTAATCATCGACTGGCGATACAGCGGTAGCAGCTTTCCCACGGAGCGCATTAAAGGATGATATCCCGTGTAACGCTGTTCGCGGCGGCATTATCCGAAAATTACGAGCAGAGATAGGTACGCGTGCTTTAGCCAGGCAAAGATTATGGGGGGAGAGGACTGTGGAAGTTTGCGAGAGGTGGCCAATTAGAATCTCGTAATTCCCGCGAGTCTGTGTAACAACGTTAATTCGAGGCGAGCGTGAGCGGATGGAAAACGCGGCGCGATCGCTGGAACATTCCATGCAGATTCGCGAACGCAGATGAATGCAAAGGCGATTCAACGTTGGTTTAGAGAAGAAAAGAGAAAGATAAAGAAAGAAGAGAGAAAGAGAGAGGGGGGGGGAGAGAGAAACGTTTCCTTCTCCCGTGAAAATCATCGCGATTATTGCACTCGTGCAAGCAGCGCCGCGCGCTACGTGCTCCACATAGCGAAACCACTTAAATCACAAGTGGTTCATTAACTTTACACCGGTTACGGGGCAGAGATCGCGGCCCTCGAGTAGCCCAGACCAGGAGAGCCCAATTAAAATTCAGTAATTTCAATAAAGTATCACCGGCGAGAATTCATCGCGGAACCGATTCGAGACCGCGACCGTTCCTCGACCCCGTTGCTTCTCCCTTTGTTCCGAGAGATTCGATGTCGAAGATGCCACGTTTCTACGTATTACTTCGCTAATTGTCGTTCAATATTTCGCGAGAAATTGTGACGCAGATCGAGAGGTATTTTATTCCGGTTGGCAAAACGTAGAATTAAATGATACAAGTATCTACTTGATTTTGGATTTTGGAAACGGTACAACTGAAGAATACAAAATAGAAGTACATCGTTGTTTTCTATTCAAGCAACGAAGTACGGTGATGTAATATCGAGTTTATGACGTAATTGCAACTAGGCCGTGTTGATAATAAATTTTCAAAATACACCAGATGTAGTTGATCATATGTATCGTATAATTAGCGCGTACGACTGGCACATGAAATGACACAACTGTTATTAATCAGCTCTATTGTTATATAATGAGCTCATCTCATTGGGTTTGTGTGAAAAATCAAAGAAATAATTTCCTCCCCAAATTGTCGAACGGAAAGACGAACAAGTGTAATGAAAATATTAGTATAAAATTCGACACGAATTTACACGATAACTATTGTGTATACGTTTCAATTTTACGTTACATAAAAAATAGCAAACATCGTTTAATAATGAATCAAACATAAAGAAGAAATAGTTCGAGTAGGTACATTTTACATCGACACAGAAATATTCTGAATACACAGACGTTATTCAAGAACGTCAAAAGGAAGCGTCTACACGAAATCTTACAAGATCTACCATCTTTACAAGACTCGATGTCCAATTAGACGCATCTTTAAAATGCGCCCCACTGCCATGGAACCCCGGGCGGCCCAATAGAATCTATCGACGCGTGTGAGATTTCATCGAGGTCGCGGCAACGCTCGAGGAACGTTTAAACCGTGGAAGGAACCCTGGTCGCTCGACCGGAAACTTTTTTCCCCGCGCGCAATTTTACGTAATTACGTGCTGACGCGCGCGAATCCACGCGGAAAGTAACGCGAGCTCGCGAAACGTAATTGGCCGGGACAGAGAGATTTCCATCGCGCTGCTGGCAATCGAGAGATAGGCGGACCAGCGAGAGAGGAAGAGACAGATAGATCGGGAGGCAGAGAGCGTGAGAAAGAGAGCGAGAGAGAAAGCGTGGGAGAGAGCGAGAAAGCAAGAAACAGCGAGAGAGAGCGGAGAGAGAGAGAATGAGAGAGAGAATGAATGAATAAGTGAGTGAGTGAGTGAGTGAGTAAATGACTGAGTGAGTGAGTGAGTGAATGAGTGCGTGAGTGAGTGAGTGAGTGAGTGAGTGAGTGAGTGAGTGAGTGAATGAGTGAGAGAGGGGGGCGGGAGGATCGATGAAGCGATTTGAGAGGACCCACTCGAACAATGTAATTCGTCGTTCGTGGCGGTGGCGCGGCCATTAATTCGGAAAATTAGACGGATAAATCGAAGATGAAGCGGGAAAGATCCCGCACGGATCGGCTAATGGCAGAATCGGAGCAAACGGGACGCGCCATTATTCCTTCCATGTCCTATGAAATGCTGGATCATCGTGCTTTTTGCAGATCTACGCCGGGCTCTCATTTTTCTACTATTTTCTTCCCCGTCTTGAAAGAAGAGGCACCTACATACCTTGTAATCGAGCAATCGTGGTTTCTTTGATCGTTAATTCGTTCGTGACGATCGGCTTGAAGATGGTGCACGATCAGTTTGCAGTTCAATTTCACAATGGTGAATTTTGTTTGGAAATTTTACCGTTTCTTTCGATAGATTGAACGGGTAATTTCATTTTTCGATATTGAACTATCAGCGAATAAAAAGGATGTTAACTAGCTGAATTACTAAAATTCAAAACAAATTGACTGCGAGAAATAGCTCTACCCAGCAAAAAACAAGCTTCGAACGATGTGTAATGTGATTAATCAAGATCAGACTTCCGCTACTGATTGAGAAATGATCGAGTTCGATGTTACATGGTTTCGAAAAATCAGACAAATAATGATTACTCTACTGTCATTGATTAATGCAGTACACGTAGTAAAACGCTACTGTCGTTCGATACCGAACAAAATGCATACAATTTCTAACAACAATATTTGTTCCTATCAATGAAAGATCGTGTCGTATTTTATTTGATTGCGACGATCGATAACATAGCAATCAACCACGAGGATAGTTGTGCTGCAAATAAATTCCAGCACGTATAACTTTTCAGGCGATCCTGAATTAGCTCTATTAGAAGCTTTATCCGCGTGTCTATCATGTTCAACACAAGTTATCGTCGTTATTATACTACGAAATCATTTCAGATACGCGTAAACCCTGAAACATCGAACACACATCGATAATTCAATTGTTCTATCGGAGTGAATTGTTAATTGACTGGCTGATTGACACTCTATAAAGTACGTGGTTAAGCTAGTTACAAGTTACGACGTCGAATTATGACATTCTAAATTTTCGGCGAAACAAAGCGAAGGGAAAACTTCAATGCATCTAGAGAGTGCTATTATAGTTTTGGCTATTAATTAACGTTTATCACTACGTTCACAAGTGAGGGTCTCTCCTCCCCCTTCTCCTTCTCTCCCTCTTTCTCATTCTCTTTCTCTCTCTCCTTCCTCTTTTTCCTTCTCTCTCTCTTTCCCATTCTCTCCCTCTCCCTCCTCTCTCATTCTCTTCCCCCCTCTTTCTCCTTCTCTCCTTCTTTCCCACTCTCTCCCTTTTCCTCCCTCTCTCTTTCTTTCTCCTCCCTCTCCTTTTCTTCCCCCCTCTCCCCCTCTCCCTCTTTTTCATTTTCTCTCTCTCTCTCTCTCTCTCTCTCAGCTAGAAATAGATTTTCCATGGAACAAACGGGCGCTTTTATGAAACGTACCGGCGGAATACTTGAAATAATTCCGCGAGTGAGCGGCTTAAACGCGCGAATCAAAGTTCAGGTACTGTATACACCGAAACAGCCGGGGCGTTTTCGACGAATAAGTTATAACATACTTTGGGAATAGTTGCGCCGTTATACCGTTGTGCTGGCAGCGTAAGTACCCGGCGCTCTTACGATACCTCGATGGCGTCGATTTAATGGGAATATCCGTAAAAAGGGGGAAAGGAATTTCCTTAATTGTGAAATTTATAGATCGTGAAACGTTGTGAAATGCTTCTTTTTGATAGTTAACGGTGTACAAACTAATGTTTAGTATCTTTGCTTCATTCGTAAGATCAAATTCCGCTAGGTTCTCCGGCTATGGCAAACACAGTCTCCTAAAACATTCCTAATCAAATCCCAGAAATGAGCACAGCTCAAATATTCCTTCGTGAAGTTGAATTACTCGTGGCTGCCAGCGTAATCTTGGTGGATAGAGGAGACAGGAAACTGCGGGAAGTTTACTAATTCAATTTCCTATCAATCTTAATGTATAATAATATCCGTCTCCTTCGTTCATTTAAGAATAAGTTTCTATTATGACTGTGTACAATGCGACGACATTTAGAAATATTCCATGTTTAATATTTTCATAGCTAACTTTGGCCTTTTGTGCTACGAATTGTTTTTCTTCGGATTTATATTAAATTCTCGATGACCAGAGTTTATAATACATTTCAGAATTTGTATGCTTAGAATTAGTGATAATTATTACAATGCTTCTATATATTTTCACATCTTCAGTCTCACTGTAAATGGATGAACGAATCAATTTCCTTTTACAAAAAGTTTTCATATCACACAAATTTTGTATGTAACATTTTTTCAAATTATTGTAAACAAGAGAAATAATTTTGACGAACAAAATGTTTGCACCACTTTGAAGTGTTCTAATACGGGTCACAGATGACCCAGCTTCGTTGATCAACGATTAATATTTCAAATACTTTCGTTAATAACACCTTCACACTCTTTGCAAATTAAATTTCCGCACCTTTCAAAAACACCAAAATCAGGTTTACTATCGAGAGTCAATGCATGAATAGAAAGTTCCGGAATTCTCACCATTTAAAGAACAATCCATTACACACACGCGCGCAGACATTTCCACCCAAGAATCCCCAAGAAATCGAGCGGAACATCGAATCGAATGGCCGATTTCACTCGCGACGAATTTATAAGGCGCTTCCCGCGCGAATGGCCTACATATCGTCGCCCTTAATATTTTATCGACGACATTCTGGATTCCGGCGTGGAAAACAGCCGAGTGGGATGGGACGTGCATTGTCATGAGAAGTGGAGCTAGGGTTAGACGAAGAGGTGCGTTGGGAGGACAGGTGAATCGCACGGCAAAAAGGGAGGCCGAAAGGGTGAAGGGGGCGCGTTTGAAAGGTGCGATATCTCGCTCGTCATTCGAGTACCATCGACCCCTCGACGCGCGTCTTGCTAAAAGGTGATACGACACGCCGCCTCTGCTGCATTTAACAATCGGCCCTCCCCCCAATGCCGCGATTATTCTGTGTCCTTTCGTCGATAGTCTTACAGTGGATATTTGAGAAATTATTGCAAATAATTTTGATGAAATTTAATTAAAATGATTTACAAGATTTTTGTATAGGTGAAGGATTGAAAGTTTCGTAAGTATCCTTTCGTATCTGTGAACTAGATATAAAATCATTCAAAAGCGACGCCTGAATTTTGGTACTGAATACTGCTTACACGTCATGTTTTTTCAAATGGTATAAACCGTTTTGCTATAGTAGAAGGTAGTGCAATTTTAACCATAACAGGTATTGCATTGCAGCAACGCGTTTACATTATTTAAAATTATTATGAAGATGGACGATTATTTTCGAAAAAAATTTTGGTTAGCGATAAAGCTTATTTCACAGCGCATAAATTGTCGTATGTGGGATGATGAAAATCCTCGTGTTTTTCGTGAAAAATCTCTACACCCACATGGAGTGACTGTTTGATGTGCATTTTGGGCGAATGGAATCATTGCATGATTTTTCTTCGAAGATGCTATTGGAAATACTGTTATTGTTAACGTTAAACGATATCAATCAATGTTGAGTAACTTTTTACAGTCAAAATTGAACATGCTGTTCCACATATAATTGTAATGGATCACACTTTCAATAAAGAAAACAATTTGAAAAAATTCCAAATAGTTTGTGTTTTATTGAAAAGATCCATGTAGGCGTGTAAATTGGATGATTCTATTTCGCGAATTGATTTTTATCCATCCGAATTTTTGGATAGAATGTCGAATTTTCGAGAATTTAAAGGAGTTGAAACAATCATTTTATCTTTCCTTAATGTGTATTTTGAAAATTATGGAAAGCGTAAAAGATATCCTCAGATATTTTATAATTGAAGAAATAGTAATTTACACAAACAATGAAGTTGTTAATAATGAATAATACTATGAAGTGTACATTAAACTATGATTCAGAATCAATATCGAAACGTATTATTATTTAGTAGACAGAGCAACGAAAGTGCATTGCAATCTGACGGAACGAAACGAGGAGAGAGAAGCGATGAGTGGCGGTACGCGAAACAGAAAGCGAATAAAATGTATAAGTAACGATGGGAACGCTACAGTTCCATTCAATTTGATTCGACTCGAGTGTTTCTCACGCCTTGAGCACCTCTTTGGTTGAAAGTATCGAAATGGGCAAGGCTCGTTAGATTAACTACGCCGCGTCATTGCAAAAATGGACTTACCGATATTGTGGCTTGTGAGTAGAAGGGAATGGCTCCTGGTCTACGTACCTGTAACATATATAACCAAAAGAATGTTAGTTGAAAAATAAAAATCAGACATCAGTTTTTGCTGGAAAATTCAATGCCTGTCAAACACCGTAGGAGAAACAGCATTTACAACATGAAAGCATTGAAATTTCTCGAATATTTCGCGAATATCTGCCCGGTACACTGGAATTATTATCACTCTTTCAAGTTGCTGAGAAAGGAATGCGATGTATTTTAATGAAAAATCTAGCGCGTGCAAATATATTCACATAAAAGCAGTCTCTCTCTGATTTTTCCTATCAATTCACCACTACTAAATTTTCCATTTAAAAATATCCTCGATGTTACACAATCCCATAAAAAAAAAAATCTATTGCACATCAGGCAACATTTCGAAAATGAAGACGAATCGACCCATACGTTCCATATAAAATCTTTTCCTTGAAATAGCTTCTCAAATGTGTTGGTAAAATTTATCAATTTAACTCTAAAGTACCCTGTATGTATGTATGCATACATAGGCAGGTTAAAAAATTGAAACTAAAAAAAGAAAGAACAAATGTTTCTTAAAACATTGTTCCTTTAGATTTAGATTTCCGATAACGTAAAATAGCGAGAAATATATTTGTGGTTAATCGAACTCGATCGACAATGACGATACTCGATGCAACTTTTACTAATCACGCCACCTATAGAATTAATCAAAGCCCATAATCCGAACTGCAAATGAGAACGTCGATCGTTGTTTCGCTAAGCGGACGTGATCCACGGTGGAACAGTTCGGGTGCGCACAACACGTCGTTGCCTCGTTGTTTAATGGTCGTTGGATCCGGTTGCAATAATAATGCCGACGGGTTCACTAACCTAACGATTCGTCTCCTAACTCGGCCAGGTAGACGCATTAAAGGTGAGCTAACATGAATACGCGGACCCGGTACGTGAAACGAAGCTGCGCGGTGTTTCGTTTCTCTTGTATCGTTGTTACGAGAACGCTTAACTTTATATCTCTTTAAATTAAAAATACATTATTATTCAATTACAACCGTGGAATGAGGTAGAGAAAAGAAGGAAAAGGAACATCAAATTACATCTTTTACGTGCACCTCGTCTTCCACGATACTCGGTGAATTACACTCGGAACTGAAGCTGGAACGTTCGTTACGACGACAGAATTATTCGAACGAACGTAACTTTTTCATTCGATTCGTTCGCTCCTTAACAATCAACGGCACGCAGGAACAATTAGGCGCAGCTTAAGCCCGTGATTAATAAATCGGAGCAGCTCTTATTAAATAAATCTTCTATTTATTCCAAACTGCGCAACGATCCACGATGAAAATGTTTAAAGATACGTCGAAATAATTTCACTAAAAAAAAAAGAGAGAAAAGAAAAAAGAAGAAAATGGAAAAGTAAGAGAAAGTAACGTTAATCCCAACAACGTTACAGTACCGAGACAGAGAAATCAGCTCTCTGGGGAGAAGATGAGAGAAGCTCGTTATCAACGAAGGCACGGTGACACTTCGGCTATGGTGGTAATGGCACCGTTTAGAGACGAGTTAAGTCACGGACGGCGGTTTCGAGAGCTTTTACAGAAACCGAGAGTAAAATCGTGTATGTGGCTGATCGCATACATGTGTACAAGAGAGGAGGGAGGATAGAGATGAAGCTTGCGAGCAGCGCGAGAAATTGTCGTGGCGTTGTGCTGCTCTCTCGGTAGCAAGCAGCCGCCGCTTCGCCAAGTGGATCCTGAAATATGCAACGGACTATCATAGTCATATACCACTTCCAAGCTCAAATCCCGTGACTCTCTTTCCCTCTTCCTCTCTGTCCCTTACAGAGACCTGGCTCCACAGCTTTCTCTCTATTTTCGACTATATTTTCTTTCTCATCCCTTTCTCTCTCTCTCTCTCTCTCTCTCTCTCTCTCTCTTTTGTCTCTCTTTCTCTTCTCCTCGTCATAGCGAAGAGAGGTACCACGAGGGATTGTGCAGTTGTGCCCGCTTAGAATACGGCGTACAATGGACGAGGAAAAAGTGGACCAACGGAAGATGATGTTAGGGTAAAGTGGCCGCGATACTGAATTCTGGCTGGCGCAATATGCACCACAGAGTGTGTTCCCGTGAACGAATCGTACAGGATATTTTGATCCTTGTATTTCTACGAACTCTTCGCTGGGTTTCGAAGGACCTCGTGGTTTGAATATCACGGCTTTGGGATTTTTCTGTTGGTGATATTCTTCGGGGGATAGACAGATTTACATTTCGATTATTAGAGTAGTTTGTGAAAGTAGTCATCTCTTTTTCTTTTTTCTTTTTCTTTCTTCTTTTTGAGATTTTTAGAAGGATTTTCCTGTGGAACGAACGAGAACTTTTCATATTCTTCGTGATAGAGAGGAAAATTGCGTTTTTATCTTCGTTTCAAGCTAGTTTCACGGGGTAAAGATGAACTTACGATGCGGATGATGGAATGATTTAAACGCGATCTACCGAGAGATAGATTTCCTTGGCGGATCTTTCGCGGAAGTCTTTAGTAATGAAAATCCGTCGAGCGAGGGATACATTGTGTAGAGCGGGCAACTTAAGAAATCTGTTTTTCTTTAGTGGAAACTCCGGGGCCCCAAGCCAGAGCCAGAGTTTATTGCGTAGCGGGCAACTAGGTCCCAAGAGTGTGTGATAAAGTAGACTTGTTTTCGTGCTATTCTCTCTCGAGAGTATCACAGCTTTAAGGTTCTTAGTTCGTAAGATTTCAGCCCAGTAGATCATTAATTGTTATAGGATACGCTTCGCAATGGCACCATCGACTTTTAGGAAACTCGTGTTAAAATGAAACAAAATCCATTTAACCATCGTCTCTTGATACATTAAAAAAAGAATCTACAGAGATTAGTAATAAAAATTTCCTAACAAACAAACAAAAAAAGAAAAATCTTGGAAAAATTCAAATAAATTTTTTCAGAATTTCAATTTTTACGCGTGTATCCTATTTTATCTACATTTTAGTTCTTTTCTACGTGAATCTTACACTAGCTATATTTCCCTTGGTATCCCCCAGTGCTCGTTACTCAGTCTCGTTCCAAGTACACGTATTACGATCGTCATTAAAATTCGATTAAAGCGTCCTGCCCTTAACCAAAAGCACGCTTCGTCTGACATCCAACGAGGCCTTCTAATTTCCCGCGAATATCAGTTTGCGATCATACTGGCGCGCGGATTAATTTGAAACTGTATGGAAACGAGTCCGCGGTCATCCAGCTATCGTCGACTTGCTCTATGCTTGGAATTCATCCAACGTTGCGCGTGTGTTACACACGACTGTGCATTGAACGTAGAGCAATATCCCTATCAAAGCTTCCCGATGGCATTAATTTCAGCATCGATTCGTCGCCAGACCGGTACCGTGCGTAATGTTTAGAGGATCGGAAGTTAATCTCACAGTCATCGACAAGCCCGGTGAATTTCGCCACATTGTCGACAAATTACCGTTAATGATTGATAATACGCCGGGTGTGAATTGTAGTTTACACGAAATCGAAGTGAACGAAGCAACCCGTGCGAGGGTTGCACGAGAGCGTGCAAGAATGGCGAAATTGAAAGGGCTAAATTAAAAGCGAAGAAAGGGGTTAGATCTATTCTAGACACGAGATTTATTGGATCTTGACCCTATAGTGACTACGTGTTTTCCAGAACGACCTGGAAGTCTAGATTTTTGCGCCTCGTGCTATCAATTTGCCGGATAGAAAAGTAATTTATCGTTGAAATTAATTCTGAATTTTCCTCGTTTCGTATGAAAAATGTCGAATAATTTTTTCTTTATTACAACGATTCGATAGTTTACACTTCGATAAAGGAGAAACACGACAATTTTTGCCAATATCGAATCTGCTACTAATTCTTTATAGATTTAACATTGGCGTTACGGAGATAAATAGCAGTTTACCTCATCTCGATTAATTGGAATAATGAAAAATTTGTTAAAAAATTCTTCTGGAATGTTTTTATGCAACTTGCAATACACAGTGACTCCAAACATCGAACTCGTAGTTTACATATTCGTAATTCTTCAATTTTCAAGACTCATAAAACACAAGATATAAAAAGCGAATTTTCTTCCCAGTTTACCGAACGATCATCGTCGTAGAAGAAACCACAGAACGTTCCTTCCAACGATCCAAATTAACTGCGGCAGTTTCATTTAAAACACGATCCCCGTGGAAAGAAAACTCGATGTACCTATCGTCGAAAGTGTGAGCGGATCTTTAATTGCGGTGTTCCGAAGAACGTGACGCGGCGAAGTCTGTCGTCGAAGAGCGGCGCGTTGGGTGGAGTAGAACCGTGGAGACAAGCGTGATATCAATGAAAACAGACGAAGAGGAAAAGAGAGCGGAAGGAAGAAACGAACATAGAGAAAAGCGGTATATAGGAAGAGGGTACGTAATGGAAAAAGGAACTCGGTCCATTTCGTTAACGGGCCCTCATTAAAATTATATCGAGGTCTCCTTTAATTCGATTATTCGAGTCGCTTTGATACGTTCGCTTCGAAGTCCAACCCCCCCGCCTACACAGCACGGCTGGTAATGCGATAAAAATCCTTGCCGGCACTTTCCCCTCGAAAGAACTATCCGGCTAATAAGATCGGGCACATTTGCAAGGCCAGTACCTACCTTTGTCCCAGGCCACAGTGACGCTTGTAACATTATTGCGAACATTCCGGAAGAGCTGGAATCGTCTAATGGCACGAGTGCCACGGCGACGAAGCAACGACGACGACGAGAAGGAGGAGGAGGTGGGAAAAGGAAAGAGGAGAAGGTGGAAGAGTAAGAGGAGGAGAAAGGAGGATGAGGTAGAGGATGCTTTAAACGTAAGCCACCATCCCGGCAGGCGGCAGGAGATAGGTGCACCGGCACTTAAGATGAGAAAACCGTCATTTCAAAGGCTCACGCGAGCTTTTCCGAGCCTCTCGAGATGCTAAAAATCCCGGACGTATTCGCCTGATAGAGGAACGTACGAGGTAGAGTACCGGAAGAGAGGCCAATTTGAGGAAACCAAACGGAAACTGGATGAAGAGAGCTTCAGGTACCATTTGTTTCGTGATTTCGTACGAGGATTTAGATAATTTTGTTAGTGTTATCTGAAGTATTGGTGGATTTGTTCTGCTTTAACATTGGAGAGAATGAAGGAAAGAGAATTAGTGTTACGTTAATTTACAAAGAGTTTTTAATAAAATAGTTGCTCAACTTCAGGTGCATGTAGCATTTATCAAGATGAGAGGACAAATATGAATAAACATGGATCTAAAAACCATTAATTTTCTAATTATGAGACGTTTCTGTCATTAATTGCTTTAGGGTCTGCTCGATATATTGCCCCTTCATTTCGACACATTTGAACTTTCTTCTGATTAATGTTCATATATACGTTTACATTTCTTTGCACTGATTTCTGATATCGACGGAAGTCTGTTAGACAATTCTTCAAGGTTTAAAGCAGAAAAATCTAATAATTTATTAAGAGCTTTCTGTTTATTCCGACGAGTACTATACGCTCCTGAAGTTTCACAACAACTTTTATAAATGCTGTACATTTGGACGTAGGAAGAACATAATCGTAAATTTATTCTATGTTAAAAATTGACAAGAGAAAATCCTTTGATATAAAAGGCACAGTGGATGTTAAAACTTCTAAAGCGTGAATTACAGCGAGTCTCGAGGAATTTCATTTCGACGGAAATGGAGAAATCATCCACAAAAACTGATGGCAAAGACTCACGTCTAGCAGTGACGTAGATTGCTAGCATCCACTTGGAAACCAGTTCCGAATAAACATTTTTCGGGAGTGTTCATCGTGAACCGCCGACGGCAACGGGAAAGTAGTCGAGAGACGTGAGAGCAAAACGGCAAGGAGAAGGCAGGAAAAGCCTACTCTTTGAACGTCGAGACAGAAACAAAGCGGCGATGTCATCAGCGTGACTCTAGAACGGCGACAGAATTCCAAATTCAACCGGGTGTCGCCGGTAGGGAAGCGTAATGCATCTGTTGCGTTCTTTCATTCCATTTTCGGCCCGGCATGGATGTGCATTCTCTATGCGGAATCGCTAGCACGGTCGGCTAGCATGTCTCCGATAAATCACGCCACAGTAAAATCTGAAATTTACGAATCGCGTATCAAAATTCCATATAGCCTGGGAGCGAACCGGCAGATAGAAATTTCGGGCGTGCGTGGCTACACGCGAAAAAATTCCGCCATTTTAATTCTGAAAATCTCCCGAATATTAAATGAATATTTAAATCCAATTGAGATCCTCGTTTGAATACACTTAAACAGACCAGTTTCATCTTTGCTAAAAAAATTCATATCTTTGCAATTTACAAGAAATCTTCCTCCTCCTTTATCTCCATACTTAACCGTCTTCTCATCCAGGATAGACATCAGACACAGCTTTGAATCAAGCATACACTCGTGTTCGCCATTCAAAGAGACACGCGGCCACTTCGCGGTTTTCATTCAGTCGCTGTCAGGAGACCGCGAGTCCAACGGACCGATCTCCTCCTCGCGAGTCACGCGTGAAGTCTCGAGGATCTCTTCCGTCGAGGAAAGCACAAACGGTGGTAACAGCGACAGCACCAGTGAAAGGGGAGGGAGGAAACGAGGAAAACCGAGGCATAAAATTGCATTTGCTCGCAGCTGGCGGCAGGTTGAACGCAAGCGATGGCGTCGCGGCGAACCGCGTTGCACCGGCGACGCTGACCTGTCCACTCACCCCTTCACTCTGTTTCCTCGTTTAAAGGACGCTCGCCGCATCCTTCTCTTTCTGGTCAACGATTTAATCAAGTTCACCCACGGGAAAATATTATCCTGGCTGATTTTTCAATCGAAACACCGACGAACGTAACTCTGGGAACTCTCGACGCTTGCAACGAGACGACGTCGACGATTCTATTCATTGTGCATTCGCGACGCGTACATCAGCCATGGAGAGAGAGGAGGCGTTGTAACGTGGCGGAAAAGGAAAACGGGAGAACAATTGAAAAGGCAACGGATCTTTCGCATTCACGTCGCGCCTTCACGTGTTACATCCCGGTAAATATTTGGAAGCTTATAGGGGATCCTGTGAGCGGAGCGTCTTGCTTTGTGTGATTAAGATAGATTATTCATGTTTTATAGGTGTTTAATGTAGACAGTGACATATCTTGGAATTTTTGAATTCTTTTCTAGATCTTTGTGTCGATGATTTTTTTATGAGATAGTGTTTTAGTCGGTAGAACCGATGTTATTAAGGTCGTAAAATTAATCACACGTCAAAGTTTACACGTTCGTCAATCAAAAAATGTACAATGTTACAAGTCGAACCTGAGTGTTATTATATTAATCGATATCGCTGTTTAATCCTTTCCCTTACGATTCTTAAATCGCCAGGTATGTTAGTTTCGGTTATTAGCTGTTTTTGTATAGTGTTAAATTTGGAAGAAAAAGAAATTTGAGCAAAAATTCTGTCAAATGTTGGGTATAATCTATACCAGGAGTGTGATTCATGATTACAAGGCGAACTGTTTATTTTTTCATTTATCCACCGATTATACTTGCAAAAACCACTTGATAAGACTTTCTTCAACTTAGGAGTTCACGCGGATTTTATGATGAATATACCCATGAAGAATCTAATCTAATTTTACAACACCTTAATTGGTCGATGTTCTAGTAAAATCTTTTCACGCATAGAATAGTAATAAATATCAACCATAATTCTCTTACTCTTTATCCTCTTTGTTTATTAAAACAGAGCTTCTATTTCAATATTTTCACCGTACCAAATAAAACTGTTTAAAAATTCCTTCTCCGGATTGACCATCGTCTCGAAGAAAGCTCTCGAGACGTGTATGCACCTGGAATATTCCCGAAACATTGACAGCCAGTCACATGTTAATGGTAACGAGCACCCATAACAAGATGACACTCGAACTGGCCTCGGGGGTTGACTCGTGAACGATGGCACGAAGAAGTAAAGTTAAGGGTGAAGGTTCCACCTTATATTGTTCGTGAAGGGGCGAAGTACCACTTCCGGGAGTGGTCTTCGATTGTCTCATGCATTGTACAGCGGCAAGGCATCGAGAATGCCCCGGGAAATTGATATTGGCTCCTTCGTCTAACTTCCATAGCCTCGTCGAATCCGGACAATACTATTATCTCCGAGACCGCGAGTTGTTTCGAGTATCGTTACATCGAGATCGACGGTTTAATTCGTCGAATATAGGACGTACAATGGTCCTGAAGAAGTTTCGACAGTCTTATGAATTCTCGTTTCAGATTCATATTAAAAGATGAAAAAAAGGGAACTTTTTATAAAGAAGGAAAAGGATAGGTAGAAAGATTGATCTCTGGTTCGTATCGTTGATTCCAGTACAGAAGATTACCAGAAGGCGTCTACGTTTCGTTGATTTATTGTTTTCAACGGGAACGCTTCGTCTCGTTAAAATTTTCCAGGTCGAAGCGACCCTTTCGGCGCGAACAGAGTTTCCCGTCGACAAGAAAAAAGCAAGACACGAGCTCCTCCCTCTCTTTCACGTCGCAGATGAACTCGTCAACCAGGTTAAGCACGCCTTTCACGAGATTCTTGCCGGTGCTTCTTTTCGATCTGCTCGATACCACGCGAAACGAAGCTTCTCCGCGCTGCGTACACGCTTGGATCGAGACCAGCGATGGGGGATCGTGAATGACCTCTAATTGGAGGAGTAGCTTAATTGGTTCAAGCTGGTGGACGCTCGAGTATTTTCCACGGTAAATTGCTACGTGAAATCGACGGAAAGGAAAAAATTACGACGTAAGATCGGAGAAAATCACCGGATGTATATCCAAATTCGTGTATTTATTATATTCAGAATACTAAAAAATTCTTCCCTCAGTCGTATTTACGAAAACGTTAAAATATAATTTCTAAATTAATTCTTTTCGCGTGAAAATTCCAAGTGTATCTTAATTCCTTTAACGAATATACGCTCGGATTTTCTTTGCCACTCTCGGCTACCACCTCTCCAAAGTCACAAACACCAGCTGAAATCTTCAACACCTTCGTTTCAATTTTCACGTCTTGTTCCTCTATTGAATTTCAAGTTTCCGCGGGGCGTGCACGCCTCTATAATGAGCATTACAAATCGGTGACACGAGCGTAAGAAAGAGAGAGAAAGAGTGTGAGTGAGAGAGAGAGGATAGCCCATCGTCTCACGAGAGAGAATTCGCAACGAAAGTAAGTCTGAAGGGTGAAAAATCGTAGTAGTAACTAATGATTTCTCGCTTGACCTGGTTCCCCCCGTCGTTTTCCGTGCACTCTGTGAAACGTAGCACACGCACGTTTTCTGTCAGCGCGTGTACAGTTCGTTTCAACGTTTTAACTATGAGGCCGTAGGCAGAGAGGGATGAATTCGATGGAATAAAGAGAAAAATGATTATTTTTTCCCCCGCGATACTTGCAACGTGTGAACTTTAATTCCACGAAATAAAGTAACGGGTTAATTACGATGGCGTTGGAAACTGAGAGAGATTATCGAACGTTTCTCGCTAGAGTAAATTAATAAAAAGTTTTTCAGCCCGGGTAATTGTGGAACAGAGAGTTACGACGAATTATTTCATAGCCCTGGGAACTCTCCTCTGTGGGTGTACCGCGAGCAGTCAGCACTCGAGAAAGAAACGCTTCAGAAAATAAAAAAAATACCGGTAGACGCCGACAATAGCATACTCTACTACTACCTGCCTCTACTCGTCTAGACTGGAAATAAAAACCGAGTTCCACCACGAAACCACCGGAAGACACTCTGTCCCAACCTCGTTTACCATGAGTTCCTGTGTTTGTGCCACTGATACAGTTTGTACCTGTTAGCTACCGATCAAGTACATCGCTCGATCGAAGTTACATTCTCGTGCATATATCACTGGATACTCGCCATCTTTGAATGTGATCCTTCTTGCAATTACTTTACTGTATGATGTTACGAATATACAATAATTAACTTTCCTTTGTAATAAAAATATTTAGCAAGTGTTAGTTCCATTTTGTAAGTGTTTCATGAAATTATATTTAATTGAAATTTACAAAATATCTGGAGGCACATGGACAAGAGTGTGTATTATAAATAGAAATGAATTCAAAAGAAAATCACTCGTCAGAATAAATATATTGATCTAACATATCGTCACCTTGATGCTGCAACCAGAAATTGATTACTAGAACCATTGAGTTCATTGTAAATTTTTGGCACTTGATTTTAAATTGTTTAAATTCGTTAAATTCGTCTACTTCAAACATTTTCATAAATAACCTTAAAAATAGAGTTAGCAAATCACGTCTACCCTTAACAAACCACGATTGCAAGCAATACACTTATCTAGAAAATATCAATTTTTCTAATTATTCAGCTGTAATATTAAAACCACGATACAACGAAGATGATTATTACTTCGATTTGGTTGAACAAGTGATTTATCCTTTAATGAAACTGCCACTTCAAATTCTGAAGCACTGGAACAAGTACAATCTTCTAGACACTGAATAAAATCAGCCGAATAATTCCAGTTCCAATTTTCCCTCATAACACAACCGAGCTCCTCATGAAGACAGAGTGTCGCAAAGACCGAGCAAGTAGAGTTGCATACGAAACCTGATGCACCTACAAACAACAATGTAATGAACGTCTCCTGAGCGTATCATTAATAATGTATGAACGCGTCAGGCTCACATAAAGTTACCCAAACTTCAAGACCTCCTAAGTATACAAGAGCACAAGCATCATACTTCAATATTCGCTCTTGAATACCTGTAATATATGTACGTTCTCCTACTCTGCACAATTACACGTACACGTACAACGAGGCTCGTGAAAGAGCTTCGCTTAATTCTTCTAACTGTGAAAGCACGTTCGATCAAACGAGACAGGAAACAAGGTGCACGTTTCGCGATCAGTCCTGTCGTTTTCCACTCGATCCTCCGCGATTCCGCTCGCGTTCGTCGCGAGCCATTCGTCATAGCCGTTGGCTCGGCCCCAAATCCGACCGATAAGGAGGCACTTAAGTGCGAACACAAGGAATCAATTTGCACGTGCCCAACGGTGCTTTCTCTTCCTTCCCTTTTTCCTCTTCTTTTCGTTCGAAAGGGTGAAAGGGGGAGGAAAGGGAAGAGGGAAACGGAAAGAGGGCTTCGACGAGACGATCGGTCCAAGATCTCACGAACGTGTCCTTCGAGAAGCACGCCGCGCCAGTTGGATTATCGATCAACCACCATTTCCTTCTCTCTGTTGCTCTCTCTGAAAGCAGAGCACCAGGTGAAAAATGAAAGCGTGGAAAGTAACGGGACGAAGAGAATCGTATGCACTCGCACTACCTCCGTGAGAGAATTCCTCCGTGAGTCACTCCTCAGCTCGATGCACTTTTTCCCTGGGAATTTTACCGATTCCTCGAGAGCCTCCTCTCCATGGCGAAGACGTGATTTATGGGGGTAAAAATCGAGGCGGGAACAGCCACGGAGATACGTTCGATCGCGCGGAGAATTGATTGTTCGCACGGTTTCCTCCTTTTGTCAACGCGGAAATGGGACGGGCGGGGCAGTTTCCAACGTTTATTGGGTTACTTTATAGAAGCTGGTATGGTTTCGATGATTATCGCAGATCTAAAGCATGATTCCTTCGATTCCTCGAGCATTATCTCGAAGCATCGATCCTTCTTAAAACCGAATTTGTAGTAAACGTAGAAATTGTCAAATTAGGAAGGATGAAGCACGTAAGACTAATATATCAGAAGTAAAATTGATGTTTCTTATAAATACGACGTGAAATTTCCACAAATACGAACTTCAAAATTTCCTGAAAAATTCTTCCAACGAAATCTAACTTCGATTAATACACCGATCATCATCCAGTGAAGTTTACTCAGCGTCACATCGTGGCGAGCGTCGCGTCGCGCGCGTTAAGGCGTTACGGCGTTACGTTTCTTGAATAGCAAGCAATGGAACATCGTTGGCGGCGTGCAAAACTGCACAATGCCGCGAACTATCAGCATCCTCTCTGTCCTAGAAAACTCTATTATATTCCGTGACAGCCCGAAGGCACAATACGAGAAACGAGGATTTTTTTCGTCGGCATTTCACCGACCTTCCCGCTCTATGCCATCGTCGAGTCGTGCCTCGCCGCGGCTCGTTACTGGAAATGGCCCCCGTGTCGTATATTCGCCAAATTTCCGGCACGTTCGCCGATAACCACCGGCAGAAGAATGAAAAAACATTTGTCAACGGCGGGAAGGAAGTTCGTTCCGCGTCGTGGCATTTATTTTTCCAAGAATCTTCGCGAATATATTACGAAATAACGTGGCACGGGTTCTGAATTAGCATTTGTCGGATTTGAAGAATTTTTTTTCTCTTTACCACGGTGTAAAGTATAAATCGGAATGATTCAGAAGAATGAAATCGTAGAATCAACTTACGGAGTAATATTTTCAGCGTTTGAAATTTTTACAGTCACCCACGAAGGATTTTTATTGATCTATCATGGTTGAAATTGTACCTATAAAATTTCTAAGCCTTGTAATTCGAGCGAGATGAATGAGATAAAGGCGGATTTATTTTTTAATTTAATGGAAAATATGACGAAAACGGGAGAATATGGTACTTGTGACATCGAAAAAAAATGAATCTGTCTTTACTACGTAGTTATAAAGGGAGAAAATGGAAATAGAAGAAAAGAAAGTTCTGAGAAAATTTAACAACGTCTGTTCTGCAACTCGCGCGAGTTCAGGCGCCACATCTGTTTCCACGAAGGCTTAGAAAAAAGGTCGAAAGGCAAAAAGTAGAATGCAAAGGTTGGAAAAATCGGAAAAGCCTTGGACACAGAACCATCCTGTTGTAATCACCAGATACTGAACGAAAACTGAAGAAATATAAAATTCCTTTCAACGAATGTTCAATTGAACGATAAATCTAATGATGAAGTAACGTTTAATGGATAATCTATCCACGGGAAACGAAGGATTCCGCTTAAAAGCGAGTCTATGTCGACTAGGAAGCGAAATCAGCATCCCGATCAAAGTGAAACCGGGATCAAAGTTCCGTTTGTCTTGTTTCGCGACTGCGAGTCAGATCGATGTTGTATATCCGCAACACGTGGCCCGTGAATCGGAGGAGAGGCGAAACTTGCACTCGAAGAAGTTGCTCGCGCTTCGTTGCCCAGGACCGTACCAACTCTCCAGACTTCCTGCTTCCCGTGATTCCACGAACAGTCAGCCAATCCTTCTATTCCCTTCACTTCCCTCGCCGTTGACGGTGCACAAAATTTTGTCACTTCGACGATGAAGAATCCCTCGTGCATTCAGGTAAATGAATTCGAAATAAAGCACGACGACAATGGCGCGAATTAAGATTTAGAAGCTTCGCTGGTTTGGTAAATTGGGATATTTTTCAGAGGTGGAAACTGCAGCGAGAAACGTGAAACGAATCGAGATTACGGATGGAATGCATTATCGAAGTAAGAGAAAGAGAGAATAAAATTTCCAGCTAACATAAAAACGAAGTGCAAAGTGTAATAATTCACGTTGAAAAATTGCTTATCAATTCCCCCTCTGATTTGTATTCACTTTTACGAATATTAATCATTTTCTATGAACAACTTTCACTTGAAAAAAGAAATCATAATCTGTATGCTTTAAATAAATAAGAAAAAGAGGTATAATTAACAAGTTACTAGAATAAGAACTACAGCTATAAGAAAAAACAAAAGGAAGTACGAAAAGTACAAGCAAGGGAATTGCACAAAGGATGAAAACGATAAGGTTTCGAAACAAATCAGTAACATGGAAAAATCTTGCCTTCTCGCCGAGAAGAGGAGAAAGTTTGTCGGAGAAGGGAAATAGAAGTGTTCGGGGCAGAATTAGTTGTATTCAGGCCGCGTTTTCGGGAACCTTTCCGGGGATTTGATTCGCTCGTATAATTTATAACGCGCGCTCCAGTTAACTTGGCAACTCGCACCGGATACATTTTAAATCGGCCTCGCCGCGAAGAACAGAGATAACTATGGCACGATCCGTAATCCAGGCCCAGCCGGAATTCAGCCTCGTTACGCGCCACCGTTGGAAGAAGAAATCCGAAAATTTCGCGAAACTTATTGAAAGAAAAGAGGATTACCCGAAGCTGCTCGAATAACGGGTAATAAGATATAAGTCGGCGGATACCGACGGTCATGAATAAGAATCTCGCATAATTGTGCTTTTAATTTTCTCCGTTCGTTCGTGCTTCGTCGACTGTCGACGTTGAGCTTAATACGAAGTTACGGTTCTTCGGTATTTTTCTTTTTTTTTTCTTCTTTTCACTCTTTTTTTTCTTGTTGAAAGAAACGTAACGTGAAATAAATTTCTTTTACTATTTCATGTGTGCAGTTTATATTTAAAATATCTGGACGTTAACTTTGTTGAAACACTGGGAGACGTAGTCGTTGACCTGTACTACTACTTGGTAGTACATATTAATGTTTGCTCGTTTCTTTCGTTGCTTTGATAGGAAATGTGATACATTTCTTGGAAGAATTCTTCTATTCTTCCTTTACAGTAACGAGGAACAGATTAAACCTGTGCTTTGTTCCGTGGAAATTTTTAATACTAAATTACAGTCCTAAAAGACACTAGCCTCCACTATGAAATGTAACTATCTGAATACAAAAGTAGCAGAAACCAAATTCAACGCTATTACTCAAACAGTAAATGCAATGTAAAAGTTCTTATTTAAAAAAAACAGCTAACCATCTATGAAAAAGACCAAATCGTAATAATAATGTCGCCTGATTCCAAATCTTCGACTAACGGTATGATAAAAATTGAGTTACGAGAGAAAAACTTAGGATTGATCGGAATTTCACATTTTTAAAAATGTTAAAAAGCAGGAATTAATAATTATCATAAGGAAGTTGACTAGAAACAACGTAACAATGTAATAATAACCAACTAAAATGAAACGTATAAAGTATAAACGAACGAATATCCAACTTTCAAGTCACGCATAAAAATTTTATCAATTTTCACCATCCAATCTGTTCAATAATTTTCAACAATCCGCTAATTTAATCGTTTCTGATTCCCAACGAAATTTCCTTGAACATCTGTCACTATCAAGCCCCATGATTCTCCATCTTTTGCGAATATTCGAAACAAGGAAGGAAGTAGGTCTACCGCTGGCAGCGGCAGCACAATCCACTCCAGCACACGCTTGACAGAAATTCTCGCTTGAAAATGATCGCTGTTGAATCGGTGGTAGCGCGCACGTCAGCCGATATTCCACGATCATGAATATATCAGAAAGGCAGAGGCCTGATGTTCGTTCAGGCCGTCATAGGAAACGAGCGTCTTCCATTAGGCTTATTGGCTAATCCCGTACCAGTTTGCCGCATCCCGTTCGCAAATTGTTCAAGGATCGCAATCCAGTGACCAGCGGCTAGATGAATGCAGTCCGTTCCACCTGATACCGTGTGTCCGAACTGTATCATCATGCCGCCAGGGATATAGGTCTGCCCATCTGGATAAGGAGCGCTTCCTGTTTTCCTCTCATCTATCCGGGACACTAATGATGCTTGCTGCTCATCTCCTCTTCACCTTACTCACTCTCTCTCTCTCTCTCTCTCTTTCTCTTTATCTATTTCTCTCTCTAACTTCTGCTTCACTTCACCTCAGTCCCTCTCTAACCTCTTTCTCTCGTAGCTTCTAGGTGCTCCATACTCTCCAGCAAACCTCTCAGAACACCAACGTCGAGCGTCTCTGTTGCACTGCGTATCCTGACTTCATTTCGACCGGAAGTACGAGAACCGATGGAAAGTTTCTTAATATCGGATGGAACTGCGACCTCGTACGGAAAGTTGAGCTAGTCGACGTCGACGATCCATTGGTCCATTGCAACCAGAGACTTCTCCGATAGCTGTTTTCAACCTAGGCCAACGTTGCTCGGGATAATTTTTCGATATTAAATCACGTACAACCTGGGAAGGGATGATGAAGGGAAAGAGAGAGAGAAAGAGAGAGAAAAAAGGAGGTTATCGGTAGTGAGTTGTAACGCGATCAATGATGAGCGCGCAACTTGAAACTTTTTCTCGGTCTAACCGGAGGATCTTTTTGACGATTGATCAAAGGGACTCGATCTTCTTTTCAAAGACTCTTCTGTAGAATCGAAGCGTGGAGGAGACTGTTTCCTCGTGAAGGCACGCGGTCTTTCGGTGTCCACGCTCTTCGTTACTGACACTGTGGAATCTCCCCTTTACGTGGAGGAAGAGAGGAACCGACGCGTTTCGAGGCAACGACCAAGCATAGACCATGGTCCTTGTGGAACGTAAATTGGTTTCGGGGAACCGCTAGAAATTCTTGGTTCGCAGCTTCGATTAAACCACAGGGCCACGCTCTACCCAAGTCCAGCCGAAACTGGCATTTTTCAGTCGTTTAACTGTACAGAGCAATCTTTCTTTTTTATTTTCAATATTGTACAAGAAGAAGGGCATTTTCGTTTACGCGATTAGAGATTGTTGAGGTATTTTGGCATTATAGCATAGACTTTTCTTTCAAATACTTTTAGTTGATCTTTCTTCAACCAAATTCATTGGTCTAGGAATAAAGTTGTGTTTTGGAAACGCCGAAATTCCGTGTTTCTACGTTTCATGCGCAAAGTGCACAGATTCTTATTAAATATTTATCGAAAAGTTAAAGATTTTAATAAATGGAAATTTCGTCGAAATCACTGTTCGATTTATCAGGAGGATTTCAACAATGCGCATCACGATATAACCTTTAGAAACAATTGGCATAGCCATTACACGGTTTATGGGCGCAAATCATAGTCCAAACATTTGGCGATAGAAGCCTCGGTTTATGTTTACAGTTTCTCAACAGCAATCCACGGGCTTGACAGTTCTAAAACCGACGACACGTTGCCACGTTCTCCCATAAACCAACGTTTCGAGTACCTGACGTTGCCATTTTATCTCTTCGTCATACGTTCAAATCTTGTAACAAGTATTTGCTCTAACAACATGAAGAAACCTTCCGCAAACACGTAATCCAAATTGAAAAAAAAAAGAAGAAAAATTACGAAGAAAGTTACTTCGAGATCTAGCAAGTGTCTCTGTATCTCTGTTGATTCGTTCTCCCTTGCAATAAATGTATCGTGAATGAATAAAAAAGAAATTTCCTCGTTTAGCGGTGAATTTATGGGAGATTTGCGATGATAACGATAAAACGCGTTCCCATGAAATTGAAACTTCACGAAAATTAACCAGATAATGATAACGCGATACGGGACTAGGTGGGGAATAGAACGCCTGAGGGGGCGTGGGAAACACGCGGCTCCTCCTGGGTGCATTATTTAGTTACCCACGGCGAAAGATTGCGGTCATAAAAAATGTGTACGCGTCCGGGGAGGAGAATTTTTCAGAGTCATTATATAAGGGGAATATTCATTGCGTCCATAACTCTTCCGTAACGTTGCATTTTAATAATACACGAAAAGACTCTCAGAATTGAAAAATCGCGCCACTTAACTCCATCGCAGCAAGCCGGATGGGCCGAAGCCTCGGGTCCCCGCAGGAACTTCTGCTACCCCCCACCAATCCTGCTTCCTGCGCGCAGCATCCTTTCCTTCTTTCAGTATCGCCTTGCAATATTTATAAAACCGTGTTTCCCCCTCGTTTGCGTTCTCATCGTCAGCGATGTCTTTGAGACGTCGCTGAATACTTCATGCGCGCGTGAACACGAAATTGCGGCGGTGATTTCGTTTCGGTGGATGTTCAATGTTTCATCCCACCAAAGGGTAGAAAATAAAATGAAAATTCGGAGTTAACGCGGATGACTATCGCGTGAATTTTATACGTTCTCCTTGGCGAGCACAATGGGTCGTTATCTTAAGCATACAGAAATTCCTTCTATGGATGTCGAATGTAATAAAAAATTGAATACAGCTCTGTTAAACGTATCTTAATCACTTTCTCTAAGCATGTTACGAAAAGGATGCATAATTTGCCAAACTCATTGAACACGTTAGTAAACACAGACTCTTGTAAAAAGGTCCTAAGCTTTCTGAAGGATATTAACTTAAAACACTTACTGGGTAATTCTATTTTGTCACTAATAACCATGAAAAGTGCATGTGACCTCAAATATACATTTAAAAAACTTAAAATTTTTTAATTTAAAAAATATTAAATAAAGCTGGTTACAAGATGGTCGATATTTTATTTGATTACTTGGCAACGTATTGAACTTCTTTTTTTTCATCGAGAATTAATTCTTATTCGTGACAACAGAGAACGAATCTTCATCGTCATCCGGTTTCTATTTCTAGCGAATAGTTCATGTGCTTTAACCTACGCTTTTGATATGATAACGAGCACGTTTCATCCTTCAAAGAACAGCCACTAAATAATCCCTTCCACGCCCTAGACAGGTAGCAATTGTGCTGTTTAAACACCCTTACCATCCTCTGTTAAGGTCTCATCGTATGTACGTCTTACACTCGCTAGTCACACAGGATTAAGTTGTGGGATGTCAAGGTTACTTGCAACTTGCGCGGCTCCGTACATACACATACACACACTGGCGCTGTTGCGGTAACTTGCATAATTTCATCACACTGCCGTAAGTATCGTTAAAGCGGGAAGCATAAACAGTGAACCATATTTCCATTGGAATATTCCTCAACATAAATGTATCTTGAGAATATATTCGTAACTAGTTTCCTCGATGGACATTCTACGTAATGACGTGGTAACAAAAATTCTACCAGCTGGAAAATCGAGACTGATTGGCTTTTAGCAGTACGAGACAGTTCCATTTGCTATTTATCGTTGAGAAAATGCGCGACAAATCACGCGTTGACCACTGTTACGCTTGTTTGCTGTGAAAAATGCCTTCGATACGAGGGAGTTATTCGAACTGTTAGGAAACCTAGGGAGGAACGTTGCTCTTTTCACCTCTTACATTTCGCAACGAGATACACCACGAAAGTATACTTTATCGACCTGAATGAAAATAGAAAAATCTCGAAAGACTGTAAGAATGACGAAAATTAAATTTTAAGCTAGAAAAAGTAGTAAAATGAGTCGAAAACAATTGTGATAATTCTTAAAACATTTTTCAGACAATATGTAAATAACTCTGACAGCCATAAAACGATAAAAAATGAGCGTAGTCGGAGCTTAAATTCGCTCGTTTGCTGCATTGAACGTAACGCAACAATATTAACGTACTTTCATAGTAAATGTCATTAAATTCGTGGTTCACGGATATTACCCAAATATCAGAACGTTTGCTAGGACTCGGTAAACAGTGCGAACGCAAGTAAATAAACGTCGAGCAATGTTGATGCAGCATCGTAATGTAGATTGCATTTTAACCTTGCCCATCCTTCCCCTTTATACGCGTTTCTCTGTAAAATAACTGCAAACACACAAAGGAGTTGACCTAAGGGGTTTATCGATTTCCGTAAACCTATCAATAGCCGGGTACACAGTTTCAATCGTTCAACGACAACCAGAATCTATCTGCTGATTACGTCTGATCAATGGCGGTTAGGTACTACTTGGAGAGCGGCTGGCAAATGCTTCACATTACTCCTTAATCTTTTCTATATTATCCTTGAATTTCCGCACTTGAAAGAAAGATCATAAATGCAAAATACATCTGAGAAGAATTTTAATATCATGCAAATGAAAGTTCAAATGCATTGGATCCTCTGCTGTGTCATTAGAACGTGTAATATGATATGTCACGTTCGTCTTGATTGGCGTCTAAGAAGTGCACTTAACAAGATTTGAGACACGAAGAAACCTTTATAATACTTTCCTCGAAAGTACACTTAACAAGAATTAAATCACGAAGAAACTTCAAATTTCACGACACTCGAGTAACGAACGATCAAAATTCATGAACAATTAGAAACTTGATATTTCCTATTATACGATTTAATAAATTCGCAAGTTTACGATCTAACATTTTTCCCTCCAATATCCAACCCAAATATACACAAAAAAGAAAGAAAGAAAGAAAGGAAAAGGACAGTAATAACTCAAAGTAATTTTCTCAATTAGATAAGAAACCCTCTTCGAAGATTCCACAAAGATAGAAACGTACAAATAAGCGAATCCTTCGAATCGATGGTACGCTTTACAAAGTAAAGAAGGCCTGTAGAACATATCGTGCTTCGAGATCGTTCCATATATGTTTCTTCTCGCAGGCGAGATTGAAAAGGACCGGGGATTCGCGATGCGTCGGAGCAAGAGTAGCTTTTACCAGCCCGTCTGACCATATCCGGGGCTATTCTACTTGAAGCAAGGAACGCGCAAAAAGCAGCAGCCTGTGTACCGGTCGACGACGCGTTTCGACGGGGAAAGTAAGAGAGGACTCTAGAAGGGCTTGTATACATGTGCGGGAGGAGGGAAGAGAGGGGGAAGGACGGTGAAAAAAAAAAAGAAAGAGAGATGTAGGTCAGTTTTCTCGGGCTAGCTTTTCGTATAGGTAGGCTGCTCGAAATAATTTAGTGGCGATCGATGCCACCTTGCTGAAAATAGAGCCGCCTAGTCGCGGGGGATGTAATACCACGTGACAATCCAGCCTGCCCCTACGGCGTGTGCACACGTTACTAATGGCAATCTCCCTTTCTCTCGCACCAACGCTCATCCCTCCGTGTCCAATTATGTTGACATCTAGCGCCCGCATTCTCTTCAACACACCGCCACGTATACAGGCAAACACGCCTGTGTGTACAGTGGGCCCGGTTTTAAACACGCGTGTCCAATTATTTGCGCCAAACTGCGGAAACTAGGAAAAACTTTGTTTTTCATGGTGCACGAGTTTAATCGAAACTGTTTGAAGATTTCTATACGAGGGTCGAGTAGAAAACGAAACACGTGTATACGCAGGACTAGTTTGGTGAAACTCTGTTAATAAAAATAACGATCCGCTGTGTATAAAACATTCTACTTTTTACAAGACACTTGAAGAAATTGGTTTTCGTATCAGACTCAGAATTTTCCTTTGTCGCCAGAATTGTTTGAAAAGTGCGTCCTTTTAATGAACTCCTCTGCTTCTTTACAAGCAGAAAATAAGACAAGTCAGGTAACGCTGGGCAGGTAATAAAAGAGAGACTTCTCTTCGCTAAAAATTGAAACAGTGCCTCGGTGAGTTTCATTTGAAAAGTCGCGGAGGTAAAGAAAATCGAATTACAAGAACCACAAGAACCACTGTGAATCTCCAGAGGAATGACTTTCTTTCTTTCTTTTTTTTTTTTTATCGTTAACCGCATCGTATTGTCCCGTTAGTTTCTTTCCTTTTGTTTTCGAGATGTTGAACGACCACGCGAAAATTTCTTTGTAATTTTTGAACGTGCCAATACGAAATTCACCGTACACGCGGTCACGTTTGGGCAAACATTTAAACGTACCGGGTGAAACTTTCCTAGTACATCAACCAACGACGGCGCAAGTGAAGCGAATGGGCTTCCACATGCGTCCAGACCCAACACCAGGCCCTGAACTTTCACCTTTCAGGCTTCTGGCTGTTTCGAAAATTGAGTTTGCCACGGATCGCCGCAGTCTCGCGACATGGAACGTTAGAAACGATGTTCCGGTACCGGGGGGAAGAGAAGCTTTCACGCGACGACCGGTCTCGTTTCCGGCCCGCTGTCCACCGGATTTTACAACTAACACGCTGAATATATATACACTTGCACCTGCGTAACAGGGGTTACCGGGCGAGTTTAACGAAATTTCGAGTCGCCGCGCGTAAACTCTACAGGATGGATTTCACGGATTTTGTGCGTGATGAATTTCGCCTGGCTCCACTTCAGCCGAGTTATCCGGATGGGCGTTTAGATTATACGATGACAAGAATTCCTCTAGATGCAGAGGACGAAAATTATTTCACACTGAATCGCTAAAATTTCTAATTAAACTAAATGAATATGGAAAACAGCTGTTTCAATAGAGTAACTACTTGCGATGGATGAGAAAAAGGAAACTCTCCGTACATTTCAAGTGTAATTCTTCCTCGTTGAAAATTTCTCTATCCGCTATAATTGAAGAAGTTTAATCTTCCAATCTTCGTGATCTCAAAGGAATTTCTCTTTCATTATCAAATTCTAAAATCCAACGAATCATCGTTTCTCATTTCTGTTAGAAAAATCGTTACCTATCACGTTCCTTTTCGTAACATCTTTCTATCATACCTCTTAACCTTTAGCTGAACTGAAAGAGAAGTACTCTTTAGAAATTCGCCTCTTGAAGTCTTCGAATATATCTCTTCTAGATAATCGAACTTTTTTCAGATCAACCTTTAGAGATACATCGGCAACAGCAACGTGATACAAGGTAACGGGAAGGTGAAATCCGGTCCAATTGAAGGAACCTCGTCATCTGGAACGAACACGTCGAATCGCAGCCGGAACGAAGCGACAAGTGCTATTGAATATTCATCAATGGCAGCTTATTACGATGCAGTCGTCGGCACGGTTATAACGAACGCACTAACGTCATCATTATCGTCATAATAATGCACGTGGCTTCGCGGTTTATCAATTGTGGTTACGTCGTCCTCTGCTGTCCGATCACCGGCGGTTTCGTCGATGCATTTATCCTCCTCTACGTAGCACACGTCCCCAGCTCCGGTTTCTCTCTTTCTCCATCGACGCGATGTAATTATTATGCGGATAAATTACAGCCGGTAAGCGGGTTTGATTGCGTGTGCCAATTAGCCGGGACACGGTTTGGAGTTTGGAGACGGAAAATTCGCGAGAATTTAAAGCAATGGCGCTCATCTCTCTCACTCACTCTCTCTCCCTCCCTCCCTCCCTCCCTCCCACTCCTCGATTCAAATGAATTATTTACACGTCGGTAATCGTTATCGTATATCACGGTAATTAGAATTTCGTGGCTTACGAATATGGAACACAAACTTTTCTGTACTCTTCTTTTTTCTTCTCTTCCACTTTTCGTCTCTGTCTTGCTTGGAATTATTCGATTCACTCCAATTGCAACATTGACCTTAATTTCTTCTTTTTTCGTTAAATACTCGCAACCAGTATCGATCGTATGCAGTGGTAACCTAGATGCGCTAAACATCTATCGGAAATCGAAGGATAAATTAATTATTCTAAATTCGAGTGGAACAAGTGCTCGAAAATAAAAATCGTTGGCTCCAGCAATTTGTTTTTCGTATTATTGGTTCAAAGTATAGCGTTCGATCGACGGTTGGAAATAATAATGCACGTTGGGCTGTTTCAAAGCTGAAGAAGACTAAAGAGTGAAGAGTTTAGCCTTGTGGAATAGATAGATTAATTGGACCGGTAAAGGGACGAATGTGACGCGAGGATAGGTTACTGTGAGATGTGGAATACTTCCAAATGAATTAGTCACATTCACCGTGCTAACTAGAAATCGTTCATTACTATGAAATTGCCGAAATACGTCACGGCTTTTAATTAGAACGGACGATCTGAATTATTTCGTCACAAAGGAGAGAATTTCAGTTGAAATGTACGAACAGTTCGATTCATTAACCAACGAGTATAGCGAAAGTATTCGTAATTTTCTCTAAATACGTTTGGAATACTGTATTATCTTCTTAAAACAACGATAAAACGATTCCTTCAGCGGTCCTCGACACACCGGGTGAAACAAGTTTATCCACGCTAACGATCCACAGTAACGTGAGCGGAAATTCATTCGGAATCATCAATCATCCCATAGCTCTGCGCAACCATACCAGCTAAGCCCGATTTTCAGCGAATTCAACGCACTATTAACATCTTCCGCCTTTTATATCTTTCAACGGCTCTTCATCACGCGTAGCTTAACGTTCCTCGTTAATTAATGACGATTTCTAGCTCATCGCAGATGACGATGATGGCAACGATTAAATTTATCTGATCATGAAAGCCTGTATCTTCCGATATATCGACGTGCGGTAAATGTTATTCGACAAAAAGACAATTGCTTTGCAAATATAAGTTTACGCGGCTCGGTGAACTCTCGAGATACCTGATATGTGTCTGGAGTAATTAACGAAGATTTTTCACACTATATCGTGCTACAGTTTCATCAATAACACATGCTCTATCGCTGGATAGATTCCTGCTCTGTTCAATTACGTGATCCTGAGTGAACTTTAATTGAATTATGTGCGAACTACGTTTTCACATCAATAGAATTAATCTTTCTCCACTGATACTTCGTTGACGTGTGCTTTTAATACCGTCTGAATAACTGGTTCTTCATTTTTGTACGACATAAAGCAGTATTTCCGTTATCAACATGAATCGCTTCGTTTCACTAAGAATAAAATAATGCATAAGAAATTTAAAAACGATCATTACTTCGGTCAATATTTGTGGTCGAAGGATGAATCGAGGTGCGTCAAAAAATAAAAAAAATAAAAAGAAGGAGAACGACAACTTAAAAACAAAAAAAAAATACGATCTTTGTCTAGCAGAAATCCATACAAGTGTTACTTAAAAAATTCACGTTTCATCGCATAAGTGTGTCGAAATAAAATTCCCAGAAATTAATTAAACATGTCCACGACAAATTACGCTTATCGCGAACCGTTCCAAAATTACACCAGCATTCCTACAAATTTTCGATCCACTATTTCTACCCTTTTCACCCTTCACACGGTGTCTCGTCGTTCACAGAAACTTCCAAGACGGAAATGTAGATTTAACAGGCGAATGTCCAAGTTCTCGTGGCTGGTAGACGGAAGAGGAAAGTCCAGGATAGAACGATGGTAGGGTTAATCTCCCGTTAATTAAACGAACCGCGCCAGAGTACTCTCAACTGCGTCGAAAATGGCGCCCAGCCTCGTCAGACACGGATGGCTAATGAATCGAAGATGGCACGAAAATATCTGGCATGACAGAATCGCGTCGTGTCTCGCCGTATAAATGAAAAATTGAACAAGGAACATCTTCGACAATACATTCACCGCCTCGACGATCGGTAATTAGAGAGAAACTCGACGATTTAGTGGCCGTTCGGGCTCCGCCTGGTTGGCTAACTGCAAGAGACACTTTAAGGACCCTCTTAATGCACCCGGCTAAGAAGGTTCGTCGTTCACTCCGTTGGCGTTACGCAGCAGTCGTGTCGACTCCGAGGACAAGCCTGAGGAAGAGTGTGTCGTTTGGTATCTAGTACGATGGTGTTGGTGCTAGTTTTGAGAGGCGAGAAACCACCGAACTGTTCATCGGGGAAATGGAGTGGAGGATGCTGATGAATGGTTAATGAAGAATGAGGAAGCATGGACATGTTCCACCTTGTGCCAAACCAGAAGTTTGAATATACTCTCTCACTCGCTGGACGAAAATCGATTTCCTCAGTTCGCCTCGCCGTTGGATTTCGCAGAAATTTTACCTTTATAATTAACCACGAATGTCTGACTTTATTTCCAGGATAAAAAATAATTGCAGAGTATTACAATTATTTCGTGTGTGTTCGAAGAATAGGTAAAATAGTAGCGAAATTACGAGACGAAAGAATTTTATATTTTTGATAAAATAGAAATTTTGTTTGAAATACATCACAGAGAAATCAGGGAAATATCTAGCCAAGCTGTCACACAAAGGACGAGGTCTACAGCGTTTAGAAAATCCAAGGTAGACAGCGAAAAAAAGAAGAAAGAAACGTGGAAGAATAAAGTCTCTGGGGAACCGTTGTTTTCTTAGTAAATTAATAAACGGCGAGAAAATTCTCAATCGAATTTCAAAGGCGTTACGAATTCATCCGCGTAACCAGGAAGCAACCCGACCAAAAGGGAAGGCGGAAGTATGTTTCAGAAGACGCGTCGTCCAGGTTATACGCGTACACTTAGGAAACATTCTTTATTCAAGGAAACGCTGCCGGGCCAATATTCATTCTTGTCTACGTTGTTCTGGCAGGCATCCAGTTGCTCTCCGGGCAAGGTTACTCATGGAAGTCGCTCGAGATTTATGCAGCTATTATTTCCACCGAAATGCACCGGCTCCCCCTCTAAACATGAGCACACTTCATAACCATTCGTTTCCTCGTTCGCCTATCTTCGTCTCTAATAATGCTCCATTAACGCAACTCCTCGATGCCAATGGAGAACATTAAAGAAAACCAATTCTTATCGAGTAAAAAAGAAAAAAATGTAAAAGACACGGTCGATTAAGAAGTCATAGATTTTTTATGTGAAAAAAAGAAGATAGAATGCAGAAGATGGTCGCAAGCATCCGGTGTGAACGATTCCCTTCGAAAATTACCTGTGACTTGTTTGATGGGACGACTCCATTCCGTGATACCGAGTTCTTCGTTGATTTATAGCAGCCAGGAAATTGCAAAATTCGACGTACGCGGTGAAGAGATTTGTGGAGAACCGACGACTCGAAGCGTATTTCATGCAGAAGCTTTCTAATATACTTTTTCCCCGGGGGAACTGATTCTACTCTACGTAACCGATCTTACTATCAAGGATATAGAAAGCAGAAATTGAGAAAAATCGAATTTTCAGAATTTTAACACTCCAGTTTCTTCTCCGTCGAAAACTGTATTTTTCAACTTCTCCTCTTTCGATCCTGAAGTATGCTTAATCCATTCACAACGTTAACTTTACCAATTTCTCGATCGTTCCGACAATAAATCCAGAGAACTGCTTTGGTGTCAAAGGAAGAGCTTCCTTGTTTAAAAGGTAGAGGCTTGAAAGCAACCGGGATCGCAATAAATTAGTACGAAGGATTGGAAAAAGAAAATCGCGAGCTACCAGAGGAAGTGCAAAAAAAAAAAGTAGAAAAACGAGAGAAAGTCAATTGACGAAACGTCGAAAAGGAACGATTCGACGATTCGCGCCGACGAATTAATTCGTGAAACTCTCGTTGGAGACACTCGACCGCGTTTTCACCGCGGTTCCACGGGAAACCTGGGGAAACGTTTCGAAAAGTAGGAAGTTCGTGGTGCGTCGCGACATTCCCCCGAAAGTTTCAACCCTTTGGGAATCTCGAACGAATCCCCCTGGCCCCCTCTCTTTTGGAAACAGGCTGGATGAAGGAGAGTGGAGTGCAAAAGAGGAATCGTAGGGAACTCGTTAAGTAGCGACAATATTTGTAACACTTTCGCGGAAGATTTACCGTGAAACGATGCACCTGTAACAGAGCCAACCAGTCTCGCGGTGACTAAGCTTTAATCTATGGAAATGGCTTCGAAGTTCGGCTACGTTCGCCGATCGATCGCGATTAAGTGCTGCGGCTGAGCGAAGAAGCTGGCTCGAAGGAAACGCACACGGTGAGAATTCGTCGAAGATTCGACGAATTTCGTCCTTTCGAATATTCTACTTGTTATTCGCGAAGGATTTAACGAGAGAGTTGTCAGAGAGTATCGTAATTCAATTGGCTCGTATGTTATCGTTAAAATACTCATGAGTATGAGTGTAAGTTGCATTATGTGGACGTTGAAGAATTTTTAAGATTACTAAGCATCAGAATGCGGATGGTAAAATGTATTTGTTAGATGTAAAAATAAATTCTTTCCGACTTTTGAGTATAATCGAAGTTTCATTCAAAAAGAACGAGAACGATCACCAAAATAATTTCAATTATTTTTTGTCCCTTTTCTGGCAGCTTGCAAACGTTTCAATATGAATAACTGTACTGATTCTGTGACTTCAGTCAAAAAGAATTTATTTCTACACTTAACCTCTTGCCATATAACGAGTTAGACTCGTGACACAGATTCTGATTGAGATTCGACAAAGACAGTTATATTAGTAACAAATATTAATTTTTATTCGAACTTTCCTTTCAATTTATAAGACCGAGAATTGTCAATTGTAATTAATCTATAATACATTAATGTTTCGTATGTAAAATGGTACTAAAATAACAAGTAACCGATGCTGAGATGTACAGTTGTGAAAAGAAATCATAGGTTAAAGAGGTTAATATGTAGAAAATTTGCTCTGTGAGGAATTCTATCATCTATCAATAAGAAACGTAAAACTGCATATTTAGTTTTCGAGTTATTGAACGAAGTAGGCTCTTCATCTACAACTTAAGGGTCGTTTTCAATTCCTGAACATGAATGTCTGCCAATGAGAAAAAGATACGTGTCAAATATCTTCGGTTTCTTCAACTGTACACAAAGTTAGGTCGAAATCAAGGTGTTTCAATTTCAATGTCTCAATTTCAGGTACACTTTTTCTTTTTGTAATAATAAGATCTTTCACTTGGTACAAGTACTTAAAAAAAAAAAAAAAAAAAAAAAATTGCTCGACACACAACTGGAAATTATATTTTCCAATTTCTTCTCGCACTCAAAACAGGGACAGAATTTCCAAATGTACTTGCTTCGCCGCAATCTCGCTGTGAGTAGAAGCTACATTGCCAACCATAAGGAGGGTTAAACGCGTAAAGGAGAACACGCGGCGTTAATAGCCTCGATGAGTATCAAGCGCGCTAATAAAAGCTGATCAAAATTTCGGAACTCTTCGTTACACGGTATCACGGTAACGATATTAGCGGGCGTAAAACACGGACGCACAGCCACGGTGAAAGGAAAACTGTTGAAGTTTCGCTGAGAGGAAAAGGACGTCGTGGTGAAGGTAGTAAAGCCGAACTACTAAAAGCGCGAGGTCCTCGAGTTTCGAGCGGGAAACTGTTCCAACGCTCATCGAAGGATTTCCCGGAAATAATAGGGCAATTTCGGGTAGGGGGTTTGGCGAACGCGAGTTTTTACTGCAACCCCGTCACGAACAAAGTATCAATCATCGCGTTTAATTGTTCCCGATTACAAAGTAACGTCACACGAGCGACGATTCGTGCCTGGCCCGCCTGATGAAGCCGCATTATTGCTAATTGCGTGCGCATAATAAAGCTACGCGCGCTTGCCAGTCGTCGAACGAACCCCGCGATATACATAAATTTCCCGTAAACAGGGCTACGCTCGTTGTATACTTAATAAAATATCACTGGACAATTGTTCGGCCGCGCGCGAGTGCTATTCTATTCAGGTGAAGTGCAATTGATTGCAGCTGTAAGAGGCTAAAGCCGTGGACTATTAGCCCGATGAAATGAAATTATGCAAAAATAGATTACACACTTTTGTAAATGGGAAAGGGATGAGATAAATATAGTTCGATAGAATGAAATTATGATCCTACCCGACACTTAGTTCGTGACAATTTTCAGGGAGATACGAATTAGGTCAGAGTTGTCTAGATGCAGATTCAGAGGACACTGTATAGTCATTACTTCACCAATGTTCCAACGGTGAATCGATATACTTCATCCACGAAATTCATACTTCGAAAATTACTTCTATCAGGTATACACGATCATCCTCCCGTAATTCTGTCGAATTTTTAAACGAACGAAACATTTATCTCAGCCGAGGAAAATCCACCATGTGACCTAAAAATTGTGCACTTGTACAACGGTGAATCAATCAACTCGGCACCGTCGTTTCGACGGAAAGCAAACCGACGAGAAACAATATCCTAAAATATCAACCTCGCAAACACAGTAAATAAAATTGTCACACTTTTTTCGACGAAGCTGAAACTGTCAACAGTGGAGAAACTTTCTCGTTGCGAGTGCTAGGTCGTGTGGAATGAAATCGTTGAATTAAAGTAATACTCGAGTGTTGTAAGCTTCCAAGTTTCTCGTGTTTAACTTAATCTTTTGAGTTCAATTCGTAAACGATCAGAAATTCGATATTTCATAAATACAAAGAATGGTACTTATTTCGTACAATTCCTGTTACGTTACTGTAGAGGAACTTCACGGTTGAATTTCTGAATGTTCATAAATCGATTTCAAGTGATTAAACGTCTAAAATTTCCGAACATTTCCATGTGAATTTACTTCAGATCGATTCGTGAATAATTAGAAATCCAATATTTCGTACTACACAATTTAATAACTACAAAATAAAGCCGATGAATCCCCGTTGAACGGTCTGGAAGTGAGTTGAAAGGTTCCACGTATTTTCATGGTATCGTCGCGGTCTTCTTCTACCTATTGCAGTGCTACCACCATCCCTACGAATCCCATTGGTCGTTTCAAAGAGCAGTAGAGTACGGTGGCCGCGGATCACGGTCCCACGGGAATTCTGATTACTGATTTACGAGGTTCCGGGCCTGAGAAGAGGCGATCCAAGCTCGAGAAGGCAGCCAGGACCGGGCGCAGATGCCACGAATACGCTCAGAGAGAGGTAAATCCTATCAGAAGTACTTAGAGTTCGGCATTGCCACTCTCTTGCTCCGTGGCTCGTCGTCCGTAACTGGCAGCGGTTCCAGCCTGGTTAACTCCCTCGGCTCGTCCTTTATCTCCCCCTATCGTGGCTTGATTGGCCTATGACCGGGAATTAACTTGGCTGCCGCCTCGTAAGGAGACAGGTGTAATTGAACGCTGAACTCACGAACGACGTTTATTGATGTTATGATCCTCTTTGCTCTTCGAGTTTTCAGATTTGCCTGAATAGCTATTAGTATTTCAGGAGATGCCTATTATTATCTGGATGCTGTTTCTAGGCAATTGCTTTTGGAAATAATGGACTGTATTTAGAATTCATGGCGGACGATTAACCGTGCGTGGACATTGAACTGAATTTATTCTGGGGTTGGAGATCCAAGTTTTCAAATTTGAGTGAATGTGTATTAGTATTTTGAGAGATGCCTATTATTATCTGGATGCCGTTTCTAGGCAATTGCTTTTGGGAATAATGGACTGTATTTAGAATTCATGGCGGACGATTAACCGTGCATGGACATTGAACTGAATTTATTCTGTGGATGGAGATCCAAGTTTTCAGATTTGAGTGAATGTGTATTAGTATTTTGAGAGATGCTTATTATTATCTATATGCCATTTCTAGATGATTGCTGTTGAAAATAATGGACTGTATTTAGAATTGATGATACATGGATTCTGGAAGTCGATTTATTCTGCGACCGAAGATCCAAGTTTTCAGATTTGGGTGAATGAAGGATGTGTATTAATATCTAGACACCTTCTCTAGACTATTGGAGAATAATGGATTGCATTTTGAATTGATGGTAGATGACTAACTAGACTTATTGTACGAACGAAGATCCAAGTTTTGAGATCTGAGTGAACAGGAATTAATTTTGAAGGATGTGCACCATTATTTAAGTATTTTCACTAAACCATTGCTATCGAGAATAATGAATTGCATTCAGAATTGATGGAAGACGATCAAAGACAGATAGATGATAAAGAGGATTTATTTTACGAATGAAGATCATCTGTAAGGCTAACTTAGGTGATGACTGTTACATGAATTTTCATAAACAGCACACGCGAGAGGGTCCTGCGTCACGAAGTTTGTAATCATAAGTTAGAACTCGACACACTCGAGTGCAACGTTTTCATAAACGCGGGTCCACGAACTTCTTCCATAGGTGCCAGTGGCTGAAAGTTTCACGAACGCGATTTAAACTTTTAGCCGACGTTTTAAGTGTCATTCGGCATATTTCATCGAATATTATTACCTACGTCAGAAAAAGACAGTAACGCGTACACCTTGATCCAACTTGGTCGAGGAAATTCACGCTTCTATCGCCGAAGTTCCAGTTTCGATTTCACTTGAAACACTGAAAGAGAACCGGGATGAAAAAGTACGATCGAAAAGAAGGAGCTAAAGCTTATGAATCCCACAATTAACGAAATCTCTACTCCTACCGTTTCGTACCGGGCCGCAGCAAAGGGGTAGAAAAGGAAAAAACCCGCGGAAGGGATTTAATTTATACGTGTAACTCTAACTATCTTCATTGTCGGTGCTTTTTACTACGCCAGTTGCGGTTAACAGCGAGCGGGGCCAAAAAGCGGTAGAGGAAAAAACGAAGAAACGAGCACTTTTATTCTTCACCCGCAACGAGAGGAAGAGAAGAAGGGAAAAAAAGGAAGAAAATAGCGAAGAAGCGTGTTCGTTATTCTCGCGGGAAAAGTAGAAGGGCGGAGAGAAAAGAAGAACAAAACAGAACTATGGTCACCGGCGACCATCTTACGACCACGTTGTGTGTGGTCAGCCTTGGACGTGCACACGTGTGTGTGTATGTTGTTAAACAAAGAAAGAACGGAAACTGAGGAGAAGAAAGATAGTATAGAAGAGAGAGAGAGAGAGAGAAGAAAGGAGAGAGACAGAGAGAGAGAAAATCGGCCCACGTTGAGAACCGAGTAAATGGTGCATCGTGTTACTTAGCTTTTAACGGGAATTAATACGAGTTACGACTTCCAACGGGAACGCACAGGCAACTTCTACGGAACCATAAAGCCCTCCGCGGATTACTATCCTGAGATTAAAAAGAATTTGTACGTTGTTCCGTTCGGTACGACGATTCGCGCGTTCTGAAAGCATACGAACAAGGGTTGAAAGCCGACGGAGATTGAGTTGCTAACAGAAATTGTTGCGGAAGTAACTTGGATGTTACTTGGAATCTGCTAGGTGGAATCAGGTGATTCTGTAAATTGTACTTTACGCGAGCTACCGAGAGAAACATCAACGTCTTCTACGTTGTACACGAGTCCATGATATATTTTGTGTTCGGGAAATTGAATACCGAGGTTGGGGTTTCCTTCTTGCAAGTTTGTTACAACTGCACGTAATCTATTGTAACGGTTAGACCGAAACGTTCATTTATTTACACATGAAATCTGAAGAAACTATCACGGTATTTAGAACACGAATGCTGGTACGCGAATTACGTTTACCAAATTTCGTGCACCGAATCGTTAGAAAGTATGTACGATTAGATTATTATTTCAACATTGGTTTTTAAACTAGATCGTATAAATATTATATTTACTCCGAATGTATTATACGAATTTATGAATAATCGAACTATTCTTCACTGACTCAATGTAAAGTGAATTGAACCTGGTAAGTCAAATATAGAAAATTAATTTCTTTGGTTTATAATAAAAAATGAGAAATTCTGCTTTCTGCAAAATGTAAATTTACTGTATTTTATGATTAATAGAAACGTAACAGCACAATTAAAGATGAATCATTTCTGAGCAAATGAACTATTCTGTTCTAAGTATTTCGAAATCAACGACGAATTAACTTGTCTTCTTCAGCTAACACCGAGCTAAATTTCAATGTAAATTCATATTTTTGAAAATATAGTAAAATAAAGCAGAACTTCATTCAAGTAAAAAATTATTTCACCTAGCAGGTATTATAAAAAGCATTATACTTTGGAAATTTTCTATATGTTTCACATTACGTGCATTCTGTGCAATTTTGCATCATAAGATTTTCTATAAATGCGTAAAAATTTACATTTTAGTCGTTACAAAATCATTCACTCTGAAATCTCGTAATATGTAATATTAAATCTGACGAGGAAATGTCACTTAAATCATGTAACACATTCTGTACAAACATAATGAATATACCAACACTTAGAAACGGTACTTTTATATTAATTCATACGAGAATATATATTCACCGTTTATTCTTCACACGAATTCGAACTCTAACTTAACAAATTCTTTACCTGCTGGATCCAAAAATTCGTCCAACTATTCTTCCCTTCCACACTCGTGAACCAAATCGTAAAAATTCCTTAACGCGTTCAAAATTACCCTATCGCGGCGTGAAATCACGGAACCAAGTAGTACCCAGCGACGCAAGAAGCCGCGTTAAAAGTAAAATATCGCGGTTTCGAACCTCTGTGGTAGTAAAGGAGAGAGAAAGTTTTCACTGGGCAAACGGAAACGTTGGAAGTTTCACGGTAACGCGTGCACGGCTGGTTTCCGTTGCAGAAAACGCCCACTGTTGATATCCATGGTCGACTACTTAACGTTATTTCCAATTTAACAACGAAACAATATCACGTTTGAGAAACGTGTCTCATCTTTCCTGGTAACTGTCAGTTGGATGCGATATCGAAGAACTTCGCGGGAAAACGCGACAGAAATTGTAACACGTGTACACATCATTTCCAGTTGCTCGTGACACGCGTGAGTAGCAACGTTTTAACCGTATACGTGTCGACGAACTATCCAAGATGTATCGAGGATGCATCGATATGACACGTTGCTCGTCTGCGTCACGCGACACCCGCGAAAAATACACGGCGGAAAGATACAGCTGCTCTGGAGTGCAAGTACATTCAGGAAGATATTTTTGACAGGTAAGTGAATTGGGTTTGCCATATTTCTGCTCGTCGATGTTTCAGGATTCTTACATAAATATTCCACTGTGTTTTTTCGTGTTGTATTTCGGAATTAAAAAGAAACAACGGACGTTCTGGTAGATATTGAATCTATAGAAATGTGTGAAATAATTGTTTTCATTTCAAATCTGCATCCTTGGTGTTGCGTATGCATAGCAACTGCCATAAACCCTCGGTCGCCAAGGCCTTTACAATTTAAAAATTGTTTAAAGCACCATCGTCATAACTAGCAAGAATTCCTTTCTCAATTATTCAAACATTCCCATCCACATAGGTAATAGAAAAATTAGAAATACGAAAATCAGCCTCATCACATCTCTCATCCATCAATCACGACACAAATTAGTTCATAAAAGAGAAAACGCAGTTAAACATGAGACAGTATCAAGTAATCGCACGAAAAACACAAGATAGTCGCAGAGCATAACATAGATCACGAAATGTAAAATCATGGAAAATACTCATATCATAAATAATGCGAAATTTAGTACAACGTGTCACAACACATATTAATCAGGTTAACGGATTTAATTATCCGATAACTAGTGTCTCTCAAACCGGCACAAGCAATTGAAAACGGGCTTTACAACCCCGTGATAATAGAGGAATTTCCAAAAATGAATATCGATGTTTCAGGTGCAATACTCAGAATCTCGAAATTTTTCTCATTTGGAAAATCATAGACTGTAATGTCGATATATTAATTGTCAATTTCAATTTTGCCATTGATAACAATCAAATAACAATGTAATTTTTGATGTGACTAAAAACGCTTCAGCTTTGACAGTAAACTTCGCGAAATTTAGAAAGTCCAAGGTCGTTAACCTCTGTCTTGTTCTGTAAGAATTTCAGTAAAAGGCGGAGCTATCAAAGGAGAAAATATTCTGAAGAAACTAACGTGTCAAGAAAACGTCACATCTTCGCGAAAACATTTAAAACTGGCGAAAAAGCGTTCCCCGGTGTGCGCAAGTGAAAAAAAGAGGGATGTAAGCGGCGTGACGTCCGAACGAGAGAGTATTTGTCAACGCGCGTTTAAAACACACGCGTGTGCAGTCTCGGTAGTGCAATTGCACCTAATTTCCCGTGGGCGTCGTCCGTCAGCCGATTTTACAGTCGCATTCTAAACTCCGAATTACTTCCGAAAGAGATGCATAATTTAGTCTTAATCGATGAATACAGAGGGACATAGTTCTCGCGAATTACAGTGAACCGTCGAAATTGTTTAATTAAATGGCACCGGTGTCTCCCACGAGAAGTAGCGGCCAAACTGGCTGATATTTTCGGTGAAATTCAATTGGAAGTTCCGCGTTTTCGCGCCGCAACGAAACGGGAATCAATTCAACGCGGTGAATGAAGACTATGAATTTTTATAGGGTTAGAAAAAAAAAGAAGAGGAAAAAGGAAAAAAAAATAGGAACGACGGAAATGCGGAGAACGAATGAACCGCGTGTATTATTGAATCTCGGATTTGAAACAGTCTTTCGTTTTCCCTGCTGGTTGAATCGGTTGAACGATATGCAAATTCATTCCGTTTCCCTCTCATCTGATACGAAATGGCTACCGTGTGTTTAGCTGAATTAGCTTCGCGATTTTATTCGATTTACCATATTAATTTGAACGTTTTGAGATGTTTCAAGCTTCGACTGGGTCGACGTTTTTCGAACTATCGTACGGTATGCCTCGTTAAAAGTATGATAACAGAGATTGACGTTTAAAGCTTCAAAAGTTTGGTTGATTCCGACGTATCCTTCCGAGTGGTAATTTCGAATTATAAATCGATAAAGAGGTTGAAAAATACTTTCAATATTTTACTGGTGAATTTTAAAGATCGTTTAACCTGTGCGATAATTACTGGCTGATTGTTATCGAGTTTTCAATTAATTTATATTTATTAGAAAATTAAAGGAGTTAAAAAATGTTGAATTAAATTTAAATAAAGAGGAGAAAGATCGAAAGAGATGGAATAACGGAACGGATTCGCGAATGAAAAGCGTCTCGCGTGAATTCTCTTCTCGTGGGAGGCCAATAAAAAAAGAGAGAGAAAGAAAGAAAAAAGAAAGGACGAAATTCCAGCGAATCAGCGATTAATTAAACAGTCAGGAATGCGGTGGTTACGTGTGCTCGTTGGCAACGGATATTTGTGGCCGCGAACTGGAAGACTTCACATGGCCCGCGTAAATGCGGTCGACCAATTAGTACGCTATTTTTGGCGGGATTATCTCGAACCGATATATTATAATTATCTCTTCGTGTAACCATCGTTTTTCCCGTCGCCACAACGTCAGACTCGTCGCGGATTTTGCATCAATCGACTGTGCTGTCCAATCTTGGTGTCATTCTCTTTTCTTAGGACTTTGAAACACACTTGAGAATTTGAAATTCTCAATAAATAAATTTGGAATAAATAGTAAATATTTGAATATTCGAAGATTTCAGATTACGAGAATTTTGAATTTGAATGTTTGAAAATTTAGAGCTTCGAAACGTATTTGAAAATTTAAAATTCAAAAATTCTTAATTCCAATATTTGAATATACGAAGATTTCAGATTACGAGAATTTTGAATTTGAATGTTTGAAAATTTAAAGTTCCGAAACGTATTTGAAAATTAAAAATTCCAAAATTCTTAATTCGAATATTTGGATGTTCACAGATTTGGGAATTGGAAAATTTGGAATTTGGAACATTTGATCATCTGAATATTTGGGAAAGCCCGATATTCAAAAATCTGGAACTTCCAAATTCCACGAATAAACGCACACGTACTCCATTTCAACACGCAATAAGCGAATCACCGCTAACCACACCTGAACCTCAAACCTGAAACCTTTCCCCGGGACAAATTAAACCATCCAGTCGATTTTGCGCGAATTCTTTCCACCGGAAGCCCGGTGGATAATCGAAATATCTGTCGCGCGCGGCTACGTGTCGTCATATGTGTACCACGACACAACCGCCACACGTCGTCGTTCGAAACGAGGGAAAAATGAAATTCGCGCGGGTTCGAGCGATTTCAAGCACGCCCTTTTAATATCGTCGAAATCAGATTATCGAAGCTTTCGGCGTGGCCGTCAAACAACGCCGCAACACGAATTCCTTTCTGCCGAAACTCTCTGAACGATGATACGGCTGGTTTGTAGTAACATGGATAGAGGAGATACGGAAGATGAGAGAGAGAGAACCTAGCTTTATACTCGTAACTCATAAGTTTCAGACTATATCGCGCTCGAGCTCGATGTATCGATAATTTCGGCGCGGTGCGGTCTCGAGCGGCGCGCACAGCTTTCCTCCCTATTATCGGCACACCGGAAAAACGATAGCACTGCGCCATTAACGCTATTGATAACGGTTATTTAAGAGAGTTTCCCTAGCTAGCCGGGCCAGACTTTCGTGGTAACGGAAGGAAAAGTTTTAAAAATAAAAATAATCAATTGAAAATGTTCTGCTGGTTCTGGTTGTCCAAGTGTACGTGCGTGCTCGTGAGAACACGTTAGTTCGACTAGTGGTAGCAAGTGAAATACGACTTTCAACGTTTTACGCGGATAGAGCGGATTATTAGACTGGAACAAATGAAAATACATTATCTGTTTCATTTTTCCTTTCGTTCTTTTTCCCCCATTCTGTTCTTTCTGTTCGTTTTTTCTCCGGGGTTTTTCTTCTTTTTTCTCTTTCATTTTCTTTTTTTTTTTTTTTTTTCGAAAGAGGAACTGAAAGTCGACGAGTATCATAGATCAAATAAATGTACGGCTGTCGATACGTGTTCCTCCTGTCTTGGACGTTTGTAACGCTTAAACGAGATTTGTGCGCATTTTTAGAAGGGATCTACATAGTTGGAGACGTTTCACTGCGATGCCAATAGAGAGAAAGAGGGAATGGGAATGCACCTGCCACCATTCCAGTGCACTAGCGTTATTAAAATGGCGCCCTCGGTGTTATCAACAGTGATAGATCATGGATACATCGTATCCTGCTGTAAATAGTGCTTTGCAGTGATCTATAGTTGAGTTACGTGTGATTTATTAGCAATTTTTACATTTGCTCTATTTTACTAATAGTCGAAATTGAGAAACGGCTTCATGCATCGAAACAATTCATTCGAATAGTATTACTTATACAAGCGTGTTTCATATTTCTTTCATCAAGTTTACTAAGATCAGCTTAACGTGGTCATTAAGTGGAAATTGAAAATTCTGAGCGGTTTTTGACGTTCGTGGTGTGCCAAGTTTCCGAACGGTTATCCATCTAACGAGTAATTAACCCCGTGTAACTGAACTTTGATAATTAAACGAAAATCGGTGCTTTCTATGCTGCAGAGGATGAACAAGAAGCTGAGCAACAACTTGGATATTAATCCGTATCGCAAGAACACTGGTGCATCATCGAATAAGATTGAATGCCTTATTGGTGCATTTGTATTCAAGAATTAAAAATTAAATAAAAAATAAAAGGCATAATTTCAAAGAACACAGAGTGAACATTTATACAGAATTCTCTTCCTCGCCAAATACGAAACGCTAGAGTTCCATATTAAAATAGACACACACAGAAGTGCTTTCTATTCCTTACTTTTCACACTTTCATTTACCGCAAATTTTCCACGTGGAACAAGCAGGAATTTTTCAATTCGCACAGTCTCAAGGAAACACAGAATTCCCTACGACGCTGCGATATTTTCAACGATCACGATCAATATCAAAAGGCAACGCGGCTTTCTAGATACACTCTAATTTCACACTTTTATCCACCGCGAGTGTTTCGTGCTGAACAAGCAGCAGCTTTTAACGATTCCAGACAAAGGAACACCTGTGCTCGTTCACTGGCAGGGCCCATCGGAATTCAAGTCCCGACGCACTCGAAAGCGAACGAACCAATTTGCCAGCACGCGCCGGATGGCGCAGGTGCGGCGCGCCGCAACACGCCGGCTTGAATTAATCACCTTGATAAATAATAATAAGTGGCGGGACGTTCTCGCGCCTGGTTAGTTCGTTATTAATACGCAATTCATATTAAACGAACCCTTTGTTAGACCATAACGACGCGAGCGTCCAAAACGGTTCCCTCTGCCTTGTAAACCGGTAGGACTGGAACGGCAACGACGACGCCCTTTCCTCGTCAAATCCGCTCGTGCCTGGCCGCAAACTCACCGCCACAGCGCAAGTATCATGCGTGTTTCATAGTTAATGTCTCGTAATTAATCGATGGCTGATAGCTCGGGCTGTATCGCTACCGTGGGACGCGGAAATGGCCGAGCCATTACGAGCTTTCCTGCTGAATTTTATACACATTTTCTCTCTTCTATTCGCCATCGCGCATGTTCGCGATTTTAAGAAGATTTGAAGACATTTCGATTACGACACGGTATTTTATTTAAAAGTCAGAAAAGAAAATTGCTTACTCTATGGAAAAATGAATCTTAGATTTCATCTTGGATTTATTCTTTCCTCTTTATTCCCTGATACATTCTTCGGAAAAGAAAAATCATTTTTCTTCTTTTCAATAAGCGGTATAAAACTGAATTAAATTTTTGACTACTTCCTTGGGAATTGGTTGAATGAAAATGCTTACTGAAATGGAGAACGTTACGAAGAAGTAGATGAGCAAAAATGTTCATGAGTGATAGTGTACTTATCCCTCGTAACGTCTTCAATTGCCATAAACGAGAGACACTTAAGCGAGTCATAAATCAGCAAAAGAACCGTTTCAACTCGAAACAATTATCCACATCGAATCATCAATATCATTCGAAGAAGACAATATCAATAAATACCAATATCACGCATGAGACACAATAAGAATACTCTTTAACGTACAATTCAATGTAACTAAGTCAACAATTAACCTACGAACGTCCTAACTAAACTCGATTCGTTCCCAGCTTCCCGTGGCGTATCGATTTCAAGATTAACTGTGTTTTCGTTAAATTGATAAAGGGACACGCGAAGAAGAAGGCGGTTGACGAACAAACAATGGGACGGAATCAACGTTCAAGCAATTACTATCCAGGCGCAACATCGTCGCCAGTGTTGATAATAATTCCGCGGCGTGAGACAATACCGCTTGGCTCAGGCATGACGCGTAGTCGACACCAGAGAACCGAGGCCGAGAGAGATAAGCTTTTAATTTTCCCGGGGCCCGACAATGCCGCCAAATTAAAGCGCCCTTTCCCAGCGAAACGCGGCGGCGGCGGCCGTTTTGCATAATCATTTTACGAGCCGACGAAATCCGCTGGAATGCCGACTGATTTTTCTCGACACGACCGCCCGCTCTCTCTCTCTCTCCCTCTCTCCTTTTTCTCTCTCCCTCTGTTCTTCAGGAAATCTAGAGAGGAGAATAACGACGCTCGAAGATGCAAAAGGTTGGCGCGGACGGAAGAAGCGAGAGGAGAATCCACGCGATTTGCCCGATTTCATGCTCGATCTGGCTGATTCGACGTCGATAAATTCACCCATTATCGGTCTCTATGATTTACCGAAACGGTCACGATCGTTTTTGTGAGCTGCAGGAGATTGCAGCGGTGTGGAAAGTTGAATCGATCGCGGACGGTGAACGGGGTGAGCGACGATTTTTTCGCGAATCGCGAACAAGTAGTGAGTTAATGGGAGATTTTTGACGGACAGAACTTTGAACTGTCTTTTGGAAAACGACAGTTTCCTCGATTTGAATTTTTCTTCGGTTTTTCTGCATTTTATGGGATCTTGGTAAATTAAATCGTTAATTTATTTACACTGAGAGTGAATGAAAGCTAAAGAGCTTCATCAAAATTGAGCTGTATAGTGATGCATGTATTAGATGTAGAAATCAATTCTTTCTGATTGAATTCATATAATTAGTAAAGCTCATTAAAATATAAATATTCGCAAGCTGCCAGAAAAATGGCGAATGGATGTCTGAAATAACAGAAACTATTTCGATGATTGATCTATTTTCATTTTTGTTAAATAAAGCTTTCATTGTACCCAAAAAAAAATGGAAAAAATTAATTTCTATGGATTAGTATTGTATACCCTATTAATCCTTTTGCTAGAATCGTTTCTGTCGAAAAAACAATCACATAGTATAGCTGCACAAGACGTGTGCGTTACATAATTACGCTGGCAATCATTTTGTCCACTTATAATGGACGTACAAATTATTTTCCCTGTCAGTGATATTAAGAAGAAAAAACAAGAAATAGAATATATAATTACGTGATCTGAGAACGCAATAACTATTTCACAGCGAACGACCACAGTCGTTCAAAAGCAGCGAAAAGGTTAATTAACAGAGTTGAAAATTAGTATGATGCACGATTCGAGTGCAAGTAAAAGTGAGAAATCCAAGTAAAAGTGTAACACTGTGTCAGCATTGAAACGTTTCGAGTAAAATAAGCGAAAGCAGCGAAATTTCTATTTAGACTTCCGGGCAAGGAATGCACGATGCCTTCTAACCGGACCATGATGGTCGGGCGTAGAGAACGAACAGGCGAGCGAAAACGAACACGTAACGAGTTAACAAAGATAAAAGGCAACGAACAGGAAAGCTTCTATTTTTTTCCCCCCGACTCGCGGTGACAATGGACTGGAATTAAAGCGAGGCACCGGGCTTGTGTAATTGTTTTACGAGCGGATAAAATTCATGAAGGTACAACGTTAATACGTAGTATATATTTTCTTTGGAGACGACAGTTTGAGCAAAAACCTCCCAGCCTCCATCGTTGTCACCACGTCGAAAATTTCCTCGCGAACGATTCTTATTTTCTCATGGAAAGACATTCTTTCTGATCCTCTTTTTTTTTTTTTAATTTACACAGCGAGGTTAATTAAACGCGAAAAATTCATCTACCGTGTGTATAACACCCGTTCTAATTGCAATTTATGGAAACTTTCTTTCGCATTTTCAAATGAAGATAAAGTATCTTTCTTATATTATTGATACATCGTGCAATTAATTTAATCGAATCGATAACTCGCAGAGATACCGTATAAACTCGAGATTTCATTTGATTCGTTGATTAAAGCTTGCCCGTGTATCCATTCACACATATTTCCCAGAAACTTATCCGCGTCGCGGTTGGAAACTACCTCGCGACTTTCCGCGATGACATATGGAAACCAAAATCTCCTGTCTCTCCGGGAAGATTATTCTTCGATTTCAAGTTTCTGCCATACGTGTTCGCTACAATATCGTCGTTCAACGAGCAATTTGTCGCGCTGAATTGCACGAAGATTACCGCCTCGCGAAACTAGGGATTCTTTAGCTACGCCACGCGTGTCTGACTAAAGGCGTACTAATACTACTTGCTTGAGACTTGCTCAACTTTCACGACCTTCAGGGAATTAGAATCTCTATTTAATTGATAGTAGTTACGAAAGAGAAAAAGCAAAGGGATGGGAGAATGTACTACGACCGTTGTAAAGTTCGAAAGATAACTTTACAAAAGGTTTCAGTATAAACAGTTGGCCTCTGTTATTACGTGGTGCAAGTTTATTATTTACGTTACACCTATCATATCATCGTTCCGTTTTACATTACTGCAAGCGTTAGATACAGAACAGAGGTGCTGAATAATTTGTTAATAATTTCTGTTCAGACAGATCCTCTTTTAACCATATGTATCATTTTAATGAAAGAAAACAGTCAACGAAACAAAATTCGCAGGATTTATTGTACGAAAGGCTTGTTATTCTCTAATCCACTGCTATTAATTTCTGTCCTTCCGTACACAGAGAGTAATTTCATTCATTACTCAAGCTTTCCTAGGTGAAATTAAACTTACCCTTTGATAATTCAATGAAAGTAAAAATGATACACCTGTTCTATCTTTGAATTTCATCTCGGACATTATCATTCCAAATTGTAACAAGAATATCGAATTCCTGAATACAAAATATCTCTGGGTGACTCGTAATATCTAGTGCATCTCCAGAAATTACTCTGTTTCCGAATTCCAAATGTTCGTGCTTTGAAAAAACCCAAAATAATCTACCTTTTCAACCCTCTCTCAACATTGGTTATAAAATATCGCCAAAACTCATAGCCTACATGTTATTACCAGTGTAAATCAAAAGCACTCTGCTTTCGAATTTCAATTTTTATAACTTTTGACTCTGTCGTAAATACTTTCCGCGACTCGAGCTGCCCGCCGAGATTTTGTACGCGTAAAAGCAATCGGTTGTGCTGAAAACATCAAAAGGAGGACTCTCTGTTTCGCCGGCAAAACACATCTTTTTCACACAGCGCGTCTCGTCTTTCCCCTACACGGGAAGAAAGAAGAGGCATGCAGGTCTAAGACGTGATCAATATTTTACGTGCAGAGAAAAAAACAGACATTCTGATCATTGAAACTTAGACTGTTAGTAGGTTAAAACATACACTTTCAGTACCTATTTTCGAACTTAAATTTCAAGAGACCCACCACATTGAGAACTTTCCAACCTTAGACTTACAAATTGTATCCTCTTTTTCATTTAATCTTCTACTATCTGAACCCTCCTTAAATTTACTTTCAGTAACGATCCGAAAGCCCGTCTCCTGTCCATAAAATACCAGAGAAAGGAATTCATAAACTCTTCCTTTACCTAGAGGGATCGACCGAAATCAACCCCCACACTCCTAAACTGAAAATTTGACCGACACGCCCGTCACGAAGATTTATGAGTAGAACGAGGTGTCTGTCGTTCATGGGTCGAGCCTTCGCGTAGCTGGTAACATAGTAATGATATAGTGTCGTGGTGGAGAAGTTCACGTTAATGGGACGGGGTCTGGGTAAAATGTGTCCGAAGTTTGGACGTCAGCGGCGCGGCTTTAAGAAGTTGTCCCAGCCGACGCTCTCCGTCGGGATAGGATCCATTGTGCGCGGAGAAGGTCGGCTGCTAACTGGTCCGTTGGATGAAGCTGAAGCGGATGCCACGAACGTGGTGAAAGAGGGTAGGAGTAGATGGTGGGTGGAAGCGAGGTGTATAGGCTTTTGTCGGCAACTTCCCTTCCGGCCGGAGTTCGGCGAGTATATTGGCTTAGTTTTCGAGTGACGTGCTTGGATACACGGGTTAAATATATTCGCGGACATCTTCGTCGTCGGCAACAACACCTCCGGCTACGTTTTCCGCGCCATCGCGTGAAACTTGCTACGCGAACGTTCGACGATTTGTATCATCAGTGAATTCGATACGCGCGACTCGCGAACGAAGAGATGGCCCAATCGAGAGTTTCGTCGCATTCCGTGATGGTGAATCGCAGATAGGAGAGGATGTGTGGTTTTCGACGAGTCGTTAGAGTGATCGTATAGAGAGTAAAGTAATATTCTGGAATTATTGATAGTTGAAAGTGGAAGTTTCAGCTTGGATTGTTAACACGGTGCACGCTCTGTCCCGCATTATTGTGGGATTTTCAGCCTGTCGGTTTTAACGGATGTTTGATTGCTGTTAAAGCGTATATGACGAATATTCGGTAAAAATCATATAGCGCTCGTTGAATAGACATTCGAATGTAGTGTCCTTATCGAATTATTTTCCCAACGTTTTGCCAGCAATACAACTAGCTTCATAAAAGGCTCTGATACTCTATTACTGATACTTTATCCGTAAAAATATGAATTGAAGAACCGTGTCTAGTAAAAATATAGTACATCTTTTTGAAAAATACACTATATACGATTTTGTAAAAACGTGTAAAGTTTTCAATATATATTCTTTCCAATATCCATTCCCCGTAAACAAATTATATCTTTCAATACGGTGCATGGATACATCTGTTAGGCATGATGTTGTGTTACGAGAGCGATATAAAGTACCGCAACATGCTGTACCGAAAATTTTAAAGACACAGCAAACAGTTTATTCAGTGACGTTTGATATTCAATAGAATTTCGAAATTTCAAAAACACTTGCGAGGAATAGTTTTACTGTAAAGATTCGTTCATGAAGCACAGAAATGAAGATAAAATTTCTTTGTGGAGCTCAGTTTGTTCCTCTTTATTCTCACGTGAGTTTAGTAAGAGATCTATGAATTTAGTCTGAGATTTCGTGAACGTTTGGAAAAAGATAAACGTCACGTAAGATAAGCGACATCTAACGTAATCTAAAAGAAGAAGCATTTCCAAGGTAATCTCATGGAAATCAATAAGTGCACGTCTGCTAGATAGTTGAACAAGGAAGGAAATTAGTAGACGCAGGCAGCTGATGCACGGACCAACCTCTGGCTCTTCGTGGAAACAGCGTCAAACCTTGCTACATGTAAAATGCATGCCCGGTGAAATTTTTAGTGCTTCTCGCGGGCAAGGCTCGCGCTTCTCTTTTTAATGTCATATTCCTGCGCCTTTCGCTGAACTCAAGTTTACTCACTCTGATGATTACTGCATCGGTCAACATCTCTCAGCTTCGACTTTGAACTTTACCAAATCTTCCTCTCTACTCCATATGTAATAATCATATCCAATATTCATATGGCGTTAGAACACCATTCGAATTTTCAAATTGTAATTTCGCTGATGTTTTAAATCGAGCTCACGTTTAACTCTCGTTTAGTGATTCGTAAGTAAACTTGCACTATTTGAAGATAGAAGTTCTAACAACTTGAAAACAGCATAGAGAGAACTTGAAATTCTGAATCTTTAAATTACAGACATTATGTGTGTAATAACGTATACTAATTATACGAGTTTCCTAAGATTCTGAACTTCATTTTCAAACTTCTTTTAACCCTCGTGATAAATCCTTGATCACTGAAAATTTGATTGACTCTAAATTCCATAGGATAACAGCCAAAATTATCCTCGAATCGTTTTATTACAGTAAAGAGTCGTTTCTGGAGAAGTATCGTGAACGTTAAAATATAACCTTCGAAAAGTTACGTGGCAATGGAGGCAGACGTTGTTTGTAAACTTTTAACGGCGCAGTGGCAGAGCCCGGCCATAGCACGGTTATACAGGCCTTTAATCCAGCCACGACTGAGATGCATCCGGCTGCGCGGAAACGCAGTCCGGGATATACATATTTAATAACGGAAATGCATAACAATGAGCATGCTTCTAGACACCGTTCTTCGCTCCTCTACATCGTAACGCTCCTCACCCCTCACCGTTTCGTCTTTCCACGTCCTGATCCTTTTCACGTAAATTACTTCTCTCCTACGACGCCTCTCACGCCTTTGAAATACCTCCTTATGTCTTAACGTTCCATCGACTTCCTTTGTCGTTCACGCGTTCTCGTAGTAACGAATCAAACGTACAAAGGGAATCGGTGAAAATAACCGAAGTTACATTTGGATTACGAAGAAGAAATTTCCCGTGAAATGTACGCGATATGTTCAACGATTGATCGATCTCGTTGGTGTTTAACACTCGCACAGTCTTCGTTGAAATGATATTTACTCGCAATCGTAAGTCACAGGATATTCGCCACTTTTAAACACGATTTTTATAACGATTACTTTCCTATGTGATTTTAGAAAGACACAATAATTACCCTTCCTTTGTAATGTAAATAATTAGCAAATGTTAGTTCAATTTTGTAAGTGTTTCGTGAATTTATTCTTAACGTAAATGTAAGATTTATGGACAGGAATGTACATTATCGCGGACTGTGTACACGTCGCGTAAATAAAACATTCTTATCTATTAGATTGTTACACATGAAATGACAGTTATCGCATACTGACAGATTCTGTTTTATTTTTACGAGTTAGAATCGTGTCGATTGTCATATGATAAAAAGAAACCTGCAGTCTGCTGTTTTAAATATAAAACTCGTTTCACTGGAAAAAAGTTGTATCAAGATTTTAATAAAAATAGGAAATGGATTCTAGTCGAATTAAAGTGATTTTCTATTACGAATTCAACGTAAGTTTAAGTATTTAAATAATTTTCTAACGAACAGAAAAATTCAATATTGAGGTGGTAATTCAAAAATGTGTTTGAAGTGTTTGATTGCCAATATTCATATTTTTATAATAAAAGGATAAATTTGTTTGCAATTCGTTTGCAGAAACGTACTGAATATGCTGAAGATTATTTGGATTAAATAAATTTCAT